>OX453317.1:16839605-17444088 GCA_949710035.1 Crambus lathoniellus | reverse complement strand
CGGAGAACCGATGGCCGTTGGGGCGGAAAGGTTCTCAAATGGCGACCGCGAACCACCCATCGCTGTCGCCGCCGCCACCAGCGTCCCTTCTTCAAACGCGGCAAATCAAATCGTTCACTAAATAGTGAAGTAATTCGATATTTTCTTTTACTTGTCACAGGAAATTTATATAAATAGCTTTATTTAATAATTACTCTGCTTATTTTATTTATTATTCACGGTATCAAATAGACAAACTAACTATGAGTTCATTTATTCAATTTTGCCACAACCAAAATTTGTAGCAATGTTTTGCAGTGAGTTGTAGCAGAATTAAATAAAGTCACTTATTGACTTTAGTTTGTATTGGCAAAGCACTTAGCTGTAGTTATTTAATTAATTCATAAGTTATTTAGTTTTTCCACGTAAATTTTAGAACAAACAGTGTTGTAATATATGGTCAATGGTTTCACTAAATTTAAGATATCTTTGCAAATATCATACTTATCGCAACGAGATAAAGACCAAAATATAGGTTATACTTTCTACTATACGAAAAACGGAAAAAGTCAATTTCGCCAAAAGTGTCAGTTATTTAATTTTGACACGACGGGGACGATATATTTTAATATGTATACGAAGGGACGTGATTAATTGAATCTATGTATATGTTATGGACCAAGTGATAAATTGGGCAGTATACATAATGCCCGGTCACTATGAAAAATGCGCAATATGTGAGGGCAAAAGCGAGTTTGCCTTGAAAGTCCTGTAGAACACGTGATAGGTTAGAAATTTAATTTAAATTTCGTGGTTATTTTTTTTTGCACCACAAAACCACTTGTTGTTTACAGAAAGAAGAAGAAGGAAAAAAGAAAAAAATACTCATATTGCGCATTTTTCATAATGACCGGGCACTATGTATAGTCCGTTCGGTTAGATAGTGTCGGTACACCCGCACGGCATTGTGGCAGAGCGACACTATCTAAGCGAATGGACTATATACTGCCCAATTTATCACTTGGTCCATAACATATATACAGATTTATCGCTGTTTGTTAATCTCGCTAAAACTCGAGAACGGCTGAACCGATTTGGCTAATTTTGTTCTTGAAATGTTCCTGGAAGTCCAGGGAAGGTTTAAAAGGTGAGTAAATAGGGTAGGGGTAGGGTAGGGTAGGGGTAGGTTAGGGGTAGGGTGGGGGTAGATAGGGTAGGGTTAGATAGGGTAGGGTAGGGGTAGGAGTAGGGTAGGGATAGAGTAGTGCCACGGGGTATGCGTAAACGCATTCCCCTCACTATAAAAAAAAGGGATAGAGTAGTGCTAGGGTAGGGGTAGGATAGAGTAGGGGGTAGGTAGGACCACGTGAACGAGGTCTCGCCGGGTCAGCTACTACTTAAATATTAAATAGTAGTGACTTCCAGACCTAGCATATGTGTCTGACTGGCCACTCCACCCCAAGTTGTGATTGTGATACATGTTTGAAGCTCTTAAAGCGTACGTAAGGAAGTAAATGTTTTTCGTTCTCACGAAATAAGTATGTATCTTATAAAGGTAAGTCTTTCGTCCAAAGTAACTCCAAGGTACTTTATGCACTCTGTGTTTTTAAGAGCTGCGCAGTCATACAAAGTTTCGGGAGATAGCGGGCGGCAGTTATGGGCAGTGGATACTTAATGTCGGAGGTGGAAGCTGGTCAGATCTGATCGCCAATTTATCTTATAGGTACTTTGTCTTGGCCACATAAGAATGTTAAGACATAAGCCATTCCATCAATCTGATATTTGTTGACCACGTCGAAACCCTTCTAGACATTGGCAAGGGCCTCATCCGTTGTCTGTCCATAGAAGGGGGCGGTGTCATCAGCGAAAGTGAATACTTTACCACCAGTAAGTTGGGTTCAGCAGAGACCCTTATAGTAAGAAGAGAGTAAGACTCATAATACTTCCTTGTGGTACACCATACGTGTCACATGTTTCCTCAGTAATACAGAGAGACCTATTTTGGTTTCCCGTCTCCTGTCGCTCAGATAATTGTGAAACAAGTTAGTTGGAGACCCTTACTCCAGACCTTTCCAGATAAGCAAAATGCGGGTAATCGAAACCGTGTCAAACTCAGGCTTTTGTCAAATCTAGGAACACAACCACACACTTCCTCCCAACATCTAAGGAAGATAATCGACCAGATCGTTGAGAGCATCACTCGTGGACTTGCCGCCGCTGACGAGGTTTCTTGTCTCAAGGTAAGTAACTAACCTCTGTTCTTCAGACGCTCGAGACTTGGAAAGTGTGGGTAGTTTAGAGATGGACCTGTATTTGTCAACACATTATCGCAATTATCCCCTTTATGAATAGGCTTAATTAGAGCAATTCACTTAATCATATTAGCGAGACACTTCTATATCATATTATAAGCAGGGAATTCTAAGGCAAAGGTCAAGGGGAGGGTAGCAAGGGTACTCCATACCACTATCACGTTATATTCTTTCTGCGAGCAGGTTACCGATGGCCGAAAAATAATTATTAACATCATTTACACTGGACTGTGGATTGTTTAAATAAATGAGAGCTAGAGACTTATTAGAAGACCGTGTAGAACCGCTAATCGTACCTACTTTTTCATAGCAATTGTTTTGTTATTACCTGCTTTGGTGCTTTCTTGCTTCTCGTACGAAAATCTAGCTCTTTTTACTGCTCCGTTGCAAACATTTCTAAGACGTTTGTAGGTAATCTTAAGTTCATCGTTGTTTGGATCTTTTCTTAGTTTCCTTTTCAAGTGGTCTCTATTCCTTATGCTGCGTAGTAAATCGTTTGTCATCCAGGGTTTTAAACATTTTCTTTTTTTCTTTTTGGTGTCGTTTTCTTTTTTTGTGTCTTGTTCCATCTTGGTCTGTTCTTCTTTCTTGGTCTTTTCTTTTTTCTTTGTGTCTTCTTCTTTCTTTGTGTCTTCTTCTTTCTTGATGTCTTCTTCTTTCTTGGTGTCTTCTTCTTTCTTGGTTTCTTCTTCTTTCTTGGTATCTTCTTCTTTCTTGTACTCTTCCTTTTTCTTGGTCTCTTCTTCTTTCTTGGTCTTTTCTTTTTTCTTGGTGTCTTCTTCTTTCTTGGTCTCTTCTTCTTTCTTGGTCGTTTTTTCTTTCTTGGTTTCTTCTTCTTTATTGGTGCCTTCTTCTATATTTGTGTCTTCTTCTTTATTTGTGTCTTCTTTTTTTGTGTTTTCTTCTTTCATTGTGTCTTCTTCTTTATTTGTGTCTTCTTCTTTCTTTCTGTCTTCTTTTTCCTTGGCGTCTTCTTCTCTCTTTGTTTCTTCCTCACTCTTGGTATATTGGTCTTCTGACTTAGGTTGTTGAGGAGCTTCAAAGGTCAGGTCAGGTTGATCAGCGTTCAAGATGCCTAAATTGCATTAAAAAAGGAAGAAATTTGACTATTGTATGGATGTGCCTATTTATTTCAACAAATTGTAGTGTTAGTAGTTACATAAAGTAAGCAGTCAGTACACACCCTGGCTATGACTGCATAGCCAGGCTGCAGTACTTGTCGTGGCTGGCATTCCAGTTGACATGACAGCTGACACATGCTACGCTACACCTGTGTTGGAGTCAGCTAATTGCCTTCTTGCACCTGCACACCGCTGGTGTACGTCACTAATTGTAACTTTAGTTGCATGCAAGTCAGTTCATACCAGTTATAGCCAGCGGGCACATCCTTCACCTCCGTTGGAGTCAGCCCGTTTCCTTCTGTCACCTGCACACCGCTGGTATACGACACCTGTTACTTAAGTTGCAAGTCAGTTTATACCTGTCATAGCCAGGGTGTAGTACTGGTCGGGGCTGGCGTTCCAGTTGACACCTGGAACATCCTTCACCTGTGTAGGAGTCAGCTCATTTCCTTCTTGGACTTGCACGCCACTTGGGTACGACACCTGTTCAAGGACAAAGGTTATGTAAATAATTTAATAGTGTTATGATAATTATTCAATAATTAACTTTAGCAGTATAGATATTATCGCCGAATCTAACCACCGCTATGTGATTATGACATGTTATTTATCGATTCTTGGCGGGTCAAGGCACAAACCTGCGAAATATCGACATCATGTGTATTTGCAGCGTATAAAATGTTTGTTCGCAAAAATCGCGGATGTATTATCATATCAGCAAATTTTAGTGCCAAAATTTTTGATTATTGATAAGGGTAAATGACTTCAACTGATTAAAGACAATTAAGAATAGAGTAGGACCTAAGCACAGAATAAATAATAGTACAAGTAGTAAAGTCCCAACAATAGACTTCTATCTAATCAAATTATAAAGTTCTTCCAACCGATGAAAGGTTGTTCAATACTGTGGATTGATACTTTTCAATCCCGAGGAGATAAGTTTTGCACTGCTCATATTTCCGGACCATTTATAATTTTGTTTAAAATCTCTCCACAATTTGACACTTCCACCAACTATTATAATAGTTGTTATGTTAGTTGTTATTATTTATATTGTTTTCTAAAGGAAACTATTATTTAGATCCTCATTAAACAGCGTAACGGGTCGTAATCGCATCACAGTAGTGGTTACATATCACCTCTAATAATGTGATGATGATGAAGCAAATAATAAGCAGCTATTAGTTCAGTCCATCAATTTACTATGTTGATTGGTCACGCACTAAGGACTACTGTCACATAATAAATAATAGTACAAGTACTAGTAAGTCAAGAACGAAAAATGTACGACATTATACATCGTAGACGTCGTTAGACTAAAGTTTTTATGGCTATGAAATCTTAGGAAATCCATAATGTCAAAGTTTTTTCTAAGTACATCCACTTATTGAATTGTTTTCGCGTTAGTGGGTCTTTATTTTATGTTCTTTACAAAGGAGCAATCCTTCTTTAAACCCAAAAATGAATTACATCTGACCGGTAATTCTAGGGATCGTTAACAATTTTTTTCTAATTAATTAAATCCAGATTCCAATAAAAACTGTCTTCCTCCATTCCACTCCACGCTCCTAAAATTATACATGGTAATTTTTTTCACCCCGGATAATTTTAGGGATTATTCTACTCATGAAGACATCATCATTTATTATGGGACCAACACGGAAATCGCGAAAAAAAACAGCTGTTCCATACAAAAGTTCCATTATTACCGTGTATTTACTTTCCTCATTTCCAGATTTCAAAGAATCTTCAAATAAAACTTCAATTGATTGAATCAGGCGGGGCGTCACCTGGCGCAAGTCCATCCTAACCATTGTGAAAAAAGGAAAATATGTAGCTTACTGGGGTTGGGGCGAAACACGTGTAGAATACTTAGTTTAATTGGTGAAGGTGCAAGATGTACCTATTGCTGTCTTGTATGGTGCACTGGTATTTTCGTGGTGTGCAAGGGCAATTTTTTGCGGGCGGGCGGTGCATCTTGCATGTTGTATTTTTAGCGGAAGTAAGTTAAATATTTTTCTTTTTTCACAAACATTAATTCATCTCTATTGCCCAGATTAGTACAGATGTAAGGTGCCATCAATAGGAGTTTAAAAGCTTGGAGAGAGTCAGTGCCCTTGCACAACGCATCACAATGAATAATTTCATGACAAAACAATTATATCAAATGCAGTCATCACTGCAACAGCAGTATTCTACAAAGTCATGCCTACTGGACGAGTTTCTGAGAGTAGGTATCTACGTTATTGCGAGATTAGCGTGGAAACAAAGTTTATTATGCCCAAATTGGCAAATGTCATAACAGCAAAAAATTACAGGATATGAAGAACAGAGGTAAAATAATTATTTCGTATGATATTTCCATGGTATTAAATAATTAAATCAATTTGATAGGTACTTTTGAAATAGACTACCCCACACATAACACTAATAAAGCGCAAGATATAAAGCCAAAATAAAAAGTACTTCTGTGTAGTAAATTTAAAGTTTTACATGTTGACCTTTTTAATCAGTATTTAGTTTTTTTATTGATCTGTTATCTTTCCTATTTTTAAAGCTGAGGGGTCAAAACGATAGCCTTAGATCCCAACCAGTCACACACACCTGCCGGCCTAGCATGAGCGGCTTTTATCGAGCGATATGATATGGTACGGCACGGCATGCCGTCTTGCTTACACCTTAGTGGGGTAAGCAAGACAGCTGAACTTTAAGGGGAAAAACCTATGTAAATACTGTGAGTCTTTGTTAGGACAACATTTTAAGAGATAATTCCTAACGAGTCGCAGTGTGACACTTTACGAATTACGATATTTTGAGCTCTTATTAACCTCATACAAAACAAAATATAAGGAGCTCCGCGTGGTAGGTACCTGTGGTAATATCGGGAAAATTATAATTTATAACACATACTTATTATCTTACCTTATACCTATTTATGTAGGCAATGAAGTTAGTGGACCCCCACAGTAATTCCTCAGTCAGAAAAACTTTACAGCATGATAAAGTATAAATAAATTAAAAGTATTGTATAAATTTCCAAAAAATAATAATAATAGAAGGTTGGGTATTTTTTATGAAAGTCTTATTTCATTGATAACTTTTCTAGGGAAAATGCTCCGTCTAAGCTTTCCTTACCGGACATATTCATGTAACGTATAAAAACAATAATATGATATATCCAAAAAAATATCCCAGCAGAAACACCAAATTTTAATAAAATAATTGGAGTGACTTGGTCCGAAAAATGACTCTATCGAACTTTTTAACGGAATTATACCATTTTGCCAAGCGTACTCATGTTTGAAAAATGTTTTGGAGTTTTATCAAGTATCACATACTAGTTTAAATAACTCATTTGGTAAAATAAAGGAGATCAGTCACGCTTCATACATGTTTGGACCAAAAAAGTAAAAGTATCGGCCAACGAAAAAAAATTGCATATTACTATTGTAAACAGTGTAGCGATCATTTTTTGTTATGGCGTCAACAGTGTACGATTAGCGGCCAAGCAGTTATTCAAGTTTGAAAATGTTATTTTTTTCTCTTTATTTTCAAACTTGAATACCGCACGGCCAAAGTGCGGCCAACGAAAAAAAATTGCACATTACTATTGTAAACTATTATATGGACCTATGGGATTCAGCTCTGGGGCTCTGCAAGCAATAGTAACCTGGAAATTCTTCAGAGATTCCAAAATAAAGTTCTGAGAATCATGTTTAACATCCCTAACCACATTAGCAACAAATATCTTCATCTGGACCTTAGCATCAAAACTGTCAAAGAGGAAATCATGCAATACAGCGGAAAATACCAGGACAGACTATCACATCATGTAAACACCCTGGCGCTACAACTGGAGGGTACCGGCAGTCTAGAATACAGAAGACTAAAAAGACAAAGCCTTATAAATCTAAACCAAAGATTCAACTGAATAGAGGGAGGAGTTGATGGGCTTTCCCCTCTTCAAACTTGATATTTACCAGGAAAAACCAGATATAAGAATGGCTCATTGTTAGCAAACAGATTGCCATGTACGCAGGATATAATAAAAAAAAAAAAAAAAAAAAAAAAAAACTATTGTAAACAGTGTAACGATCATTTTTTGTTATGGCGACAACAGTGTACGATTAGCGGCCAAGCAGTTATTCAAGTTTGAAAATAACATTTTTTTTCTCTTTATTTTCAAACTTGAATACAGCTTGGCCAAAGTGCGGCCAACGAAAAAAAATTGCACATTACTATTGTAAACAGTGTAATGATCATTTTTTGTTATGGCGACAACAGTGTACGATTAGCGGCCAAGCAGTTATTCAAGTTTGAAAATAACATTTTTTTTCTCTTTATTTTCAAACTTGAATACAGCTTGGCCAAAGTGCGGCCAACGAAAAACAATTGCACATTACTATTGTAAACAGTGTAATGATCATTTTTTGTTATGGCGACAACAGTGTACGATTAGCGGCCAAGCAGTTATTCAAGTTTGAAAATAAAAAATTTTTTTCTCTTCATTTTCAAACTTGAATACAGCATGGCCAAAGTGCGGCCAACGAAAAAAAATTGCACATTACTATTGTAAACAGTGTAATGATCATTTTTTGTTATGGCGACAACAGTGTACGATTAGCGGCCAAGCAGTTATTCAAGTTTGAAAATGAATTTTTTTTTGTCTTTATTTTCACACTTAAATACAGCTTGGCCAAAGTGCGGCCAACGAAAAAAAATTGCACATTACTATTGTAAAAAGTGTAACGATCATTTTTTGTTATGGCGTCAACAGTGTACGATTAGCGGCCAAGCAGTTATTCAAGTTTGAAAATAACATTTTTTTTCTCTTTATTTTCAAACTTGAATACAGCTTGGCCAAAGTGCGGCCAACGAAAAAACATTGCACATTACTATTGTAAACAGTGTAACGATAATTTTTTGTTATGGCGTCAACAGTGTACGATTAGCGGCCAAGCAGTTATTCAAGTTTGAAAATGTCATTATTTTTGGTATAAATACGATCGCAAAACGGATTGACTCACCACGTAAAATGTAATCGTTTATCAGAATATCAGTTATTACATTGAGATCAGTTCCTCGTCAGCATTATAACTGACCCACGAACGTCCCACCTGCTGGGTACGTGAATCGACTAAACAATAATGCAATACTTTTAGCTAAATAGTATCTTTAACTAAGGTCTAGTACACTACAGAGCCAGAATAAGGAAATATGTCTCCCTAAAATAGATATTGACTACAACACTGACTTTGGCCAAGCTGTATTTAAGTTTGAAAATAAAGAGAAAAAAATGTCATTTTCAAACTTGAATAACTGCTTGGCCACTAATCGTACACTGTTGACGTTTTTACAAAAAATGATCGTTACACTGTTTACAATAGTAATGTGCAATTTTTTTTCGTTGGCCGCACTTTGGCCAAGCTGTATTCAAGTTTGAAAATAAAGAGAAAAAAATGTCATTTTCAAACTTGAATAACTGCTTGGCCACTAATCGTACACTGTTGACGTCATAACAAAAAATGATCGTTTCACTGTTTACAATAGTAATATGTAATTTTTTTTTGTTGGCCGCACTTTGGCCAAGCTTTATTCAAGTTTGAAAATGAAGAAAAAAATGTCACTTTCAAACTTGAGTAACTGCTTGGCCGCTAATCGTACACTGTTGACGCCATAACAAAAAATTATCGTTACACTATTTACAATAGTAATCTGCAATTTTTTTGTGTTGGCCGCACTTTGGCCAAGCTGTATTCAAGTTTGAAAATCAAGAAAAAAATGTCATTTTCAAACTTGAGTAACTGCTTGGCCGCTAATCGTACACTGTTAACGCCATAACAAAAAATTATCGTTACACTGTTTACAATAGTAATGTGCATTTTTTTTTCGTTGGCCGCACTTTGGCCAAGCTGTATTCAAGTTTGAAAATAAAGAGAAAAAAATGTCATTTTAAAACTTGAATAACTGCTTGGCCACTAATCGTTCACTGTTGACGTCATAACAAAAAACGATCGTTACACTATTTACAATAGTAATCTGCAATTTTTTTTTGTTCGCTGCACTTTGGCCAAGCTATATTCAAGTTTGAAAATGAAGAAAAAATGTAATTTTTAAACTTGAATAACTGCTTGGCCGCTAATCGTACACTGTTGACGTCATAACAAAAAATGATCGTTACACTGTTTACAATAGTAATTTGCAATTTATTTTTGTTGGCCGGCACTTTTACTTTTTTGGTCCAATTTGACTGATCTCCTTTGGACTGAGAAATTATTCGGTTCAATATATAAACAGATTTGTATATTTAGGTATAAATACTTAACTTCCGTGTGAGTTTTTTCTTTTTTTGGATAATCATTTTAAAGTTTATGGCACATGCTATTTTATAACTCTGCAAAGTTTCCTCGACTGAGGAATTAATGTATGGGTTTCAATACAAAGAATCTGTTCATTGCCTACACTATACGGCGAGGGCGCTATTTTAAATCCAGACCGCTGTGAAGGATTCTAGGAATCCTGAATGCAGCGAGAGATTCTATATACGTCGTCCGAGGTGAAAATAATTTTGCGGCCGAGTAATACACTCTGCTTTTCATCCCCCTCTATAAGAAAAGCAATAAAGACAACTCAAACTACCTTGAAAAACTTTTTCGAGTCCCTCTTTTACGTTCGATGCATCATAGCGCTAGTCGGGCAAAGACTACGCCTTTTAAAAAAAAGAAGTTTTGAAATAAGTAAGTAGGTATAAGTATTTTATATTATTTTTATGCATTCACAATGCAATTTTGTAAGTATAGGAAAAATGTGATAGTAAAAAAGTTGATGAAGCAACGCTGGCCTACAGCGTAACAAGTGATAGCAAAATCCGACGAGTCGTGTAAACCTTTCGGTAGCATAGTTGGTCAGAGCATCGGGCCGGATTCCCGGAGGCGCGGGTTCGAATCCCGCCTGAAAGCTACTTATAGGGCTCGTGGTTTTTTCCTATCACATTTTCCCTATAAGTATAAGTAAGTACTTAACAAAAAAATGTTTTGAAGAAAAAAAATTTTTTTTTTTATATGTCCATCAGATGTTTTTAAGTATCTCCGGGCACCATAGAGGGTTTAAAAATTTGTTAAATTTTAGCTACGACGCACCGTTTTCGAGACATTCTCATTTATATAAAATTAATTTTTGAAAATTCTTGACCCCATACAAAATCACTTGAAATTTTTTCAAAGTCCTGCAAACCTTTGCTACGCTCCAACCAATGTTTCTTTATTTATGTTCTAAATTCAAATCTCATTGTTACCATCATGTCATAACAGGTCTTAGGTAAACAATGAATCGTTTTGGGTCCTGTTATAAGATAATCAATAATCGCTTTTCGAATAGATGGGATGAAAAAATTGATTCGAAAAGCGATGATTGTTTATTTAATAACAGGGTCCAAAACGATTCATTGTTTACCTGTTATGACAAGAGGGTATAAATGAGATTTGAATTTTGAACAGCTTCATAACAGGGTCCAAAACGATGAGATTTGAATTAAGAACATAATTAAAGAAGCATTGGTTGGAGTGTAGCAAAGGGTGTGCAGTACTTAAAAAAAAATTCAACTGATTTTGTATGGGGCCGGGACTTTTTTCGGGACCGAGAAATTTCCAAAAACGGAATTTTATAAAATTGAGAATATCTCGTAAACGGTGAATCGTAGCTAAAATTTAACAAAATTTTCTACAGCCCTACGGCATCTTCGGAGATACTTATAAGGAATCTGATGGACATATATTTTTTTATTTAATTTTTTTATTTTCAAAACTCATTTTTTTTTCTTGCCCGACTAGCGCTATGATGTATCCGAACGACAAAGAAAGGTAGGTAGTTTGAGTTGTCTTTACTGCTTTTCTTATAGAGGGGGATGAAAAGCAGAGTGTATTACTCGGCCGCAAAATTATTTTCACCTCGGGCGGCGTATATTGAATCCCTCGCTGCGTTCAGGATTCTACTTTAGAATCCCTCGCTGCGCTCGAGATTCTACTCTAGAATCCTTCACTGCGCTCTGGATTCAAAATAGCGCCCTCGCCGTAAATATATTATTTTGCTCCCTTCTTGTAATACAATCTACTATAGTGTGTTCTGTGCTTATAGCCTATGTCATTTAGGAACAATGATAAAATATTTTTTTTTATCAGCTCAGTATTTTTTAACCCCCGACTGGAAAAAGAGGGGTGATCACGCACAATTGTGATGACCACATCTACTGTGTTCCACAGTTTATTGAAACGAAGGTTTCTCATGCAAAATTAAGTAAATTAAAACTAGTCCTACCTTACTAGAAAATAGTGTCCGTAATCCAGGGGGGCTGAACGTTGTCTCGCCGGCGCGCGCCGGGCAAAACGATCTCCACACAACCCCCGATGGGATACTCTTACAGCTAACACTCTTATACTACACAATGCCCTAATAGGCAGCTAAAACTTTCCCGGCGCTTTTCAAAGCGAACACACACGGGTTACAAGTCCGTACCCCGACCGGAGCCCTAGTAGGTGCAAAACGAAATCTCGGTCCCAATATGGGTAGGTAACTTGCGCGGCACGTCGCTACAGAAACACACGAACTTGTCTCACGGCTGCTTACGGCCAACTGGCGATCCTACACCGGCCGGCCGAGCGCATTGTCTCGTGACCTTGACAATGACAACGACTGCTCGCAGCGCGGCGCGAACATCCCCCCGTCCCGGACAGTAGCAAACTGTCCGCCAACTCAATCTAAGGGCAGGCGAGAGAGGGTAGCGATCGCTCGCTTCAAAACAGAGTCCCCCACCAGGACCTCGGCAAACCTGGGCACACCATCCGACCCCGGATGAAGCTGAACAATGCGTCCTAAACGCCAGCGGAGGGGCGGCAGGTTTGGATCCTTTACCAACACGAGGTCTCCTGTCTTGGGTGGGGTCGTCCTATCCGACCACTTAACGCGTTGCTGCAAAATGTGCAAATACTCCAGATGCCAACGGCGCCAAAAACTCTGCGTAAGCTGCTGGAGCAATTCAAATCGCGAGAGCCGTCCGGAGGCCACTTCGGAATAAGGATATTCCGGCAAGGCGTTAAGCGGTCTGCCAATCAAAAAATGGCCCGGCGTAAGGGCCTCTAAATCATTCGCGTCCGAAGACAACGGACACAACGGACGCGAGTTGAGGACCGCCTCAACCTTACAAAATACGGTCGCGAGTTCCTCAAACGTGAGGACCGTCTCCCCAATAACGCGACGAAGGTGAGTTTTAGCGGCCTTTACAGTTGCTTCAAAAATCCCTCCCCAGTGGGGGCAGGATGGCGGGGAGTACTGCCATCGTACCCCTCTGCGAGAGAGTGTGGATCCGATCTCAAAATTATTCCTATCCAAAAATTCACAAACTTCCTTTAAATACCTATCGGTGCCCTTGAAATTGGTTCCACAATCGGACCTGATTAACGACGGCATTCCGCGGCGAGACACAAAACGATTCAACGTGGCTACAAAGGCTTCTGTGGTGAGGGCACTAACCACCTCCAGGTGGACCGCTTTAGTGGCCAAACAAACAAATACACACAAGTAAGCCTTTTCCGTTCTAGCATTACGAAGCCGCGATGTCTTAACGGTAAATGGCCCCGCAAAATCCGTTCCAACTCCTGAGAAGGGCATCGATTCGTTCACTCGATCGGCAGGCAAATCACCCATCTGGGGCTGCATCGTATCGGCGCGCAAACGATAACACGGGAGACAACGAAAAATAACGGATCGGATTATTCTCCGCGCTGACAAAATCCAGAACTCTCGTTGGAGGAGCGCGGTCAAAGCATTACAACCGGCATGAGCATTCTTTACATGTCGGTCTGTAATCAACAGTCTAACTAACGGTCCATCCTTGGGGAGCAACAAAGGGTGGCGTGATCCGTACGGCAGGTTGGCATGTCTGAGCCTACCTCCGACACGCAGCAATCCGGTACTGTCCAAGAAGGGATTCAACCGCACCAAGGGTCCCTTCAGCTTGGGCTTACTTGAGCGCAGGGCTTTCAGCTCCGGTTCAAACTCTCGCTGTTGCGTCACTCGCAACCAATGCAACAGAGCGTCTTGCCGCTCTTGTGGGGCGAGGACCGGAGACAACGATTTCTCCTGAGGCTGGCGACAATTTCGCACAAAGCGCCTCATCCAAGCAGTCACGCCGAGCAACTTATCCAAAGAACTGTAGCGGTCTAACAAAAACTCCATCTGCGGAGCCGCCACCGTCTCCACGGCGTGAACACGCATGCCCAGGTCTGGGACTCTGGCCACAGCCGGGGTGGCAGGCCATGAGCGCTCAGGCCGTAACAACCATGATGGACTCCACCATAGGTGGTGGTCCACTAACTCAGGCGCCTCGCAGCCGCGGGAGGCACAATCTGCGGGGTTCAGTTCGCCCGGTACGTGGCGCCAAATCAACGGGGCCTTTGAAGCCTGAATTTGTGAGACCCGGTTGGCCACAAAAACCTCAAGGGTGTGGACTGAACTCTTCAGCCAACAAAGGACGACCTGGCTGTCAGACCACGCAAATATCGACCCCAAGTCGACACCGTTTCCCAAGGTGTCGGCAACATGATTGAGTAGCCGTACTAAGAGAGTGGCGCCGGACAACTCCAACTTCGGAATGGTTAGCCTAGTCCGAAGGGGGGCGACCTTACTCTTGGCCGTAACTAAGTGTACGGCGACAACGCCTGCTGCATCCACCGTTCGGATGTAAACGGCTGCCGCG
Source organism: Crambus lathoniellus (assembly GCA_949710035.1). NCBI lineage: Eukaryota > Metazoa > Arthropoda > Insecta > Lepidoptera > Crambidae > Crambus > Crambus lathoniellus. The sequence goes on along the minus strand of OX453317.1, from coordinate 17,429,926 downwards.
TATCCGCTTTCGGACGCGTCACAAAAGCCGTGCAGGGAGGCTTTAAACTTTCCCGAAGGCAGCATTTGCCTCGGTATACAAACCCGATTGACGTCGGGTAGGGATGACACGAACCTCACCCACTCTCGTAGGAGGCTACCAGAGAGGGGCTCATCCCATGACAATTCCGCAGCCCAGAGCTCCTGTAGGAAGCACTTCATCGAAAACACTACAGGGCTGAGCCAACCGTTCGGATCAAAGGTACGGGCTACAGTAGACAGCACCGTGCGTTTAGTCCAGACCTTTGGGTCTGGCAGTTCCAATCTATATGTGAACAAATCCGGGACTGGTCGATACTGGACTCCCAAAACAGACAGCATGTCTGGAGTCTCCGGATTTTCAAAGAGGAGCGGCTCTTGCTGGTGGTCCTTAGGCAAATCTGCCAATAGGTCCGGTGAGTTAGACAGCCACTTCCGCAACTCATAGCCACCAGCCCTCAAGAGTGCAATCAGCTCATCACGTAAGACGAGAGCCTCATCTAAGCTCGAGGCCCCCGTGCAGATATCGTCGACAAATAAGGCCCCCCCCTCAATAAGAGCAGATGCCCGGGGATAGCGTAGCCGTTCGCGCTCTGCGAGCTCCAAAAGCGAACGGATCGCCACAAAGGGGCTCGACCGCAAACCATAAGTGTTGGTGTTCAGCTCGTAAGCCAACATCGGATCCTGGGGATCCTCACGCCAAAGGATGAGCTGGTATCGTCTATCCTCCGGGTGAATCACGGTCTGTCTGAACATCATGCGGATATCGGCCACAAAGACGACAGCGTGCCGGCGGAAGTTGGTCAAAACATCACAGACATCGTGATGCAACTTCGGCCCCGCATGCAGACACTGATTCAACGACACTCCGGTTGACGTGGGCGCTGAACCATCAAAGACCACGCGGATCTTCCCATTGGAAGTCTTCAAAACAGCGTGGTGTGGCAGGAAGTAATGTTCCACATTACGCCAGTCCAACTGCGAGATGGACATGTGCCCAAGGTCCAAATACTCCCGCATGAAGTCTATATACTTCTCCTTGAATGCGGGATCCCTGGCCATCCTACGCTCCATGGACAACAATCTCTTCTCGGCCATCGGTCGGGAGCTCCCTAAAGGAGGGCGAACCGCCAAGAAGGGCAAGCGGGTAATCAAGCGACCCGAGAGGAGGCGCCCAGTGTTGTTCTGGTAGAACAATTCGCACTCCTCGGCTAACGGATCCAACCGCTTGGCAGTGGGGGGTTCCTCCACCTCCCAAAACTTTTGGAGAACGTCGGACAAAGTAGAACCGACAATGGTCTGGCGGTCTACCGACGGGGTCTCTGGTGTCTGTGGTATCTTTCCCATCACCACATGACCCAGCGACGAGGACAAGGCGACAAGATCGGCTGTCTGCAAAACTCGCTTGCTTCCATACAATACACGACCGAGGACATCCGCACCCATCAACAAGTGTATTGGGCCCGGTCGGTGGAAGGAAGGATCAGCCAAAGCCAGTCCAGACGTCAGCTCAATCGTGGATGGCGGCACTCGCACTTGCGGGAGTGGTCCAACCACCTTATCAAAGACTATCGCCGAAGCACCGATCTTCGGCCTTGGCGCGAAGTGGGGGGAGAAGGAGAACTCAACTCGACCAATCGGATCAGGGATCCGCGAGTCTCCCACCCCCCGTACCGCTTCGTGATGCGGCACAAGCAAAAGACCCAGCTGTCGGACAAGCCACCTGGACATTATGCACCCCTGGGCACCTGAGTCCAAAAGGGCACGCACCGTGACAACATTGCCCTTAGGTCCCCAAACATTCACGGAGGCTGTTGGCAACAGCACAAGCTCCGGAGGGGTGGTTGGGTCCGACAGGGGCGCCATTAAAAATTTTGGGGGGGTACTTGTCCCCCTCGCGCCTGAGTCGGCGCGCCAAATGTGGGACGCTCGTACCGGGCGAGCGGGTCCCAATCGGGTACATACTGGCCCCGACCAACAGCACTCCTAGGTGCAGGGTAATACCCGTGTGGGGCGTGCCTCGGTACATAGTACCCCAATCGAGGCCTCTCCATTAGGGGGGGGGAGTAGCAAATAGGGCCCGTGCCCATCGCCACCGTGGCGTACTCTTGTGGTACCCCCCTACCCCCGCCCGTGGCGGGGGCGTCTCTCCTATAGTTCCCCCTCTCCGGGGGGGACTGAACGGGGGGGCTAAGCCCCGCCGAATCTCTAGGGGACCGGTTCCGGGCTGCCGGGCCCCCGCCCGTGCGCGAGGAATTCGAACCCCGGTCGCTCCCGGCGTCCTTGCGGTCCAAACAAAGGAGGGGGTGATGCCTCCCTCCGCAAAGACGACAATCCTCGGTCTGGGGACACGCCGACTGCATGTGTCCCCCCAAACACCTATAGCACCATTGGCGCTGTCTAGCAACGGCCCTCCGTCCCTCTGGGCGGAGGCCTCTAAATTTGGCACATTCGTGCACCATGTGCCTATCTCCCCTGCAATACCTGCACCGCTCACTCGGTGCGGGGGGAGGGGACTGCTGGAAGGCAGCATAGCGATTGGTCGGGCGACGGGGCTGTTCCCTCGCCGCCACCATACGACCAACACCTGGAACCGGGGCAGGCTCCAGGTGGTCCGTCACCCTACATTCGTCCTCCAAAAAACGAAGGAGGTCCGCGAAGGGCGGGAGATACGAGGCGCTGTCGCCTCCGTACCTCTGCTCGAAACGCCCCTTCATTTCAGCGGGCAATTTGGCGAGGACTATGTGCAGCAGTATAAAGGACCACTGATCCACCGGCAGGTCCAATCGCCTTAGGGAGTTGACCGCTGACAGTAGCGGGTTCAGCAACTCCCTCCGTAACAGGTGTACCCGCGTGATTCGCGGGAGGGCCAAAATCGTGGCCACGTGGGTGTCCGCCAGTAACCGGACATTCTGGTACCTGCTAACCAGAAGCTGGCGAGCCACCTGGTAGTTGTCGTCGCTGATGAGCAGGTGCTGGATTACCGAGCTGGCCTCTCCTCGCAGGGAGGAGCGCAAATAGGCCAACTTCTCACTAGGGGATAAGTCCCGTCGTGAATCCACCAAACTGTCAAACAAATTAATGAAGCCCATCCAGGCTGACAGATCCCCATTAAAAGTGGGAATCTCCAACGTAGGCAATCGGCCTAGCAACGCCGTCGGGGTAGGTTTGACCTCCCCGCTCAAAACCGGCTCCCCCTTCCGAACAGCCAGGGCCCTCTCAGCCGCCTCCGTGAACTGGTCAGCCAGCTCATAGGCCTGGGCTACATCCTGCTCCAGCTGTTCCGACACGGCATCATCAGCTGGGGGGTTCTCCAAATAATACGCGCGACACTCCATGGCGTGGCGCTCCAGGTCTTGCAGCCGAGCTGCCAGCCCGCCATACCGAGCTAGCAACGCGCCTACCCGGTCGGCTCGGTCTATTAATGTGACCGCACAAGCAAGCCAACGCAAAACTCCTTGGATGCCAGCCCTGGATACGGCGAGCGGATTCGTAGGAGCCATTTATAATCCGTTGAATAAACAAAGCAAACAAAGAAATATAAAAGTGGTAAACATCAACAAAAAAAAAACAATAGAAATAGGTCGCGTCACGATAATATAAAACACAATTAAAATTCGGACGACATACACGGACCCTACTATTTTCATAAATTATTAGCAACTTACCAATTTCAAGGGCTAACAATATAACGGTATAAACAAAACGTATAGGATTAACGGTATGGCATACCTCGCAAATCAACTACTAAACCGTTATCAACAAACAAAAACAAAACTATTTTTAATAATAATACTCGTAATTTAATACTACTAATAATTAAAACTAGTTCCACTTTTTTAACTAGGCAAGCGGACTCGGAACAAACACTAGTATGTGGTACTAATAAACAACACTTTCGAACGAAACTATTCGTCAAATAAATCCGGACACACAAAAAAAAATATACACATCTAGGCGAGTAAACTCGTATCAAATCACTAGTATGTGGTACTAATAAACACACTTTCGAACGAACTATTCGTCAAATAAATCCGGACACACAAAAAAAAAATATACACATCTAGGCGAGTAAACTCGTATCAAAACACTAGTATGTGACAACAATTATATTAGTGTCTATCTATTATCGGATCCACCAAGTGAGAAACATTCGCTTCGAGAATTTACTAGAACAATTTCTTAGTACTTCAAATCGTCTCGGGATCTTCAAATACCCTCGAGATTTCAACAAAAAAAAATAATTTTTAGGTACGCTTTTTACTATGAAATTTTATGTAGTTAATTTTAATATTAAAATTAATTATATCAACTACGCTCTGCTACCAAAAATATGATCACGCACAATTGTGATGACCACATCTACTGTGTTCCACAGTTTATTGAAACGAAGGTTTCTCATGCAAAATTAAGTAAATTAAAACTAGTCCTACCTTACTAGAAAATAGTGTCCGTAATCCAGGGGGGCTGAACGTTGTCTCGCCGGCGCGCGAGAATTCGCGCGAGAGCGCTTCGAGAATTTACTAGAACAATTTCTTAGTACTTCAAATCGTCTCGGGATCTTCAAATACCCTCGAGATTTCAACAAAAAAAAATAATTTTTAGGTACGCTTTTTACTATGAAATTTTATGTAGTTAATTTTAATATTAAAATTAATTATATCAACTACGCTCTGCTACCAAAAATATGATCACGCACAATTGTGATGACCACATCTACTGTGTTCCACAGTTTATTGAATCGAAGGTTTCTCATGCAAAATTAAGTAAATTAAAACTAGTCCTACCTTATGGTAAGGGATACTGTCCGTAATCCAGGGGGGCTGAACGTTGTCTCGCCGGCGCGCGCGCGGGCAAAACGATCTCCACACAACCCCCGATGGGATACTCTTACAGCTAACACTCTTATACTACAACAATGCCCTAATAGGCAGCTAAAACTTTCCCGGCGCTTTTCAAAGCGAACACACACGGGTTACAAGTCCGTACCCCGACCGGAGCCCTAGTAGGTGCAAAACGAAATCTCGGTCCCAATATGGGTAGGTAACTTGCGCGGCACGTCGCTACAGAAACACACGAACTTGTCTCACGGCTGCTTACGGCCAACTGGCGATCCTACACCGGCCGGCCGAGCGCATTGTCTCGTGACCTTGACAATGACAACGACTGCTCGCAGCGCGGCGCGAACAAGGGGTGTTATGTTTAGACGCGAAAATTACTTAATGTTTACTGTCCATACTACCCTGACATGACGCATTGTCACACATTTGCACGAGTAACTAATATTAAATAACAAAGTTCACAGTAATTGGAAATGTTTATAAACACTAGCTTCGAAAAACATAAAAAAGTTGTTTATAATGCACGCCGCGCTTCACGCACAATCGATTTTAAACAAAGTTCAACATTGACATTAAACAAACTTTGCTTCCTTGCTTGGGTTAAAAATAACTTAAACAATTTATTATAAAAAAAAAATACTCCTCCCTTCTCTTATTAAAGTCGGTAAAAATAGTTTTTAACCTCTAACAGTTCATATTTTGGAGCTTCATCTTAAACAAAATAACTGTTTCACATTCTATTAACGACAAATTCTACAAATGCAAAGGTTCCATTTAGCGAAATATAGTGAGCGGCCGGGGTCAAAAAGAAACCTTTTTACCCTATAACCCTTTTTTTCTTGTAGAGAAATTAAACTACGCCTAAGAATCTAGACATAGGTATCATACAGAATGGAAATGTATGGGCCCTGGAGGGAAACTTCCTTAAATCCTTCAGTTAACTCATTTTACTGAGAGGAAACACATTTTAGAGGTACTTAACTTACATTTTATTTTTAAATAGAAACAAAACTGCATTCAATGTTTGTCTAAAATTATCTTGATTCGCTCAGGAATCAAACCGGCTAAAATTAGAAAAAAACAACATCCTGTAGTTTTATCGCTTCAATCGCTGCTCTTATATTTATGGCAAAAAAAAGGGAAAACAATCGAAACTAGGATCATGGAAGAACATGAGTACCTGATGACCCCGAGGAGATACCGTATCAGACCAGCGAAACTATTAGTTATTGGCATGCTGTCTTCACAAAAAGTATTCAGTGTGGTTCGACCTTTCTATGATATCTAAAAATTTATTGATGTTTAAGAAACTGAAGCTTTCTGCAAAAAGGAGTGAAATCCCACCAAAAACATCTTGTAAAAAGACTAGCCAAATCTCCGATTCGCGGAAGCCGTCTGCGAAGGTCGACTCGCATCGCACACATTTGAATAATAATACATTTGAATAATGAAGTTTATACTAACGTTATTATAAGGTGCCGAGATCTAACTTTGGCCTGACGACCGATTTGGCGCAGGGGTAGGCTACCCACCTTCTGCGCCAGTGGTCTCGGGTTCGATTCCCGAACAAGACAAATATTTGTGTGCATGAACATAATTGTCTATTTGTCTTGGTCTGGGTGTTTACGATGTATATTAAGTATGTATTTACAAACAAAAAGTATTTAAGTATATATTTATCCGTTATCAAGTTTTCCATGATACAGTTTCTTAATGAAATTAAAATGGGGTTAGATAATTGGTGTGAATGTAAGAAGTTATTTATTTATTTAACTTTACTTACTTACACAAAAAAGTGAGAAGAAAAACTTGTTTCTATTGACACCTTGTTCTGGTTTTTTGGTTGTAAGTAGTAACTTTTTGTAAGTTGGCGCGTACAGCGAGCTTGAACTTGCGTAACGTGTACCTAAGTATAAAATTACAGACGAAAAGTTATAACGTCTTATCTAATCAAATCTATAGGTACAAATAAATAAAATTGGAGTGTCTGTTTGTAATATTAAAATAACCGCTTTTTACTACATGCATATCATTATATATATGGTACATATACTAAAATAATATTTTTTACAATTTTTGTCTGTCTGTCTGTCTGTCTGTCTGTCTGTTTGTTCCGGCTAATCTCTGAAACGGCTGGACCTATTTTGACGGGACTTTCACTGGCACGTAGCTGATGTCATAAGGAATAACTTAGGATACTTATTATCCCGATATTCCCACGGGAACGGGAACAACGCGGGTGAAACCGCGGGCGGCCGCTAGTCTACCTATAAATTATAATGGGGAGGAATATAACCAAAAGGTTTTGTTTAACTGCACTTAAATCTTTTAACAGCTTTTACCACAGGTTACTAAATAGTTACTACGTAACATTTACGATGAGAACTTCACTTGTGACTTGTTCTAAAACCATTCAGTTGCCAATTTTAGATCAAACTTTTTGTCGATTTTATCACCACATTTTGTATTCTGAACATTGTTATCGTTTTGATTGTGTTGTTGTGTGAACATATTATAATAGTACCTACTGGTAGTACTGTTGTGATACGACCGGCATGAAATTAAAATATCTCACTCTTCTATAAGAGTGAGATGATTTAGCTTAATGCCGGTATAGCCTACTTATTATGTGACAACGTCCTTTTACAAATTGGGTATTTGACTGTTGTTGAAACGTAGATATTTAATTATGACATTCAGAAATATAATATTATTGAATAACAAATGTGAAAAAAGGAATTTAATCTGTAATATAACAAGCTAATTATGAGCTACTTAATTGTGACTCTAGCTATCTCTTTCTAAAACGAAATTTTCTATGGCGAGAGTATGGCGCTATAGAAATGTGACGTCACGTTTCTGTAGCGCTCACCTTGTCTAATTAGAAAGTTTAATGCTCTATATCGCTGAAAATATGCAAGATATTTGAAAATAAATACCTATGTTGTGTTGCTAATAATTAAATGAACATTTTAAGTCAATAAAAAAAATTCAGTCAAGTACCCAATTACAAACGTACACAAACATCTATAATTTGAGAGTAACCGAGAGAGTAAACTACTTAGATGATTTACTGCTATTACTGCATCTCTTTTATCTCACGAAGGTACTTGAATTAGGTAATCGAGTTTAATTTCTTTGCTAGAAATCTCTTCCGAAAATCTACTTGTGAGGCTAGGCTTTTTTTTTTCTATTATAATAATTTTTATATCTACTTCATTGCTAGACTTTAAGTGGTGCTCATATGGGCAAACCAGCATTTAACCAAAGGTTAACGTAAGCGACTGTTGGTGAACTTGATCTTAATAGCGTTGACAGGAGCCTTCGTGTGATAAAAGAACTCGATACTTAAGCCGGAAACATACTTCTGTGTTATGGTCGATGCATTTAGTATGAAACGATAGATCGCGCTGCAACAAAACACCGTGCATTAATGTGTTTCTAACGATACTAAACGTATGAAACCGATAAGTTTTCGGGCGCGTGCTAAAACACCACATCAAAGAAGTATGTTTCCTTTAAACAAGGCAGATGACACTCACCGCAACTAGAGCATTCGGCGCCCTCGGCACCACATCCGGCACCACCTGGTGCGCCTCGAAGGACTTCGCCACCGTAGACATCGCTCTCGCAAGCACCCTAAAATTGACCATAGTGCCGTCTGCTATTAACAAAACAATCGCACATCTCAATATTGTGCCCATGTCGACCTTTTCCGAACGCAAAAGATATAAAAACTGTTTTGAGTTACTCGAAGCTAGTCGGTAACACGACAGCTAGTAAACTGGTATTGGAATTGTTCTGTGCAGTTATTTATAAGCCACGCAAACCGGTATAGACGGAGAGAAAAGCGATAAGCTAATAAAGTGTTACGAAATCTCTTATGAAGATTTTTTGTTGCCATTTAAGAATTTTGTAAGGAAAATGTTTGGACAACTTAAAAAGATTGAGATAAGATACGAAGATGCACACGGTGTTGTCTTATTAAAGATAATTCTGTTACAAATATAACCGGAAAATGTATTTATCAAGATAACAGACGAATGAACAAGAAAAAGGCACATAGAAAAAATAGACCCGTCTCTCAACTAGCTCCGGTGATGGGATACGAACCCACGGCTTTTCACTGTCCGGGCGAATGCTCTAACCACTGAGCTATTGAGTCTTTAACGCGTCGAATTTTTTCTAACATTTTCAATAATAAAAATTGCTTAGTGAATGCACAAAAGTAATAATAAATAGGCACGAAAAATCGGAATACTGCGATATTAAATTTAGATTATGCGCAGCCAGCTGTCGTCTAGACTACAGCATACAAAAGACTATACTTTGTTAGGTATGTCATAAGAAATCACGTATTGTTACTACTGTCATGTATTGATGCGTGATTGATGCACTATAATTATGACCGTAGCGTTAGAAGTCAACTGTAACACTTTAACACAACTGAATACACTCCACAATAATGAAATTGTCATTAGTGTTTGTAAGACTTGTAAGCGCCGGAACAAATTTTCCGAAATTCTTTTAATAATTGAGCTAGGTAGTCTAGTTTCTTGTCTAAATTCCCATGGTAAATATGACGGCTTCCGTGGCCGAGTGGTGTACGCACTGGTTTTCAAGGTGCCGCTATCTCTGGAGGTCCCGAGTTCGATTCCTGGTCAGGTAAATATTGAAAACAAACTTTTCAAAATTTCCACGGGTCTGGGTGTATGTGGTAATACCCGCCGTTCGTTGTTTCCAATTAACATAACACTAGTGCTCAAGCTACTAGAGTTTGGTACCTATTGACACAATGTATGTGATGGTGACCAATATTTATTTATTATTTTTAAATACCAAGATATAGGCCTCTACCGCATTGGGTCGCCAGCGACAAAACGCCAGCTGTCGATGTCTATTAGCGGTTTGGCGAGACGCAACCAAGCCGCCAATGTCCATACACGTGAGATAGGGCTAGGATTAAGTTGATTAATACAATTTGACATGCTCTGACTGGCGATGACGTCTTGGCCATAGCCACTGGCTAGGCTACCCAATGTAATAGAATAGAGCCCTAAGAAACTGCCACACCACAGTAAAACAACAAACATGGCCGTTGGGGCGGAAAGGTTCTCGAATGGCGACCGCGAACCGGACGACGTTCCGTGAGCAGGCCCCCTACAAGGTGGACCGACGATCTGGGGGCCAAGCCTGCTAACGTTAAGTCACAATCGTGTCTCAATCGTGTTTCAATTGTAGTTCAGTTGTATTGCTTTTTAACACACTAGTTACAAGAATTATGACAGTATGATGTGATGTGAATTTTGTGTATGGTGTGACCATCAATAGTATTGTGAAAAAAGTACATATTCCTTGTAACTATTGTGGAAAAAAGCACTACAACTGAACTACAATTGAAACACGATTGAGACACGATTGTGACTTAACGTTAGCAGGCTTGGCCCCCTGGTCAAGGTCGCGGGAAGCCACTGGATGCGGGCAGTAAATCATATTTTTTCAAAAATGTTTACTTTTTGCATTCTCAATCCAAGTTTTATTATTGAAAATTAAATATAAGAAAAAGTCGACCCGTCTCACAATTACAACTAGCTCCGATGGGACATGAACCCGTGACCTTTCACTGTCAGTGTGAATGCTCTAACCACTGAGCTATGGAGTCCTTATATTTTTTTTACTGCTGTGAGCTATCTGGAATAATACTACTACAATAGACCTACTAAATAGATGTTATGTTAAAGAAAAGTATAGTAACCTACTAGCACACAGACATAATAGTAGTGTATGAACCATTGAAGCCGACTGTACAATCCATCAGTAATCTGATTATAAGCATTGTGCCTATTATATCGTGGGCGGTATACACAGGTTACATTGTTCTTGACATGATAATGAAGGAACACAGATTGTTTCATAATGCCACAATAGTTTAATGTTTTTTTTTATCCACAACGGGGTAGCACTTAGTCATCATCACATTTGATGTTAAGTGGTGAGAGTGGATGGCCGAAGGTCCTCAATCACTGATATAAATAATATAATATAAACCAGCATACATTCAGGTGAATCTGAATAAATCTGAAAACAACTACAGTAGAATCTCACTAAGCGGCACTTCAATACCTCGACACATCCAATAAACGAGCACCCTGCGCATCACTTGCCCATTTTAAAGAAATTAATGATTATTTTAAATCTATGGAGGTAACTAGTTAAGGGCGTGATTATGTTAAAGATATAAAAAGGTGTAGAACATGAACACAAATACATTGTAGGTATTTCCTTTATAAAATGCTTAATTTTATATGCATACACTAGCTTTCTGCCTTCTTCTGTATTTATTTAAATAAAAAAATTACCATATGAGTTTTTTACTCAACAGTTGGTGTTTTAATAATATTAATAAATGAAGAGTAATATTTTTATTCTATATTTTATAAACAGTGACTTTAAATATTTATAATCAATCAGTCTTTGAAGATTGTTTATACACTTATGTTGGAAACAGACTTGTTTCTACTAATAATGAGTGATGGGTTACAAATGAATTTTTCTTTTCTTTCTTTAGATAGCCCACCAACTTCATTGTAGGGGTATTTATTGTAAGTGAAGAAGAAAATTTCAAATACAAAATGTAGGTATTTTGGTTCTAACAAAATATACAAGAGGTTATAAAATGCAAAACAAAAAATAACTGAGGGTAGGTACTCATCTAAAATTAGGGAGATAGATGATCTACCAAACTGGAAGCAAACTTGATAGTAAATTAGATCTAGTAATAGATCTAATTTACTATCAAGTTTGTTAACATAAAGGGAGTTTAGTAATGTGTGGTTTAGTTAGGCAGTGAACAGCTGTTGGTCGGAGTGACGACTTTGTTAGTCTCTGAATTTATTTGGGTGGCAGACTTCATTATTGAAACACATACTATGCGATTATTATAAGAATAGGACTGTCAAACGGCATTCTTGATCTTTGTTCCTTTTCTTGCACATCCTACACCCTGAAGTGGAAGCGAAACGCAAACAAATATGGCCGTTTTGACAGTCCTATTCTTATAATAATCGCATAGTAGATACCCTACTGAATGGATAATCTTCAAGGCATGGACTTATACAGACTTTGTCAACATACACTGAGTGCATGTATTACGTAATAAATCGGCAAAGATAACTAAAAGAGTGGTAGAATATTCGACACCGGAAGAGTTATCAAAGTGGGGAATCGCTTAGCTTGTTTTATTCATTATTCTCTGCGGTACGACTTTTGCTTACCTGTAGTGTGTAGATTTGCGAAAATGGAACGTTGATGAAACACTTTAGAAGTTTACAAGGTTTTTGGATTTGGTTATTCACGAACAAACGAACGAAAACACGGAAAACACTCAAGACGAAAACGAAAGAAAACCCGGTGACATTGACATTTGTTTGACATACCATGATTAGGGTTGCCAGGTATTTTTTTCAGAAATTCGGGACATAAAAAAATCGGGACAAATAATAAAATTTTGCCGTGGGACAACAAGAAATAAAAAGAAAAATATTTTAACTTAATGAATTATTGCTTTTATTGATAACGTTCCTTTTTAAAATAATATTGTTTGTCATATTTCAATGAGAGATTTTCTACCAGCAAATTAAAAAAAAAAAGTTTATTTATTAGCTTGGTAGATGTCGCTGACCCTCTGAGTACTGAATCCTACGGAGATGGCATATTGTTCTATATAAACTATCGGTTATACAAATATGAGCTAAATCGACATTGTACTCATAAACCTGTAGCCATCTTGTTCTATCTTACCTCCAATACTTCATGTAAAAAGAGACAGCAATATATTTATTCGACCTATTTTTTGGCAACATTGAAACGTGACGTCATCGTAATGCATGATTGAAGCCGGTCGCCATTTAGGTTTCTCGGTATGTGAGCTGTCAACGCGAGTTGTATTGGCAGTGTTTTGTGATAAAAGTCTTTTAATTTGAGATTTTCATGTGAATAAAAGGTATTAATAAGTGAGAGAAAGCAACAAGGAACATGTCTAATTGCAATGTGGTAGTTTGTGGCATCAAAAAAAGTGAAAATCGTCCAAACATTATACATAACACCGGTACGTACTATTTATTTTGCAAAAACACCAAAACAATACAATAAATGCCTTGTGTTTTGGTTGTCCTGTGAATAGTTTACTTAGAATTCATACCAAATGTAGCTTACTACTTATTTTGGTGAGTTTTGTTGGTGTATTTCAAGAAAATATAAATCTGTTTGTTTTGCGCTAGAGTTAGTTGCCCTTATAGCATTTTTCTTATCGAATTATCGATGTTTTCCAATTTCATGTGTAAATTGAGTGTATTAATTTTAAACTGATTTTATTGTTTTAGGTTGCCTAAAAATAACAAAAAAGAAAAATATGGCTGGATACAATGCGAAAGGAAAATTTAAATACTCGTACGAAAACTATTTTTATGTGCTCTTTTCATTTTGAAGAACAGTTTCAAACGTCAACGACAGTTTAAGTTTTGAAAAAGACGTTAATTAGGCCACTGGCAAAATCGAAATTAAATGAAATATTGCGACAACTTTTTCTGTTCCGGTTGCCAAAAACTGGATACTTATATATAACGTGTTTTTTTAATGTCATTTTGCTGTAAAGTTGTTGTCGAACTTACATTCATTCTAGCACATTAAAAGTAAGTATATTTTTTTACCACTAGATGTCGCTTCGCTATATTCTAAATATATAAAAAAATATGCTTGCTAGTAAAGATCTCGATTCAAACTGTTTATTATTTTATTACTTAATAATGCTTGTTTTTTTTTGAGACATTTCTTTTTTTCTATGGTAGGGAGGTACCTAGTAGGCATTCTCTTTTGTGATTTATATTGTAATGTGTGTTATGTAAAAAAAAAACCAATCCTTGTTGTATAAACATAACAGGTTTTTACAATATGGAGCTTTTTGTTTTATTTCATTACCTTTTTTTACTTAAACTGGTTCTCGCGGCCTTTGATCTGGAATTCTATGGAGGTCTCGCATGTGTATGACGCGTGACTCGGAAAACATAAAAAATTTGATCATAAAATTGCAGTTTCTAAGTAAAGGCGAGTAGAGCCGACAAGTGGGGCGCCCTCAATCAAATTTATTGCTCGCTAAGTATTAATGTATCTACAATCGTACAGATTGAAGCTTAGGTCGTGTAGTTTATTTACAAACTATAACCTCAGTAAAATATAGTAGGTTGGTCTTTTATCTACTACTACTGCAACATGAACTATATTTTACTAAGGTTAGTTTGTAAATAAACTACAGCCGGCCTAGCATGAGCGGCTTATAACGCGCGATATGATACGGTACGGCATGCCGTCTTGCTTACACCTTAGTGGGGTAAGCAAGACAACTTGCCGTACCATATCATATCGCGCGTTATAAGCCGCTCATGCTAGGCCGGCTGTGTGTATACATAGTAGGTATCATATGTGACCTTACATTCATTACTTAATTACATCTGTAATCTGTATGACAGCCTACACAAATCAAACTATCATACAGGTTGTTGCCAGAGTTCTTTCATAAAGTACCTATGTACTTATCAAAAGTTAATGGATTTTATTAGTTATAAATTATCTGCTTCGCTTTATGTTAATATATTATTATATAGAAATCTGATACAGGAGGCCAAGAGTATTCATGCTGTTAAGGTAGGTAATGATGCAAAGTAGGTCTGTCAGTTGTCTCACCTGGATGATGATGATTTGTCCCTCAGCCAGACTCTAGCCCCCTCGCCATCTTGGTCAGGTTGACACACCTGCGGTTAGACAATTCTTATGATCATACAGTCATGTACAATCATTAAGCACTCAGCACATATATTCTCATTAAAGTAACACATGTAATCAACATGAAATTTAGCATATCAACTTGAGTTTGTTATGTCATTAGGAGTGCAATCTCACATACTTTGTGAAGGACCTCAGTCCTCTTTATAGCTTGTTTACCTTCCGAAAGCATCGGCAGGTCTTATCGTGTCTCAATAGGTGTACTAGTGCAGACCCTACGGTCGGCACACGCCCTAGTCTCAACTACGGTCTTTTCAGACCAACCTTTATACCTCGTGATAAGATTGCGCAAACTTAACATGCAGGCCGCCATCCTATCAGGCAGGCGGCCGTGCGGGCGAGCTCTTCAAGGGCTCATTCTTTTATGGATACTCATCCAATCTTAGTTCCCTGACAAGGGACAGAATTGCACACGCCTTATGACATAAAACAACAGTGATTTGTAAGGACATTACCTCTCTGTACGATGAAACTGTACCACATCCCATCAGCTCAGCGAGTTTCGTGGGCGTACCATTCCATCGTCCTTTATCAACGCGATCCTTAACAGGAACATTATGCATTCAATTCTAAATAAGGTTTGTATAATGCTGAGTACTTAACTTCGGTGGTATTTGAGGCTGGCGGCGAGCAGCAGGCGAAGATCACACATGCCACGATTTACACTTTGAAAACTTGAAAGCGAGTCGACGTTGGAGCGAAAAATGTTGACACTTACCGATCGGAAATTAGCTCTATGGTTTGTATTGAGTGTTGCTATATACAATTATTGTTGGGTTAATTTTGATACTCGCGAACCCTTCGCGACACACCCGCCTCGCGAGTTTTACACTATAGTAGTCATCAAGTCGCGAGTCCATTTATGGATCTTCTCCATTGCTTGGACTGCAGCGGCTCGACGCGATCTCTCATCGCTTGTTTGGTTATTACATTCATGGTTATCTATTGTTTCGTTTTCTAGATCACGTTCATTATAGTCTTGTGCAAGCTCAGTGTCATTTAACGTACTAACGTTCTCTATTTCTTTTCTCGCGTCTTGTGTTGAGTCGTGTCTTACGTTTGTATTCGTGCTCTCATCATCGTTTGATTTATCACTTATCTCTGTGGTTGGATTAGTGTCGACACCTTCAATCTCGATAGACGGCGTTTGTATCGAGTCTCTATCATCGACGCTTATGTTCTCGAGATCCACTTGATTTAGTGCTTTGTCAATGGAAATTTGTGGTGTCTCTTCCTCTTCCACTTCAAGAGGATATAAATGAGCAATTGATCGTGTGAACACATTGTTATCGACTTTTATTCTAGCAACACGGCATAAACCGTCCTTTCCTTTTAATATTTCTACTATTTTTCCTATTTTCCAACTTTCGCGGTTTCTCGTTTCACCTTTAATTTGTACCACATCTCCGATTTGAGGAATTTCACGAGTCCTCACTCTTGCTTGTTTGGGAGAATTTCCGTACCTTTCTCTGAGGCTCAGAAGGTATCGGCTGATGAACATTTCTTTGTACTCATTCATTATCGTGTTTCCACGTTTCCATCCTTCGATGAGTTGTTGTTTAATGGTTGAACCAGAGAGTGGCAAACAATCCATGAGTAATTGAATGTTCAAACATTTTCCTGGTGTTAGGAAATCAGCTGGTTTCAGAATGTGGTCCATATCGGCTCCCACGTACGTAAGTGGTCTGGTATTGACTACGGCTTCAACTTCTTTGATGATCGTCGAGAGTTGATTTTCTCCGAGCATATGTTTTTGAAGAGTTCGTTTTAGGCAATGCTTTACCACTGCTACCAGTCTTTCGTACGCGCCCCCATGCCAGGGTGCTAGTTGAGGAATGAATTTCCATTTTATCTTTTCTGTCGATTCTCTTTCTGATATTACCTCAGCTAGCAGTCTGAACTGAGGTGCGTTATCAGTTAATATAAGTGAAGGAGTTCCTCTAGTAGCAATGAAGCGTCTGAATGCCATAAGACATTCGTCTGTGGTTAGATCTTTGACAACCTCTAAATGTATTGCCCGTATCACAAGGCATGTGAAAAGACAAATCCATCTCTTTTTTATACCATTTTCTGACCTTATGACCATCGGCCCAAAGTAGTCTACACCGACGTATGTAAATGGTGTATTAAACGTTACTCTTTCAGCCGGTAACGCTGGAGTTTTAGGTAGTTCATATGGACCTCCTCCATGCTTTACGCACCTTGTACATTTGCTTAGCGTTTTTTGAATTTTTGCTCTTCCTTGAGGTATCCAAAATTTTTGTCTTATAAGGCTTAATGTATGTGGTACTCCAACATGAAGGTTTTTCTCATGAGTTTCCTTAATTATTCTTTCGGTAAGTTCACTGTTCTTTGGTAGTAGTATGGGATGTTTTGCATCGTAGGATAAATCTGAATGTGTGAGTCTTCCATCACATCTTAGAATTCCATTAGTATCAATAAATAATCCTAAGTTCTTAGATAGGTTTGTTTTCTTTCCTCCATACTCTTCTGGAAATGTACTTTTCTGTAGTTCTTTTATCTCTTGCAGTTGTGAATCTAAAATTTCGTTTGATATTGCTTCTCTCTCTGACGGTGTTATTTTTGGTTGTTTTTCTGTGTTCAACAGACCCTCCCCCATCAGAAGAGAAGTATCCCTTATCGGACCACTAGGCCAGTGTCTAGGGTTTTGTTTTAAAAATTCGGGTCCAGATAACCACTTGTTCCTTTCCTCTTCTGAGGCGGTTGGACGTGTCGCTACGTCTGCCGGGTTAAGTCCAGACGGTACGTATCTTACTATCAGATTTTTGTTGCGCTTTATTTCTTCTAGTCTTTTAGATACAAAAGGTTCAAGTAACTTTTCAGAGTGATACCAATCAATCACTATTTGACTATCTGTCCACAGTGTTAACTGGGTTATGTTCAATGGTAAGAATTTGAGTACGAATTTTATAAGTCTACTTCCAATTAGAACGCCTAATAACTCTAAGCGTGGAATCTTTAAGTTCTCTTGGTCTTTAATAGGAACTAAGCGTGATTTACCTATTATGAAGTTGACTGTGCCTTTCTGTACTATGTATATTACTGCTGCGTAAGCTACTGTAGATGAGTCAGTAAAACAGTGTATTTGTGCCTCTCTTTCGTTGGGTACAGTAATATTTCTCTGTAGGCATATGTTTTCTACTTGTTTCATTTCTTTCAAGATGTTCGTCCACTTGTGAAGTAGATCCTTTGGTAATGGTGTGTCCCATTTAATCTGTTTCTTCCATAATTGTTGAAGTAGTAACTTAGCTGGTAACATGACTGGTACAGAGAATCCACAGGGGTCATAAATAGCTGCAATAGTTCTTAAGACTCCTCTTTTTGTGGTTTCATTGTTCTCGTTGACTCTAGCTCTAAGATAAAGTACGTCCTCTTTCAAGTCCCAGTTTAGACCCAGTAATTTTACAGTTGTTTGTGTGGCAGCATCAGGTATTTGTTCGATAAAATCTTTGGAGTTGGAGCTCCATTCGCGAAGATTCATTGAGATTTCTAAAAACATGTTCTTGCTTTCTTTATAAAGGTTTAAAGCATCTGTTGCTGTTTCTACCCCAGTGACTATGTTGTCAACATATATGTCTTTAGCTAACTGTTTTGCGTAGTCTCCATTCGACCTTTGAAGATGGTGTCTAA
The DNA here is from genome assembly GCA_949710035.1 of Crambus lathoniellus. Lineage (NCBI taxonomy): Eukaryota > Metazoa > Arthropoda > Insecta > Lepidoptera > Crambidae > Crambus > Crambus lathoniellus. The sequence goes on along the minus strand of OX453317.1, from coordinate 17,411,580 downwards.
CCGTACCGTTTAAAAGGAATGGACTGGATATGATCCCAAAGGGAACACGGGTAAATCTGTAGTGTAGTAGATTGTCTTCAGTAGCGGGTTTATTGATGTCTTTCAACCATAAGAACCTAGTGACATCTCTGTCCTCTTCTTTTAGACCAATCTGTAAAAATGCTTTTTCTACGTCTGCCGTCATGCCTACGGCGTGACTTCGGAATTTCAACAGTAGTCCAGTCAAATCCTCCAACATCATCGGACCGCAGTATAGACATTCATTCAGACTCTTTGTATCCTTTGTTTTAGCTGAAGCATCATAGACTATTCTCAGAGCCTTACCTGGTGCTAATATTCCATGGTGAGGAAGGTAGTGGATGGGATGATCACTTGTATCTTCTCTAGGTACTAGTTCAATGATACCCATTTGCAGTTGATCACTTAGTGTTTGGTCGTAGGCTGACAAAGTTTCTGTGTCTAGGCGTTTCATTAGTCCTATCAGGCGTCCGTATGCCAGACCGTAGTTAGTTGGTAATTCAGGTGGGTATTCCTTCCAAGGCCAGCTAACGTGATATCTTCCTTCTATGAATTCGGTGTTTTCATTGAAATGCTTAATAGCTTCTTCTTCACGGTTAGCATTTGGAGAATCAGTAATTCCAAGAGATTCTAAGTCCCACAAAGTTTTCATTGATGTGTTATCTAATGGCAGATCAGGCTCGTTTAATCTAGTTTCATAGGGTGCTTGGAAGTATGTGAGCATTGATAACTCATCCTCATGTTTATGCGTTATTTTGCCTGACAATATCCATCCTAAGTCGGAATTCACCAAGTACAAGTTCTCTTGTAATTTCACCTTTTCGGTTGACATAAGTGAATGATAATAATCATTTCCAATCAGAATATCTACCTTATCTGACAGAGATCCATCATCCGCCAATAAGTAATCCTTTTGATGGTTCCATTTGGTCAATTCTTTGCCATAAGATGAGATACTGCGTGTAATAGATGGTACGACATTCGCATATACTGTCCTTCGCATATGAGTTCTTGATTGAATATGAAGTTTTACCAACGGGCTATCTAGTTCTTGAGGTTTGTTCGAACCAAAGGTGAATACTGTGAGGTGGTTGTCTTCTTCGGTTTCTAAATTAAGGTCCTGCGCGACATCTTGCGTAACATAGCTTCTCATACTGCCTGAATCTAACAGTACACGACACTTCTTTGAGGTATTCTCAGGTCCTTTGACATTAACAATAGCAGTTTGTAGTATTGTGGCTCCCTTTTCATAGATGTGCATTGTACTGGTAGATTCCTTCCTTGGTACCTCATTCTTTGTTGTCACCTTCCTTGGGAACTCTCTGTTCGGACAAAGTGCTCTATTATGGAGGCCTTTCTTACCGCAGTGTCTGCAGGTTATGTGCTTAGACTTACAGGAGCCTGTTTGATGGCCTTCACGGAAACAAATAAAGCAACGGTTTCTTAATTTTAATCTTCTTTGTTGTAGAGTTTTACTTTCTGTACACTCATCATTAAAATGATCTCCTTTACAAAATATGCAGTAGAGCTTCCTTCTTTTCTGATTAGATCCATGCCCATACTTCTCTTCATTGAATTGAAATTTCCTCTTAGTGTTAAAGGTTTTGTTGAAAGCAGTTACACTACGTTTAATTCCTTTATCGGTCTTCCTTATATTATTTGGTTTTCGGACTTTTGATCCCTTCTCATTTCTAGGTTCTAGTATATGAAGCGTTTCTGTTGTATAACTGGTATCTTCTAAATTGAATTTTTCAGATGTTCTTTTAGCATCCTCTCTCGCTGAGAGTACAATATGGAGTTGTTTTCTCATTTCTTCGATAGTGTCGTTACTTAGTTTCAATTTCAACTCGTATACTATATCCTCAGGAAACTTTTCCAGGATTAAGAATCTCAGATGGTTGTGTTCTGTATTTTCGCCCAGTGAGCTCAATACACGAAGGTGTCTTTCAATCTCATCTAATATTCTTCTACAGTCTTCTTGTTTGTCTGCTCTCTTAAGTTTGTAAAGTGTTGAATAATGAGCATCGATTATTTGGGTTTTCTTTCCATATCTGTCTGTTAAAGTTGCTACAGCAATTTTATAATTTTCGTTTGTAGTCTCAAGACCATCCAAAATTGTCTTAGCCTCACCCTTCACGGAAGCCTTTAGGTACAATAACTTATCGACGTCTCTTAATGCTCTTTGATCAATATTGGAAGAGAATTGATCCCAAAATTGGGTCCATTGTAGAACATCTCCGGAGAATGTGGGCAAGTTCAATTCAGGTAGCTTTCCTCTGCTGATGGACTGACTAGAACTGGAAGAAGAATCAGCCTTGTCCTTTTTGACTTGTATTTTTACATTTAGTTCAGCTAATGCTTCCTCTCCTCTTAATTGTTCTGTCGTCATACTGGATATCTCATCCGCATCCGGATTTGTTGAAGTGTTAAAATATTGATACAATTCGCTATTAAATCGGTGAATTACTGCTTGTAATTTTGATGACACGATCCTTGCTTGTTCTAAATCATCGTCTGACCACGACTTCAAAGCACAAAGAGCGCGAGAATTACTCGTTAGATTTTTTATACTTGACACAAATGTAGTTAGTCTATCCAAATATATTTCCTCCATGGTATTAAATTATATTGACTGGTATGAATCTGAAATCATCATAAATACTGTATACCATTTATAACTCATTCATGCATGACACCGTATTAATTGATTTTAGTCAGACTCATTATAGTTAGCCTTGTTTAATTTTAACTTTGTTATGCGTTTACTGTGTGTGAAAAGTGTGTTTGTAGATTAGCACTCTTATTACCTTACAGTAAAAATCATAATATTCATCTATAATAGTGCTTTCATAACTTGTTTTGAAATAATTAATCAAGTATTAAGTTTTAATTATTTAGTGACTTCTTGATCCCATAGTCAATTTTGTGAAACATCTCTAGTAAGTTATACTACTCAACCTAGTCTATAATCATAGCACTAGTTGAGCTAGTTGTTGTTACCTTTAAAACATTTGATCTTATCTAGACTTGGCTCTGGCACTACAGTGCCCCCTTGACCTAGTTACTCGACCATGACACTACAGTGCCCCTTTGACTTAGTTACTTGGCTATGACACTACAGTGCCCGTTTGCCTTAGTTACTTGGCTATGACACTACAGTGCCTCTTTGACTCAGTTATATGGGAACACAAGAAAGTTCACTAGGCCACACTTCTTATTGGTCACACAGTGTTTAGATTGTATTTTAGCACTAACTTTATCAAACGCATGAAATCACAATCATTTTATTGCTTTTTGTACACTCAATATACCATATTGACCACCAATAATTTTTCACTTTTGACTATAGGTTATCAAACTATAGCACAGTGTGTAAACACTGAACATGAACACTGATTGTCACTTCACTATGTATCCATAAGCACAGATACTACATTCTCACAGTGTATGTAACGTCTGAACATCAAATATGTATGCATGTAGTTTGTAATAGATAGGTAAGTAGGTCATTATTTATGTATTTGTTTGTGTATCATTTTTTCACAGCATTAACCAACTATTCACCGTTAGGCTATTGAGCTTGATCAGAATTTGTCTAGTTTGATGCTACTCTGTTCTTATAATTTTAAGAATCTTAGTGAGCTAACTTAAGTAGTATTTTGTTGTGATAATTATAACACCTGTCAGCACTCAAATAATAAAAGTTAGTATGAGACGCTCATATTATCTTTGTTGTCAATGTTTTGAGTTGTATTTAATTGAAGCAATGACAATATTCAACTTGGTAGGTATGTGACACTATGTGAAAACTTAAGTGCGCTTGGTGAAAATGTCATGTAAACCATAAGTATGTAAACATTGGGTTATGATTAGTTTTGATTGGGTATAAGAATTACGACGACAATGTTCTATGATAATTTGACATGCTATCTGAAACAATCTTTGCTAGTCAGCTTCTACTTTAATGTTGGAAGTTTTATCAAGTGACTAGTCCTGTATGTGCTTGAAATAATATGGTGTGTGATCACAGTTTTACATACCTGAACCTTGACTTCAATTTATTACTCAATGTCTTCTTGTAATAGTACACTTTTATATGTATTGTTTGTAGGTACTGAGTATCGGTGTCCCTATTAGAATGATAAAAGGTTAGGTTTAAATAAAGATTCACACAGCTAGAGTCCTCATTGAAACACCCTTTACTGATATTTTATTTCATCATTAAGCACATTTTCTTTGTCTAAAAAACTTTGAAGATTGTTTTCAACATAATTATGTGACTTATAGGTTGCCGCAAAATTTTTCCTGACAATTGGTTGTTCTGACTTAAAGATATGGTTTAAACTTGAAATTATAGTTTCAAACAATGCTTGTGATGCTTTGTTGTCTTACCTGTTGAAATCTAATTCGTACTTTCTTTGTTTCACTTTAAACTATTGAAAATGTTTCGAATGACATTCAATTTGTTTGTTGACAATTACAATGACCCTTTCGTATAAGTATAGTAGCGACCTGCGGAGAAAAATTGCAACATCTTAACACACTAGCGCTGCGTGTATTCACTGACACTTCCGTGGCGCTGATCCTAAACTTAACACTTGGCGGGAATTTTGATTGTTTTGATGTTAAGTTGCTAACACTGACTCAACAGTAGTAACTTGTTAGATCAATGTTCACAACCTTAGTAAAACTGAATTTCACTCATACCATCAGAAATAATAACTTATAGTAAGTAAGTGTGTAGGTGTGACCGCATGACTTTTACTAATAAAGTAAATTGTTGCACTTTGTTCATTGTTTTTCATGAGTATTTATCTGTTTATCTTTTTATAGGTATTGTTATCATTCGATGAGACAGCTGACAAATGCATCCTATTGCATCAAATGAATTCTCATTAAACTCTCCTCGGCCATATATCAGATAAGCTTTGTTTGAGATCTGTACTAAACATTGTTTTGTTTGAATTTATACTACTTAAATTATTTTTCAGTAAGTAGGTATAACTATATCCAATTCTTTATCCCCTTATTTTCCCCAGATAAATTCCAACTTATCTATATCAAATTTCAATCCCAGCACATCTGCACCAAATTTGTGTATACATAGTAGGTATCATATGTGACCTTACATTCATTACTTAATTACATCTGTAATCTGTATGACAGCCTACACAAATCAAACTATCATACAGGTTGTTGCCAGAGTTCTTTCATAAAGTACCTATGTACTTATCAAAAGTTAATGGATTTTATTAGTTATAAATTATCTGCTTCGCTTTATGTTAATATATTATTATATAGAAATCTGATACAGGAGGCCAAGAGTATTCATGCTGTTAAGGTAGGTAATGATGCAAAGTAGGTCTGTCAGTTGTCTCACCTGGATGATGATGATTTGTCCCTCAGCCAGACTCTAGCCCCCTCGCCATCTTGGTCAGGTTGACACACCTGCGGTTAGACAATTCTTATGATCATACAGTCATGTACAATCATTAAGCACTCAGCACATATATTCTCATTAAAGTAACACATGTAATCAACATGAAATTTAGCATATCAACTTGAGTTTGTTATGTCATTAGGAGTGCAATCTCACATACTTTGTGAAGGACCTCAGTCCTCTTTATAGCTTGTTTACCTTCCGAAAGCATCGGCAGGTCTTATCGTGTCTCAATAGGTGTACTAGTGCAGACCCTACGGTCGGCACACGCCCTAGTCTCAACTACGGTCTTTTCAGACCAACCTTTATACCTCGTGATAAGATTGCGCAAACTTAACATGCAGGCCGCCATCCTATCAGGCAGGCGGCCGTGCGGGCGAGCTCTTCAAGGGCTCATTCTTTTATGGATACTCATCCAATCTTAGTTCCCTGACAAGGGACAGAATTGCACACGCCTTATGACATAAAACAACAGTGATTTGTAAGGACATTACCTCTCTGTACGATGAAACTGTACCACATCCCATCAGCTCAGCGAGTTTCGTGGGCGTACCATTCCATCGTCCTTTATCAACGCGATCCTTAACAGGAACATTATGCATTCAATTCTAAATAAGGTTTGTATAATGCTGAGTACTTAACTTCGGTGGTATTTGAGGCTGGCGGCGAGCAGCAGGCGAAGATCACACATGCCACGATTTACACTTTGAAAACTTGAAAGCGAGTCGACGTTGGAGCGAAAAATGTTGACACTTACCGATCGGAAATTAGCTCTATGGTTTGTATTGAGTGTTGCTATATACAATTATTGTTGGGTTAATTTTGATACTCGCGAACCCTTCGCGACAGGCTGGACCTTATTTTTAATCTGTATCTGCGTTTGAATTTTTGATACTTACATTATGTACTTAACAAGCAATACATTTAATAAAAACATGCGGATCCTCGCGGTTTTACCCGCATGGTACTATTTCCCATGGTAGGTACTAGTTCCCATGGGAATATCACGTTATACGTTATACATATATTTTAATATAGCTTATGTCACTCGGAAAGAATGTAGCTTTCTAATGGTCAAAGAAATTTAGTCCAGTAGTTTTGGAACCTATTAAGCCCCCAGTACACGATGGCCGATCATGGTCGGCGACCATGACCAATACATCGTACATTGACACTTTTGAAAGAACCTTTTTAAACTTGTTCGTTCAAAAGTGTCAATGTACGATGTATTGGTCATGGTCGCCGACCATGGTCGGCCAACATGTACTGGGGGCTTTAAATTCAAACAACAACCAATCAAATCTTTCCTGTTTACGATATTATTATAGATGAGGAAGCACTTGGCGGCTCAGGGGCGGTTTGCGTTGCTTGCAGGCGGCAATCACACGCAAACTCCCACACCGGGGGCTTTAAGCCCCCAGTACAGGATGGGCGATCAAGTTGGCCGACCGTGTTGGCCATCGTGTACAGGGCCGGTTTGCGTTGCTCGCAGACGGCAATCACACGCAAACCGGCCCTGTACACGATGGCCCATCATGGTCGGCCAACATGATCGGCCATCCTGTACTGGGGGTTTTACAGTTGTTGCGTCTCACGCGCGCGGTCGGCCATCCTGTACTGGGGGCTTAAAGCCCCTCAGTACAGGATGGCCAATCATGTTGGCCGACCATGATGGGCTATCGTGTACAGGGCCAGTTTGCGTTACTCGCAGACGGCAATCACACGAAAAACCGCCCCTGAAACACGATGGCCCATCATGGTCGGCCAACATGATCGGCCATCCTGTACTGGGGGCTTTACAGTTGTTGCGTCTCACGCGCGCGGTCGGGCCAATGATTGTGTGCGTACATGCACAAACACATACACATTGTGTCATTGTCATAAAGAACTTAATTATGTGCAAATGTAGGTATAATTTAAGCACATTATTAAGTTTTATTATTCTAAAAAACTAGGTATAAAATTAAACACTATAATTCCGTTTCAAATTATCGAGGTGATTACGAAACTGCTTTTATAAAATATAGGGTGATATAGGTAGGTAGTCACAAAAATACTTGTATCTATAACTTCATCAATAAATATATCGATGTACAAATAGCGCAGCACTACGGAAAGGCGCCATTTTGGTTTCTCGGTATGTGTGCTTGTGTGTGTGTGTATGCTTCAATTTTTCGTAGGTATGCCATCTCCATAGGATTCAGTACTCAGAGCGCTGACCTGACATGAATCCACTCACCTCTATTGTTTATTACCACACAGAGATGGGCCTATTTCTCGAAAGATACAAGTTTACAAAGTTCACAAGCTTCGAAATGTAACATGGACTTGTAAATTCTGTTTCACGAAGTAAATAACAAGTGTTTTTTACGGTAACAAAAAAGAGTGTCATTGGAATACCTAATGACATATAAATGCATTGGCTGATAAATATTTTTCATCTCTCATATTCGAAAAGTGATGTATATTTAAGGCCTAATCAGATGAAGGACTGTTGTCCCCGTGGGACAAAAAGTCCCTGTACGTCCAAAATATTTCCTCCGGGTACTTGTCGCGGACTCAACGCATATAGTGTGCGGTCATTTGTTGCCCGAAGACGTACTTCACTATCGGGCGCTCAATGCAGACTAAAGTTCGTTGTGTGCGTTGTTACGCCTATTTACGTTTGTTCTATTTTTTTCGGGGACTACCGCGAACTTTTGTCCAGTCCAGTCTCTCGGTGTCCGCCGTACTTTCGGGGACTTTGTGTCCGCGGTACTTTTAGTTCCTTGTGTGCGTTATTCGATACAATTTATATGAGATCTATATCGATGGACAAAAAAGTACTCGGCGGACAGTCCCTCGTCTGATCAGGCCTTTAAACTGAGCAGCAGGTTTAAAACTCTGCGTTGCACCCTAGGGTGTAAAAATATTTTTAAAAATAGAACTGAATTTGGTTACAGTCAACCATAGAGTTATCTCATCGGCAATGAAAAAGTTTTCTACTGATGTTGTATGGGGTGGGGGGACCGGAACTGTTTCAAAAATGAATTTTATAAAAATGAGAATATCTCAAAAACGGTGCGTCGAAGCTAAAATCTAACAAAATTTTCAACCCCCTATGGTACTCCGGAGATACATAGGAGGCATCCGATGGACATATAATTTTTTATTTTTTGTTTAATTGAACTTCAAATTTTTTAAATATAATAGAAAAAATAGAGAAGGCGATGCCCCCCGCCACCATTCTTTTATTTTTCTAGGTAGTTTTAGTTGTTTTTGTTGCTTTTCTTATTATGAAAAGCAAAGTGTATTTACTTTCCATAAATTCGAAATGAAAAAAGAGTGTATTACTCGGCCGCAAAATTATTTTCACCTCGGGCGACGTATATTGAATCCCTCGCTGCGTTCAGGATTCTACTTTAGAATCCCTCACTACGCTCGGGATTCTACTATAGAATCCTTCACTGCGCTCTGGATTAAAAATAGCGCCCTCGCCGTAAATATGCTATTTTGCTCCCTTGTAATACAATCTACTATTATCTTAATGTCAATGTCACTGACATTACACTCGTAATGAGCGATTTTCTGAGAGGCCATTTAAAAAAAAAAAGCTTCCAATTGCTTCACTAGATGGCGTTGAATAAGTATGTACATGTCTATGGTTTAATTTGGTATGAAACAAATTTAAATTAATTACTTTTTAAAAACCCAAAGGAAACTAATAATATAATAAATAAGTACTACTGTGAGGAACAGAAACGAAATAGGTAAATTTAAAGATTTAGGTAAATAAATAACATCTGTCTGACGTTCCGTTTTACGTAAAAAAGTCGCGTCAAGGTAAAATTTATAACGTTCCGTTCCTTCTAACTGCATAGGTGGGACAGCGCCATCTAGTGACTGAGCTTTCAGAAAATCGCCCATTATAGTGAATGATTTCTTCTAAAATGGCCGCTAACTTGTGATTCTGATGTTCTACTAGAGTAAAAATACAAGTAGGTACTTCACTAGCTTTCTTACATAATTGTAGACTTGTAAAAATGGTTAAACAGGGCCCTTGCCAGCAAATTTAAAAAAAGCAAACCCATGTCTGATGAACGCCATCTGTTGAGTTTTTTGGAACTAACTTTTTTCTTTTTTAATCATCTGTCAGAAAATCCCTCATACCCCAAGAACTATCCGATATTTTTGTAAAAAATTCAAAACAGGCCAAATTTTTGTAAACGGCCCTTAAATATAATTTTAAGAGACTATATTTTGGAATCCAACATAATACCGCATTGGAAGGTATAAAAAAAAAGTTTTACCCCGCAAATGGTGCAATTCTTTCAGCAAATATGCTATCACCAATTTTATCGTTAACATGTGTTTATGTTCACCATATCTAAGCACCAAAGTCGAAATCCATAAAGATATAAAACGGGAAACTAATACTTTAGGAAGAAGTCGGTTGTTTCTTATAGCATTTTTAACATAGGTGTAATGCCAATTTGAATTTACGTAGAGAGATTTTTTTAAAGTTTATTTGTTTTTCATTTACAAATATAGGGGGATTTTATACTTTTACGAAAGATAATAATAAATGTATTCAAATGTAAAGTGAATAACACTTATACCATTTTTGCCTATTTTTTTTATAGATTTTTTAAAGCTTTGTATTTGTTTTTTTTAATGTCGCGCGCGGTCATAAATATTGGTGGATTACTAATGAATTATTTATTAAACTAGATAATCTAATTTTCAATGTTAAGAAATTACTGATATAGAATTATTGTTGAGTCTCCATAGAACGAATTTGTTTGGCTCTCGGGCTATCATTATTTTTTCTTCTCAGAATTTTACAAACCGGGGGGGCTACCGGCTAAGAAATCTGGATATGGGTATGGGCTTCAACTGTCATTTGAATTCCTTATTCTGATAGATTTTTGCTGCTTTGGTCTGTTGAATGTTGCTAGCTACAGTCGTCACAAATTAAGATGCCCGTTTTGACACATGCTAAAGTGACATGATTAGGCATGTAACCATACGAGTCTGTGATCGATTCTCGCGATTAATCGATTAAGGTTCTGAGTAACTAATCGATTATAGTAAGTTTGCAACTTATGTGGATTAAGACTAAAGTTATTATTATAAAATGTTAAACTTACTATATAGGTACTTATACTTTTAAAAACATTATTAAAGTATAAATTGACCTTTTATGTTATATAAACTTGAATCGAATCCACTTAAATTGCATAATTTATATAAGAGCGAACGCGCTCTTGTGATTTTTAATCGGGCGATAGTTTGGTCGTTCTCGGAATCAGTATAGAGTTATATGGCAGTGGCAATCCGTCAGTGCGCTTAAACTATCGACCGATCAAACTATCGAAAATGACTGGCCGATAGTTGTACGATCAAACTATCGCACAACTATCGGCCGGGCGGTAATGTGCATAAAGGACTATGTGAGCGCGCGCACTGCATTCAACTAAACTATCGCCCACCTATCGGTAGACTGCGCATTCAGTATCGAACTATCGAAAATGACTGACCAATAGTTACTACAACTATATAGTTACAGTTATACAACAGCTATCGGACAACTATCGGCCTGTGCATGAAGGACTATGTGAGCGCGCGCCCGGATTCAACTAAACTATCGACCAACTATCGGTCGACTAAAAGTCACAAGTGCTCGCAGGTTCTCAAAACCAAACTATCGGCCGACAGTTTGATCACGATCGTATTACGATTCCGACTAAACTAGCGGACCACTAAAAATCACAAGTGCGCGTTAGCTCTAAAAGTGCAAGTATTTTAACTACAGCTCACAGCACAGACATGGTCATAGAGTAGCTACATTACTTATTATAGCGGCACGAACAAGACGTTTAAAAAGGTTCTTTCAAAAGTGTTAATATACGACGTATTGGCCAGTGGTTGGACCAACGTGTACAGTGCCACAAGCTTTCCTGTTCCGGTGACAGCCGTGACAGAGGAGCCACTTGCAATACCAAATTAGCTGTCAAAATGGACTGTCGTATGAAAACTGTTTTAGTTCCAAAGATAATCACCGGAACAGAAAAGCTTGCTGCACTATACAGGCCGCTTATGGTGAACGCACGCTTGTCCGATGCGAACGCTTCGAACCAGCCGAACGAAACGTGTTTTAAGAAATCTCTGGAAAGGTGAACGTGACGATTCGACATGATGAGATGTGCAACGTTGTCTAGGTTTTATTTAAAGATTTTTTTTTCATTCGTTTCATTCGAAACGTTCTCCTTGGATAAGTGTGCGTTTGCCTAGAAACCGTTGTATCGAAATTGTTGTTGCCAAATCATAATTTCACTAATGCTTTAAGCGCCAATCTTGTTTTCACACAAAAAAGATCAATTTGACAAATTAATCTATTAAAGTGGTTATAACGATTATTTCGATAGAATTGAATGAAGGTGGAGAAATTCTGCACACAACGGTTATGTGGGATGTGTGTTGGTGACGAAATAAATAAGATAAACTTACTGTTCTTACGGGTATATTGTCCAACACAAGTTATACACACACTTCACAGAAGGAGTACATAGAAACAAATCAAATATTACATACAAGCACAAACACAAGCACGGCAAAGTTTACAAAGCGTGGAGGATTAATCCTACGAATAGTGATATGCAAGCGTGTGCAAAACAAATCTGTGCGTAAGCAGGTGCGTAAAGCAACAAAGTGACGAGAGCTCCGCGTCGTGTTGAGGTCTCGACTGGTGGGCCTGCGCCGGCGGCGGTGGCGCTCCGGGCCTCGCCCCGCGCGTCTTTCCCGAGAACAATAGGACGGGTTTTGAGTTGTGCGTTCCCACAGCACACGAGTTTTCGTCGGGCTACTGATTTTGACGTGTGAGAAATAATGTACTTTTTAGTGATGGAATTAAATAAGGTAAGTTAGCTTAGGTTATATTTAAGTTTAGTGTAAGTGTAGTTAGTGTTTGATTTGTATGTTTAAATGAGTGTAATTATATTTGTAATGTAGGTACCTACATAAATATTATATGTATATATTTGGTGTGTGTGTGCGTGTATATATGTATATAGGCTACGTGCCCACATCACTCCCTTCCAGAGACCGTCACTACGGGCGATAGTAATCCGGAAACCGAACGCGCCGGCCTGAACGGGTGGTCTTTCCAGTAACATTTTCAGGTTCCGGGTTTACTTCGGTGCTTGGGTTATTACTAATATTACTGTCAGGTAATGAACTAGGGACGGGGTCGACAAAGAAGTATGCCGGTTTAAGGCGATCGATCGATACGGTAACGTGTTTCCCTTTAACTAAGATTTTAAAAACTTTATCCCCCCTTTCAATTACTTCGTGGGGACCGGAATAAACGGGACTTAAAGCTGCTCTCAGTGAGTCTTCCCTAAGGAATACGTGACTGGAGGATTGAAGATCACTATGTACAAAGATTTTATTATTGCTATGGCGAGAAGCGGGGGTTGGACGCAATTTCTCTGCAAACAGACGAATGCGTGCCGTAAAGTCTGTTATATCTGTAGTGGTCTCCACCTCGTTCTGGAAGAATTCTCCAGGTAGGCGAAGGGGTTCACCATACAGAAGCTCAGCAGAAGAGGATTTTAAATCTTTTTTAATCGCCGAACGAATACCAAGCAGAACCAGTGGTAAAGATTCGGTCCAGTTGTTGTCGGCGTGGCATACAATGGCGGCTTTTAGCTGGCGGTGAAATCGCTCGACTAAGCCGTTACTTGCGGGGTGATAGGCCGTGGTTCTCCGATGTTTGAATCCTATTATTTTGGACAAAAAATCGAACAAGTTGGATTCAAATTGACGTCCGCGATCAGTTACTATGTCGGACGGGCAGCCAAAACGGGATATCCAACCTGACAATAATGCACGTCCTACCGTTTCTGCTGTCATGTCTACGATTGGTATTACCTCTGGCCATCTTGTGAAACGGTCGACGGCAGTGAGGCAGTAGCGGTACCCTTGTGATTGTGGTAAAGGACCTATAAGGTCAATGTGTACTATAGCGAATCTAGCGCGCGGTAGACTGAACGTGCCTAACGGGGCGGACACGTGGCGGCTCACCTTGGCACGTTGGCAAGCTAGACAGCATTTTGACCACTCCCGACAGTCCTTGCGTACGCCTGGCCACACGTACCGCTCGGCTACCAATTGAGCTGTTGCGTTTGGGCCCGGGTGGCTGAGGCTATGAAGGCAGTCAAAAACCTGCTTTCGCAACGATTTGGTCACAAACGGTCTCGGTGGTGACCGACTTACGTCACAATATATTTCGTGACGGCTGCCCTCTACTACTATTTTTTTTAGTCGTATTGAAGTTTCATTGTTGAGAAGGCTCGCAAGTTCGGAGTCTGATGATTGAGACTTTGCCAACTCTTCATAATCAAGGGCTGGGTGAATCTCTTCGATACGTGACAATGTATCAGCAACCACGTTGTCTCGACCAGATATATGCCGGATATCTGTCGTGAATTGCGATATATAATCTAGATGTCGGTACTGGCGAGGTGAGCAGGTGTTTTTGCGATCACTAAATGCAAAACTAAGTGGCTTATGGTCAGTAAATACCGTAAAATGTCTGGCTTCCAGCATGTGGCGGAAGTATTTAATACCTTCGTATATGGCCAATAGTTCTCGGTCGTAAGGTGAATATTTCCGCTGTGCTGGACTTAGCTTGCGTGAAAAGAACGCTAAAGGCTGCCAGGCACTATCTTTCAGCTGCTGTAAAACCGCTCCTAATGACACGTCGGATGCATCCGTGGTTAAAGCCAACCGTGCGTTACAATCTGGATGTGACAGCAGTGCAGCGTTGCAGAGATCCTGCTTACACTGCTCGAATGCTGTCAACGCTGGGCCCGTGATAACCACTGGATGTGAGGCTTTTACCGAGCCAGTAAGAAGAGCATTGAGGGGGGCTTGGCTCTTTGCGGCATTGGGTAAAAAGCGCCTATAAAAATTGAGCATTCCCAAAAATCTCCGGAGTTCTCTTACTGTTTTAGGTGCTGGGCAGTCTTTGATTGCCTGGACCTTGGACTCTTGAGGCTTAGTGCCTTTTGCTGAGATGTGATAACCTAAGAATATGACTTCACTTGCACCAAAAACACATTTAGCGGTATTTACCAGGATGCCATACCGTTGCATTCGTTCGAACAGCTGTCTCAGGTGGTCCTCATGCTGGGCCTGATCCTCGGAAAATACCAGAAAGTCATCAAGGTAGGAATAGCAGAAGTCTAGCCCCCTAGTCATCTCGTCTACAAACCTTTGAAAAGTTTGGCCTGCGTTCCTCAAACCAAAGGTCATAAATGGGAACTCGAACAGGCCAAATGGGGTGGTGATGGCGGTCTTCTGTATATCCTCCTCAAATACTGGAATTTGGTTATAGGCCTTCACTAGGTCTATGGTTGAGAAGACTTTGCAGCCTGCAATGCTGTGCGCGAAGTCATGTATATGACGGATCGGGTATCTGTCGGGTATGGTTCGAGCGTTCAGCGCGCGGTAATCACCGCAGGGACGCCAGCTGCTATCCTTTTTGGGCGCTAAATGCAGTGCTGATGCCCAAGGACTCTCAGATGGGCGCGCGGTGCCGTTGTTTAACATCAACTGGAACTCATTACGTGCGATTTTTAATTTATCCGGCGCTAACCTGCGAGGCGTGCAAAAAATTGGCGGTCCTGGGGTGGTGCGTATATGATGTACTGTATTATGCTGTGTAATGCGTGGTGTGCCAGACGGACGAGTGATATCAGGGAATTCATTTAAAATTGCATGGTATCGCGAATCGCCAGTCAAAACCTTAACAGACAGCACGGAATTTATGGCATTATTTGCATTAGCTAAAGTACACAATGAGGTGGTATTGTCAATCAAACGTAGGTTACGTACATCTACCATAAGATTGAAGTGTCTGAGGAAATCTACGCCAATAATAGCTTTAGTAACGTTAGCCACAACAAAGTTCCAGGTAAAGCTACGTCTAAGACCTAAATCTAAATTTAATTGTATGAAACCATACGTATCGATGATACTCCCGTTGGCCGCTGACAGTTGGTATGAAGTCTTCGTGCGTCGTTCGCGTAATGTAGATCGCGGAAATACGCAAAGATCGCTACCGGTGTCCACTAGAAATTGTGTCTTGGTTTTGCGATCTGTGACGAAAAGGCGACCACTGGAGGAACGGCAATCGCTTGTCGCCATTATCGACTGCCTTGAGCGTTTCCCGACTTCGTGTAGTCGCAGGGCTTTAGACATTTAGTCGCTTTCGATCCGAAGTTAAAGTGGTACCAGCATAAAGGAAATTTGCGGTAATTGGAGCTGGAACGAGATGATGAGCGGCTTCGGTGATTGTCCCTTGAACGGGGGCGAGATCTGGATTCACGTTCACGACGGTTGAGCTGAAAGGTCAAGTTTTTGACAGCTTCTTTAAGTTCCGCTATTTCCAGTGACATAGTCTCCACCTTGCTCGGCGAAGCGGCAGGTAGGGCAACAGAGGCGACTTGGCGCGTGGGGTAGACGATATCCTGCACTCTGTCAGCCAAGTCTGCTAGCGCTTCCAATGATGTAGCTGGTTGTGATGCCAGTAGCGTTTGTATGTTGCTGGGTAGGCGGCTGCTCCATATAGTGCGGATAAAGTCCTCTGGCACTTCTGAACCCGCCAAACTCTGGAGGTGTCTTAGGAACTGTGATGGTTTCCTGTCGCCCAGTTCTTCATGCATGAGAAGTTGATGCACCTTCTTCTCTTTTGAGGCTGTCAATCGCTTTATTAGCTCGTACTTCAATTTCTCATATCTATTTTCAGCTGGTGGGTTTAGAATGACATCTTTAACCTCCTTTGCAAACTGCGGATCCAACTGCATAATCACGTGATTAAACTTCGTGACGTCTAGAGTGATCCCTGCTATTGCGAATTGCCCTTCAATTTGTGCGAACCATATCTCCGGTTCCTCAGGCCAAAACGGTGGAACACGTACGCCGACACGGCAAAGGTCGGATGGTGGAGTGGAAACGCGCTCTCGGTGATGACGTTGGCCGGTACGCTGGGTGGGGTGCTGCGCGCCTTGCGACGTTGCCGATTTTGCTGAGTCACTGCTGTCGCTCATTATGCACTTTATTTTCTATTCCAAGTGTTTTAGTTCGGGTCACCAGTGTGGGATGTGTGTTGGTGACGAAATAAATAAGATAAACTTACTGTTCTTACGGGTATATTGTCCAACACAAGTTATACACACACTTCACAGAAGGAGTACATAGAAACAAATCAAATATTACATACAAGCACAAACACAAGCACGGTAAAGTTTACAAAGCGTGGAGGATTAATCCTACGAATAGTGATATGCAAGCGTGTGCAAAACAAATCTGTGCGTAAGCAGGTGCGTAAAGCAACAAAGTGACGAGAGCTCCGCGTCGTGTTGAGGTCTCGACTGGTGGGCCTGCGCCGGCGGCGGTGGCGCTCCGGGCCTCGCCCCGCGCGTCTTTCCCGAGAACAATAGGACGGGTTTTGAGTTGTGCGTTCCCACAGCACACGAGTTTTCGTCGGGCTACTGATTTTGACGTGTGAGAAATAATGTACTTTTTAGTGATGGAATTAAATAAGGTAAGTTAGCTTAGGTTATATTTAAGTTTAGTGTAAGTGTAGTTAGTGTTTGATTTGTATGTTTAAATGAGTGTAATTATATTTGTAATGTAGGTACCTACATAAATATTATATGTATATATTTGGTGTGTGTGTGCGTGTATATATGTATATAGGCTACGTGCCCACAGTTACAACACTAGTATTTAAAAAAATAAAGACTGAGAACGTAACTGTTTTTCGATACGTTTCGTAGTTAATCGAATCTGCGTTTACTTTAGAACAAACGCAAAAATAATACGCGGAATACACTTTGCCTTTATTTATAATGCGTTAAAAAATGTAACATATTATTTTCATACACCTTTGGTAAGTAATCAGCATATATTTGATTTTTTGGTTTTCGTAACAAGTTACATTCTAGGGTCATTACCATGTGTCAAAACGGGCATCTTAATTTGTGACGACTGTAGGTAAAGTGCTCGTCAGATAAGTCTGCGCGCGGTAAAAATCGAATACTAATCTTTTCTATAACATTAGAACAAAAAATGCACTGTAACTAGCGCCAAAAACGCGGCAGGCACGTGCAGAGTTATCTGACACACACTCTAACGTTATACCCGACGTCACAAAACAAGGAACTGGTAGCGGCTATTTTCTTTATAAAATTAACTTAAAAGTTCCGAAAAACGTATGAAGTTCATATCCATAAAGTTACGCGGTAGCCCCCCAGTCTATTACTCAAAACAAAACGTCTTTCAGGCTTTATTTCTTAATTTTCTAAATTAGTTTTTTGGGGCTTTTATTGTGTTAGTGTGGTGGAATTAGTGCAATAATGTGCCATTAATGAAGAACAATGAAGTAAAAGTGAAAAATAAAGTAAGGCACTCCATACGACTCAGATTGTTATTCCCGCGTTAAACTCCCATGAGCATTGAAATGTGTACGAACCACCCGCGCATTTTAATGAGTTAGCTTAGGTCAACAAGTCATAGAATTTATTAAGAAAAAAATGTAAGAACAAGTACTACTGAAAACATATTTTCAAGACTGAAGAAAGAAAACCTACTAATGACGAGACCACGACGAGACAGTATGGTCTCAGACCATATATAGTACTCTGTGCTCAGACCTTAGTCTGTTCCTTTAATGCCCCCAGTACACGATGGCCGATCATGGTCGGCGACCATGAGCAATACATCGTACATTGACACTTTTGAAAGAACCTTTTTAAACTTGTTCGTTCAAAAGTGTCAATGTACGATGTATTGGTCATGGTCGCCGACCATGGTCGGCCAACCTGTACTGGGGGCTTAAGAACGAATATATGTAAAAAAAACAACGTCTGTCATTGTCAAACAAGTGATGTGCCGATGTCAGTACCCAGAGGCCGATGCCGAGTCGCTGTTTTGGTGGATCTTTGGATCGAGTCGATTCGAGTCAGTTTATACGGAGTTCGAATCATGACTTGATTCCGTATTTCGAGTCCAGTGCCCGTAGTGTAAGTTTTTATGTCAAAAAACGCAAACTATTTCGATTGCGTATTTATGTCAATTTGTATGAAAACTGTATTAGCGCCTCTAGCGGCGAGTAGCGCGCTTATATAGTTTTCATACAAATTGACATTAATACGCATTCGAAATAGTTTGCGTTTGCTTGACATAAAAACTTACACTAGGGGTACAGTACTTGAGTTGACTCGAGTCCAGGTGGCCTACCACAAGCTCTTATAGCAGTTATTTTTAAGTTGAGAGAGTGAGACGCCGCTATACGGCGTGTAGAGCGGCGTCTCACTCTCTCAACTTAAAAATAACTGCTATAAGAGCTTGTGGTAGGCCACCAGAATTCGAGTCTAGTTAGTTCAGCCTCTGAACTGTCAAGTTGTGCTGTCAAGCAAATTTGGCGCTTCTTGATGTAGGTACTTTGTCACCGAGGTATACCGCCGCTCAGAACAATAATTGTTCTGAGTACCGCCGTGGTTGTCATGTCAATGGGCGATTTTCTGAAAGCTCAGTCACTAGATGGCGCTGTCTCACCTGTGCAGTTAGAAGGAACGGAACGTTATAAATTTTACTTTGACGCGACTTTTTTACGTAAAACGGAACGTCAGACAGATGTTATTTATTTACCTAAATCTTTAAATTTACCTATTTCGTTTCTGTTCCTCACAGTAGTACTTATTTAATATATTATTAGTTTCCTTTGGGTTTTTAAAAAGTAATTAATTTAAATATGTTTCATACCAAAATATACCATAGACATGTACATACTTATTCAACGCCATCTAGTGAAGCAATTGGAAGCTTTTTTTTTTTAAATGGCCTCTCAGAAAATCGCTCATTCTTCCTGACTCTATTATCGAAATCGAGTCCAGCATACTCGAATGAAAATAAATTGGTATTATTCGATTAGGCGAGTCTAAAGCAAGAATCGAGTCTGACTCGAGTCAAGGTTAAGCCGTACTCGGCACATCACTCCATCACTCACTTATAATATAATTTGTGCTTTTATTATTATTTGTTTTGTGTGTTGTGTAAAAAAAATTGGAAATTATATTGAATGGTGTGGTGGCCGTGTTTTCTTGTTTGTTTGTCGCAAATCGAGTGTTTTTTCGTAGAAACTTTGATTCCATACTACTACTAGTGTCATAATTCTAGGACACATGTGATTGTATTGAATTGAAAATGCATACCCAATCATGCTATTAGGAGATATTCAACTTACCAAACGTTTAGTTGTTATTGCTTTAGTTCTCGGCATTATCTACGTGTTGAAGGAGTACGTGTTTGTTTATCCAATATGAGTCAACATCGAGTTGCTTATTTCTACAACGCTGACGTTGGTAACTTCCACTATGGCCCTGGACATCCTATGAAACCGCACAGGTTGTCAGTGACACACAGCCTGGTGTTGAACTATGGTCTTCATAAGAAGATGCAGATCTACAAGCCCTACAGGGCTAGCGCTCATGACATGTGCCGGTTTCATAGCGAAGACTACATTGAGTTTTTACAGAATGTAACACCGCAGAACATACAGAGTAAGTATATGAGATGTTTTCAAATTGATATTAGATATTGGCAAAATCCTTACATCAAAAGAAAAAGAAGAATAAGGTGGGGCGGGGCAATTACAACTGTGGGGCAATTCAAACTACCTTGAATAACTTCGGTGTTATCCGTTATTTGAAACAGTGTCATCTATATACAGGAAGCCGAAAGCAAGTTACTATACCCCGAACATATATGGTGACGCTAGGCATGTGCATGACGCTTACAACAATGATACTTTGCCAGCCACCATTTTCTGGTGTGTACGTCTAAACAAGTGTCCTAAGGTTTTAAGATTTAATTGTGCTTCAAATGGTTCAATCTTCGATTTTTCAAGGCAAGATGGATAATTAAATCCCCCCTTTTGTTTATTTTATGTTTTTTCGTGTGTTCCTTGCGTATTTAGAAAGTGGTATGGTATTAGTTTTAATAACCCCACGTGAATGTTAAATGGGGGGAATTCCAACTTTATTGGACAGTCTGAATTTCCCGTCAAATTTTATATGAAAGTGAGAAAAGATAGTGTTGTACAAGTTTCAATATTACGTCGATAAATATCCTTGACGATAGCTTTTATATCTTCGACATTTTTTAATAGTTTCTACTATATAATTGACATACCTATATATTTAACTATATTTTTTCAAACTCTTATACCTGCTTAACTAAGTGCCACAAATAAAGCACTTTTTAATACTTAAACCATTTCGACCTACTTTTTAAAGCCCTTAATTGATAATAATATAGGTATTTATATGGTGAAAGGCAACATGTAAGTTATCACAAAAATTTAAGAATTTTGCAATGATGTTTACTTGGTAAAAAAAGTTGAGAAAAAAGTTGAAAGGCATAAACCTTAGATTTTGCAAACATTGGGACCGGTTTAAAAATAATGAGCTTCTTTTTATTAAAGGTTTATACATTACCTAAGTAGAATTTTTATGAATGTAGAAAATAGAAAAAATAATATATCAACATGATCGACTGTGCTCATACAAAAAATACTCGATATTTTGTGTCCCGTCACTAGTTACTATGCGCCGTAGTTTAAATTACCCCTCTTAATTTTTAAAGTGTGTTTTTACGAAAACGAAGTGTTCTAATTTATAATAAGGTCCATATTTACGTGCCAATCCGTCCGTTTATCAACTCTGAATTTAACTTAGAGCTTTCTCAGACGACTAGGTGAGAAATTAAAAGAAATAGTTGGAATTTCCCGAAAAGGGGCTATTTCGACTAATTCCGACATTTTATGTTTAAAAGCGTTTTTAAATAAATATAACATGAGTTTTTTTATGGATGTTTGCCATAAATAATCACCAAAAGTCAATTTATAACCAGGTTATGTTTGATTTAGAGTACCTACATTATTATTATGTATAAAATTTTGATGCAAGAAAATTGTATGTGCGTCAAACCAGTCGAAATTGCCCCGCCCTACCTTATATATCTTGTTTTAGCATATAAAACATGTTTTATGCTAAAAAAAATAATTATATTGCTAATGATCTTTATGGCGTTAAGACCTCCTTTTGTACACTTTTATATTAATTTGTACAATTAAGTTACAAAATAAATAACTAAAGAATGAAGAATTGATTGTAAATTGAATTGTCAAAAGTCTTAACATAATATTTCAAGCTAATATCTTAGATTATGTATTTTTTTATAAATTTTTCAGGTTACTCCAAAGATCTTTTGCATTACAATGTTGGTGATGACTGTCCAGTATTTGAAGGGCTCTTTGACTTCTGTTCGATGTACACGGGTGCTTCCTTAGAAGGGGCCATGAAGTTGAACAACAATGCATGTGACATCGCCATCAACTGGTCTGGTGGACTGCATCATGCCAAAAAGTTTGAGCCATCTGGTTCGTATTATAACTATCTCTTTGCATTATCTCTACTTTCTATGTTTATATTATCTAAAAAACTACTGGACCAATTTTTACAATCCTCTTACCATTAGTAAGGTATTTTCTGCTCAAGTGACATTGGCTATTATTTATCCTGAAATTCCCACAGAAACAGATACCACACGGGTTAAACTGCAGCTAGCCACCAGTTATAAATAAAATCATTACAGTCAACAGCCAAAAGACTTTTATAATGCTCATTGTTAAACCTCACTTTTCATAAATTTCAGGATTCTGTTACGTTAACGATATTGTGATAGCAATATTAGAGCTCTTGAAGTACCATCCTCGGGTGTTGTACATCGACATTGATGTACACCATGGTGACGGAGTGCAGGAGGCTTTTTACTTAACCGACAGAGTGATGACTGTCAGTTTCCACAAGTATGGAAATTATTTCTTCCCTGGTACTGGTGATATGTATGAGATTGGCGCAGAAAGCGGCAGGTACTACTCTGTCAATGTGCCGTTGAAGGAGGGTATTGATGATCAAAGCTATGTTCAGGTAAATAGTATTTTTAATTGTTAGTTTTTTCAACAGAATATAGTTTCTTAAGTTAGTTTGTTTCATTCAAACAAAAGATCATGTAATTATTAAACTATACCATTCTTCAAAGTCCTACAAAAGCTGTCATAGTGCTACCTATTGAATTCAAGATTCAAGATTCAAATTTGTTTATTCAATTTAGATTGTTATTTTCAATACTTGTGAACGTCATAGAAGCTACGCCATCGGTTCGCAAACCTTACAGCGGGAGGCCTTGGAGAAGAACCGGCAAGAAACTCCAAGGGTTGTTTTTTTCTCCCTGTTTTATTTCATACAGAGTCGTCAAATTGAAAAATGACCTTAACATGGTATGACTTAAGGTCAGTTTCACATTCATTCATAACGCTGCACAAACTTGTTATTCAACATTAAATGTTAAATTTCGTAGTCTTCCTTTTATTTAAGATGCTATGTTATTTATAAGAAAGCTTAGGCTAGGGCGACCGCCCGCCCGCGTGGTTACTTTGTGGCTTAGGTATAATCGAGTCTTTCGATCGGTACAATTAAATTAGAGAAATATTTTTTTTACATTCAGCGGGTTCGATTCCCAGTTCAGACAAGTGATTATTCAAAATTCGGTGAATGCAGTTCGTTTTTTTTTTAAATAAAAATGAAGTCTCCTTTCAGTAAAATTTTATATCTTCAGTATTTAAGGTACTTTCCCTCCATGTGAGTTAATTTTGGGACGCCCTGTATACTGCAAGTTGCGCCATACATGTTTCAAATGTAATTCTTATTAAAATGAATAAAAACACATTTTAAGGCAAGCAGATAAGAGCAGACCCATTCCCACTGGCAGCACCCGTTCACGAGCGTGACGCATGAACCAGCCATCGCTTCGCTCAACCATATTTTAGGGAACGTAACGACCCGCCTCAATTTAATCGAATTTAACCCATTGACGCCTGACCGGCCGAATAGGGACAGAGAACAATGGAAAATCTATTGTGTCTCATGCTCTGGTTTTCCTACAAAATAATATGTTAACGATCACGAGGACGAGAGTTTCTCGTGCTTGGGGTACAGTAGTTGCTTTATCTGTCTTGAGGTGTGCTTACATGGACAACTAAAATTTCTCAATTCTTGTACCTACCTTTACCGCGTAACTTTATGGATATGAACTTCACGCGTTTTTGGGAACTTTAAGTCAACTTTATTAAGAAAATAGCCGCTATCAGTTCCTTGTTTTGTGACGTCTGGTATAACGATATTAGCAACGTTCAACAGAACAAATCAGCAAAAATCTATCAAAATATGGAATTCAAATGACAGTTGAAGCCCATACCCATATTTTTAAGCCGGTACCCCCCCCTACCTACGTCACAAAACAAAAAACTGATAGCGGCTATTTTTTTTTGTAAAATTGACTTAAAGTTGCAAAAAACGTATGAAGTTCATACTCATAAAGTTACGCGGTAGCCCCCCAGGTTGGGATTGAAACAATGTAGGTATGTGATGGTGTCCTAGTATTTGTTTATGCTACATTAAATTTTCAGGTTTTCAAACCGGTAATATCAAACGTGATGGAGTTTTACCGGCCCACTGCGATCGTGCTGCAGTGCGGCGCGGACTCGCTGGCAAGCGACCGGCTCGGTTGCTTCTCGCTGTCTACTCGGGGCCATGGAGAGTGCGTTAAGTTCGTCAAGAATCTAAATGTACCGACGCTTGTTGTTGGTGGGGGAGGGTGAGTTAATGATTTCTCAATATTTCTCCATTACAAAATGCCCATGCTGCGGTGCGGCGCGGTTACGCTGGCAGGCGACCTACTCGGTTGCTTGTCGCTGTCTACTCGGGGCCACGGAGAGTGCGTTAAGTTCGTCAAGAATCTTAATGTACCAACGCTCGTTGTTTGTGGGGGAGGGTAAGTTAATGATTTCTCAACATTTCTCCATTACAAAATTCCCATACCGCAGTGCGGCGCTGACACGCTGGCAGGCGACCGGCTTGGTTGCTTTTCGCTGTCTACTCAGGGCCATGGAGAGGGCGTTAAGTTCGTCAAGAATCTAAATGTACCGACGCTTGTTGTTGGTGGGGGTGGGTGAGTCAATGATTTCTCAATATTTCTCCATTACAAAATGCCCATGCTGAAGTGCGGCGCGGACTCGCTAGTAGGCGACCGGCTCGGTTGCTTCTCGCTTTCTATTTGGGGCCACGGGGAGTGTGAGGCAAATTTGCCAAGAATCTTAATGTACCGCGACGCTCGTTCCTTGACAGACTGGTTCGCTACAGGTTATCCAGTCTGGGCCACAGTGAATTCGTCAAGTTTGTGAAGAATATTAAAGTATCGTTACAATACTAATCTTTTTCATCAAAACCCTTAACCAACACACCAATTAGTTCACATGGTATGAGAAAATTAGCATAATCTTATTCCTGGAAATGGCAAGAATCCCTGACTTCCCAAAAAAAATTATCATTAGAAGTAGACCAACAATCAACCAACTTCCAGGTACACCCTCCGCAACGTAGCGCGGTGCTGGACGTACGAGACGTCTCTGTTGGTAGACGAGAACATCTCCAACGAGCTGCCTTACACCGAGTACCTGGAGTTCTTCGCGCCCGACTTCCAGCTGCACCCTGATGTTAGCAAGTAAGGATAAAGTATTGATGTCATCATCATCAGCCCTTAGGCCGTATATGCAGAAAGAAAGCTGGCAGCCTATCGGCGCTTATAGGAACCGGTCCGCGCAGGTAACCGGCGAGGCAGTCTCTAGTCTCTATGAATAAGCACCGATAAGCGCCAAAAATCACAGACAATTTCCGACACGCGTGGCGGTCAGCGCTGGCCTGGCCCTTTTGTAATAATGAGTATCTGCTTCAATCGGCTTGCTTTATGTAGCTGTTACCTGAATGGCCCAGCGCTTATAAGCGCCGGTAGATCGGCATCGGCTTCCAGCTTTCTTTCTGTATACAGCCTAAGTAGTCCACTGTTGGACATATGCCTCCTCCTTATAGCGCCACAGAGAGCTGCTGTTAGCGACTTGCAGCCAACAACGGCTGTCTGGAACCTTCACTAGGTCATCGGTCCACCTAGTTGGGGGGTTTCCTTCGCCTAAGTGTTAGAGGAGCCCGTGGCGCAGTGGTTACCGCTCTTGACTTGCGATCGTTGAAGTTAAGCAACTTCTGCAATGGTCGGTCACGGGATGGGTGACCAAAAACTTTTATCTCGAGCTCCTCCGTGCTTCGGAAGGCACGTCAAGCCGTTGGTCGCGGCTGCATTTGCAGCCATTAATACGCACCAACCCAAATGGGCCCGTCTGGTGGGTCATGGCCTATTTTCCTTATACATCCATAAGGAAGACCAGCGCTTCAGCAGTGGAGACATTAAGTTGCTGATGATGACGTAAAGTAACAAGTATTATAACCTAAATCTAAGTATTGTAGACTAATATGTGAAACCAAAAAATGTTTGAGCTTACTCTCGCTGCAACATCGTGCGTGACACATTTCGCAATTTCACCGATCACTCAATGCACACAGTGTCCCACACTTGTACTCCGTTTGAAAGCAAAACACGTGTAGAATGTGTTTTGCCCCTCCACGGAGCATCCTCAGGAGTTGTTAGACTCACAACGTGCACCGAACTAGACTAGATTAATTTTTTTTTTAGTCTGGCTGTTTCAAGCACTCCTGAATTGTAAAAATGGATACTGAACTGAGTACTAGATGCTTATAGCTTTGACCACCATCCTAGACAAAGTTTCTTGTTAAGAGAAATTTTCTTTGTTCCGTGTCTGAGTGTTTCTCTATCTACCAGTAGTGGCAATGGGTCGAAATATGGCGAAGGTAAGCCAAACCAGTATACCAGCGTTGTTGTAGGGTGACATTTTACCCAGCAACAATATATGCTGAGGCAGGGTCCTGATTGGCCCAACACAAAGATACTTAATTGTTTTTATTTTTTTGTAAATTTTTGTTAATTGTGCTCTTTGTTATTTGTATTCTATTGTAGTGTTGAACTTGTGATGTGTTAATAAATGTCTTTCATTTTAACCAAAAAGCACTTACCACGCTCGTTGGATGTACCTAAACGTAAAACATTTCTTCAGAAGATAAGGCCCCAAGATTATTGATAGGGAAACCCATGGGAATCGGCATGTATGGACTCTTCGCTACTTGCTTTATATACAATAATGTTCTTTTCTAATTTCTTAACAAAAGTGCTTAAACTTTTTGTTTCCGTGTAAGATAAATGTGTAGGTTTTTATAAAGTCCATTTAATCTCTAATGCCACTCTTATTCGCAGCACGAACAACGCAAATAGCAAGCAGTACTTAGAAGCCATTACGAAGCATGTCTATGACAACTTGAAGATGTGTCAGCACTCGCCTGCAGTGCAGATGACTCACGTTCCTGGTAAGTGTTGTGTGATAACAAAGTTTGTTTCTTTATTCCAACCGTGGGTTACTCTTGAACGAAATTCCAATGGACAATCCTTGCCCCTTGCAATAAAGTCTCTATGTTAACGCTTGCAAGCATGACAACCGTCAGGCTTGCCCACGGCGAAAAAGGCATGAGGCCAGTGCCGTAATGAAACGGATCTCTATGGACGACGGACAGCAGCAGCCAATCAGAAACGCCTGTCAGCAGCAAACGTTACCGCGTTGGTGACTGTACAACCTTCACTTCTATATAGTGCAACAAGCTTTTCTGTTCCGGTGATTAACTCTCGAACTAAAACAATTTTCATACGACAGTCCATTTTGACAGCTAATTTCGTATTGCAAGTAGCTCCTCTGTCACGGCTGTCACCGGAACAGAAAAGCTTGTAGCACTGTACCTTTTCTCGGCCACAATGGACGATTGAGCGCGCGCGCGCTCCCATCTTATCCATCCATCACCCAATACGAATTTTGTACTCATAATCTACCTTTAAGTATGTAATTTTGTACTAACTAAAGTTTATAGTAAAGCAGATGCTAAAGCAAGCTATCCAAATCTTTAAATTCTCAGCAAATTAGATCCTTTTAATTCCCACTACATCTTGATTACATCATCATTCGTCGCTACGTGTTACCGGGCCGGCCATCGGGAGCTTCACATCTCATCACCGAGCAGTACCTGGGCTACCACTCTACATAATACAATTTAGTTCAAAAATAGCTACCTGGTTCATAACCACTCTAATTAGGCCCAACTTCTGCACTATTGAGATGTAAACATCAGCAGGCATCGAGTGCGATGTACTTGCGCGCTAATCTCGCCCGCGCGCACCTCCGCGGCGGTGGGTGCGAAATCCATAGAAGTTAGATCCGCAAAAGAGCTAGAATATATGCGATAGAAAGAGATGCAACGTCTGGCCGTGCGTATTTAGCGCCGTACAAGCTGAATTCCACTTTATTGCGTTGTAGTTAGAGTTGCTATTTATTTAAATGGTTTAGCGGAGTGCAGCTTCTGTAGGTACCTTGTACTATTATTTTATTCTGTGTCATCAGTCTGATAAAACAAAAATTCTACCTGTAATGTCCGTTTCACGTCAAAATAACTAAAGAGAGACGCTTCGGTCGCCTTCAAAAAAAATGAACTCAATTGCTAAGGAAATAAGCAAACCACATTTTACAAATAATTTTATTGGGACCGGAGGACTCTCGGTCTAGATTAGTAGATATTGTATGAGATTTTAAGTTACTTTTATGCATTCACAATGCATTTTTGTAAGTATAGGAAAAATGTGATAAGTACTTAGTAAAAATCCAAGGAGCTCTATAAGTAGCTTTCAGGCGGGATTCGAACCCGCGCCTTCGGGAATCCGGCCTGATGCTCTGACCAACTAAGCTACCGAAAGGCTTACACGACTCGTCGAATTTTGCTATCACTTGTTACGCTGTAGGCCGTAGAGCCGGATTCCCGGAGGCGCGGGTTCGAATTCCGCCTGAAAGCTACTTATAGGGCTCGTGGGTTTTTTACCATCACATTTTTCCCATACATATTGTATGAGTTTACAGAGAGAAATTGGATGACAGAATTTGGATCTAGTTCAGATTCCTACATCATAAAGATAAGATTAAGATAAAAATATTCTTTATTCACTTAGATATAATAAATATGTACTTATGAATCGTCAATATTTTCCTACCACCCATTCAAGACTTTTTTAACTGACAAGAAGAATGGGCGCAGGAAACTTGCCAGCGTTATACATACAAATAGTATACCTGCTATGTTACTTTGGACTGATATTTCTCGAATTCGGATCAGACACAGCAACAGCATGCTATTAAAATATATTGGAAAATCTTAACATCACTAACATTTTTGTTCACTTTCAGGCGACTTCTTCCCCGACGAGTACAGGATAAAGGATGAACCTGATCCTGACGTCAAAATGACTCAAGAGGAAGCGGATAAACTCGTCGAGCCCAAAAACGAGTTCTACGATGACGAGAAAGACAATGATAGGGAGCAGCCAATGGAGAGTAAGGAACCATAGCATACGACCTCAGAGGCCGACCCTCTGGCCATTTGACAAGACACAATATACAAGAAGTTTAAGAAAAAGTTTATGTGAATTGTGTATAAAGTGAATTGTGAAAACAAGTGGTGTTATACGAACAGACGTTGAATGAACTGACTGTGTCAGCAGAATTATGTTTATAGGCCTGCGCAGACGAAGGACTTTTGTCCGCCGACATAACCTAAAAGTCGCTGCTAATTCAACGAAAACTAAAGTCATTCTGCCCATGAAGCTATCTAGCGACTCCTGATTCCTCGCTAGACCTCCACGAATGGAATAACTGTCGATATACGTTGAATTCACGCGAAAGTTACCACATCTATGAGCGCAGGCTTTATGAGGTGCTATTCTACTGACCCAAGTTTGAAATTAAGAACTTTGAGACATGCAGATAAAAGAAAGCAATAATAGTAAAATGGAATTATCTAAGGGCCAAATAATTCAATTGATTTATCTGCATCTTCATTATAATAGCCAAATTTTTAGTGCATATCTACTTCTAAAGCATAGTAGTCTCTTGTGGATGGACAATATTACATGATGGACATGCTTAACCTTTTTTCCATAGAATCACACTAGCTATCAAACAGGGGGAAACATATTTCTGTTACTGTGACTCATGGTATTGTTTTCAGAATGAGTAAGTAGTGTGACTGGCTTGGACATCCCTTGTTGGGAACAAAGGATGTATAAGGATTAGATAAAATACTAGTAAATAATATATTACTTAATGCTTGTGATTATATTTTTTATTTAGCTCTAGTACATAATTACAACTTCTTTTATACAAGAAAAAAACAATTCAAAATTATGTTGTGAAAAGTTAGCGGGGCTAACTGATTTTTCAGATTTGAGTTTCAGAGTACGGTCCCTCCCTGACCCTGAGCCGAGCGTCGGCCGGTGAACGGTCAACTAATATTGCATAGGCAATATAGGCATGCATAGGTATATATTGCTCGGCCGGCACTGGGTTGCCGCTTGTTATGCCGATTTTACACGGTTCAACCAAATTGATTCACTTTGGTCAATCTTAAAAAATTAACCAGTCAATTCGCATTGCTTGAAAATGTCTAGCAATCAGGTAGCACATTGAGAATGAACATCTAGTGAATCATTCAATTCTTATGTTTACACGTTGAACTTTCGTTCAATTGCATTGAAAGTTGAACGCAAAAGTGAAAATATTGATCATGCTCAATTCTATCAACGCGATTGAATAAGGTTGAACATTGCCATTGAACGATTCACTTTTACAAGGCAGAAGTGAACCGTGTAATATAGCTGTGTCCATACAAAATATATGCAATAGGTACTAGCTTTCCGCCCGCGGCTTCGCCCGCGTGGACTACACGACGTTATCCCGCAGGAATGTGAATTTTTTCGGAATAAAAAGTAGCCTATGTTCCTTTCCAGGCTACAAAGTATCTGTGTCCTAAATTTCAGCGAAATCCGTTCAGCCGTTTTGGCGTGATTGATCTAAACTTTCACATTTATAATATTACTAGCTGTGCCCGCGGCTTCGCCCGCGTGTACTACACGACGTTATCCCGCGAGAAGGTGATATTTTTCAGGAATAAAAAGTAGCCTATGTCCTTTCTCAGGCTCTAGACTATCTCTGTACCAAAATTCATTCAAATCGGTTCAGTAGTTTTGGTGTGATTGTGTAACACACAGACAGACAGAGACGCATTTATAATATAAGTAAGGATAAGGGTTATATATAGTAGGATGATTTGACCCGTGCCACTTCCGACGCTCGGCTCAGGGACCGTACTCTGAAACGCACATCCGAAACTTCGGTTAGCCCCGTCCCTTTCACTCGATTCTGTCATGACTCGAGCGTGCGAGGGACGGGTATAACGAAGTTTCGGGTTTTGCGTTTCAGAGTAGGCCCTCAGACCCGGCACCGTGACCGTGACCATCGTGAGTCATCCTTTAATCGTCTTTAACTTCTGTCATTCTGGACACTTCTGAAAAGTGATGTGGGAAATAAGTAATAATATTATGAAATGTACTTTTAGTTATTAATTTATCTTATAATCTGAATCCAACAGAACTATGTAAATATGGTTTGATATAATTTAAGTATGAAATGAAATCATGGCTTATTGTTTGTAGCTTTAAATGTAAGTAGTTAGACTGATTATAATAAAGATAATGGGACTATTATGATATGGATTTCAAGTTTTTCATTGGGTTATAAAATATTGGGGGGGGGCCCACAGCAGCACAGAGCCACAGACGAGAGAGAGATAACGACAACCACAGAGAGATTGTGACTTAACGTTAGCAGACTTGGCCCCCTGTCCACTTGCCGTCCTAGATCGGATTAGCCGTCTGACGTTCGAGACCTCCATCGGCCACACACTAGTACGATCATTGCCTGTCGGCAATAGTCGTCAGGTGTAGTTTCTGTCCTGTCCAGCCGATAACTGTAAACATTGGTCCGCGCCACCCAGCCAGCGGCCACACTATGCCTGGCGCATTAGCCGTCAGTCTTAAATAAAGGGAAGAGAATTTGTATGGTCGATTGCGGCCAACTGACAGACCGACCGTTGCCAATAGATTATTAGATTAGAAAAATTTGAGAAGTGTGGGAGTATTCGGGCAATAGAATGTCTTCTAATTTATATTTTGACTGCTTCTATGTATTTCCAATAGATAAGGCATTTCACACATTAAACGTCTCTGTAATACTCATGAGACAAATTAATAAATGCTATGGAAAATCTAGGTATGGAGTTTTTTATTGCTTCTAACCAAATGAGCAACCTTCATATTATGCTATTGTCTAAACACTTTATTAATATAAAGGAGGAGAAATAATACGAATCATTGTCATAAAATAATATAGTTTATTCCTAAATACATTACATACTTACTTACAATAAATACATTGAATAAATGTTAGTAGCCACCTAACTTTACATCCAAATTATTCTCAATGATATATCTAAGTACATCTGTCATTTGTTCATTAAAATCAACAGTGAACATTTGTAACTTTTCACAAGCATGAATAACTTGTTTTACTACCTCTTTGGACACTTCCAGAGTACAATCCAGCCATAGATAGTGCAAATTTTTCAAATTGCCTTTTTCTAGTAAATGCAACATAGTTTCATCTAAATTAATCTTAGTTTGGTACTTTAGCACTAGCTTTTCTAAACTTTGAGTACATTCTAGGAAAAATTGCAACATTTGTATGATATCAAAATTTTCATTTCCAATAGTTAAGCTCTTTAACTTTTGAAAAATATTGCTTGGCCTCCTGAAATACCTAGGAATTGTTAACCATTTGGATTGTGTCATTATGCATAAAGAACTGAGATGTGGACAACAACTACCAATAGTCAATACACCCTCTATACTCAATGAGTGGTCGATTTCCCACAATGAAAAATGCGTCAAGTACTCTCCTTTACAAGTCATAAGTTGATGCATAGAATCTGTGAATGAGAAAAACGATAAATCCAACCTGTTCAACCTTAGATCACTCAACGAAATCTGATCCAATATGGCATCTTTGTTGTGTTCCGATAAATGGGTAACAGACAACTCCCTCAAAAAAGGGCAAATCTTAATCAACTTTCTGATACCTTCAGCCGAGGCGAAATGGCAGTTAATTTTTTTGAGACTCAAAGGACCAATATCGATGACAGCGCTAATCAATGTGGAACCAATATCGCAAGACTCTATTTTCAATTCTTCTAAGTATGGAAGCTCACTGAGTAACTTTATTATTCCTGCTTGAGACACACAACGTCCAACACGACTGGCCCTCTCGTTCCTTGGGGGATCCATAGCCAGTACCCGTAGATTTTTTAGATTTGCGATTGAACAAAGACCATTATCAGAGACGTTTCTGATTAGCACAGAAGCATTAAAAAGTGATTTGCAGATATCAACTTTGGAAACTATGTTGATCTCTTCAAGTAATGGGCAATTGACTCCGATGACTTGTAAAATTTCATCTGTACAAATGAATTTGAGATCGAGGACAACTAAACGTTTGAAATTGGACAGGGTTTCGATCCAGTAGCTTTGAGGTATACTACTGTCGAGATCGCATTTGCGGAAGACAGTCATGTTGGGGTGGGTTAACACGTGGAGCTGAACTCGGGGGTCGCCTCGATACTGGCAACATGTTCTTTCAGAACAGAGGACGTCAAATAACCTGGAAGTTAAAATAATTTTACAGTGATTGTTGGTCTTCAAGAAACATTAACATAGCATATGAAATGCATAATCATTTCTGTAAAGTGATTCAAATAAGACTAGTGTGCATAATAAGATTAAGACTTTCATCATCATCATCATGTTAGCTGAACGATGCCTACTGCTGGGCATAGGCCTCCTCCCAAGAATCTCTACAACGACTGGTCCTGCGCTGCCCGCAAGACTTACAAAAGTAAAATTGAAAATGAAGTATTAGAAAAAGTCAACCTGTCTCACAACCAGGGGGGCTACCGCGTAACTTTATGGGTATGAACTTCATACGTTTTTGGGAACTTTAAGTCAATTTTATAAAGAAAATAGCCTCTATCAGTTCATTGTTTTGTGACGTCGGGTATAACGATAACTAGCTAGCAACGTTCAACAGAACAAAGCAGCAAAAATGTATCAAGATAAGGAATTCAAATGACAGTTGAAGCCCATACCCATATCCAGATTTTTTAGCCGGTAGCCCCCCAGTTCCGATGTCGCGATTTCACTTTCCGGGCGAATGCTCTAACTAATCACTGAGCTATTCTAATACTTCATTTTCAATAATTAAATTGCATTGTGAATGCACAACAATAAACAATAATTAACAAAAGTACCGTAGGTAAATATATTGCACTTACCTGACAGGAAGCATCAACATCAAGTAACCTTTTAATTCTAACGTCTGCCTCTCACATTCATGAAACATATTCTCTGGGCAACTTTTCTCAATAATATAACAAGCTGAATTTATCATTTCAATGCAATTCTTTATGCACATTTGGAACAAACTAGACGGCTGTTTACGAGGCGACATTTTATCGATTGGTAGGAAAAAGACACAGATGAAGCTGAAAAATTACTATTTTAATAACTAAAATCTTTATATTTCAATTATTTCTTGCAAAGCATACAAAAAGTAATAAATTATCTACATTACAAAATACAAATTACAATACGACTGACAGTGACAGCCAGCCAAGCCAGTGACCAGTGTTGGACTGAAGCACTCTGAGACGGAGAGTACATAGATAATAAAAAGATAGTATTAAAAAAAAAATTATAGTACAGGGTTATTATTTAAAAAAAATTATGAGAATGATAATAAAAATAATACATAGACATCTAAATCACATTGGTACAGTCGCCAGCACGTCAGGTTACTACAAACTGTCAAATTTCTTTAAATAAAATTCAACCTTATGTCCAACAGATAGAGTTCAGTTCCAAATAATAAATTTTGACATTTTGTAGTAACCCGACGTGCTGGCGACCGTACATACATTAATTGCTACATTGGCAAGTACGTCAAAATCAATTTTGTTCTCTTTTTCATTAAATCTTCTCGTATCATCCGATGATAGCTCAAACGATACACAATTTCCCGATTTACTGGTTTTAATCGCATCGCAAGTCAGTAAAATCGCATCAATTGATTTAGTTGCCAGCTTATTTCTAGTTTTTGAATACTCTCTCGCAGTCTGCATTGGCGTGTGGCAATACTAAACCAGTATTCTTTGACACAGACTATAGAGTTCCTTCCTTTATGATAAAGGAAGTGCCCGTAAACAAGACCGATTAAAAATAAAAAGTTGTCTTAGTAGGTACGGACGGAACTGTAAAATTATAGTACAATCGTGTACTATCCTGGGCTTTGGATAGTAAATAGTACAAAAGGTGATATTATAGTACAAATACTATAATTATAGTACAGAATCCAACCCTGCCAGTGACAGTGGCCACCACAAATTATATAGACTAGTCCACATTCAGCAGAACCAATCGCCACCGCTAAGTCATCGATTAGGTACGCATCCGATTACTATTTTCGATGGATCTGCTGAACACACTTTTTAGTGTTTGTTTTGATTTGACATGACGAATAACCAAAATCACTACATTTGACAACAACTTGCAACTTAATCGGCTAATCGCTGCTTCTCATCGAAAATGGCGATGGAAAAGATGGCGTCCGATTGTTATTAATCGCTGTCAGTCATCGCGTTTTTGTGTGCATTCAGCAGATAATTTGTAATCGATGTGTTCTGCTGAATGCGGCCAATGTCAGTGACCGACGGCAACCGACGGACTCCATTTTTTTTGGTTATGCTTTTTTTTTACTGACAGTATTGCCATTTTAAAATGAGAAAAATGCATAATTTTGCATTTTCATCATGCATTTTCTCATTATTGTTTTCAACCTAACTAAACTAAACGGTAACAAAGATAAAACACATTTATTAATACGAAAAACACCAACATTAACCATTTTTAATTACCCCACTGCTGATACGCAGACAGGCCTACTACATGGCTATGGCATGTTAGGATCCACTTCATCAGTCTTCTTCATCTATAAATTAAGGGCCTTCCATATTTCTTGTATCTTGAATCTGCTTAAGCAAGCAAAGAGTATAATTATGTTTTATCAATTTCGTAATCTAATCTACATAAAATAACAGAAGTGCCTACCTAAGTGCCATGCCTACCTACCTACTATCCATTAGGGGTCATGTAACCGTCATTTAAAACCATAATGTAAGACTATTTTAGCCAATTAAAATTCAACCAAACCATTCATAACGCTGCTGCCCGATGTTCCTTTAAATCGATTAGTAAGATGATATTCTTGCATGATGGTTTTGAATGATGGTTGCATGACCGTACGCCTAACTGTTTAAGATGTTGGGACTTGAAATCAACGACAATACCCACATTATTTTTGTAAATCACAATCTCTAAAAAAATAGTAAAAATATATCTCTTAAAAATATGCCACATTTTAGTACAAAAGTGCTAAAACGGCAACACTGATCCCAGACAATATCATAATACGAAGACATATTGATTTTTTGTGTAGGGTTTTTACCGGCCCTGGCTTTTACTACCTTCAGCTGCATCAGACGGCCTCTATCAGATAAAAAAATAAATAAATATTTTCTTACAATCACACCAATTATCTAAGCCCGTAGTTAATTTCTTAAGAAACTGTGTCTACGTATTTTACTTTCATTTTCATAAAACCTCAAAAGAGTACATAGGTACCTATTTCTGACGACTATTTTAGAATAATTATTAGAGTGCGCGCCAGATATAATTTGTCTGCGCGCGGTCATCATTACTTTAACCTTCGAACAAGAAATCTAAAGCCTCAGAACAATAACTAAAGCTATTGTTCTGAGTCTAAAGCTCTAAAGCAACTAGCGCCAAAAACGCCCCAGTTGCGCGCAGAGCTCTCGAACACGGACCCTTATTTTAAGGGTTTAGCATGACAAATTTCTTGGGGTTGAGCATGGCCCGCTATTATTTCTCGGCTGCTTGCGCTCCTACAGGCCATGCTGCTCGGATTGGCAACGTCTCGTCAATGTAGTGGGGCTGCTCCTAATTTCTTTTATGCATGAGATGAGATGAATTCCTGATTATAGCGCCTTAAAATCAAATAATACGCGTACATAACTAAGGGTTGTTTTATTTTAACTATATCACAGTCACGAAAATGTTTATTAAACACTCCTACTGATCGTGTAGATTCCCAGTCGGCTCGAGGTATCGCACGAATCCATCGCTGACGCAGTGTTCCTCCTTCGGGAATTCAAATCTTTCGAGATCCAAGGTTCATAAGTAATTTCCAACAATGATCACGTATTTATATGCACTAATTCTACAATAGTATATTATGATACAAGTGAGCTTAGGTTGCTCATTATACACGAGGCTGTGGGTTGCAGCCCGAGCCGCAGGCGAGGGCGTAAATCAGCCGAGTGTCTAGTGAGTAAGTTGCTCACGAGTTTCATACGCACTTTTTCAACACACTTGCGAGGAAAAACAAACATTTATTGCATACATATTGTATTAACCTAATATTAACTAAGGGAAGGGAAAAAGGGCGCGCAAGTTTTTTTTTTGCACGCGCCAAATGTGAGGTGATTGATTACATACAGCCATACAGCCTACTTCAAAATAATTTAGTATAATAATAGTGATAAAATGCAAATGTTTTATAACAAATTATTGTGAATTATAAATAATTTGATAATAATATACTTAATTATGTTTTTTGTCTTAATTAGGGACACATTTATTTATTCTAAAAACGTAAATGGATTTTCAGCCGTATAAAACCTCTTTGTTGTTACAAAAAAAGAACTGTATCTATTACCCGCTGAAATTGAAAATGCTCTGTTGACTCGCATATAACTTGCAGTTAGGTACTAACTTAACTTTGTAGGGATACTGTATTACCCGGTTAAATTGAAAAGCCTCTGTTTACTCGCATATAATTTGCAGTTAGGTACTTACTTAACTTTGTAGGGATAATTATATTACGCAACTAGTACTGTAATATTATTACTGTTTCAAATATAACGCGTTATTTGGTTTTCCAACTTTCAAAATTCAACTCTATTTCTATTTGATAGAGTTGAATTTTAAAAGATTTGATTACCAAGAAAAGAGAGAGCAATACTTGCATCGCGTGCGGCTGGAATAACGGCTGGATAGAGAAGGAGAACACAGTTCATTCGTTCAGTTCTGTCATTTCATTTGTTCATTTCGAATATACTAGATGGCGTGCGGCGGGCGCCCTGCTTGATATAATTTAATATAGCAATAGCAGAATAAGTTATATTTTTATATTAGGCGCGATAGTTATATTTTTATAACGTTATGCTATAAGTATGCGTTATCGAATATAACGCACCCTTTACCAAAGAGTATTCCGACTTGCCACATCACAGAACACTAAGGCCCGATTTCACCAATGATATGTAAACGCGTTTAACGCTAAACGTGCTTAAAACGTATTGCTGTCTATGTCACATTCAAACAGATGACAGAGATAGAACTATGTTTTAAACACGTTTAGCGTTAATCACGTTTAAATATCAGTGGTGAAAGTCACCCTAATACTCC
This sequence comes from Crambus lathoniellus, assembly GCA_949710035.1. Classification (NCBI taxonomy): domain Eukaryota; kingdom Metazoa; phylum Arthropoda; class Insecta; order Lepidoptera; family Crambidae; genus Crambus; species Crambus lathoniellus. The sequence goes on along the minus strand of OX453317.1, from coordinate 17,373,470 downwards.
TAGCGGAGATGCCACATCCAGATTAAAAAATTATCCAAAATGTGCAAAAATAATAGATTTTTATTTTTATTTTGTAACAAGCAAATTTAACCAAGTTGTTCAATAAATGCGTGCAAAATCCGTGAAAGTGTTTTATTTAAATGAACAGTTCGCGCAGAAATCTTAGATGTGTTTAAAGCGAATTGAATTACGGCGAATGTTATTTTTTTTTTAATTATATTATATCAAGTTAAGCCTAGTCAACGAAGAGATATAGAGGGAGGAAATGTTTGGAACACAATTAAAGACTTTGGAACTTTGTTTGGTTGGGTTAGAAGTTTTGTATATACAGGGCGTCCCAAAACTATGCCACATTGAGGGAAAGTACCATAAATACTGAAGATATAAAATGTTACTGAAAGGAGACTTCGTTTTTATTTTTAAAAGAAAACAAACTGCATTCACAGAATTTTGAATAATCACCTGTCTGAACTGGGAATCGAACCCGCTGAATGTAAAAACAAAAATATTTCTTTTATTTTATTATACCGATCGAAGGCTCGATTATACCTAGGTAAGTATTTTTTCACACTTATGCCAAAGAATACTATAATATTACTAACGTAAAGAAGCGACACTCACCTCCCCCCGCCAATTCATTTCCCCCGCATTGAGAAAGTAAACCAAGAAGTAAACGTCACACGTTGGTCGGTTGTCTTGTCAGTCACTCAGTCAACAAGAATGTAACCAAGTCAACGATGTCATTATATTTCGTAAGCAAACTTCGATTTGAGGATCGTGCGATATATAACCTTGCAGTGGCGTTCGTATATGCAGTTGAATCGTAGATGATTGATATCAAATTTAATATTAACAGAAAACAAATATTCCAATACGAATTGTTTGACCAAATAATAAATGTTATGATACGATTAAATTCTATGAAATTAGAGGATCTTTTATTGATTTGATTTAACTTTCATTAGGTGCAAGTATTGGATTAAAGAAATTGGTCGAATGGACTTAAGGCGCTACTCGGAAAAAGTATGGACTTTTTGATTTAAAACTATAGGACGGTTACAGTTGTTACAAATCTGGTAATAAGATATACAGGATAAATTTTTGACCAGTGCACAAATTTTTATGATCAACTCAGAATCGGTAAGTGAACAACTTTCTCCTAGAAACATGGGTCGAAATAAGACAAAAATTTTTAGACTTCCTATACTAAATCGATCACGTGATCAGTCCGATTTGTATGAAGATTCAAAAAAAATTTGTCATATTTCGACCTATGTTTCTAGGAGAAAGTTGTTCACTTACCGATTCTGAGTCGATCTTAAAAGTTTGTGCACCGATTAAAAATTTACCCTGTATATTTCTTCATACCTTTATCTAGATTCGTATAGTTTCAAAAACACGATTTTATGATTTTGTCTCGACACTTTTTATTTTCGAAAAGACCTCCAAAAATACGAAAATTGTAGATTATTCTTAAATAGGGTTACTTACGCTATTGGAAATTGGTTTAATTAGTGAACACCAATAATATTTAGGATCGTATAGAAGCATTTTTTTAAATCGCTGTAGTTTTTTAATACGAAGTGATTTTGTTTTTTTTGCCTAATCTGCAAAATCGGTCTCGATCCCGCGCGCGTCGTTTTCTCATTGCTATCTCGCTTCAGCACAATTTTTCCGAGTATCGCCTTAAACCAAAAAAGCGTGGAGACACTTCATACTAGTTATTTTGTTTGCGAACTTCATTTCCCTAATTCTGACCGCGCAAAAAGAGTTTCTAAGAAAAATGCAGCCCCTACCCTATTATTACTGCAGCCAGAAGACTCATCTGGTACTCGTATTTACATCAAAATTTACTCAAACTGATAATAGCCTCTTAGAGTACTTGCAAATCTCAAACATCAACAGAAATTCCAAGTACAAGTACTTCACAGGTGTCACACTCAGTGCAGAAAACACAGATTTTAAGTGAAAATTCACCCCGGAAAAGGAAGTTGCGGCTTGACTTTAAATCAGAGGCTAAGAAACGAATCGTCGGTAATAGGAAACCCCAAGTAGGCTGATATGTCACCTCTGCTAAAAAAAATATTGATGCTCAAAAAGTATTTAAAACGAAAGTCTCAGGGAAACAGATATGACCAAAAGTATATAATGTTTGCATTAAATATATATTTTACCAGCCCGGTTGCTTACCGATTTACAATTTCCTTTTACGTGGTGTGTTGGCTGAAAAAGGACATTGTCCACGATGTATAGGCGGTTTGGCTTAACATGCACATTTTTTAAGCAATAAAACTATATGTTTAGAAGTTTACACTACGAAGAAACTATTTATCATTTTTGTTTAGTGTCAAATAATGAAAAGCTTAGAAACAGACAGACAGAAGCGAAGAGCGACTTTGTTTTATACTATGTAGTGATAATTTAAGACAATTTTATTTGTTGGATTCATTTCATTTTTTATTAAATTAGTTAGTACCGTACGACAGGTGCGTTTCTGAAGATTTCAATACAAAGTACATTGTGCCATTCACACGGCCTTTTGACAATCGCTTTTGTACTGAAAAAAGCTTGTAAAATGATTGCTTCCGAACTTACCCGACATAATATTAACATACGTAAATAATAAATTGGAACGCTCTTGCAAAGTTATTTCGTGACGCACGCGGCACGCGCCATCTAGTCGATATATTTTGTACCACTAGCTCCGGAGTGTGCTACGGCGGATGTCATCCCTGCATCGTTGACGCACACATTTGACGCGTGTACACACGTTATGTCAGTTACGTAGTAGTAGAAGGTTATTATGCGGGGGTCGTAGCACAGAATAATATAATATTTGTAGCAGAAGGCTCACTTCCGAAACAGTTCCAATGAATTATCAATCTTTTCCACGCGAAAATTAGGTCTAAAATAATTTGCACCCGCACGCCTGCCTAACTAATTTACCGTTCATTACAAGCGAAATTGAACCGTAGCTGTACGTAATACGGTTCTATTACTCGGAAACGCTTAAGCCAAATTGGTTTTGGGTGGTCTTGGTTGCCGCACTAGGGTCGACTCGACTGCAATGTTACGACGAAGTAAGTAAAAGGAATAACAAATAGCGCAAATGATTTTTAAATACAGAAAGCTTAGAATTTTTATTTTTACTTCTTTGCATTCACAGTTCAATTTTTGTTACTTACTTACTGAAAAAATTGAAAATGAAGTAGGTAGGTATTAGAAAAAGTCGACCGTCTCACAACCAGCTTCGATGGGACTCGAACCCACGACCTTTCACTGTCCGGGCAAATGCTCTAACCACTGAGCTACGGAGTCGCTAAAAAGTCGACCCGTCTCACAACTAGCCCCGATGGGACTCGAACCCACGACCTTTCACTGTCCGGGCGAATACTCTAACGGCCTGGCAACGAACATGCGCGGCGGCGACGGGCGGCGACGAGCGAATTGCGCATCCGCCGGTGCGTCTCATTGACTTATTTCATTAGGCGCCTGTTGCGAGCGCGCAATGATTGCGCAATTCGCTCGCGTCGCGCGCCGTGTCGCCGCCGCGCATTTTCGTTGCCAGGCCAGGCCGATATTCGATAACGTCTATCGTGAAGTGAGAACAAGCTAAGGTAAGTAAGTAGGTAGTAACAGCGCGGGCGCAGCGCGCGTCCGCGTAGTTCCGTGCGCCCCGGCACGGTTGCCACGGGCGATGAGCGCTAGCGTCACGCTGCAAAGCGAGAATCACTTTGTCGATTTTTATTTTCGTCGTAATTACCTATGCGTGGTGGGGCGGGGTCCTTAAATCAAATATTCGGATCATTAAGTATTATAGATAAGTACTTATAGAATAAGACATTATAGTCACACAAAAAAACTTCTTTCAGGTTGTGACTCAACGCTACCAATCTAAACGGTTTATCGATCCAAGTTCCTATTTTGTACCAAAATAAGCCCCCCGAGGGGGGGAATACCGCCCCGCCTAATTAGAGTTCTAGATCTCTTCTAGACTTCTAACGCCATCCGCGGCATTCTATGACACCGGCCCTGACAATGTGCCTCTACTTAATTTGGTACGCGAAAGGAAAGCAACACAATTACAACAATACAGTAGAAAGGAAAAGAAGTATTTAACTTAAATCATCTAAGACAACTGTCATAATGCTCTCTCTGACTGTCATTCCAACTCCAAGAATATGTCTTTGTGAAGTAGGTGTAATGGATGTGTGTAAGTCATATTGTTTAGTAAACCCCACCCCATGTTTAATAAGAACCGCCAAGCCAACTGGCAAAGGCGGCGACACACCTTAGAGTCAGCCCTAACATCAGGCAAAGCATTAAAACGAAATATTAATATTCATGATGAACTCACCGGTTTGTTAGGGAAAAGATGAACTTACAGGTTTGTTGTAGTTTGTGTTGTGCACTAAACTCCTAACCCACTTGTAGCACTTCCGACCAAATATACTAAACACTAACTTGATCCTACGACCGCCCGCACGCGCAGCCTCGCTTCGAATCCCAAACCCCCGCTTGTTTTCTTTAGCGTCACCGCTATCCCTTCCCAAAATCTTATTTCTTTACTATCTTTGCTTCCCCGAATCACAAGCAATTAAGCCCTTTTGAGTTTGCAGTCGTTTTTAGTACAAGGGTCTTGTTACTGGATAAGAGGCATGGCAAAGACATTAGCGTCTTTATTTATTTTGTCATTTCTAGTGAGAGTTTGTCCCATAAGTGCCAACACATTTAGTTTCCTATTCAATAGTCACACTTTTTATAATGAAGACCAATTTAATGGATGAAACGTGTCACTGTTTGATAATTTATGGCCCCCTTAACATATTTGCAAATGTACATCTACTATAAAGAACCTTCTAAAGATAAGAGAAGTAGATGCTTTATTAATATTTACCTCATGGCGTTACATTCCCCCCTCTGAAAATAAGACGAGGGCATGCCTGTAGTAGTATTTTCACGATAGGGCGTATGTATCCATTCGCAATTTGAATCATTTTTTTTAAATAATGTCTAATCTTTCGTAATTAATTAACCTCTTTATATTTTCTAAATACTTTGGAAGTTTGGATGTCTTAGTCCACTTGAGCCAAATAAATATCTATGTTGTTGTTACATTTGGATACTATTTGTTCTACAGTTAAATACCAACTAGTCGTGTTATTTCCGGCGTTAAGCTTATTTGCCTTAAACCAAATAATAATTAGATCCATATCCTAAAACATCGCCATAAATTTTGGTAACTCGTTGTTATACTACAGTCTTTAAAAGTCTTTATTATTTATCAAATTACTCTTTTGCAGGTAGCGATTTACGCATAAAATATAATATGTTTATGTTTCATTTTAATATGATACCATGTAGGTATATTTTGTCCCTAATTAATATCTCCTTGTCATTGTTGTTGTATCACAGAATAAATAATAGTACAAGTACAGGAGCTGCACTCCGCGAAACCATTCAAACAAACAGCAACTCCAACCTCAACACAATAAAGCAGGATTCAGCCTGTACGACGCCTATTACGAACGCTACATTCACCTAAACGCCGCATTTCCCCCATCGCATATATCCTATCTGGTTTGACTACGTTTAGGGTTGGGCTTGCGGCACAGATTACTAAATAGTTATTTAGTTAAAGCGAAAATATCTTCGCTTTAAATGAGGCTAATTTCTTTAATCATAATATGATCATAATATTATCAATACAAAAGCGTGCCCGTTGGCTTATCCTTCCTTCACACTGCAACGAATCACAAGGATTCTCTGAATGGAGATATCCTATGGGCCGGAAAGTGACATAGGCTTCACGTTATCCCTTAATCCTAAGAAACTGAATTGTTCGTCTTTCACCAATTAAAAGAACCATACCCATACAGTGCACAATAATTACGTGGTTTTGACATTTTGAGTAGCTAACTATATCATTTAGTAATCTCACTTAGTAATTTTGATGCGCTCAGCGCCATGCGCACGTTGTGAGCGCTATGGTAGGGCTGTCTAGGTTGAACACCACGCGGTCCATCCAACGTTCATATCTGCAATTTCCGTAATTAATTCATCAAAACCAATATTCTCAAATAGAAATAAAGACCATCAGTTTTTAAATTTTATTACTTTTTAATTCCCAGATTAAATGCGTAATGCATTGTGCCCTATTACCTATTCATTAGAAAGGCGTCATAACTACTTCATCACCCTCATCATCACGTCAGCCGAACGACGGCCACTGCTGGTCATAACTACATTCTTATCTATACTAGTACTACAAAGAGGAAAGACGCGACCGCCCGTCCATTTGCATCGAATAGGCTCCGAAATTACCGGACCGACCCAAGAAACTCCCCGACCATCAGAAAGCCACACTCCCCCCCGAGCCACACAGGCCACACTCCATCCCGACACTCCCACGGGAGGATTCGCTAGTGTATAATAATTTAGTGATATCCATTTTTTTTTTATGAATCTCCCTCGTACTTCCTGATTGCATTTATAGAAATAATTGATTTTCACCTCATATGATATCGACCTTTACTAAAGCTATTTGAGATCTATTTAAAATTCCGTTTCTTATACATAAATGAATCTGTAGTTTAGAAGAATAGTAAGATTGCGGTAAGTGATACACCACCCAGTTAAAACATTATCATTGATAAATAGATAAAAAAAATACCTACTATGTACGTCTCAGCTGTAAGTTCGGGATGTATATGGATAGATAGGTTTTTGTAACACGTGTTTTTTTTTGTACTTATAAGATTTAAATCTTGTACATAATTATACATTCTTATAAGATTACTTGGGGTATTATGTTTCTTATAAGATCTTACGAGACGTTCTCGATATTTTATACACTCCTTATTATTACTTCAAGTAAGTAAGTTTAGCGAGTTACTTAAAATGGATTGCAAATCAAAGCCTTTTGTGTTTTTCACAATTCATAGATTGGTTTAGTTAACCATAAGACTTATTCTTTAATTCTTAAAATAGTGTTCAATAATGATATGATTCATACCCAGATTTAGTTAATTGCTTTTTCCCTACCTACGCATTTAGGAGGATGCATCATGGAATCTAACACATGGAACAACAGTCATGAAAACACTTTTATCATGATAAGCCACAGCCTATCTGTACGTATTGGATTCTAAAAAAAATATGTTATGAGTCTTTAACCTTCCTGTTTCAACTGATAATTGTACAACCACTACCAATAGGATCACTCCAAACTAAATTATTAAGTTAAATCATTATTTTGATTTATCCTATTGTAAGAAATAGATTTATACGAAACAAGACATTGTTAAGGATGTGAGAGTTGCTACTATTGTAGTGCAAAGCATGCAACTTATCTGGCCTTTTGGTTCTGTTCTTGATCTACAAGGAACGTTCATACTGCTTTATCAGCGCTGGATAACAACGTTGCGTGTTCAGCTTTAGGCTCGACTGCAGTCAACAGCTACTCTATGGCGCTGCTGGTGGTACGATGATGCTCCAGTGCCACACCGCCGTGCCACATCGCCGTGATATGAAAATTACATACAAACGGATATTTATTTTGAGAACTTACAACTTAATAACACACACTTAAATACTTTAGTATTGAAGTAGAATATATTTATTAGTTATCGAGTCTTCATGACACAGTCTTATTCTTATCTAATTTACATAGGCCTAAAACTTTTGTGTGCTTGTAAGAAATCATTTATTTATTTATTTGTGTTAGTTTACGCTGGTAGCCCAATAACGCTAATAACCATAGCTCCTTCTTCGTTCAACCCCACAATTACCTAAATCTTTACAACTAAAAAATAATATTTTTATATCACTAACCTATTATTAAATATCTTTACGTTTTCCATCTTCAACATTCTCAATCTTTACGTTTATCAATGTTTTGAACCCATTTGTATTTGTATTTGTTTGGACATAACCTGAATTGAAACCATTTTCACACCAACTGTTATTATTTTGTGCAATAGATATTTCTATTTACATTTCTATCACTCCAAGGGTTGCCATAAAGTGTAAACCTAGTTATAGTCTATAATTTCCTGGCACTTTGCTTTATGCAGGTTTGTTATCTCTCCAACCTTATCATTATACTGCTGAAACAGCAATATTACTTATTAGCCGTTCTTCGTAGTTTTTCTCTTGTAGCACCCGCTTCCACGTGAATACTGTTACAACAGTATAGTCTATGTGTTATTCAATGTACATAATATATCTATATTACTGTAAGCTTCATCCGTACAACATCCCTTTGCTTGTAAGAGTAACAAACATACCAACACCCTCTCAACCTCTCACACTTATAATATTAGTAGACTTATGCTAGTTCGAGTCTGTAGTTTTAAGTCCCAACACTGTAGAACTTTTACACCTTACATTAAAATAAATAATTTGTAAAACAGATGAATTGAAAAGATAGCTTAATTTCCACTTAATGCCACACAGTCAAACTTTGTCTGACGAGAATCGAACTCGTAATATTATTTTGTGGAGCTATTTGTTGCATCAATCCATGCGTAATTATTATAACTCTAATGTGTTCTATACTGTCTTATATTTATATTTCACTGCTTCATATTGATAGCTGGTACCTTTTGTTGCATATAATTTGTAAAATACATAACAACCTTTTATTGAATAATACGTACTAAATTTAATACTTAAATTTACAACTTTCATACAAAACCCCAACCATTGCGACCGATGAGCATTATTAATAGCAACCTAAGTGTAGTGCCTCCCTACTTCAAAGACAAGAAACGTTAAAATAAATTATAACGATACTTAACTTATTTGCCAGCATGTGACCGATGCAAAACCGCAGCTGCCATCAGCAAACCCACGACTTATCCTCACACAGCGTGCCGCGTCCCCGAGTCATATGAAAACAGCGTGGTTGAGACATATTATTTTCCTTATTCGAAAAATATTTTTACTGAGTGTACTACCTTAATTAAACATTAATAATAATCTATTACCTAACTTATATCCTAACCTAAATAGTAATTTACATTCCTAACTAATACTTTAAGTTTATCTTAGAAACGACAGTTGTTTTATCAAAGCGACGACTGAATATATGGTTTATTTGAGACAAAATATTTTTTCCGTATCTACAGGAATCGAACCCGGGACCTTCAGAGATAGTAGCACCTTGAAAACCGGTGTGTATCCCACTCGGCCACGGAGGTCATCAAAGTATTATTTAGAAACTCGAAAAACCCAACCTTTTTTTTCTTTAAAGCTAAATGATAAATGCATCCCTTTTTCCTATTTGTACCTATTTTTGGAGTAACATCTGGATACCGCACCAGTTTAATGGCCAGCGTGGTGTGGCCCTTTCAATACAAGCTAGGCATTGTTAAAGAATTCCCAAATGAGTGGCAGTAAGAATGCTTTATCTATTTCTATTAAATCCCAACGTTTAATCCACACACCTTCAATCATAACTTGTGTTGCTGGAATAGTACAATTTATGCTAACTTAAAGAAGATAAGTACCTGTCTCATAATGGTAAATCGGAAACCTTTGACCGCATGGTTTTATTTCGAGTAAATGTAGAACTCCTAAACACAACTGACAATGAACATGGTTATTATATAAGACAGATAATTGATGTATAATAGCTTAATTTAAAATAACACAGTTAGCTATTTGCGAGGCTCGAACCCGCATTTTTATTATTATAATTCTGAAAAGCTTTACTATAAATCTATGTGATCTATACAATTTTTTTTTATTATATTTAATATGCCAAGATCTCTCCCCGTAGCTTCTATATCCAATCCTAGTTATCTTGAATATAGATAATTAAAAATCGTTAACTTGTTTAACTGACCGTTGTGGCCAAACAATACTTATCGCAAGCCTAATAGAATGAAATGTTTTCATATTAAGGACAGGAGTAAGATTAAACCATATTTTAGTATGAATACTTAACTTAAGTATCTCCGGCAATTTGTTCTGCCGACCTTTCACTGCTGGCCTTCGACCATTGGGATAGCCTTCACTGGGTGCTGGTTTCTAACTGGAGTGACAACGGGAAATCACACAGCGGAATCGGGGATTTGTCCCCGCAGCAACTCGGGAGTCCCAGGTTCCGCAATATGGAATTGAAAACATTGAACTTGAGATTTATGAACGGAGAATGTTTTTACGGTGTGTAATCCTATACTGAAGATTAATAATAACATATTAGCTAACTTATATCAAAATTCTTCATAGTACCTTACATTTTAGACTATAGTCTAACTTAATCTTAGAAACACAGCTGCGTATCATCAAAGCTATGTTTTAAAAACCAAGTGTTTTCAACGGTCCTTCTTATCTCGTAAACGTATTTATTGTTAGCCCGAGCTTTTGTGTAAAGTAATCTACATTTTTGTAATACCGGTAACAATAGGTCTTTATGTTCCGCGCTCATTTGTAAAAGCAATAAAGTCTTCGTACGTCAATTCAGCTGGTTTACTACACCCCATTGTCTTATTATAATTCCCCACGCAAACCAAAGTCGCAACTTCCATGTGCACGTTGGGTTCATTAGGTATATCTATTATTTCGATAGTTTAACATTCCTCGCAATCCTTCAGTATCATTACAAGAACCGATTATAGCCTTCGTTATTACTTCTAAGAGTTTAATCTTTAAGTTTATGTCAGGACAACATCTAATCACGCCTTTAACCCTCTCTAACTAATTTAAAACCTAGTATTATAGATCTCGGTAATTTCCGCAAAACTAGAACAGGTATTTCGATTCGGGCATCGACAACACCTACGTCAAATAGAATTGATCGTATTAAGCCCTCACTTTTAGGTCCGAACGCACGCACATGACCAGTTTGTATCACCACTTCAGATAACATATCAACCTGAGTTTTGATATACCTGTATAATTCAGTCGTAAAACCCGTTATTTGACTACCGGTGTCAATCAACGCTTATGCTTTCTAAGGATTTAGCATTTTGGTTATCTGATCTAATTTCCTGACAAAAATCTCTAAATTAAACCTTTGTCTTGATGTATCTGAACCTATTTGTTCTACACACGACCTAGTGTTTTCCCGAACATTATTTCCTTGTTAATTATTATTTTAATTTTGAACATTTTGTTTTGTAATACCGATGCAATTTTTAAATTAAAAATATTGAAAATTAAGTACTCAAATCCAGTTGACCTGCTTTACGCTTACGGCCCCGGCGCGTCACACACAGTATGTATATAAATTCAAGATGTATATAAGTTCAAGCAACCTGTAAAATTACACAATTAATAAACAGCTACCACCTAACTTCAAAACTAAAATCTTCTGCCAATCCAATAAAAGAAATAAAATTTTATTTTAAAACCAAAATTCTTTCCCAGATATAAAGACTAGACCTATCTCTCTCTCCCAGTTATTAATATTAAATATGTATATTTATTTAATAAAACTTAAAGATATTTAATGTCATTGATGTATAAGAATTGAAATTCGTAGTAATAAATTGCAATATGTGAAATTAATGCAGACTAATTTATTAAGACTTACTATATTTTCTTACTTAGACTAGACTTAATATGACTTAATATATTTAATGTTTCATATGTATTTGCATGCTATTTTATAGCAAAACGCGTTATACCTACTAAACTATGTAACTTAAATACCGTGTTTGGAGCAAATAAAGTATATTCTATTCTATTCAAATGTTTGTACGCCATTTGTGTATGGCTGATATGTAACGCTACATAATTATTTTACCCTCAGGATCTATATTTAAAGCACATGTTTTGAAATAACCGATTTGGTTTTGAGTTTTAATTCTGAACGACAAAAAAAATGTTTATTTGCCCAACCTTACAAGTTTTAGTGCTTAATTTCAACAATTGGAAAAGATGATATTTCTATAGTTTTGCTTTTCATCATCATAATACCTATATAAAACAATAGCAAGTTACCCAGCTACGTGAAGCTGGCGCAAAGCTTTTTTTTTATTATATGGACAACCATATAGAATACAATAATACAATATCCGTTGCGCGTGTCTTAAACGTTTGACCGCTCATCATTCCTTTTTTTGTTACCTACTTTCTAAATTACGTTACAAAGAGCAACCTTTTTTTATATCGTACCTTAGGCTAAATGAAACAATGTTAACAATGACTGTTGTTCCAAGCAAATTCCACTTTATTTCATTCTGAATGTTTGAATGTTTAGTTATTCAATACCCTATTTTATTTATTTAGCAGTGATCGCCTTTAATGTACCCTTACGTTATGCCATTTTTATACTAAATTCCCGTTGTGCAAATAGTTTTAACACATTTATTGACGGGATCCTGGTCACGGCACCAAAATGTGACTCAACGCTACCAATCTAAACGGTTTATCGATCCAAGTTCCTATTTTGTACCAAAATAAGCCCCCCGAGGGGGGGAATACCGCCCCGCCTAATTAGAGTTCTAGATCTCTTCTAGACTTCTAACGCCATCCGCGGCATTCTATGACACCGGCCCTGACAATGTGCCTCTACTTAATTTGGTACGCGAAAGGAAAGCAACACAATTACAACAATACAGTAGAAAGGAAAAGAAGTATTTAACTTAAATCATTTAAGACAACTGTCATAATGCTCTCTCTGACTGTCATTCCAACTCCAAGAATATGTCTTTGTGAAGTAGGTGTAATGGATGTGTGTAAGTCATATTGTTTAGTAAACCCCACCCCATGTTTAATAAGAACCGCCAAGCCAACTGGCAAAGGCGGCGACACACCTTAGAGTCAGCCCTAACATCAGGCAAAGCATTAAAACCAAATATTAATATTCATGATGAACTCACCGGTTTGTTAGGGAAAAGATGAACTTACAGGTTTGTTGTAGTTTGTGTTGTGCACTAAACTCCTAACCCACTTGTAGCACTTCCGACCAAATATACTAAACACTAACTTGATCCTACGACCGCCCGCACGCGCAGCCTCGCTTCGAATCCCAAACCCCCGCTTGTTTTCTTTAGCGTCACCGCTATCCCTTCCCAAAATCTTATTTCTTTACTATCTTTGCTTCCCCGAATCACAAGCAATTAAGCCCTTTTGAGTTTGCAGTCGTTTTTAGTACAAGGGTCTTGTTACTGGATAAGAGGCATGGCAAAGACATTAGCGTCTTTATTTATTTTGTCATTTCTAGTGAGAGTTTGTCCCATAAGTGCCAACACATTTAAGTGACACTTTTTATAATGAAGACCAATTTAATGGATGAAACGTGTCACTGTTTGATAATTTATGGCCCCCTTAACATATTGCAAATGTACATCTACTATAAAGAACCTTCTAAAGATAAGAGAAGTAGATGCTTTATTAATATTTACCTCATGGCGTTACAAGGTTTTCTAAGATTATGAAATTTTAAATCCGGTCTCTTTCTGTCGTTGTTAAGACAACCGAAGGCCGCACAATAATAATGTTTAATATTACGCATTTTGCTATGGGTAAAACCACAAGGTACCACACTTGTGTTTTGGCGCGAAAGTGTGGCGAAAGTAAACTACTTAGGTGACTTCTTTCTCGCGTGGCGTCGGTCGCATGCACAACTGAGCGCGCGTGACACCCGTGATTTCTCTACCTCGCGGTAGACAGCGCGTAATCGATTGAATTGCGGAGTGAGCCCCCCCTGGTCGTAGTATGGAGTGTCGTAGGTGTGCTTATGCTCTGAAATGTTAATATTTTTATTTTTTCTTTCGTTATTCCTGTGTATAAAAACAGAAAAAGCAAAGAGACATTTGCACCATACAGCCACATTATTTCACTAGACCCCCAATTTACCTATTTTATTGTAAGGTATAAAATATATACAAGTGTGTGTAACATTGTAAATCAAAACACATTACCTATGCTTGCTAATGCTATTCCACCTCTTCTATTCCACTCATTTGAGAATCATCGTCCCGCTCTGGTCTGAGTTGCTACTGCAGCTGCTACTTACTGCTACAAAGACATTGAAGACTTTTCCTTCTGACATTGCAAAGTACTGTAGAAATATGTTCTAGTATCTTATTCATAAACATATAATATAATCTTATTCATAAACATATACCTATGTTTATGAATAAATGAATTCTATTCTATTCTAGTATTTTATCAAAGCTTTGAACAAATACTCAAATACCCGTGCTAAACATGACTGTGTCCAAACATTTGTTCAAATGTTTGTTCTATGTCTGGCGCCGAAAGGAAGGGCATGAGTAGTAAAATTGTGTACGAAGAAAAAGGGAAGTAGGTGGATATAAAAAATAAAAAACTTCGTTTTGAACGTGGCAATACCCAAACCACCTTCTGCCAAAATAAAAAAACTATTTTCATTTTGTTTTGCACTTTCTTGCGAACTGTACCTTTTCAGAGTGAAGTTTGTCAACAACCCGTCCTATTCTTAAAATAATCGCATAGTACACAATATAAACTGTATTGATATCAAATCAACCGCTGAAAATCATTCCCGCCCTTTTTTTTATATTGGCTTGTGAGACCATGTGGAACGGTCATACAGCCTATTGATACTTACTACTTGCTACGAAAATGCGCAACTTCAATACCCGCTTCTGGGCGGTAGATGGCGCTGTACATATTTCCCATACAAAATTACTCGTAAGCATGTAAGCTCGTAAGTATTATTTAGGTAATACTTCCATGCTCGTAAAGGATATTTTGTCTATGATAAATCTCAAACTTTGGAGCTCTAATGCTATTATTACACGGTTCAACCAAATTGATTCGCTTTAACTAAGGCGCTGAATTACAGACGCACATTGACATTGAATGATTCACTTTTACGTTAACATTGTTCAATTTGGTTGCTTCATCCAAATTGTAAGGCAAAAGTGAACCGTGTATTTCCGCCATATTTAAATGTTACTATGGATTGGATTGAAGAGCTCCAAGCGGAGGTGGCAGGTCATTCCAGCATTTAGTAGCTTGAAAACGAAAGCTTCCCCTGAATGCTGTACTGTAGTGCGGTGGTGATAGTTGATTAGAGGAGTACGTGCGTACCACCATACCTGTCATGAGCAGTGGAAAATCTTAGTTTTTTTAATAGGTAGTTACTCTGGATGACGGTTTTTTTATAATTTTGAATACGAGACAAGCAAAATGCAGTCTCCTACGCAATTCCACTCGTAGCATCCCAGCCGAGTTAAAAAAGGGAGTGAGCTACTTAATAAAGTAATGAAGTTGGGATGCTAAGAGGTTGATGAATTTGGGAAAAAAATAAATATTATGGTCTCATATAGGTACTTATATGAATTTGCTCACGGTAAGTACAAAAAAGTTATGATTTTTTTTTCGAAAAAATGAAACTTTAAACCTCATTTCCCACAGCTAGCATTTTGGCGCTTTAGCATTTTTACCTTTTTTAAATAAATAAATAATAATAATAAATAACTTTTTACACATTCACACCAATTATCTAAGCCCATTTTAATTTCATTAAGAAACTGTATCATGGAAAACTTGATAACGGATAAATATATACTTAAATACTTTTTGTTTGTAAATACATACTTAATATACATAGTAAACACCCAGACCAAGACAAATAGACATGTTCATGCACACAAATATTTGTCTTGTTAGGGAATCGAACCCGAGACCATTGGCGCAGAAGGTGGGTAGCCTACCCCTGCGCCAAATCGGTAGCACAGTGTAAAAAGAACCTACAGTGAGCCGACTCCTTTGTTGATAAACGCATGCCGCCACTGCGTAGGTATATGCACAGAAATTCTGTCAAGGGTCAGGGTTGTCACAATCACAACATAAACTACTCAAATATTTTACATAAAAGTTTTGATTTGTAATAACGAAAGAATAAAAATAGACAATAGAACCTTTTCAAGAATAACAGCGTTAAAGACAAAACAGAAACAACTGTATGGTGCAAATGTCCCTTTGCTTTTTCTGTTTTTATACACAGGAATAACGAAAGAAAAAATGAAGAAAAAAAGTTTGTAATAATATCTTTGGGTAGTACCTTTTCCGAAGTAAACATTATTAATATTATATTTCTCAAATATAATATTAACATTTCAGAGCATAAGTGTGAAATAGTACATTACAGCCGAGGACAGGTAAGTAAGAAATTACATTGTCGAGGATGGTTTGAAGCACGAGCCGCAGGCGAGGGCTTTAATCATTCGAGGCAAGGTAATTTGCTTACCGTACAAGGCTTGTATAGTGCTTTTCTCAAGAAATGCGAGGGAATTTTAACCGCCTCTGTGGTCTAGTGGTTCACACCACCGATTTCAGACCAAGAGGTCCCGGGTTCGATTCCCAGTGGGGGTACATATTTTATTCGGTTTGGTTGGTAGTAGGACTTGTTCTTAGTCCGCCTGGCTAGCTACCACCATCTTATCTAAGTCTGACGCCATAACAATGATGTTTTCAGCATTATTGTGTTCCGGCAGTTTGAGATAAGATAGCCAGTTCCTCAGTGATTGAGGATTCCGGGAGTAGTGCGCTTCCATCTTCAGCCTTATCACCACTTAACATCGTGTGATGAAGGCTAAGTGCTACCCCGTTGTGGATAAAAAAAAACTGTTTAACGAAATAATATTTATGAAAATTTATATCACACATGTTCGGGCAATTATTAAATGTAAATGTTATTGTTTTCCCGGGCACACTTATGTATAAATCGCCCATAATAATATTATTTTAATGATGTATCATTAAAAAACGCCAACAACACAGATTCCGAAAACGTATGCGCCTTTTTTTCACTTTTCCAAATCAGATCGTAGGTTTTCATAATATATCTTTCTTTTGATTTTGCTGGCAGTAAGTTTTCTGTTATTCATTTTGCTTCTGCTCTCAAATTTGGTGGAGTAGGTACATACAATGTTTCTATATGTTTCATTGGTAGAACTCATTTTGATAATTTATTACTATGCGATTATTATAAGAATAGGATAGGGACACCGCCATGTTGTGACGTCAAGCTGTCAAAATGCTGTCAAACTAACTTCACTTCACTTTAGTATGGTGTGCAAAAAAATAAATTTATCGTGAATCAGGGGCTGATCATGTCATAGCTTACGATAAATATTGATGTTCGTGCAAACCAAAACATATGAATAATTTGCAGATAAATGGTACTTAAATTTTTGCGGAAAGTATAGAACTCATGAAAGTATGCTTTTACGAAAATGATCAGGTAATTTGAATCTCAATCAAATTAAAATTTGGTGATATTTAACTAAAACCAATTTTTTATACATTATTTTGCGGGGTACTTTAATACTAGCTATGGTTCATTAACACAGAATAAATTGAATTTTGATTCTTTTTACTGGTTTAAGTATTTAAATAAAACAGGAATTCAAGTTATGAAAATAATTTAATAATCAACTTTACAATCATCATCATCATTTCAACCGTAAGACGCCCACTGCTGGGCATAGGCCTCCCCCAAGGATCTCCACAACGATCGGTCCTGCGCTGCCCGCATCCAGCGGCTTCCCGCGACCTTGACCAGATCGTCGGTCCACCTTGTAGGGGACCTACAAGGTGGACCTACAAGGTGGTACAAGGTGGACGGGGTAGCACTTAGCCTTCATCACACGATGTTAAGTGGTGATAAGGCTGAAGATGGAAGCGCACTACTCCCGGAATCCTCAATCACTGAGGAACTGGCTATCTTATCTCAAACTGCCGGAACACAATAATGCTGAAAACATCATTGTTATGGCGTCAGACTTAGATAAGATGGTGGTAGCTAGCCAGGCGGACTAAGAACAAGTCCTACTACCAACCAAACCGAATACAATATGTACCCCCACTGGGAATCGAACCCGGGACCTCTTGGTCTGAAATCGGTGGTGTGAACCACTAGACCACAGAGGCGGTTAAAATTCCCTCGCATTTCTTGAGAAAATCACTATACAAGCCTTGTACGGTAAGCAAATTACCTTGCCTCGAATGATTAAAGCCCTCGCCTGCGGCTCGTGCTTCAAACCATCCTCGACAATGTAATTTCTTACTTACCTGTCCTCGGCTGTAATGTACTATTTCACACTTATGCTCTGAAATGTTAATATTATATTTGAGAAATATAATATTAATATAATATTTCAAATTTAGAATGTTTACTTCGGAAAAGGTACTACCCAAAGATATTATTACAAACTTTTTTTCTTCATTTTTTCTTTCGTTATTCCTGTGTATAAAAACAGAAAAAGCAAAGGGACATTTGCACCATACAGTTGTTTCTGTTTTGTCTTTAACGCTGTTATTCTTGAAAAGGTTCTATTGTCTATTTTTATTCTTTCGTTATTACAAATCAAAACTTTTATGTAAAATATTTGAGTAGTTTATGTTGTGATTGTGACAACCCTGACCCTTGACAGAATTTCTGTGCATATACCTACGCAGTGGCGGCATGCGTTTATCAACAAAGGAGTCGGCTCACTGTAGGTTCTTTTTACACTGTGCTACCGATTTGGCGCAGGGGTAGGCTACCCACCTTCTGCGCCAATGGTCTCGGGTTCGATTCCCTAACAAGACAAATATTTGTGTGCATGAACATGTCTATTTGTCTTGGTCTGGGTGTTTACTATGTATATTAAGTATGTATTTACAAACAAAAAGTATTTAAGTAGGTATATATTTATCCGTTATCAAGTTTTCCATGATACAGTTTCTTAATGAAATTAAAATGGGCTTAGATAATTGGTGTGAATGTGTAAAAAGTTATTTATTATTATTATTTATTTATTTAAAAAAGGTAAAAATGCTAAAGCGCCAAAATGCTAGCTGTGGGAAATGAGGTTTAAAGTTTCATTTTTTCGAAAAAAAAATCATAACTTTTTTGTACTTACCGTGAGCAAATTCATATAAGTACCTATATGAGACCATAATATTTATTTTTTTCCCAAATTCATCAACCTCTTAGCATCCCAACTTCATTACTCCCTTTTTTAACTCGGCTGGGATGCTAAGAGTGGAATGGCGTAGGAGACTGCATTTTGCTTGTCTCGTATTCAAAATTATAAAAAAACCGTCATCCAGAGTAACTACCTATTAAAAAAACTAAGATTTTCCACTGCTCATGACAGGTATGGTGGTACGCACGTACTCCTCTAATCAACTATCACCACCGCACTACAGTACAGCATTCAGGGGAAGCTTTCGTTTTCAAGCTACTAAATGCTGGATTGACCTGCCACCTCCGCTTGGAGCTCTTCAATCCAATCCATAGTAACATTTAAATATGGCGGAAATACACGGTTCACTTTTGCCTTACAATTTGGATGAAGCAACAAAATTGAACAATGTTAACGTAAAAGTGAATCATTCAATGTCAATGTGCGTCTGTAATTCAGCGCCTTAGTTAAAGCGAATCAATTTGGTTGAACCGTGTAATAATAGCATTAGAGCTCCAAAGTTAACTGTTTTTTCTAACCCTATAGGTTTGCATTTTGCATCTTTCTTTTATAACAGCCGTGCATGTTTATTAACCATAATACGTTTATTCAATAGTTTTATTTTGTTTTGTTCCCTCCTTTTCTAACTTAAGTTACACTGTCCTCTTAATTATATTAACCGTTCCATCTACAAATTATTTTTGTAACCAACTGTGACTATTTGGCTAACCAGCAGTAAACGTGTCAACCCCCGCACATCGCTTAGGGTGATGGCCTGAAAATGTGTGCGTTACCGCCGCAAAAACTTGTGCTTTAGAGACATGAGACCTTATCAGATAATTAGTGTGTCGTGAGGAGAAATTTGTTTACTAATAGCAAAATTTGTGTGAATTGTAGTTTTTGAGATATTTGACAAAAACAGTTTTTGCTGGAGTCACGTTTTAAACATTACCCTGGCAAAAAAAGTTGTTTCAGCTCGGAACTAAATACATGAATAGATAGCTTTTGTTGCTTAGTAAATGTTAGCAAACAGCAAAAACTGTGTGTGTTATGATTCTTGAGTTATTTGAGTTTTTGCTGGGGTAACGTTTTGAGATTTCCCATATCTCGAAAACGGTTCAATGCAGAAGTTTGAAAAAATACCAGTAAGAGACCTGAATTTGTTTAAATTTGTTTAAACATTAGTTTTTGATTTGGTTGTCGTAAACCAACGTAATTAAATGTTTTCGAAAATCAGAAAAAACTGATTTGTAAGTAAACTACATTTACAACCAAACAAACAGCGGCAAAAAATACCCGTGGTAGACACTTATTATGTTAAGAATTTTAGATCTTGTAACTTTACACAATTTACAGATAAAAGTAAAATGGAAAATGAAGTATTTAGAAAAAATCGACCCGTCTCACAACTAGCTCCGATGGGACTCGAACCCACGACCTTTCGCTTTCCGGGCGGCTGCTCTAACCACTGAGCTACGGAGTCGTTACGAGAAGCGTCGAATTTATCCAATACTTCTTACGCACTGTATAGTCAGTGTTAATTTCATCAATGTGGAGATATTACTACCCTCACACGCGAAAGAAATACCTTTCCAGGTATTTGGCAATCGCT
This sequence comes from Crambus lathoniellus, assembly GCA_949710035.1. Taxonomy (NCBI): domain Eukaryota; kingdom Metazoa; phylum Arthropoda; class Insecta; order Lepidoptera; family Crambidae; genus Crambus; species Crambus lathoniellus. Next base: position 17,352,959 of record OX453317.1, on the reverse strand, counting down.
AAAGATGAAATTACTATTGCAACTTATTTTAATTTTTAGTTTTTTGCATTCACAATGCAATTTTTATTACTGAAAAATGGAAAATGAAGTATTTAGAAAAAAAAAAAAAAAGTAGTAGTTGTGAGACGTAAGAAGTATTGGATAAATTCGACGCTTCTCGTAACGACTCCGTAGCTCAGTGGTTAGAGCAGCCGCCCGGAAAGCGAAAGGTCGTGGGTTCGAGTCCCATCGGAGCTAGTTGTGAGACGGGTCGATTTTTTTTTTTTCTAAATAATTCATTTTCCATTTTTCAGTAATAAAAATTGCATTGTGAATGCAAAAAACTAAAAATTAAAATAAGTTGCAATAGTAATTTCATCTTTAGCGATTGCCAAATACCTGGAAAGGTATTTCTTTCGCGTGTGAGGGTAGTAATATCTCCACATTGATGAAATTAACACTGACTATACAGTGCGTAAGAAGTATTGGATAAATTCGACGCTTCTCGTAACGACTCCGTAGCTCAGTGGTTAGAGCAGCCGCCCGGAAAGCGAAAGGTCGTGGGTTCGAGTCCCATCGGAGCTAGTTGTGAGACGGGTCGATTTTTTCTAAATACTTCATTTTCCATTTTTCAGTAATAAAAATTGCATTGTGAATGCAAAAAACTAAAAATTAAAATAAGTTGCAATAGTAATTTCATCTTTAGCGATTGCCAAATACCTGGAAAGGTATTTCTTTCGCGTGTGAGGGTAGTAATATCTCCACATTGATGAAATTAACACTGACTATACAGTGCGTAAGAAGTATTGGATAAATTCGACGCTTCTCGTAACGACTCCGTAGCTCAGTGGTTAGAGCAGCCGCCCGGAAAGCGAAAGGTCGTGGGTTCGAGTCCCATCGGAGCTAGTTGTGAGACGGGTCGATTTTTTCTAAATACTTCATTTTCCATTTTTCAGTAATAAAAATTGCATTGTGAATGCAAAAAACTAAAAATTAAAATAAGATAAAAGTAAGATATTTAAATTTTTACTTTTTTGCATTCACAATGCAATTTTTATCATAGAAAAATGGAAAACAAAGTATTTAGAAAAAATCGACCCGTCTCACAACTCTCACAACCAGCTCCGATGGGACTCGAACCCACGAGACGGGTCGATTTTTTCTAAATACTTTGTTTTCCATTTTTCCAAGATAAAAGTAAATTTGATAAATTTTAGACTGGTCGTACTTTAGAGATAGAAAACACAGTTTCCATAACATTAAGGCACATGGCATACATTAAACAAATTTAAGTAATTCATGAAGATTAGTTCCTGTTAATTTTAGCTTTCAATTACAGCTATCATGAAAGATATATCAAAATCAAGATTGAGACAACAATTCTTTAATAAGCCGACCAAATTGTAAAGATCACTTATAAGCGACCGCACCATACGTACGGGCTATCTTCGTAAATTAGCAGCTTAGTATCCGATGTTTTGTACAGTTACGCAGAAAAACGTTATTCATAAAGTATTGATTCTACTAGTTTTCTATTTTAATAATAAAAATCATGTTTATTAATAGTAGTTTTAAATAATTTAATGATTCATAAAAGTTATTAGTTTAAAGGCAAATAAATAAAGGTTGGTAAGTAGTAATCTATATCTACAAAGTAGGTAATAATCTCAGTAAGCAATTTATAGTGTGATTTATTTGTCAGTACCAATCATGTACCAATAAATACATTTATAGTAATTTGTTGTTTCTCTTTAGTCAAACCAATTGTTTTATTTTTATACCACAACGCAGCGACAACGCCACGCTAAACTTTTTTTACGTTCGCGATGCAAGTCGGTTCTCGCCTCATTCGCCTATCGCAAATATTTACCATTTACACAACATGTCAAGCCAAGCGATAGTCATATTTTGACACGTGGACTGGAAGGTGACTATTGCTTAACCAGCCTTGTCGTGGAAGTGGCAGGCACCAAATCACAAATTATATAGACTAGTCACCAAATGTTCGTGAATGTGTAGCCGCTCTTTTTAGCTGTAGCACAGAATAAATTGATAGCTGTAGAGTTGAGTACGCTCTATACGAGCGTCTCGCAACAGTATTAGGTACGTGGGCGTTTTTCAAAAAAGTTGACCGTTATGGAACCGGAATATTTTTTTTTTCAAATAAATGCTATACAAAAACGTTAGTCTCCTGAACGTTAAGAAAGTGTATTTTATGACTTCACATCACAATATTTTATATACTGAAACACTAAACTTATACACTACTACTACACTAAAACTTATGATTCTAATAAACTTCAGTTATTTTTAGATACTTGGTGCAAAACTTTAAACAACTTTCGTGTTAAAACAATAATATGTATCTTTAAAAATCAATGTACTAATCGGAACATGTTTTTCGGTGACGACATACTGCTTTGAACTGTTAGTAACGGTAAATAACCAATGCTAAAAGCCGGAAAAAGAAACGGATAATAGATGCTGAACCGTCCAAAAATGGTTGCCACAGAAAAAAATATGTGAATACTTAGTATTATTTTAAAGCCGACAAAATCGTCGTTACTAACTGGGAATTTCGGTATCATCAAATTTCCAGGACAAAATAAAATTTGATTTATTTGCTGATTTTGATAAGACAACCAATTAAAAGGCATTAAAAAACGTAATGTCATATTGTCATTTGTGGTAACAAATCAAGTGATGTTAGTGTGAATATGATGAGAATATTTGGGGATTATGACACTTCAAAGTTGGAAGGTTTTATTAGGATTTTATTTTAATTTTTTTCGATTTTAATTTAATTTTGTTTAAATTTGCTATCGATTGCCATTTTAAACATGATGTTTACACTAATAATTATTAAATAAGAGAATTTATAAGTCAGTTCACATTACGTTATGGCAATGGTCAAAAGATTTGAAAAATGATCACGTACGGCTGCGTTGACCTTTCAGAGAGCGAGTTTTCCTCTGAAGTCCTGTACACTGAGCAAGTAATCACCACGTGTTCAGTTTCAAACTGACAGGACTGAAAGCAAACTGACAGTTTGCCTTTAAGTAATGTAGAACACGAGTTTTATCTATACATCTATACAAATAAATAAAATTGGAGTGTCTGTTTGTAACATTAAAATAACCGCTTTTTGCTACATGCATATGATTATATATACGGTACACATACCAAAATGTCATTTTTTTTAATTTTTGTCTGTCTGTCTGTCTGTTTGTTCCGGCTAATCTCTGAAACGGCTGGATCGATTTTGACGAGACTTTCACTGGCAGGTAGCTAATGTAATAAGGAGTAACTTGGCTACTTTTAGGCCCCGAAAAATATCACATTCCCTCCGGATAGCGTCGTGTAGTTTATTATCAATGCGAAAGTTTGTGGGTATGGATGTACGGATGTTTGTTAGTTTTTCACGCAAAAACTACTGAAAGGATCTGGGTCTGTAATAACACATAGGGTACTTTTTATCCCGATATTCCCACGGGAACGGGAACCACGTGGGTGAAACCGCGGGCGGCCGCTAGTTTTTAAATATAATTTCTAAGCTATCACGTGTACTAACAGGACTTCCGAAGTAAACTCGCTCTCTGAAATGTCAACGTGCGTAATACTGTTTTGACGCGAGACGTGGTAGACGTCGCTCTATGGCTACGCTCGCTAATCCGACCGAGCCAACGAATTAGTCTGTGTCGTAAACAAATTGTTTTATGGCTCCTCTTCACAATGGGATATGTTGGGCCAATAAAGACATTCACGATTGTGTACAGTGCCACAATCTTTTCTGTTCCAGTGGCCAAAATGTGAAACTAACGTGTTTTTTTTAATGTCACTTTCTGTCAAGTTGATGTCCACCCATAGCGCTGCTGACGGCTGAAGGTCTTAGAAGTCAGGGCCGGGTATATTGCAACAAAAAAATAAAAAAAAACGTACATAGCGCCGCTCTCACCGGAACAGCAAAGTTTGTGGCACTGTAGAGGGTCTAATTGTCTGTGATCGGCCATCATCGCTGGTATTCGTGAGCAAGAATTATTCCATTAATCCCCACCGTCAAATCCCCACCAGTGGGGATTGTTACTTTTTTTTCCAGAAATCCCCACCAGATATATAAACTCGGCTTAGTGGGGATTTCTGGAAAAAGTAAGTAACAATCCCCACCAGATGTTGTTGATTCTAAATTATTAAACAAAAAATGCGTAATTAAAATCGTTTAATTGGATAGGTAAAATCGGCATTGTAAAATTGTCTAAAACTGTAAACGGTAACGGTAAACTGCCCTTATTATTGGCACCCTAGAGTTAAGCTCAAATGGCAAAAACTAAGGGCCAATTTTGTACAATATAAATGCATAATTTGAGTAACCTATTTTTTTCTTGTTTTCAAGCAAAATTTTGGGGTGTCAATGATAGGGCGGATGCTAACAATTAAAGCATTTTACCCTAATGAATTTTTATTTCGTAAGTACCTAGGTACTTACTTAAGTAATCAACTTATCTGTGATTTTCCCCTAAAAATGTTAGTGCTAAGGCAAAGCAATGCATACAATTTCCATAAGACTGATTTTTAAATAAATAAAATTAATCATGACCATTTTATTATTTTTTACTACATGAACCCGTAACTTCGTATCGCCAAATACTTTCTAAAACGAAAATCAAAATTAAAATTAGCTGACAGACTGTCACAATTAACTTCCAATTAAATCCACGTTGGGTTTCTGAAACGAAAATTATCTCACAATTAGGTAATAATATCACTTTTAAAAATCTTAATTTAAGGGAACATTTAACTCAATTCACTATAATAATGTAAATACTTGTTAAATTGATTTGATTTACAGCTAATTGACCAAATTTCTCTAATAAATTTTTCAGGCGTTGACCGTTTGTAAATCATGTGATTATGCTTTCGGAATCACAAATTTAATTGGAGATTAAGTAATTTTAATTTTAATTTTCGTTTCGGAAACCGGCCGTTAAATAGTATTTGCTATCACCTTGACAAACATTAAATATGTCAATCCAGTGACACTATGTTTGACAGGTGAGTAACTAGGTAGGAACGTTTTTACGGGAAAATGTTTTTTAACAATTTTCCTCGCAATTTTTCCATATATATTTCTCACCGTTTAATTAAACTTCCCCCTGGAATACGACAAAAATTTTAAAACTAAAATCGGCCCAGCCATTCTTTAGTTTTTGCGAGACTAACGTACATTTAAATTTAAAGATAATCTTACCAGCAAACTTTTGTACGCAACTGTACTAACAAAACATCCATAACATCCCGTTCATTTAAGATGGTTACGCTTATGTATGGCGCGGCTGCTTTTACGTGACCTCTACAATTTGGGCGGGTTACTAGAAAATTGTTGTTATGTTCTTGTTTTTGTTAAAACTTTCATGATAGCCGCTATTGAAAGCTGAAATTAACAGGAACTAATCTTCATGAATTACTTAAATTTGTTTAATGTATGCCATGTGCCTTAATGTTATGGAAACTGTGTTTTCGATCTCTAAAGTACGACCAGTCTAAAATTTATCAAATTTACTTTTATCTTTAAATCGTGTAAAGTTACAAGATCTAAAATTCTTGACATAATAAGTGTCTACCACGGGTATTTTTTTGCCGCTGTTTGTTTGGTTGTAAATGTAATAGTTTACTTGCAAATCAGTTTTTTCTGATTTTCGAAAACATTTAATTACGTTGGTTTACGACAACCAAATCAAAAACTAATGTTTAAACAAATTTAAACAAATTCAGGTCTCTTACTGGTATTTTTTTCAAACTTCTGCATTGAACCGTTTTCGAGATATGGGAAATCTCAAAACGTTACCCCAGCAAAAACTCAAATAACTCAAGAACCATAACACACACAGTTTTTGCTGTTTGCTAACATTTACTAAGCAACAAAAGCTATCTATTCATGTATTTAGTTCCGAGCTGAAACAACTTTTTTTGCCAGGGTAATGTTTAAAACGTGACTCCAGCAAAAACTGTTTTTGTCAAATATCTCAAAAACTACAATTCACACAAATTTTGCTATTAGTAAACAAATTTCTCCTCACGACACACTAATTATCTGATAAGGTCTCATGTCTCTAAAGCACAAGTTTTTGCGGCGGTAACGCACACGCTGAAAATCGGCATTTCACCTTTAGTGAATATATTTTTGCCGAGCCTGCCGGCCTAGCGTGAGCGGCTTTTATCGCGCGATATGATATGGTACGGCAAGTTGTCTTGTTTACCCCACTAAGGTGTTAGCAAGACGGCATGGCATGCCGTACGGGCGCAGACTTATCTGGCGCGCACTGTAAGTTTCTGTCAGTGAAAGTTTCGATTGCGTTTTGTAGGAAAGCATGAAGACACAAAAAGTGGAGCAAAATAAAACCTGCCCCCTGATTCACAAACCATCGGAAACTGAATCGGATTCGAATTCTGTGCTTTGTCTTTGTCTATTCTATAGTGAGTGACAGAGACAGTGCATACACTCCGCTGTCGGGAGCGTGTCCGATGGTTTGTGAATGAGGGAGCTGAAAAGTAAAACAACAAGTCGAATTATTAATGTTTATTCTCTTTCATCTCCCACCGAGGTTTTAAACCTAAAACTAAACTGTTAGAATATAAATTAAAAATAATATTCTATATGTAGATAATAATAATATATTATGTCTCACTAAAGTGCTCTCTTTAGGTATTCAATACAATATATCATTATGCCTAATTATAATTTGGGCTTCATTATTATCTATGTAGGTATAATATTTAGTTTACTTCAAATCATAGTACTTACAGTCCGCTTTGATAAAAACTTCGAAATTCTATTTTACCACAAAATTAAATTTTATTTTAATGTTTCATTACATTCATAATTTACAATGAAATATCCGGATCTAGGAGGTACAACTGCCCCACCCCTCTAAAATTCTGGGTCCGCGCCTGATCGAATTTAGGTAGGTATTTTATAGCTCCATGTGCTGCTGCTACTAAAACCGTAGGTACATAGGTAACAATTAATTTTAAATGAAATGTATTGATAAAGCCGATTTATGATACGGCCTGTCAGTTGGCCGCAATCGGCCAGACACAGTTTTAATCGAACTATACATTTTTCAGGTTTAAAATAGTTAAAGATTTTTGACACGTGTCATAAATTTAGCGTAATTGCATTTCTGCTGTTGTTGAGAACAAATTAACGTAATTTTTTGTTGCTTAATTTAATAGAAATTTGGAAACACTCATAAAAGAATTATATGGTAAGTAGGTATAAACTTGCAATACATATTCAGAATGGCTTGCCATTCCCATTTTCCACGTTTTGCAGAATACATGTCAACTTAAATAAAATGTTGTTTCCCTCAAGAAAATTTATTTGATTATTTAAAAAAAAAGTGGATAGATAGGATTTATTAGTGGTTTTTATTAGGTAGGTACCTAAATTCTATTATAATAAGTACTTATATTATATCTCACTAGTAATATATATCTCTACAGGATTTAAAAGAGATTTATAATTTAAACAATCATTTTACTATTTACAATTTATAAGATAGCGTCACTTTATTTGAAGAAAATCTAAATAATACATCTATTTAAATTTATCTACAGAATATCGATTTGGCACTATTATTTCAATAATGGACATTAAATGTTCTTTTTATTCATATAAATACCTAACTACAATTAATTTATTTCTTCAATATTTGATAAAATAAAAACGACATTTAAAAATTCACATTGTGCTCGTAATGGTATACGAAATAATCTATATTTTCGTTTCTTTAGATAATATAATTTTCTAAAACCTATATATTTTTACAGCGTGATATAGTTACTATACCTAGTTAAATCTGACATTTAATTAAGTTATTTTAAAATATTAAACACTTAAAAGGAACAGTAAAATTAAATTAATATCACATAAGGAACATTTTCATGGTAGAGTTTAATAAATTAATGTTTTTTATATACATTCTAGAATAGAATTCCAAATTAATTTCCAGTTAGTAGGGCAGAAGCCCCGGTTTTGGCCACTTTTTGTTCTAAAAGTCCTCTAAATAACTTTCGTCATTCTTGCCAAAGGCAACTAAAATAAGTTATTTAAAGGTGAAAATAATAATCGGTAGAATTCCTTCTGATCGAAGGTCCTACGTTATTTTTTTCAATAAACGCAATTTTCTGTTTTTAAGATTTTTTTTAAAGATGAAATTCATTAAAAGTAATCCTTTGCTTTTTACAAATTAAATTACTGTTTTGCAATTGATTCTTAGTTTGTAGCACACTAGAATATATCGGTATGACCTGGGTTTGGTTTTGATTTTCGCTATACTTACAAAAGTTCGGCTTTTCATAAGTGACCAAAACAACGTGGCATTTGGCACCTTCCACACATTTTGTGTTATATACAAAACCTATTTTTTTTATTTGAAAGTTGTACCTTTTAAGGTACTTAGATAAATTCTCTATAATTTAGGATATAGCATTAAGTGCTTCAAAGTGAAAAAGTCCCTAAAGTGGCCACAAAGGGTTCTCCTGCCCTACTAAGTATTAATTTTTTTTTTTGTAATACTAGGATCGTTAAAGTGTCTTCTTCTAGCTAAAATAAATTTAGGTAAGATCAATGCTATCTATTCTAGGTATCTGAATGCAAAAAAATAAGATATCTAGGTACGTAGAAACAAATTTTGCTTTGAAAGAAAATCGTTAAATACTTAGTTTTTTCTGATTTTTCTACGCCCCATCAACTGATTATCAATCTTGCCCCGATTCAACCGTTAGATTGAAAACCAAATCACTACATAGTATAAAACAAAGTCGCTTTCTCTGTCCCTATGTCCCTTTGTATGCTTAAATCTTTGAAACTACGCAACGGATTTTGATGCGTTTTTTTTAATAGATAGAGTGATTCAAGAGGAAGGTTTATATGTACTTTTTATCCCGATATTCCCACGGGAACGGGAACCACGCGGGTGAAACCGCGGGCGGCCGCTAGTCTAAAATAAACTAGAGCATTTATCAAAATCGAAGCTCCTCCTGTCAGGGCTGGGCAAAATACATGCTTTGCTTTAATTGAAATAGAAAATACTATCTCGCAAGTAATACGAAATATAAAATATTTTAAGTAATGTATTTGAAAATTTTGAAATATAGTACAAATTACAGTATTTTAGCAAATTTTATTTGAAATACAAAATACTAATCCAGCCCAGCATGCATTTAGCGGTCGCCATTTTGCTTACGAAAGCTATCGAGATTCGAGCGCTGTTTTCTTAAGAACACACACAATATTAATAAGATCGCTAAATGAAGGTTCAAATGTAATTATGTTAAAATGTATTTTGAAGCCATAAGTATTTGAAATACTACCTACAAAATACCTCGGCGTCGAATTACAAATTACATTTCAAGTAAGTAATTGAAATACAAATACCTACCAAATACGTATTTGTATTACAATTACGTATTTTAATTACTTACAAGTAATTCAAACATTGCCCAACCCTGGCTCCTGTATGTACAACCTTAAAATCTAATCTAAAACTAAAAATATTAAATATTCCATGTCCTCATACATTAAGATGACTACCACAAATAATTGACCTAAGTGTCGGTCGCTAAAATCAATCTCTTGTTCGTTACCCACAACCGTCGTCTCTCTTTCATTTACTATTGTATCTTCCATCACATTATCTCGTACGTTCGGATCAATTATACTTGTGTCATTTACACGAGATTCATTATCATTTGCATTTGCGTTCTCAAAAGCACCTTTGTCATATTTATTAGAACATTCAAAGTCACTTTTAGATACATCTTCAGATTCATATTCGATTGCATCATAATTTTCTGGTCTTACTAATACGACTTCTTTCTCTTTGTTGATATGACCTGTACCATTTCCTTTAAGTTTGTTACTACTTTTAACGTCATCTGTTTGGTCGAATTTAGGTTCATAATTTTCAATGTTGTCCTTAGTTATACTTTTATTTCTAGTTTGAGCTTTAATAGTTTTTCGATCAAGACTATTTTTGCTAAAAGTTTTGCATTCTTGGGCATCGCTCAATTTTCTTTTTTTCTCTGTTTTGCTAATTTTTGATTTTTTGTTGGGATTAGATTTATGTTTTCTTGAAAGACTTTCGCTATAACCATCGGACCTTCCTGTGATTTGTGGTCCGTGAGATGTAACGGATCAGAGTCTCTTGTGCGAGTCTGTGCTGGAGCTCTTTAGGGAACCAAAGCGGCGCTGGGAGACTGACGACGTTGTCTCGCGGTCGAGGCTCGCCGCTCGCAGAATCAGACCCCTGGACTGACGAAGCGATGGGTCTAGCCTTGACTGTAAATTAATTAAACAATAGTATTATGTGACTGTTCTTTCTAGACGATTTGGGTCAAAATCTTATTTAGCGAGATATTTATACACCGCACAGTCAATTTGTTAAGACAAATAGATTTGGAAAACAATTTGATACCAATACATTTTTCTTGAGTTAGCCAATTGATTCCCGTGAAATAAGATTCCTGTGAGGCAGATTTTAAGTATGTTGATTACTATTAATTTACTCACTCTCGTGACAAAAACGTACGTAAAAACTGAGGAGGAGTATTTCAACGATACTACAAAATTTCTAGTCTTAAAATATGAAATTTAAAAAAGCGTAACCTCTTCGACAAGCGATCCTATTCGCTGCTGCCTGACTTCCCTTCCAGATCGGCTGCTGCCCTCCGTGAACGAAGTCTCCAGTGAGCGCTGCGAAGGCTCGCTGATAGACTGGGACAGCAGGTGAGTCGTGGAGGAGGAGTTCGAGTCCTCGTTGTTAGAGAACTCGTCGGGACTGTCTTCGCGTTGAGGGGTGTCGGATTCCTGTAAGCAATTCGACTGAAAGTGATTTACGTGTAGACAAGTCATCATGTGATTGACTAGCCACTGCTGTACGTAGGCAAGAATTTCGCAAACATCAATATAGCAAGCATCTTTCAAGTGTTCAATAATTGATGATTTATAACCTTATTTTATGCCTGAAAAAGAATAGAAAAGTCACTTTGTGTCTGTCTATGTATACAAATCGTTTTAACAACTTACTTCCTCTAAATCTCTAAGCGTCGTAGGGTAATGTCTTCTCGCTTCATCGCGTTCTCTTTCCCTTTCCCGTTTCTCCAGCTCATCAGCCAACATCATGACTTCCCAATCTCCTCCACTCCCTGAAATAAAATTTTAGCATAAATATTCTTAGAGAGGAGCTCACAACTCTCAGAAGCCTTGTTGTTAGCGCTTTCGAACTGCCATTGCGGCGACAGTCACAATTTAATCTCCCACATGTCCTAAATTGGCTGGAAGAGATCTTTTTGAGAGATTAGTAACTGATCGCATGGATGAGTTGAGTGTTTATGGACTAATCATTACACATATACATTTATTTACTTTACTTACATATTTAACTTGCAATGCTACATAATATGTAATTTCAAGTCCAAAAAAAGACTTCAATTTGTATTTGATTGAACGGTGGAAGTCCCTAACCATTGTGAAAAACCATTGTAACACAGCATGCAAGATGCACCGCTCACCTGCCCGCAAAAAATTGCACATGCACACCACTAAAATCTCCGGCTGTATTTTGCTGGCTACTACTAATAAACTAGTCGTAAGTACCCACGAATCCACATTGAAAGTTCGCGTTGAATCAAGTTATATCCATTTATATAGATGGCATCTGCCACAAAAAATAACGGCATTAAATACATGGCTAAAGTTACCTCTGATCGGCGATACGCTGCTGTGGCTAGAGCTGCTGGCGCGGACTCTCCGGGAGCTGTTCTCTACGAACTCCTCGAACATGGGCGTGCGCGGGAGCGATTCTGAGTCACTGCTCGATGACGTTGATGTGCTGGAAGAAGACACGATACAAACGGTAGTTTGTTTTGTTGTATTGGCAATGATACTCTTGTCTATTTTTGAAAGGACTACAAACATCTCTAGGTGGATCTATATAATTTGGAACCTCCACCACCGGGTCAGATATTTTGAGGGACTTCGATGTTAAAAAGTTTGTTGGCCTTTTATTTAACATCCTTACTTTTGCAATGTTTTTTCGACTTTTGACATTCTGGTTTGATTAACAATATGATAAAAACAATATTAACTTAAGTGTGATTATTATTATTTACCTATAAAATAATTTTGTAAAAACGTATTGTGATGGCACCAAAATGTGCCTTACACTATAGGTATCATAAACGATAAAAAATAAACTTTGAGAGAAAAAAAAAACACAGTTCCTAAAATTCAATAGACGCTTGACTAAGTGTCACATTTGGTTAAAATAAAACGACTCAGCAATTCAATATTCAAGCCAATATTATTTCGTAAATGTATTTCTTTGACCACTTAAAGAAATCATAAATTTTAGTTAAGCATGACGTTTAGTTGTAAATGCGTCTCAAAATCAAGAAAAAACCAATCCTTGAAACAAAAGTGCAGGGTTTTTGTAATCATAAATTTGTCAACTCGTGAGTACGAACCGAATAGCTGACGCCTATTTAATACGTATAAAAAAGTCACAGTGAAACGTAATGAATTATCTGAGCAACGACTGATATGCAAAAAGAAACCTTGTGTCTTGATTAGTTAAAACTATGAAGACATAATTAAGTTTTCCCGGTGTTTATTTAAGTTAAAAATTATAGAAATTACGCAGTATCATTCTCCATCTTTCAGGAGTCAAGCATGACAGACTCAAAATCACCTACAGCGCATTCTAGTCGTCTAGGTTTCAAGTTGGATCTAAGCGCTTTTGAACACATGGCGCCATCTAGTGAGTGGAAGGTTGGAGCGGCGGCGCCTAGCGAGTTGATTAGCCAATCAGGTCATAAGAAGGCGGGGTGTTTTGCAAAATGCGCTGGCGCAGATTTAAAGAAGATTGGTCCGTGAAGACAAATCGTTAAGACCTAATTTAATATACATAGATTTAGCGTAGTTGTAAGAAGGTTATTATTGTAAGCTGGCGGGGAGAAACAAACAAGGGATTATTCAGGGTCGCGCGGCCTTTTAGAGCGGTCATTTTTAATCTTACGGGAGGGAAAATTTCTGGAGTATTAAAATTGTTAATATTCATTGTATAAAACTTTGTAAATCACCATTGCTTGTAAAGTAATAGAATCAGTGTGGCGAATCAGCAAGGTGTTATAAAGCTAAGTATATTGTGAATCCTTTTGATGTGAACTTATTTGACTTTAAACTTTTATTGTAATAAAACTGATGATGGTAATAAATATCATAAATATCAAACAAACTTAATGAACATCGTTCTCACACCTTATAAGTCAAAATAAGTACACAATCGTATTGCAATTTTCTTTGTGTTCACGTTACTTTGTTAGAATAATTAGATTAATCGGCAGGAATTGGGTTTTTTATTACTTTGCTTCGTTTTCCCAATTTCAATGATTTTATCAGCCGTAGGAACAGAAGCAAAGAGCCAATTTCCTTCTAACGAGTGAATATTGGTTAAAATAGTCCAGAGTTTCGAATTAAATTCAATTTGAAGTAATAAAATTAATATAACATCTTATTCTGTATTCATATTTATTTCCCATTATAGGAACCTTTTTTTCAATGAATTCATAATTAATTTTATTAATTATTTTCTTAGAGTTGAAGTAGATAATATTGAAGTTTAATAATTGAGTTACTTTCGAATAGTAACAAACTTTTCTGGAGGATAAGACTATAGAAACTAAACTTTCCTTTCCTTGAATCTGACATAATGCCTTCGATGGCATTTGGATATTTGATCTGTTATGGTTATATATAAAGTACAATGTCATTAAGAATCCTTCGAATGGATTCTAAATTTTGATTGGAGACAAAAATTGATAGCTTCAGACAATTGGTTTGAAGTCAGCATAAATTGAAACTTATTTCAAATCACTTTAAAATAAGCTGAATTATATTTTGAGATACAATTAAAAATAGACGATCACATAGTTATGGCTATTATAACAAAGGAATTAGGCTTTTGTTTACGAGAATAGCAGAAAGGACAATAGGCCTGCAGTTCGGGCCATCACACGTGGTGCCGTGACCAGGATTTCTAGATTTTGTATCCATTTAAAGCAGACATAACTAGGAATAGAACCTTAAATAAAGAAAAAAAACACAACGTAGAATATTGATATTTTATCCCAATATTATATTTCAGCAGATTTATATTGATATTTTATCTAAATATTATATTTCCCCAGATTTATATTTTAAATTTTACCAAACAAAGCAGACGGAAACTTTTAAATTTAAATCTTTTAATTTTAATTTAAACTTTCACATTTAAATATTTTATTCTATAGTTGGAAATTAAGCTCTGAGGTTGTGAATCATTAAATGAAAGCAGTATAATTAGAATTCTATACCGATTGATTACACTAAGTGGGTTCAATTTAAAGGCTAGTCGTTTGCGTGATACGATGTTAGCCGGCACAACGGCTACTCGTATTTTCGTAAACGAAGTTAGCCGAGACATCTTTCGGCGCAATCAACGTAGATTAGCATAGGAAAAAAAATATTGAAAGTGCACAAGCTGATCTAAAACCCTAAAGGTGGCCACCTATATATATAAAAAAAGAGAAGGAGAAAAAACTAACTCCTCAAAAAAAAAAAAAATTATAAGGGAAAGACAGCTATTTGAAACCCGTCTGACGAGGTATTCAAAATCAGTATAGGGTCAGGTTTAGGATTGTGTACGGAAAGGTGACAATATTGAATCCACACGCGGTCTTTAACATAATTTTAAATCATATAAATTTATTTTATCACACCTCATCTTAAAAGCTGAAGGGTATACAACACCGTCGACAAGACGAGTTTGTTGCAGCAAGAAATTATAAAAGACATGTTTAGTCTAAAAACCGGGGAGAGGAAAATTATTTAATTACCTATTTGTTACAAAGTAGCAAAAATAATACCCTATAATTTCATATTACAACAGCCGACGAATTCCATCTGCATTGTTTGAAAGTGTAAACTGCATGTTGCTATTTTTGTGTGTCCTTTTTGCAGGTCGTTGCTCATTGTTTTTGTGTTATCGTTAGATACATAAAAAAAATCTATTTGTTGTACAAAATATAATAACGTTTAGGAGTTCTTTTTACTACAATTGTTGCAATCGCAAGCTAAAAATAAAAATATCGGGTCAGGTTAAGTTAAAGTACTAATAAACAAAACATTCACGAGTTATGAATGTTCAACAAAAAACACCATTCATTGAACGTAAATTTTAAAAACAAATCTTTGATGATTCAATTGTGATTCTAAGGTTAGAGTATAGTTTCAAATGTAAGTTAGCTAATAGATTATTATTAATCTTTAATTAAGATATTACATACAGCAAGAATATTCTTCATTTATACATTACAATCTCATTGTTCTCAAAATCCCTACTGCAGAACTGGGACTTTGTGATATTATGAAAACGAGTTATCGAATTGTGAATTCCCGGTGTCACTTTATCTAGAAATTAAGGGTTACTTTATTGATGGAAAGTCTATCAGTGGAAGATTGACAGAACAAAGTGTCTGATATACTTTAATTAAGTAATATTAAATGGTTTTAAATTACTCCTGTCTTTAATAGGAAAGCATTCCAAGTTTTTAGGTATGATGAGTGGATTGATTGAGATAGACACATAGATTCATTCACATAGGCTTGTTACATACAATAGCAAGTAAATTATAATTTAATTGCGGGTTCGAACCTCGCAAAGAACTAACTGTGTTATTTAAAAGTAAGCTATTATACAACGACTCCGATAGGTCAGCGATCAGAGCATTCGCTCGGGCAGTGAAAGGTCCCGGGTTCGATTCCCGGCGGAGCTATTTGGAGAATGGGTTGGTTGTCTGATATTCCATTTTCAATAATAAAGATTGCCATTGTGTATGAAAAAAGAAAGGTTAAGGTTAATTGTACTTATTATACACCAATTATCTGACTTATATAATGATTATGATCAGTGTCAGTTGTGTTTTGGAGTCTTACATTTACTGGAGATAAGACCATGCGGTAAAAGGTTTTCGATCTACCATTATGAGCCAGATACTTTATCTTCTTTAAGTTAGATTTAATAAGATTATTCCAGCAACGCATGTTATGGTTGAAGGCGTGAGACTGTTTCGAATACAGTTCAATGAATTGGTTGGCGCAATAAATTCACAATTAAATGTGAATTGAAGAAAAAAAAAATTTAAAAGTATTACATAGAGTATGGTGTGAGACTGTTTCGAATACAGTTCAATGAATTGGTTGGCGCAATAAATTCACAATCAAATGTGAATTGCAGAAAAAAAAGTGTTTTTTAATTATGTAAAAAAAATAATAACATAGAGTGTGGTGTGAGACTGTTTCGAATACAGTTAAATGATTAAATTGGATTAAATGATTAAAATGCAATATACTCAAAATCAAATGTGAATTGAAGAAAAGTAGTTTTAACTATGTTTAAACTATTACACTTGGAGTGTTGTGTAACTGTTTCGTATACAGTATGAAATTTAAATGGGTTGGAGCAATTAACTTTTAATCAAGTGCCATGTTTGAAACATTATGTGAAACAAAAGAAAGGGCAGTTCAAAGACAATTTATCATTTTCTCTGTGGAGAAGAAGCCAGGAATATAGATAAGTGTAAAGATATTATTACTATTAAGATTATAATAATAATTTAATGCAAATCTCAAGACTATGAATGACAGAAGAGTGTAAGAAAAAGAGAGAGGTTATTGTTGTGTTAGATACAGGTGAAATTCTAACTTGATAAACAAATATTGTATTGGTTGTTATTCAGTGCCGAGAAAGGCAGTACGTTTGTTTGAAATGTTGTGAACTAGACAATTGTAGATAAGTTGTATGGTTAAGTGTAATTATAACAATAGCAGATAATCTATTGATAAGAATGTCTTCAGTAAATATTAAGATTCTGTACGAATCCAGAAAAACGGTAAAAATAAACTTGAATACCTAATTAAAATTTAAAATTCTTAGCTAAATCATTACTAGCCAATAAAACTAATGAATTAAACGATTATTATTATTATACTCATGATTTAGCCATTTGAATGATTAAAACTTTTTACATAAGTGATCTTGTTTAGATAAAAAAGTAATTAGTATTCAAATAAATAATCCTATAAGAAACATAAGATTTAAAGAAATCTTATTAGAAAACATGAGATAGCAAGTCATTTGGGACTTATAAAACCGGAGTGGTATATTGAAGAAATTATATAGCAGGTTCGTGGAAATATTACAAAAGCGGCTGAAAGTAGGGTGGTTAAATATAATAAAAATCTCCGAATAATACGATAATGTATATACATTAATACGTGCAATCACGAATTAGATCAAAAGCAGCTATACCGCTATAGCCTGATGGTTAGCAAAATTCAGGAATTCCACAGTGATAGTATTAATTTCAAAGCCAGAAATAAAAACATAAAAAGAATAAAATAATAGATTAAAAAAAAGTGCGTTCATCACTAAAGAATTTTGAAAGACTATTAATAAACATAAACAGATATTCCATGACAACATTCGTAAAAATTCAAAATATTGATTTTCAGAGCAGAACGCATGAAAGTTTGACAATAATTCTTTTTAACCCACCAAAGAGGTTATAAAAAAATCATATCATAAAAAAATTAAAACAGAGCATAACATTGCAACGGCAACGTTACAACGCTATCCATTAATTCAAATATTACATAAATACCGACGAGAGAGCGTTAGAGTAATTAAGCTCTGATATTATTGTCAAACAGATGACCGAACAAAACTAAAACACAATTGGTCATGGGAATTTTTTTTGCAAGCTTTGAAATTTTATGACGCCTTCATTAACAATGGGTCATAGTGTGTCTAAATTAGAGGCCAGAAACGCTGTGGTTTAAAGACAAATTTACAGTTGTTTATTTCTTTGTCCATCAAGTAAAGTTTATTTAGAATATATTCAAAGATTTCTAGAGTAGCTTAGGTAACTGAAATTGTTTACAGTTGCCTAATCTGGGAGAGGCATGTGATGGCACCAAAATGTGCCTTACACTATAGGTATCATAAACGATAAAAAATAAACTTTGAGAGAAAAAAAAACACAGTTCCTAAAATTCAATAGACGCTTGACTAAGTGTCACATTTGGTTAAAATAAAACGACTCAGCAATTCAATATTCAAGCCAATATTATTTCGTAAATGTATTTCTTTGACCACTTAAAGAAATCATAAATTTTAGTTAAGCATGACGTTTAGTTGTAAATGCGTCTCAAAATCAAGAAAAAACCAATCCTTGAAACAAAAGTGCAGGGTTTTTGTAATCATAAATTTGTCAACTCGTGAGTACGAACCGAATAGCTGACGCCTATTTAATACGTATAAAAAAGTCACAGTGAAACGTAATGAATTATCTGAGCAACGACTGATATGCAAAAAGAAACCTTGTGTCTTGATTAGTTAAAACTATGAAGACATAATTAAGTTTTCCCGGTGTTTATTTAAGTTAAAAATTATAGAAATTACGCAGTATCATTCTCCATCTTTCAGGAGTCAAGCATGACAGACTCAAAATCACCTACAGCGCATTCTAGTCGTCTAGGTTTCAAGTTGGATCTAAGCGCTTTTGAACACATGGCGCCATCTAGTGAGTGGAAGGTTGGAGCGGCGGCGCCTAGCGAGTTGATTAGCCAATCAGGTCATAAGAAGGCGGGGTGTTTTGCAAAATGCGCTGGCGCAGATTTAAAGAAGATTGGTCCGTGAAGACAAATCGTTAAGACCTAATTTAATATACATAGATTTAGCGTAGTTGTAAGAAGGTTATTATTGTAAGCTGGCGGGGAGAAACAAACAAGGGATTATTCAGGGTCGCGCGGCCTTTTAGAGCGGTCATTTTTAATCTTACGGGAGGGAAAATTTCTGGAGTATTAAAATTGTTAATATTCATTGTATAAAACTTTGTAAATCACCATTGCTTGTAAAGTAATAGAATCAGTGTGGCGAATCAGCAAGGTGTTCTAAAGCTAAGTATATTGTGAATCCTTTTGATGTGAACTTATTTGACTTTAAACTTTTATTGTAATAAAACTGATGATGGTAATAAATATCATAAATATCAAACAAACTTAATGAACATCGTTCTCACACCTTATAAGTCAAAATAAGTACACAATCGTATTGCAATTTTCTTTGTGTTCACGTTACTTTGTTAGAATAATTAGATTAATCGGCAGGAATTGGGTTTTTTATTACTTTGCTTCGTTTTCCCAATTTCAATGATTTTATCAGCCGTAGGAACAGAAGCAAAGAGCCAATTTTCTTCTAACGAGTGAATATTGGTTAAAATAGTCCAGAGTTTCGAATTAAATTCAATTTGAATTTAATTCGAAAACTTAATCTTAATAAATTAAATTAAATTTAATTTAAATTAAATTAAATTTAACTTAAATTTAATCCGAAACTGAATTAGAAAACCAAATACTTGAAAATAACCAGCTTAATAAATGTATTATAAAACTAAATAAAGAATTGCACTTATTGAAGAACCTTTGTGGAAAATTTCCAGGATATACTAGTAAGGAGCACAAAAATCCCACTTTGCAACCACATATTTTCTTTACTCCCCCGAGGGCTTTGCCAGCAGTTTGCAATACTGAAAGCTCAAAAGATTTTTCACTTCTCTTGAAAAAAATTTCTGACTTGAAACAATCACTTTTAGAGGCCCAACTAGAGATTGATAAGCTCAATGAACAAATAGATGACCTGAAACAAAAGATATCTGAGACGAACAACAGTATTATGTGCGAAGAAAATCCAAACAACGTTGATTCGGAAGTGTTAACTGAAAATTTAATAGATCTAGAACTACAATTGAAACAAACCGAAATTAAAATAGGAGAGTCAAAAAAACAACAAACAATGACGTATTTGCCGATTCTTTCATCGACAACTCAAAATGACAAAAAACTGGATGACAACCGGATTTTCATTCTAGGCACCCAGCAATGCGTAGGCCTCGCTTCTGCCTTGACATCTTCCAGAGAAACGTCTGTTTATGGAAAATATAAGGTTACAGCTGACACAAAACCTTATGCACGAAGCGCAGAAGTGTTAGAGAATTACGAAAATATCGATCTGAAGACTGGAGACATTTTGATCATAGGAGTAGGTGAAAACGACACTGATTTGAATAAACTGACGTCCATATTGGGAAATGTTATTAGTAAATTTAATTTTTGTGACATTTTATTATTAAATATTTTTAGAAATGTTAGTATTAATAAGAATTATATGAATAATGTACTTAGTAAATTATGTAATCAGTTTAATAATTCCCAATTTGTCTATTGTAATAATTATAATTTAATTGACATATGTAGATCTATCAATTATGTGATTGACTGTACAAACTATCGAAACAAATATTTAAATGTTACAGCACTCAAGAAAATAATATTGAGAAAAGAAACTAGTAGACCCATGCAAGTAAGTCATAGGAAGGGTACGATTCCATATTATTTTGCCCGAAAACTGTCAACAAAAAACGATTTTTGTACAAATATTATGCCCCCTGACACCAAACCTACTGAAACAAAAAAAAAGACTATAACTGATTATTTTCCAAAAGTAAATGACACATCATTTTTTCGAGACTAAGCTAGATAAAATTAAAATACTACACCAAAATATTGCTAGCATTCTCTCAAAACAGTCGATTTTGGAATTAACATTACAAGAATTACGTGAAGTGAATGAGGATCCCGATATTATATGTCTTACTGAAACATTCCTTCAATCAGGTTATGACCGCCTCATAAAAATAAAGGATTATCAGTTGGCAGCGGCTTTTTGCAGAGATAAACAAAGGGGAGGAACTTGCATATTAACAAAAAGGGATGTATCTCATAAAGAATTAACTTGGATAAAAAACTATGCTTTACCAAAGACTTTTGAAGTATGTGGCATTGAAATTCCTCTTTTTAAGTTAATAGTAATTTCTTTATACAGAACTCCGACGTCTGACCCTAATGTTTTCTTAGGTAAGTTGGACAGTTTGTTGTATGAAATATATAAAAAATATAAGTCCAATGTAAAAATAGTTATTGCAGGAGATTTAAACATAAATACGTTAAAAAAGGGTAAAATTACAGAATATTTAAAAGATATATGCAAAAATCACAATTTAAAAATTCACATAAATGAGCCTACTCGAAAACAATCATGCATTGATCACATCCTAAGTAACATTAAAAACGCTGAGGCCAAAACATTACCTTTGTTTTTATCTGACCACGATACTGCGCAATTACTTAGTTTCAATGTTAAACAGAAGCCACTATTACCAGGCAAACATTTTGTGTTCAGAAAAGACTATTCACCTGAAAACTTAAATAAATTTCGGGGGTATCTGAATAGTCTTACATGGCACGACGTCTATGAGCAAGCTGATTTAAATACTGCGTTTTCAAAATTTTACGAGATGTTACGTCTACTCTATAATTTGTGTTTTCCAGTAATTAAGGTTAAGCCCAAAAATAATAATACTAATAGATGGATAAGCAAAGGTCTAAGAACAAGCTGCAAAAACAAAAGATTTCTGCGTTATCGCTATTACACACACAAAACAACGAGTAATAAAAATAGTTATCTGACATATTCTAATTTATTGAAAAAAGTCATACACAAATCAAAACAAAACTCAAATATTAAATTTATAAATAACAGTGACAATAAATGTAAAGCGACATGGTCTGTAATAAAGAATGAAGTGGGTAATTTAAATAATAGTAATAAAAATAATGTATCTGAATTAAAAATTAATAATAACAAAATATTAACTCATCCTACAGACATAGCAAATGCATTTAATAATCATTTTATCGATAACCAATCTTGTTCTCCAAAACTAAAAAAGATACGATCACCTCCCACAACAATATCCAATACTCTATTTCTAATGCCGATAACGGAGGACGAAGTGAAAACAGAAGTGTCAAAACTAAACAATACAAGTGCTGAAGGCTATGATGGTATGAATACTAAAATAATAAAAAGCTGTATTAACGAAATACTAACAGTTCTCACCTATCTTATAAACAAATCGTTTGAGACAGGAACTTTTCCTGAGGCCTTAAAGCTATCTGTCGTTAGGCCACTTTATAAGAAAGGTGAAAAAGATAACGTTACCAATTATCGACCGATCACTCTAGTCCCCATTTTATCAAAAATATTCGAAAAATGTATGTACAAGAGACTGATCGATTTTTGTACCAAATATAATATAATAAATAATAGCCAATATGGTTTTCAGAATGGTAAATCCACAACATTGGCTAAATTTGACATGATGAATACAATCTTGACTAATGTTAATAACAATATTTGGACGACAGGACTCTTTTTTGACTTATCTCAAGCATTTGACCATGTTTCACATGATTTACTTTTAAAAAAGTTGGAGAATTTAGGCATGAGAGGCAATACTCTGCAGTGGTTATCATCATACCTTTCTAACCGTAAACAATACGTTACAGTGAATAAGTTAATGAATAATGAAATAAGATCATTCTCATCCAGTTGTCGTGAAAATAAAACTGGTGTCCCACAGGGAAGTATTTTAGGACCTCTTTTATTTATATTATATATTAATGACATTTTTGAAATTACGAATCATAAATGTATTTTATACGCAGATGACATTTCCATAATTGTGACGACTGAGAAGAGAAATAATTCATTAACTATTCATGAAATTGACATTAATAAAACTATTGACATTTTAATTGAATGGCTCGATGCACACAATCTCAACATTAATTTAAATAAATCAGTCTTTATTCAATTTAATCAATCCAAACATAAGCAATATAATTTTAAATTAAATATCACTAAAATCAATGAAGTAACAAAAGTAAAATTTCTCGGAGTAACAATAGACCAGTTTATGAACTGGAAAGATCAGATCGAAAGTATTTGTAACAATATAAATAGATTCGTGTATGCATTAAGACAAGTTACAAAAGTTACAAATAAGAAAACAGCAATTTTATGTTATCGTGCATATGTAGAATCCGTGTTGAGATACGGTTTGATGATATGGGGTAATAGCACGGACTGGAATAAAGCATTTGTGGTACAAAAAAAATGTATCAGGGCCATTTGTGGTATTATGCCTGATGAATCGTGCAAACCTTTATTTAAAAGCCTAGGTCTCCTGTCCCTTCCTTCGCTTTACTTGTATGAAGTTAGTAATTTTGTACATCAACATAGGGGTCTATTTACTAAAGCATGTGACGCCCAGAATACCAGAGTGCGCAGAGACAAACATAAACTTGTCATAAGAAATGTTCCCAAAACATGTAAATAT
Organism: Crambus lathoniellus; assembly: GCA_949710035.1. Lineage (NCBI taxonomy): Eukaryota > Metazoa > Arthropoda > Insecta > Lepidoptera > Crambidae > Crambus > Crambus lathoniellus. The sequence continues at coordinate 17,329,580 of OX453317.1, read as the reverse complement.
AATAATAGTTGTCTTGCGATGTGTGTCAGAATATATAATAAGATCCCTAGTGAATTAAAAGTGCTGAATAATTTTTTGTTTAAAAAAGATTAACGGAATGGCTGAATGACAAAAACTTCTATAGTGTTAAGGAATTTATTGACAAATAGATAGATTTAGCTGACCTACTTAATAATTTTGAGACTTCTTGACATTTAATAATCTTGTATTAATTATTCTAGAATTATTGACATTTGCTTTTTTATTTTTATTTATTCAAAACAACGTAATTAAATTAGACCAATTAGACCAATGATGATGATGATGATGACATTTATAAATGATTTGCATGCTATTGTATTAGCGAAACATGAGCACCTTTATTGTTTTTGTGATCATTTTATACCATGTTTTGTGCAAATAAACGATTTTATTTATTTATTTATTTATTTATTTATTTGAAGTAATAAAATTAATATAACATCTTATTCTGTATTCATATTTATTTCCCATTATAGGAACCTTTTTTTCAATGAATTCATAATTAATTTTATTAATTATTTTCTTAGAGTTGAAGTAGATAATATTGAAGTTTAATAATTGAGTTACTTTCGAATAGTAACAAACTTTTCTGGAGGATAAGACTATAGAAACTAAACTTTCCTTTCCTTGAATCTGACATAATGCCTTCGATGGCATTTGGATATTTGATCTGTTATGGTTAATAGATAAAGTACAATGTCATTAAGAATCCTTCGAATGGATTCTAAATTTTGATTGGAGACAAAAATTGATAGCTTCAGACAGTTGGTTTGAAGTCAGCATAAATTGAAACTTATTTCAAATCACTTTAAAATAAGCTGAATTATATTTTGAGATACAATTAAAAATAGACGATCACATAGTTATGGCTATTATAACAAAGGAATTAGGCTTTTGTTTACGAGAATAGCAGAAAGGACAATAGGCCTGCAGTTCGGGCCATCACAGTATGATGGAATCTAAATGTATTAAATGTATGATCTCACCAGGAATTATTATCATTAGCTTTTTTATTTCTTTGATCTTTCGGGAAGCTTATAGTAAAATCTAGTACATATACTGACGTGTCACTCCAGCTGTAGTCGCTGCCCATGTCTAGGACCACCTCGTTGCAGTTGGCAGCGGGCTTGTGCACTCCGCGGTTGTACCCAAAGAACGAGCCCAGGCTGAACTTGCGCTGATGCCTTTGCCTGGTTGGTTCTGTCAAGCATTGCAATATTATTATGATAATGAATACCAATAGTGATGAAGTCCTCACTTTCCCAAAAGACCCAAGAACGTTGAAATAAATTATTTTTAATAAAATGTTTATGTTTAAATATTTTTTTATAAACCTTATTATGTTTATTTAAGTAGGTATAGGTATACAATATTTTTAGTTTATTTTCTGTATCCTATACATGGTATGAAAAGAAGCTTAACGAAGCCGTAATATACACATTGTGTACATCAAACTAAGAAACATTCAGTAAAAATAATTGCTGGGAAACTTCTTTAATTTTAAGGTATTAAAAACGGGTGTTTTCTAAGACACGCAATGAAACGCGTGCAAAAAAGTGTGCATGTGTGTGTGATTTCCCCGCGAGTTGTAAAGGGCTTATTACACTTATCCTAGTTCGGTTCCTAATTAAGCATACATTACTTTCTTTGAGCTCATTTTTAGCAAGTGGTTCAATCAAAACAAGCAATGTATGCTTAATTAGGATCCTAATTAGGTTAAGTGTAATAAGCCCTTAACTCGACAGCTGATTTGAGCTGTACGTACATGTGTATTTGTGAGCGTGCGCGGTAGTGGCTGCGCTTGATATTCATTGCATCTACAAATTTCATAAGCCTATTTGACTAAGAAATTTTAATAATTTCGATAATGTTTCTTTTGACGAAAGTTTAGTAATCACGTTTTACATTTGTTTTTGTCAAAACCAAAGTTACAATATTTTGACTTTGACACTTGATATCTCCGTAATCAGAAGAGTCCCAGGTATGGCCCAGTACAGAAAAAACTTCGTGATAATGGACAGAATACGTGGCTCTCGGCTTCGTTAAGCTTCTTTTCATACCCTGTATATTTATCGAAGTTACACACTGTCTACCCTTCTCTGTGTTTATTTCCTCTCGCGGGCCAGCTGGAAGATATTCCAATGTGGAATAAGCTGTGTGCTGTGTGTGTAATATTTTTGTTTCTTTATAAATTTTGTGTGTACTAAATCATTAAATAAATAAAATAAATTGGCACAAAAGCCATATATGCGAGTAGACGCCTGCATTCTGCAGTAGATGTATTGCCGAAATCAGCTCAGACTTACAAGTATACTGTCTTTTCCCTAGAATGAATTTCGGCAGTGCGGACTGAGCAATTTCTGAAGCATTTTGAATTTTGTTTTTATACTTGTAGCAATATTAGTATGTATTGTTAGTTATTATCACAATGAGATGAAAATAGTAACCATTCGCTTCAAGAAATTAAAATCCAAAGAATTGCGCGGAGCTTACTTTTTTCACTCCTGCCGGTATGATGCATTCCAGTGTCCACAGAAAGAGTCTTCTTGATTTTGGACTTGGTGGTATCCAGATGAGTGCCGAAGAAGTGAAACGGGTGGATCCCGCGCCTGCTACTGCGGAGACTCGTCTGTTCAGGACTGAGGAGAGACCGATCTTCGGATGTCATTTGTGGGGACAATGGCCTGCACAGAATCGTTGCTTTTGGTTTCAAAACCTCTAAATTTTACTTGACTTTAACACCAAAAGCAAACTCAACGCACGGCGAACGGAGGACTACAGAAGGTTTTTAGAGTTCTATGCAACCATTGTCTATGTATGTATACTACAACCTTAGATTATTGAGAGATCTACGCGCGACGGAGACCTATTCAAAATCTAAGACTACAATATTATATTTACATAATGTTAGTTTACCAACTAAAAGAGGTAGCTAGCTAGCTAGCTTACTTAACAAGAGAGTTACTCGTATATTTTTTAGAGACACCAAAATAGCAGACTACTTAGGTCTACTGCAACATAAGAACTTATTAATTTGATAGACATATAAGGTGAAACAACAACTTACCTCGTTAAATCTTGCATTTCCATGCTCTCCTGATCACTCTGATCTTCCCATGACTTTCTCTGTCTCAATTTAGCCGCTCTTTTCCTCGAATATGTCCCGGCTTTCCCATCAAGATTCAAGTCTAATCTCTTTGATTTGCTGACTGTCCAGTCATCTTTACTGCAGGAAGTCTTTTCAGATCTGTTTGCTAATGATTCTGCTAAGCTTTGTAATTCTGAATACGATAATCTTCCTAGTTCTATCCCTCCAGTTAATTCTGAGAGTTTATCATCGGTGAGTTCTTCTGAAGCTATTGTTTGGAGTTGTGGCTTATGTTCGACTTTTTCTTTTTCTTCTTCATCGGCACTTACTGTTGGCGGAGATTTTGCGAAAACAGTGTCTAATGAATCTCCTCGCTAAAAACACAAATTAAATCGGTACCTACTAATAAGAGTTCAATAAAAAAAAAACCATGTGCAAATTAAAAATAACAGCGATTACCATAAACCCTTCTTCAGTACCAGAAGCTTCTTCACTACCAGAGCTGCCATTCTTTGTCAGTGTTTGAGTTTCAACCGTTTCTACTTCTATTACTATGGGTTCCTCTGTGTCACTCGGTTGCGTGGGAGTTATCACACCAGATAAACCTAACCTTTCTAGTTCTTGGATTCGTTTTTGTAACTGACTAATAATTTCATCTCGCTTCCGAACCTCATTCTCTAAACTATTAAACCTGTAAATAATAGTTGACAAGCCATTTTTCAATGAAGTTGTCGATTCTAGTTAAATGAAAGAAGTTTTAATAACAATTAATAACTGAATTGTAAATAAAAAATATAATTTTAATACCTTTCTTGAAATTTTCCTTGAACATCATGCAAATGCCCTTGTATAACTTGTTTTATTCCTAATAACACTTCACCAAAGTATTCTTGTTCTTCGAGGGAACCTGTAAATTAGTACTCATTATTTTTGTTATGCGTTAACTTTTAAAGATATAAATGTAAAATTAAATGTTACCTCGTAAGAGTTTCCTCTGATTTGCAACAGCTGATATAATTGTTAACTTAGGTTTCTCTGAAGGCACTTTAATTTCTTCAGGCCTCAACGATTTGAAATCGTAAATTGGGTCTATCGCTGGCTGTAAATTATATTCAGATCTGATATCTAGATCATAGTCTTGAGTACTAATTATAGTCTCATCGCTAGTCACAACTGGTTCATTTAGAGCAAATACAGAATCTTGATCTGAATCAATTGTTGCTGCAGGGGCAATCTGAGGGATGAGATCAGTATGACATTCCGGCATTTTGAACATGTCGCATTTAGCATCTGCTGGAGCACTACCTGGAGGCGATGGTAATGTATGTCGATGAAATGTGACACTTTTGGAAAACTTAGAATGTCTCGCAGCATATCCTTCTAACGTAGGAGCTCTGATTAATCTACGGAGCTCACTACTACTTCGTTCAGGGCTCTCAGATGGAGTAACATCTTCGGATAACTTTTTCAAAATTGATTTGAGCGTCCGCCTTTCTAGGGTTTCGTTTGATTCGTGACTGCCACCTGAATCGGTTGATTTCCTTTTAAACTTTCTTTTATCCATAGTGCTACCCTCAGAATGACTTCTTGTCAACGTGTCGCAGAGGAGATCCTCAGATGAACTTGTGCAATCTAAACTTGAACTTCGAAATTTAACAACTTTCTCAAGTTCAGCCAGTTTTTGTCTTTCATTTAATATTTTTAGTTTTTTGACAAATGGTAGACCACCGTATTCAGGTGACAGATCATCTATAGATCTATATTTTTTAACTTTTGGCAACAACATTCCACTGGTACTCGACTTAGGTTCGGTCGATTTTGTTGAACATTTTTTTGGCGATAATGTTAATAAATCTAAAGATTTTTCTTGGACGGGTTCCAAAGGGCCTGTTAAGCAAATCTTAGGCTTATCACGCTTAACATTATCACTATCAACTTCGCGATTATTATTGTCTATTTTAACAAGCTCGCCCGTAGTAACTATAGGCATATTAATATTTACATTTGCGTCAGTTTTACTTTCATCTTTACATTCTTTCGTTAAACTATCAGTTTCTTTTTTCTCATCTAAACTAGATTTACTTTGGCTTTTCGATTCGCCTAAAATAGCAGCTTTTTTTAGCTTTGTCCAAGGCTTTTTACTCTTCGTATCTTCCTTGCTGCTACTTTCAGTTGTTTGTAATGGTGTAACTTCTAGAGAAGCTTTTTCTATCGATGGAGGCTTACTTCGTTCTATTGTGGAACTCTCTGGTTCTTTATGAGTATGCCCACTTTGTAATAATTTAAGTTTATCACGAAATGTAGAACCAACAACTTTGGCTGGTGATTTAATTTTACTAACGACAGAATGGGGTATCGAAATCAAATTGCTTTCCGTTTTAGGTGTTGGTTCTACTAATGCGGCTGGTTTTTCACTAATATCTTTATTTAGTGGTTGGCAGACCGCCGTACCGTCACTTTTCACTTGCAGTATTCTATCTTTAAAACTAACTTTGGGCCGAGATGTTCCGTCACTTGAACCCGATGAGTTTTTCCTTGATGTTTTTGTCGTCGGACTTTGAAGTTTTCCGGGACTGCTTGATTCTGAGCCCTTTCTTATAGGACTTAACGTTTTAATAGTTGGGCTCAAAGGGCTCTTAATAGAACTTGGGCTTATTGTATCTGAACTAGAAGGTTGGTTACTAGTTGCTGGAGTGAGTTGGTTCTTTTCTCTTTCTTCCTTAGCTTTTAGTAGAAGTAATCTTTGCATGAGAGGAAGTCCAGCCCCTATCACTTCGGGTTCACCATCAGGTGCAGAGCTCGTTGACGGTGTTGGCTGTGATGGAGGCATAGATACTACTGAGTGCCTTTGTTTGGCTACTTTTTCTTCTCGATCCTGAAGGAAAAATGGTTTAAGTGGCAGTTATATAAATTATGTAATAAGTGGGCATGTTTAAAAAAGGTCTTGTTAATTTTATTTAACCTGTTTTTCTTTCAGTAGCTTTAGTCTTGATAGTAAAGGTAGGCCAGCTCCAATCGGTGATATACATTTTTCTCCATCTTTAGTTCCAGACGTAGTCTCACCATTGAACTCCTACAAAGTGAATATTGTATTAAAAACATGTAGAAATCAATTAAAACGTGTACTCAACTCAGTACGACTTTTTTGTGAATACGAACTTCTTGATTATGCGGCTGCGAGTCATCGCTTTCTACTCTGGGCATTCTTCTTAAAACTTTTCCATCCGACGCTGACGCTGCTCTTTCAGCACCTGCTAGTGCCTGCAGTTCTAAAGAGTCCCCGGAACGGCGAGTTGCTCGGGATCTACTTCTTATTGCGTTTCGAATGCCCTGGAATCACAATTGATAATCAATGGATCTGACAGATTATTATGTGAACATGACAGATGATAACTCAAACAATATCCCACCTTCACATCGCTCCTTATCTTATGAACAATCCTTTTAGGTCCGCTGTCATCTCCAGGCAGCTTGTCTGGACTTACGTCACCTGCAGCATGTCGGGAAGCTACATTGAAAATAAATTTATGTATGTTTTTAACCTACCCACGAGAGTAACAAATACCTTTGGCGTATTTCCTAGACATGTTTTTGGCTTCTTGTAAACGTTTTCTACCAAGGGTCTGGAGTATATCTTGAGCTTCAGGATAGTCTTTCATGGCTGCTAGAACATCTTCTCGTGATAACGAGAAAAGTTCCGAGTATCCTACAGACCTTACGTCTGCTGTTCTCCTGATGATGGAAAGAACGATTCAGAATAAAAATTTGAGAATATTGCTATATTTTATAATCAGACGAATCTATGTGAGTATAGGAAAAATGTGATAGTAAAAAACCACGTGAATCTATGTGATGTTTTACGCGAAATATTTAATTATTTGTTTCTATAAGAGAAATTGTGATATAAATAGGTATATACAAGGCTAGCTTACTTGTTTAATCCATCTAAGTTGAGTATCCCTATTTCCCCGAAGAAATCACCAGCCTTCATGGTTGTTAGAACACGACCCGTTTCTGATATGACTTCGAGAATACCATCAGCTATGATAAACATTTCTCTTGCCACTTCACCTGAAAATAATTTCAAAATGAGTGTAATAAACACTAATAGATCTCTGCAACCCGTGTTCAAATGTCTGGAATTCACACTCTTCTAACGGGTATGTATCATAATAACTACGGTCGTTTCGACTATGGTAGAAATAACTACAACTGAAACAAATAACTACTAACAAAACACCTACTGTTCAAAATAACTATTGGTCGTTACACCTATTTTTAAAATAACTAATGTACGGAATCACTACTGGTCATCTCACCTACGGTTATTTCACCTACGGTTGATTGAACTACTGGTCATTTCACCTACGGTCAACTCACCTACACGGTTTATTAAGTTTAAAAATAGTGACTCATCAGACACGAGCAATAATATTATGTATACAATACAACATAGAATTTTGTCACACTGTAGCATTCCAAAAGAAAACGATCAGTATCACAGAAGTTATTCAATATTGTAATATGACATAGTCCTATGTTGTATACATATTATTGCTCGTGACTATACTGCTGATAGGTGCGAGGAGCGAAGCGACGAGCATGTTAGGATTACATGAACATACCGCGCGAGCCGAGCGAGCGAAGCGAGCGTGCCGCGGCAGCGGCCGGCGAAGCGCCAGAAGCGACTTTAGACATATTCCCATTGAAATCAGTTCTGGCTGGTTTGGCCTGGTTTTGGTCACTGTTCTAACCGAACCTAACCTGAAACGTCTGTTACATTTTGTTGGGTGGCGTGAGCCCCCGTCCCCCCTTCTGTTTTTCCCGAAATTTCAAATTTTTTTTTGAGCAAAATAAAAAAAAAATTTTATGTCCATCGGATACCTCCTAGGTATCTCCGGGCTACCATAAGGGATCGAAAATTTTGTTAGATTTCAGCTATGACGCACCGTTTTTGAGATATTACACTAAAACAGTCAAAAATTTTATGTTTGCGACACCCTAACCAAAAAAACAATCCAACGCGCCCAAATCCACTTAATAAACTTTCCAATTAATAAGCTTGTTGTAGCCGAGTCGTTCATAGTCGAAACAACCAGTAGATGAAATGAACATTAGGACAATCGTCCGTTAGTTGAATCAACTGTAGTTCAATCAACCGTAGGTGAAATGAACAGTAGTTGAGTCGTTCAATAGTCATTATGAAAATGTGTGAATCGATCGTAGTTATTTCGACCATAGTCGCAATGACCGTAGTTATTATGATACATACCCCTTCTAACTAACTAATCATCACGTAGGTAGTTTAAGAGAATGTAACACATTTTGCACAGTTGGTTGGGGTATCTCGTGGTTAGTACCTAAGCCGTACCATAAAAGAAGAGTACTTCTTTTAACTTTTCGTATGCTCGGACCTAATCCGTGATTGGTTGTGCATTGTATACTACTTTATAGCACAGTGTCACCTAAGCCCGCACTTAGGTAACGCTTAGCCATGGCCTAAGTAGCCCTTTATTACACTGTATTTATGAATCTTTATTAAACTGTATTTATATGAATTCACTTAGATCGCAGATCCGGAATATCCTATAATAAAGCCTAAAATAATACTCAAAATAATAGGATAGGATAGGGTTTTTTTTTTCATTTTTTTTAATCTTTTTTTCTTTTTTTTGATCTTTTTTTTCTTTTTTTTGATCTTTTTTTTCTTCTCTTTTGATCTCTTTATTAATTTATTATTATTATTATTTATTTTGATATTCTTTTATCTTTTTTTCTTTTTTTGATCTGATTTTTTTTCTTTCTTTTGATCTGTTTTTTTTAATCTTATTTTTTTTTTCTTTTTTTAGGTATATATTTCTTCTTTTTTGTTCTCTTCTTTCTTTTTTTATCTTTTTTATTTTGATATTTTTTTATATATTATTTTCATTTTTTATCTCCTTTTTTTGGTCTTTTTTAAATCTTTTTTTCATCTATTTCTTTTTTCTTACTTTTATTCTTTTTTTATCTTTTTTTATTGATCATTTTTAGCATACGCGTGACCTAAGTGGAACATAATTACACGGCGCGACGGTATCACGCTCGCTTCGCTCGGGCGCTAACTATGCACCGTGCAGTTAAGTGCCACTTAGGTCACTTGTATCGTAATGTACTATTAGTAAATTTCGTAACCGGGCTGCGCTTGAATGGCGAAGCACCAGCCACACGAAAAGTTTAAAGAGTTATGGCGTGAGAGTCGTAGACTGTGTATCTAAACCTCGAAGATCGTACCTTTTCTGCATATAGAATCACCGGGTGTGAATATGTACGCTTTCATTTTTAGTACTAGGTCATGAAGGAACTCTGGTTGGCACTCTTGGAATATAGTAACCTGTAATTATAAACATATCTGTCAGTATTCCTATACTTACAAAAATTGCATTGTGAATGCATAAACATAATTTAAAATATCAACAACTGACGTAAAATTAGTCTGGTAATATAATTATGAGAGATTAGTAAATGTAGGGCATAGAAAATTAAGAAGTCATCTTTACTTATTTTTTCTTGTTATAGTTAGTTAAGTTATTGTTATTATTCAGCGAGTTTAATTACTTATAATAATATGAAATAGTAAGTAAGTCGTTAAAAGTTGATAATCAATCCAACAAAAGCTTAAAATTAACAACAGATCCAACAACTAGATATAAATAAGATGATTCATTTTAATTACCTTCTTCAGTACGCTCAAGTTGACGTGCAGAGCAAGCTCTGTTTTTAACTTGTCAGGGAGCAGCCCCAGGGCTGTGTTGATGTCTCCCCCACCCTGTATTCTACCCCGGGACCAAGAGTAGTCGTACCATCGGAGCACCCTTCTTTTCATACCACCTGGCACCTGCAAACATAGTACATGATATATTTATTCTGTGATATAGTACCTACAGAGCGCGATTTATGAGCGTCCAGCAAAAGAGAAGAACTACGTGATAAAAGGTTGGTGCCGTGTTTTTTCGTTAAGTTACGCAGTTACATACACGCTGCCATACACGCTACGTCTACCTGCGCAGGCATACCTGCAGGCTACGGAACGTGTGCTGGATGAGACCTGTGCAGTTTTTTGACCGTGACCGTCTGCAGGTGACCGGCGCCAGATTGGAAATCAATTCTTTCGAGTGACACAGTACGGAGTACCTGTACGTGTGTGAGTGTACTCCGGTCACCTGCGCAAGTCGCGTCAGTTGTTTTCAAATAATCTCGTATATAAACTGCCAGCGCGTCATCGTCTTCAATCGGTGCCATCTCACATGGAACTGAAGACCCTACCAGCACACCAGAACGTCCATATACACGCTACAGATATTTGGTTGAAGGCAAACCTGCTCAGGCAACCTCTTGTAGACCGTAGCGTGTATGCCTTAAAACTACGCCGTGAACTATAAAATTTCGAAGTAAGATAGTTTTAAAGTTCAAAAAGTGGAGCTTCTCTTTCAGGAGCCACCGGCTCTTAACTTCTCTTGACAGATTTCGTGAGCCATCACTATTGGTGGGTTATGAATCAGTTCATCAGTTCTTATCGATCTATTTGGCTTCAAACCTGGAATGGGTTGAATGTAGGTACACTTTTTTTTCTACTTTTCTTCTTTCGCTGATCCCTAAGAATCTGAATGTAAGTTTCCCGTGAGTAATGACGTAATTCGTTTCTTCTGCCTTAAATTATCTTATCCAATATTGGTAAACTCTAGATTCGTAGTAACTTATGAATTTAGATATAAGTTCAGTTTACCTTACAAGTTATGGCTTTTAAACAATTGGACCGGAAAGCAATATGGAACTGAAAGTCAGCTGAATTACTTACTCATGAATATATGAAAGTTTTAGTATGGAACACTCAGCAATTCAAATCAAGCAATTTGAGTTGACTTTGGTTTGGTATATTAAGTATCTTCCAGCGCATAATAGGTACGTCCTATGATTTCGGGTTTTATCATCTTGACGAATTAAGTGTTCAACGAACCCTACTAAAATCTATCAATAGCTGATTTTGTATATTAAGCCTTCTAAAAATGATTACATTTTGGGGTACTGTGCCTAAGCACGAAAAAACTGTCACTAAAGCACCGCACACCGTATGCGTTAAGAGCCATTTCGCAATTACAGCCATTTGGCAGTTGTCTCGCTCGCACAATGCAACATTTTCATAGATTGTGGAAAACACATTGTATTTAGCAAAGTGTTTCATTATGTCCCTACAACGCAATGTTACGGATATTTTGTATAAGTTATTTTATTCATTCAATTGAGTATTGGTTAGAATTAGGAAGTCAATTTTCAAAAACTTTAAGCTCGTAGATCTAGTATTATTGCAGTATTGACAATGTTGAAATATGAGATTTATATTATTTTTATGCATTCACAATGCAATTTTTGTAAGTATAGGAAAAATGTTGAAATATGTTTGATAATGTATAAATTGCGTTGTAGGGACATAATGAAACACTTTTCTAAAAAACAGAATGTGTTTTAAACAATCTTTAAAAATGTTTATTGTGCGAGCGAGACAAATTTGCAAAGTGCGAAATGGCTCTTAAGTCCGTGACAAGTACTCGGAGGACATTTTTTAGGCGTAGGTACAGGGACTTTTTGTCTATTGAATTTTAGTAGCTTAGGTACAGGTAAGTACCCAAAGAGGCGCTGCTCTGGTTTTCATTCAAAATAATAAGATCACTATAACCATTACTATAAAGATGGTTTTTCGTGCTCTACTGATTTGTATAATCTATACTTATATTACAAAGAGAAAAGATTTGATTGTTTGTTTGTTTGTTTGCATCGAATAGGCTCCGAAACTACTAGACCGTTTTAGAAAATTCTTAGACCATTAGAAAGCTACATTCTTCTCGAGTGGCATAGGCTATATTTTATCCCGGTATTCCCACGGGAACGGGTACTACGCGGGTAAAACCGCGAGGATCTGCTAGTCGATAATAATCAAATTCAAAATAATACGATCACGAGAACTATTACTATAACAATGGTTTTTCGTGCTTGTACCACAAGCCTACTGATTTGTATAATCGATAATAATAAAGTTCAAAATAATACGTCCCGATAACCATTATCATAACGATAACCATTACCTTAGCGATAGTTTTTCGCGCTTGGGGTACCTACTGATTTGTATAATCGTCACGTTAAAATTTTACATTTTAACTGAATTACCGCCTGTATACGTAGGTAGGTAGTGTAGTTTTATAGTGTAGGCTGTAAAGCTGTAAACTGCTGGACCAGTTCATCACCATCATCATCAGCCATTTAATGTCCCCACTAGTGGGGCACTTGCTTTCCTTATGTACGGATAAGGAGAATTGGCCATTAACCACCACTCGGGCCCAGTGCGGATTGGTGGGTATTAACGACTGCAAGTGCAACCGGGACTAATGGGTTAACGTGCCTTCCGGAGGACGGAGGAGCTCGATGTGAAAAGTTTTTGGTCACCTGTGACCGACTTTTGACGAACACAGGCAGCGCGCTACCCACTGCGCGACGGCCTCCTCCTAGACCGGCTAATTCACCGTCAATAATTTTCTTCCTGGTAAGTATTTTTAACAAAATTGTCGAAAGGGGATAACTGATGAAATTTTTTGAAAAGAAATCTATGTTCCTACTAACTTTAGTTGTCTATTGTGTTTGTGTAAGTACTTACCTTATGGTGTCTCATGTAAGTCTTGGCTCCATCTAGAAGCCTCTCGAATTCTAAGCGGTTGGCATTCCTGTTGGTGATGACATTGCCAACCTGCCCCACTATAGTGGCGAAAATGAACACGCCAATCAGATAGCTCACTATAGTGAACACGTACCTGTTGAGAGAATGTATGATATATATGTGAGTATAATTTTAATATATGTTACACCCTTAATTTTTAGATAAGTAGTACCTAAGTACTTATTAATATTTCAGGGTATGAAACAGGGCCCATCAACTTTTACTATTGAGACAGCCAAAAAATAAAAAAAAAATACCTATAATTGTTTCTTCATTGCTGACTCATTGTAAAAGTGGTTAGTATTAATAAACACATTTATCCCCTTTTTTACAGGGAGGGGAATGCGTTTACGCATACCCGTGAAATATTATGCCAATTAAAATTATGGGTGTTACGCATGTTACAAGTTGATCAGATCCATCAGCAGTGGATGGGATAATAAAATAGTATGGTATGTACCATAAAACTAATGCTTAACACATTAAAGGAAGGTTTTTTTATGTAAGTACACACTTGGGGATCGAACCCGAAAAATTGAGAAATGGATTTCTGTTGTTTTTAAATAATTTCGAAGTAAAGCATTATTTAAATCAGTCTTTAAACCAATAAATGATACACTTTCATGGTTATTTTTACGGGCACTATGCACAGACGCAAATTATAACGGTGGCTATGTGTTGTGGTTTTAAACTAAGGTACCAAAATAAGCACCTAAATATAAAATAGAGATATACATTTTATATTAGGTGTTCTGCTTATCATAGTTATACAAAATATTTTTCAATAATAAGTGTACAATATTGAAAATTAAACAAAGGGACGAACATGATAATTTGAGTGGTATGCAAAATAATAGTTTAAGGACATTCTTAGGGTATTTCGAAAATAAACGCTGATATGATCAAGATATAAATAAAAAAAGAAAATTAAAATAAAATGTGCAAAGTTTTCGAACAGTTGCGATAAGACAAAACACCCCAAACACTAATTAAATGGACGGTTAGCGACAATAACAAAATGGCGGTTAAATTCAATGAAGGCTGTTCGAAAACTTTCAGTAAACTTCAGTCGCCGTTATCTATGATTAACAAATAAAATGAACAAATTAAAAAAAAAACGTTTATAATATGGTTTAAGAACTTTGCAAAATCGTTGTTGTAACCAGAAGTTTCGCCTCGATGCGAACAGCCTCCAAATTTCTGCCGCCAATTTTTAAATAATGGCTGTTTTCCTTCGACTTGTATTGAAATTTGGAATTAGAATAAAAATAAAAAAGTGTCAAAGAAGGTTTAAAAAAAAGATTGAATGTTATTTATTCGATCTTAATTTTTTACTGGCATTGAAATACTCGTAGAAAGAAAACAGTAATGTGATTGTTAAAGTTAGTATCGGTTACAGGTTGCGGTTGGTCAGATCAGTTGATATCAGTATGAGCCGTTAAGGTAAATTACAGAATCTTGCGTTTTCTTACTTACTGAAAGGAAAAGAGGTTATTTAGTTAAACATTTAAGGTATGGCGAAATTCAATAAGAGTCTTATAGAAAGTGTTTGTATTGTTTTCAACCCGTTATCCGAAGTTAGTAATGGAATACAAATAAATAAAATAAAGTAAGAATGTTTCTTTGTGAATACAATAATTTGTAAGTACTAAGCCATTTAATAATCTTTCTGGTAATAAGTAAAAGGAATTATAAGATGAAAATTACTTTTAATTTTAGTTGGATAATGTAATCGAAAGTATCGTTTTAAATACTGTTTTCATAGATACCTATATTATAAAGCATTCCCGCTGCCTAAAAATATCGAATGGTCACAGAAGATGACTCGTCAAACGTTCGTAGTCGTACTATGCGATTATTATAAGAATAGGACGGGTTGTTGACAAACTTCACTCTGAAAAGGTACAGTCCGCAAGAAAGTGCAAAACAAAATGAAAATAGTTTTATTTTTATATTTTGGCAGAAGGTGGTTTGGACTTTGGGCATTGCCACTTTCAAATCATTTTTTTTTATTTTTTAAATCCACCTAAGTAGGTACTCGTTATGGCCGCGCCAGACATCGCACAAACATTTGAATACCTAAATGTTTGGACACATGTGTAGCACGGGTATTTGAGTATTTGTTCAAAGCTTTGATAAAATACTAGAGCATACTTCTACAGTACTTTGCAATGTCAGAAGGAAAAGTCTTCAATGTCTTTGTAGCAGTAGCAGCTGCAGTAGCAGTTCAGACCAGCGGGACGATGATTCTCAAATGAGTGGAATAGAAGAGGTGGAATAGCATTCGCAAGCATAATGTGTTTTGATTTACAATTGGCGGATTCACGAAAGGCGCCTCCCCGAGTGGCTTGATTGAATCGCTCCCCGTGATACCAATACCCGGCACACCCTGGTAACAGCTAGATTCTGCCGAATCTAACTTCAATCAACGTGCATAATCTAGCTGGCCAATCCTTTTACCATGATAGACCAATACAATTTTTCACTAGACCCCCAATTTGCCAATTTTATTGTAAAGTTGATTATTAAATTATTTTCATAACTTGAATTCCTGTTTAATTTAAATATTAAATCAGTAAATAGAATCAACATTCAATTTATTCTGTGTTATTGAAGCATAGTATTAAAGTACCCCGCAGAACAATAAGTATGAAAAAATGGGTTCAGCAGTTGACACAAAATTTTAATTTGATTGAGATTCAAATTACCTGATCATTTTCGTAAAAGCATACTTTCATGAGTCCTATACTTTTCGAAAAAATTAAGTTAATGATTTGTATTTATCTGCAAATTATTCATATGTTTTGGTTTGCACGAACATAATTATTAATTTATCGTAAGCTATGACATGATCAGCCCCCTGATTCACGATTTAAATTTCTTTTTTGCACACCATACTGAAGTAAAGTGAAGTTAGTTTGACAGCACTTTGACAGATTGACGTCACAACATGGCGGCGTCCCTATCCTATTCTTATAATAATCGCATAGTAGTTCGTAGCACTTAGGCCGATACTTACTGATAATATAAAAGTAACTTTTACTTTTTTGCATTGATAATTAAATATTAGTAAAAAAAAGTCCAAGTAACTCCACCAGGAATCGTACCCCAGAATTGTTCCTTTTTTTCTTATACCTACCTATTTAATTTTCAATAATAATAATTGCATTGTGAATGCAAAGTAAGTAGGTTTATTTGACATTTCAATTATTTCATCTTCATCAATATTGTCAAAATTCGGGCGTAAGAAGTATTAGAAAGATTCGACGACGACAGAGCATTGGCCCGGACAGTGAAAGGTCCCGGGTTAGATTCCTGGCGGAGCTACTTGGAGGATGGGTCGTTTTTTCTAATATTCCACTTTCAATAATATAAATTTAAAATATTCGAATGTTGATTATGCAAAATCTACTTTATCCGATACCTAATAAATTGTTCGGAATGACATTCCGACATCCGAACAATAAAGGACCGTGTTTTGTTTCTAAATTGTTTGAATTAGTTTATTTGTTTGTAGGGAACGTAATTTTAAATTCAAATTGGATTCAAAAGTTGGGAAACATGTTTATGCATTCTAAAATTAGGTATCAGTTTTTAAATTGGGTTTCGATGACAGCCATCCATATTTTAAATTAATTTTACGTGATCGACGTAAGATAGGTATATAGGTAGATGAATAATAATAGATGATCAAGTTTATTAGATGGTAGACTTACGGCTCGTTCATACGGGATACGTCATTGACGATTCGTAAAAACATGAATATCTAAAGTAAGTATAGGAAAAACGTATTCGTAAATTTTCACGACTCGTGATCGTGTGAACACGGTCATTTAAAAAGTATTACCGCCGTTAAAAAGAAAAACTTAAACTAAATAACACGAAATTATAAAACCTTGAATGCTTTACAGTTGTAGTCCATAAAAAAATATTTAATTCTAATAACAAGTTTCAAATTCAACGTACCTAGTTACCTAACATAAAATCGACGTTTACCGAAAACAAGTTCGAATAGTGGCCAGGCAATATTGCGGCAATGTTTTACCGAAGCTAAGCGGTTATCTGATCTTTGATTTATACCTATAATTTTGATGGTATATCTATCACGTAACACAACGTCAAGTGTGATGGATGTGATGTTATAAAAACCTGACGCCAATTTGTTGCAGAAATATCGGTAGGTACGACATAAATTGAGTCGGGTACATCGAAGCTATTTGAAGCTCCGATATTATATAAACAACCATTTGTGATCCTTCTAGGAAAGCACGAGATTATGTAATACGTATTAGACGGTAGGTTATGAAATTGATATTATATTTTTGACACGCACTCCGATATATTACGTGACTTACCTATATTCGGAAAGAATTAGGCTCACTTTTATGCTTATGCACAATTTATTTTGTTGAAAAGCTACATCATTATAACAAATTTTAAGTTTAAACATACAGTGGTCGATTATGTCGGTATACTTACATTAAGAACGCCAACTTAGTGACAAACGAATATATCAGGCCGTAGCCTAACTATTAATAGTTTTTTATATGGCTGCTGCTAATCTTTAAAGACTTCACCTTTTGCTCTAAGTACATAACATCAAAAAAGAGAGACGACGACAGAGCATTGGCCCGGACAGTGAAAGGTCCCGGGTTCGATTCCCGGCGGAGTTACTTGGAGGTTGGGTCGTTTTTTTCTAATATTTCATTTTCAATAATCAAAAAAGGGGTTTTAATGAAAGATAAAATTACGGGTCTTAGTTATTAATAGCTATCTAAGTCTTTGACCAGTCTCTCATTATAAGGATGGATCAGTCAGTCATGACATTTTGTAATCATATTAGCGATCGATCCAAACTTTTTGGTAGTTAAACAAAGTAGGTAGTTTGATGTACCCAAAATTAATTACTAGAGTCGTGGCGCTGAAGTTATTACGCTAACAGCTTATAACCGAACATCTGTGTCATGTATACCAACTTGAAATGAGTCCATTTTGCTAACTAGTATACTGGAAAATGGTTTTCGCAGAGATGGAAATATACTTCAGCCGTTGAAATAAAGATAGTTTCTCTGCTATATGAATATATGATCATAAAATATGATTTAAATTTTTGCTTTTAATTTAGTAGGTAAGTAGTTAGTTAGTAAGTAAGTAGGTAAATAACATGGTCAGAATTAAATACCTGTACATTTATAATGGTTATTTTATAAATATCTTAAAGTCGTAGAGCGTAGGTATATACAATGTGGTGACAAAAAGTTCCGACAAAAAGTCTTGCTGTGCGTTGTTCAGCATGAAGGCCTGAAGCCATGGTTAAAGTTTTAGCAAGGGTGACCCTAACACCCTGTATGCTTTTGTAAAATAAAACATAAAAGTGTTTAGTTTAACGAATGTGTTAAATAACGGTGGAAAGCAAACTTGATAAATCACGTGAAAGTGTTTACGGATACCACGTACTTCGGACAGGTAGTCGATTGTAAGTAGTGTAAGAACGTGCGTGTCTTCTCAACACACCTTAGAGATTTAATAAGAGAAAATAAATTCAATTTATTTGTATCTAAGGAGGACAGAATTAGGTGAAATAAGTTTACCTTTGAAAAAATTAACTTTTGTTGCCTGGTTTAGCTAGATTTATAAATTAGGTATTTATCAGTTAAATTTAGGTATTAATAAGTAAATACCTAAATTGACTGATGAGTACATAATTATTGATTTTCGATTTTGGTCTTTCATGATTCTTTTCTAGTCTCGTTTTTCAGATTTTATTGGACTGTAATATGTTCATAGGTTCATAAGCATATGGGTGATTACAATAAGAAGGCAGAAAAAAAGTTTTTTTTAAAGTGTTCGACTTAAAATAAAAACTGGCTATCAGGAAAAATATTTGAACTGTAACGCAAGAGGTGATCTTCATGCGTCTAAATTACCCGTATCTTTTATGTTTATTCGGAATCGAATATTTTTATCGACGTTTCAGTTGGGTAGTCACCTGATTAATCCATTGACCCCATGTGCGACCTCCGGCAGATACTTTATGATGATACCGAGGGTCTGCAGGTCGTAACTCACAAGAACGACCGTGAAAGGCAGTTTGGGAGGAGGTTATTTATTGCTAAACGGCGGCGACACAGCAGGTCCATATTATTTATGTATTTAGATAGGTGTTTTGTCATTGAAATCAATAAGAATGTTCGGAAAAGATCGACGTTTCTGAACGCAACTCTAATGTCACGTCAAATTGACATTAGCTGTCACTTGAAGTTGACAGGGACACTTGATTGGAATTCTTCTTGGAAAAATGTCGGAATAATTTTGCTGAATTTGTTAAAAATCGCTCGCGTTGAATGTGCCTGGCATATCGAGTTTGAATACATCTTAAATTATCTATGTGATCCCGTTTTGTACGACCAAGGTTTTGATGCCATCTCTGGAGTGGCCGGTCGCGGATGCTTTGAAAGATAACCTTTTCTACCACACGCGCTTGTTGTCGGGACACTATATCGTAATAAAAAAAGCTCCCACGTGTGTGTCTTCGTGTATCTATTGTTGAAACGCCCAGTGTCTTGTGAACGCTGTTATTTGTGTTATGAGTGAGGTGACTAATTGGTAAGGTCTGCAGAAGAAGACGGAGCCACAGGGGGGGCCCCCCTCTCCCCACGCTGCCCAGGGACTTTCTACAGCACAGACCACAGTATGTAAAATCACCTTACTTCACATTCTCTCCGCTGTGTATCGCAGTCCAATTGTTCAGTTACATCCCGGCTGAAACCAAGTTTTTGTCCGGAGTCTATATTAGTAATACCAGCTTCCACTGCGCTAGCTGACTCCGCGGTATAGGCAGGGGTGTACTGAACATTACTTGGTAGCAGAGCGTAGTTTGAAGGCCTGAGAGGCCCACGCCAAAACTTTGTATTAATCAGTGCCGTGTTGATGACCCAGTCTGGTCCGGACTAGATTAATTTGTACTTGTAAATGGTAATTAACTTGCATTTGAAAAGTAAAGGGCATTCCTTTGTTATTGGTTCCATGTCTTGTAATTAATTGTCATGTATTGAGGTTCCAAAATGTAAACAGATGCCTTTCTTTGTTCATAATAATTATTATTTAGTTTTGTCAGCAAATTTGAGTTGTGAATATTGACAAGTTTGTTGCTAAATAATAGCTAATAAAAGGTTAGCTAATAAGTTTGCACTCAATACTTAGTGAAACTTAAATGATTTAAGACATTGTTTACACATTGAAACTTATTGAAACTTGTGCTTTGAAATAATTAAAATCATCTTGTTGTATGTCGATATCCAAGTGAATTTCAATGGTCAGTGATTTGTTTGAACTGAATAACTTTTGACTTACAAAGTCAAAGTTAGTTTGTGTCTAAGTTATAACCTCTTGAGAGTTAGAGTTATAATTATATACCTACTTGAGTTTTGTTGTTTTCTGATAACCTCCAAATATTTAAGAGTTTGTGTCATTATAAATACTTTGTTGTTGTAATATTGGAATTTTGTGGTTATCAATAACCTCCAAATATTGGAGATTTTGTGTTATAGTGAATATTTTGAATTTGTTGTTTTTGTTGATAAATTTGTGACGTTACAATGACGGCCTCCTCTGCTAAAGCCAAAATACGTTCTGAGTTACGGTGGTTAGCTTCTGCGGTCGCATTATTGGATCGACCGGATAGAACGGAGGCCTTGTTGAACAGATACGTAGATCTGCCCATACGTTTGGCTGTTGTTGATGAGCAGTATGCCTTATTTTTGGAAAGGACTGTTGAGGCCGAGGTGGAAATGCGACAAGAAGTCGGTTTGGATGTGGACCAGTGTTATGATTTTGCGGACAGAATTACCCAGGTAGCTCGACCTTTGCAAGTGGCAAGAGAGAATGAACCGAGCCCGTCCCCGGTCACATCTAAAAGTATGCCCCCTCTCTTTGCTAGATTGGCCCCCTTAGACTTAAGGCGCTTTGCTGGTCGTCTAGAGGACTGGGAGGGCTTTATTAATATTTTTGATAGTCTTGTACATGCCCGGGACGATTTGACCCAGGGCCAGAAGTTAGCTTATTTGTTATCCGTGTTGGAAGGGGATGCCCTTGAATCGGTTCAACATTTGGCCCCCTCGGATGAAAACTAGCCTATTGCTAGGGATTTGATTGCCCGTCGGTACCAGAACGTACGACGTCTGGCGGACAACCATGTTGCCGCCATTTTGAATTTACCCCGCGTTGCCAGCGTGATGCACTTGAGAGTGGCTTTGTTGAATCCGCTGTTGGTTGCCTACAACGCATTAAAAAACTTAAAACTCCCAGTGGAGCAGTGGTCGTTTTTGTTACTGCACATTGTCCTGGGAAAGTTGCCGGACTCTGTTAAGGTCCGTTTTGAGCAGCAGTATGGTGGGGATAGTGCGACTTATCTGCCGCCCTTCTCGGACCTCTTGACGTTCCTGGAAGGAGAAAGTAGACTGGCAGATAATTCCTCTCTGGCCGGTCCTATGGGACCCGAACGACCTGTGCCACAGAGTAGATCCCCCACCGGACCCCCCCGTAGGGGGCGTATGGCCCCTCGCGCGCCCGGCCGCTATGCCGCCGTCCAGGAGACCGCCCGCTGCTTGTATTGTCGGGAACCGGGTCACAGCACGACCCGTTGTGATAAGTTCCTCGACCAGCGCGTCCAAGGCCGTCGAGCGATCGCGCGACAACGGACATGGTGCTACTCGTGCTTGGGCCTGCACATGCAGCGCGAATGTACCCAAGCGCACCCATGCCGTTTTTGTAAGGGCAACCACCATCCCCTCCTCTGCATGAACAGCCCAGAGGGCGGCGGAGCGCCGCAGCGCGTCGCTGCAGGATCACCTCGTATGGGTGGGGGGCTCGGACCCCCCGCGGTGTTTGCATCCCGCAGCAGTTCTAGTGGCCACCAGAGTGGCCCCAGACGCTCTCCGCCACGTTTGGAGCCTCAAACGGGCGGGGGTCCCAGGGACCCCCCAATGGGAAACCGATCCCCAAGGATGGGGATGAATTATGCGAGCGTTGCCGGAGGTCGTAGAGGCCCCCCGCGACGTTTTGAGCCTCGCACGGGCGGGGGTCCCACGGACCCCCCCATGGGAAATCGGTCCCCAACTAGGGGGTTCGATTTTGCGAGCGATGCGGGAGGTCGTAGAAGCCCCCCGCGACGTTTTGAGCCTCGCACGGGCGGGGGTCCCCGGGACCCCCCTTCGGAAAATCGGTCACCGTGCCTCCGCGACTATGGGGCGACGTACACGGTTGGTGATAGGCACCGATTCTCGCCGCCGCTCGCCGAATACCCACGTTTGGAGCGGCGCCCGCCCCGTCTTCAAGGGGCCGGGAGATATAACCCGCCTGATACCGGGCGAATTGGACGTGGGCAGTATGTGGGAGAATGGGACCCACTGGATCGCTATGAGCGACCCCCTTACCATGGGGGGACGTCTGGGGACCCCACATACTAGCAATCAACGTGTTTACGGTCGATTGTAGCCACCCCTCCAGAGACCGTTTTGTTGCCCACGGCCTCTGTGCTTGTCAGGGGATTGAATGGCGACCTTGTGGAAGTTCGCGCCTTGTTGGATTCCGGTGCTCAGGGGTGTGTTGTGTCATCTTGGTTAGTTAGGCGGTTGGGCCTCAAGGTGCACCCCCACACGGAAGGCGTGAGAGGTGTTGGCGATGTGAAAGTCCCCGGGTTGTTAGGGCATGTTGACTTCACATTTACATCACGTAATGGGTCCACGCCAGGCATTAAGACCTCGGCGATTGTGTTGGACACAGTTGTTGGCCGTCAACCTTCAGTTGACTTGGGACCGAGTATGTTGTCTTTGGTGTCTGATTCCCCACTCGCCGATCCAAATTTCTTCCGCCCAGGCCCGATTGATGCTCTCCTTGGAGCCGATGTCCTGGGGCGAGTTTTGTTGACGGGGAAGCGAGTTTTGCAGCCAGATGGCTTGGTAGCTCTGCAGACGACACTCGGTACAGTTGTGATGGGCCCTGCTCGCCGCGTTTTGGATTCCCCAGATGAGGATCGCGGTCTTGTTTTTAATGTGTCTCTCTCCGAAGTAATGCAGAAGTTTTGGGAGGTTGAGGAACCTCCACCAGCCCCGCGGGTAGACCCAGTAGCGGATGAATGCGAGTTGTATTACCAGAATAACACTGGTCGCCTCCGCTCTGGTCGTTTGATCACCCGTCTCCCCTTTCGTGCCGGCCGACCTCCTCTGGGCGAATCCCGACCGCTAGCGGAACGTAGGCTAGTGGCGATGGAGCGTCGCATGAGCAAGGATCCGGTCTTCCGCCAGAAGTATGTTGAATTCATGCGGGAGTATGAGGAGTTAGGGCACATTTCCGTGAGCGATTTGGATTGGCGCTCCGTTGAGCACTTCTTTTTGCCGCACCACGCCGTTTTGAAATCCGGAAAGATTCGGGTGGTCTTTGACGGTTCGGCTCCCACCTCTACTGGAGCGTCCTTGAACCAGTGTCTGCATGTAGGTCCCAAGCTGCACACGGAGATCTCAGACATTTTGACCAACTTCCGGCGGCACCAAATTGTATTTATGACTGACATCCGGATGATGTTCAGATAAACGGTCATCCATCCAGAGGATAGGAGGTACCAATTGATTTTGTGGAAAGAGAGTCCTAGGGACCCCTTGTTGATTTATGAATTGAATACGAATACGTACGGTTTGGCTTCGAGCCCGTTTGTTGCGATTCGTTCGTTGTTGGAGTTGGCCGAGAAGGAGCGCTTGAGATACCCTCGCGCCTCCGCCATTTTGGCCAGTGACGTCTATGTGGATGACATTTGCACGGGCGCCTCATCTGTCTCAGAGGCGATTGTCCTGAGAGACGAACTCACCGCCCTTTTGAAGTCGGGAGGTTACGAGTTGAGGAAATGGATATCCAACTCGCCTGATGTACTGGTAGGTTTGCCCGAAGAGCACCAGCAGGACCCCCACCTATTCGAAAATGTTGATAATCCCCATGTGGTGACCGTCCTTGGCGTACAGTACAAACCGGTCTCTGACACGTTCACTTATTGTGTGGATTTACGACCACCGAAAGTCTGGACCAAGCGTTTAGTATTGTCTACTGTCGCACGTACCTTTGACCCCAATGGGTGGATTTGCCCCGTGCTGTTTATGGCCAAGTGTTTCTTGCAACGGTTATGGGCTTCGGGTGTGTCGTGGGATGAACCCCTCTCGGACGAGTTACTCCGAGATTGGTCGAGCTTCGTTTCATCCCTCCCCGAGATTAATGAAGTGCATTTGCCGAGGCTATTCCTCCCTTCTGAAAATTGTAAAGTGACTCTTCACGGCTTTTCCGATGCCTCCGAACGTGGATTTGCTGCGGCCGTGTACCTCCGCACCGTTACTGTTGACGGAGTTGTTGCTGTGCATCTGGTGATAGCGAAAAGCAAAGTCGCTCCCCTTCGGACTCGTCATACGATCCCGAGGTTGGAATTGTGTGGAGCTGCCCTCCTAATGCGTTTGTTGAACCACGTATGGCTCACATTAGGTCGATCTATTGCGATACAAGAGGTTTATGCTTGGACGGACAGTCAGGTCGTCCTTTGTTGGTTGAAGGCTCCGGCGCACACCTTGGACGTGTTTGTGGCCAATCGAGTGTCGCAGATTTGTAATTCCGACATCGAGTTGATTTGGAGACACGTGCCGGGAACCATGAATCCCGCGGATTGTGCGTCTCGGGGTTGTGTAGCCCCAACCCTAATTAACCACCCCCTCTGGTGGGGCCCACAGTGGTTGATGCGGCCTGAGTCGGAGTGGCCGCCCTCTCCAGCGTTGTCGAACGTAGCCGTTCCTGATATGCGGGCATGCGTCCTGGAGACTAACCCCGCCGGGGAAAAGGATTTGTTGTTGGATCGGTACAGCTCCTTACAGAAGCTGCTTGGTGTTACCGCTTGGATCAGACGTTTTGTGTACAATTGCAGAAACCCACGCGCGAGGCGTGATTCGTCGGTTCTCACTCCGGACGAGCGTAGGGACGCGCTCTTGTTTTGGGTCCGGAGAGTACAAGCTGATAGTTTTGAGTCCGAGATTGAAATTTTGCGTTTAGGCCGTCGCAAGTTGAAGGGCGCGGTATCGCGATTGAATCCCTTCCTGGACGAGAGTGGGCTTTTGCGAGTCGGCGGAAGACTTCGAAATGCGAACCTGCCGTATGGAGCTCGTCACCCCCTTTTGTTACCTAAAGCCGGACATTTGACTCAACTGATAATAACAGATCGCCATGTGAATGCACAACATGCTGGCTGTAATGCTTTGTTGGCCATTTTGCAGCGTGAATTTTGGATTTTGTCTGCTCGTCGAGCCATTCGCACTGTGGTTTTCCGTTGCCTGCCTTGTTATCGATTGAAGGCCGCGACCATGCAGCCCCAGATGGGTGATTTGCCTGCTGATCGCGTCACGGAATGTAGAGCTTTTGCCGGAGTCGCCACCGACTTCGCCGGTCCCTTTACTGTAAAGGCTTCGAGACTGCGTAATGCTAAAACCTATAAGGCGTACTTGTGCGTGTTTGTGTGTTTGTCCACCAAGGCTGTCCACTTGGAAATTGTCTCGGAATTGTCTACCGAAGCCTTTGTCGCCGCCTTGAGCAGATTTGTTTCCCGTAGAGGACTGCCGTCATTGATACGTTCCGATTGTGGTACTAATTATAAGGGAACGTGTAATTATCTTAAGGAAGTAGTTAAGTTTTTTGTTGATAATAAAATAGACATTGGAACCACCCTCTCCCGGCGTGGGATAATCTGGAAGTTTAGCCCTCCAGCTTGTCCGACCTGGGGAGGAATTTTTGAAGCTTGTGTAAAGGCTGCCAAGACACACTTGCGTCGCGTGATTGGAGAAACTATTCTCACGTTTGAGGAACTTGATACGGTATTTTGTAAAATTGAGGCCGTCCTCAACTCGCGACCCTTGTGCCCGTTGTCTTCGGACCCGAATGACCTGGAAGCGTTGACGCCAGGTCATTTCTTGATCGGACAGCCCCTTTTGGCGTTGCCTGAATATCCGATTCAGGATGTAGGATCCCATCGTTTGTCGCGATACCAACTTTTGAAACAGATGTCCCAAAACTTCTGGGCACGTTGGTCGATGGAGTATTTGCATATCCTACAACAGCGCGTGAAGTGGACAGATAAAACCACCCCACCCCAGACTGGCGACCTCGTGTTGATTAAGGATGCTAACCTGCCGCCCCTATGTTGGCGAAGGGGGCGCATTGTTAAACTCTACCCCGGAACTGACGGAGTTCCTCGTTTTGCTGAGGTTTTGGTTCGAGATTCGGTTTTGAAGAGAGCAGTTAGTGGGCTCTCCCGATTACCCGTAGATTGACGTACCGTTCTTAACGGTCCGGGGCGGGGGGATGTTCGGAAAAGATCGACGTTTCTGAACGCAACTCTAATGTCACGTCAAATTGACATTAGCTGTCACTTGAAGTTGACAGGGACACTTGATTGGAATTCTTCTTGGAAAAATGTCGGAATAATTTTGCTGAATTTGTTAAAAATCGCTCGCGTTGAATGTGCCTGGCATATCGAGTTTGAATACATCTTAAATTATCTATGTGATCCCGTTTTGTACGACCAAGGTTTTGATGCCATCTCTGGAGTGGCCGGTCGCGGATGCTTTGAAAGATAACCTTTTCTACCACACGCGCTTGTTGTCGGGACACTATATCGTAATAAAAAAAGCTCCCACGTGTGTGTCTTTGTGTATCTATTGTTGAAACGCCCAGTGTCTTGTGAACGCTGTTATTTGTGTTATGAGTGAGGTGACTAATTGGTAAGGTCTGCAGAAGAAGACGGAGCCACAGGGGGGGCCCCCCTCTCCCCACGCTGCCCAGGGACTTTCTACAGCACAGACCACAGTATGTAAAATCACCTTACTTCACATTCTCTCCGCTGTGTATCGCAGTCCAATTGTTCAGTTACATCCCGGCTGAAACCAAGTTTTTGTCCGGAGTCTATATTAGTAATACCAGCTTCCACTGCGCTAGCTGACTCCGCGGTATAGGCAGGGGTGTACTGAACAAAGAAAATAAAGCAAAGGAGGAAGTGTATACGATGGAGTGCACAATCTTATAGCCGCTACACACGCTAAAACATGCTAAATATTTACTAAAAGCAGCACTAATTGATAAGGTGTGTTAATATTTAGTTTTACGACAAATTGTGAGTTTTTAAATAAAATCAACGAAAAAAAACTAATAGATTAAGGAATCTTAGCTTAAATGGCCATATTTAGACCTTTCGTTTTTTCAGTTCTACGTAAAACTCATGAACGAGCATTAAATTGAATCCTCTGAAAATACCTTAAACGTAATTTTGCCTGCTTTAAATATTTCCGCTTTTACATATTTTCTCCCTAAATCTAGGGGAAAACCTCCAAAATTGTCAATACTGCCAAGTTGGTCCGGTCGGAAGCCTACACACGTTCCGATTTGGTAGGAAGTGAAGTTCGTGCGAACCAAATCCGGCCGACCGCGTCAAACACGAATAATAATAATTATGGTCGGACGACTACGCTACACACGTCCAGATTTGGTCTGGAGCAGACCAAATCGGCGGTCGGATCGGAACGTGTGTAGATGCTATTACCACAAAGTAAGTACGTGGCGCGCGTTTATTTTGTAATTTTACTTTGAGTAGTAGATAACTATGTAAACCGAACATAAGAAATATTGCAACTGAGAAAGACCACCAGCCCAAAGATTTTCGGACAGGGCTCGAACCCTTGGAAATCCGGACCGATGTTCTATCTAATCAATTAACCCATTATAAGGTCTAAGAGTCTACTCGAATTTTTCAATTACTTACTTACTTTTAACATTGAAGGCTAGCGTTGTTTCATCAATGAGATACCCTCGAATTCTATAGAAACAAAGCTTTGACCACCAAACACAGTGTAACTGGCAGGACCTGCCTCAAGAATTGGGCTAGCAAATTAAAAAAAAAACTTATCATCGTGTTGGCTTACAGTTCCTAAATCTTTACCGTTACCCTTTTTGGATAAGTAATTACTAGGGCCTACCATTAGCTGTCATCAGTTTTACAACTAGGGTAAGGACCCCAGTAAAGATTGACTTTCAATACAGACAAACCGTGTACTGAATTTCCACGAGGCAATTTAATCAGACTAAAGTAGATACCATTCCTAACACTTCTCCGTTGAAGATTTACTTTAAATTGTTACTTTGTAATCGAATTGGTTTCATTGAATAGAGCAATTCGGGTTTATGAAGGTTTGTAAATGACTTATAAATATTCATAACTCAACTAAGTTTGTCTATGTAGCGGCTGGCTTCCATTTTAATGTTTCACGTAGGTATCAGTGGCGAAGGGTCCATAAATGCGGATTCTCATCGGTCTTTTTAAAAATCCCTAAAACCCCACCCCACCGATCTACTTACTATGCAGATCATCACGTGGTCTTCTTCTTTTCGTGTCAACGGTAGTGTTCACATGATGTTTTCTCAGTAGTGATGTTGCAGTAGTAGTCATGTTGAAATAAAAAAAAACAAAAACCCTGCTGCAAAAACATTACCACTAAAAAGAGAAAAACAAGCTCTTTAATTTCTCATTGCAGTCAGGGGACCGTTCGGTGAAACAGTACAATTTAAAGTGTCCCCTGACTGCAATGAGAAATTAAAAGCTTGTTTTTCTCTTTTTAGTGGTAATGTTTTTGCAGTAGGGTTTTTTGTTTTTTTAATAATTATGTTATTTATTTTAGACTTTTCAGTTCATTTTCAATCATCACCTTTCTTAAATAAGAACTTCCTTTGCAGTCGGGTAAAAAAGGCCATCAACTACATAGCTGTAGACTCGGTTGCATTGCATCCGAAAACCAGCGTATGAGATGCAGCTGTTTCAACAAAATACGATATTTTTTTAATTACTTACTTACGTTTTGTAAAAATTTACATTTTGTATTTTGTTGAATAATTTTTTTTCTTTCTTTCTTTCTTAGTGCGTGACGTCAATACTTCTCGGGCTGGCCTCACCTAGATATTGTTAGGTGCAAGGTTGTGGGAGGTTTGGGAAGAAGATCATGTGCTCCATGGGTTGGATCACTCACAGGCGCACGCAGCGTTGGTCACGAAGCCCCACTTTTTGCGATTCACGCCACATCTGCCTAAGTACTTGTTCACGCCAAAAAGGCGTGACGCCATTCGCTCAGTCGCCCAAGTGCGGTCTTTAATATTCTCAACTCAAATACTATTGTCTCCCGGCCGGGGACATGTCATAAACTAGAATCAGTGAGTGCGCATATTGAAGTCATCATCACCACCTGCTCATCTAATCCCGCGAGCGTGGTGCCGTGGGCTGCCATCAAGTCACCTCAAGAATCATCCATCATCAGCACGTAACTCGACTTTTTATTCCTCAATCCTCACTCATTCCTCATTTTCCCATAGCAGCGTGTGTCTGCACTTCGCAGACACAGTACTCCAGTTAGGAGTCTGTTTAAAAACTTCTACGTTTTCTAAGGTAGACTGAGACCACTGTTTCGTGGGGGTTGTCTTTATCACGAGGTAAAAGTGTTTTTGGCCGCGGCTTGCCTTCGCCATGTTTCGACCCATCGCCACTGGTGGGTATATAACCTACTACTGGGCCTATAACGACTAAGTGGGATAACTACGCGAAACTTTAGTTTAAGAACCTAGAATCCTAACTCCCGTAAGCTAAGTATGCCTTATATTATATATATTATAGTATGGTATTACCATACTTATGGCTATTATAGCCATAAGGACGTATATATTAATAACAGCATTTATATATTTATATACTATCTTTGATCAATATCATTATGTTGAACATTCAAATAAAAAGAAAATGTCATCTCTCATAGTGGTTATGCAACTAACGTCTGTGAAAATTTACACACAAGAATTGTTAAGAAACTAAAATGAATTATATTTCGTGGCAAATTGCTTTCTTCGATTCGATAGATCGAGTGCACACAACGAAAATATGTTTCAAGATAAAAGTAATATGCTTGGAAAATGTTTTGAAGAGGCAGGGTAGCATAAACTATTTGTAAGTAGATACATATCGCTTATTGAAGCATGGGCGAAAGTATGCCCAAACAAAAAACAAAATAATATCGGCAAGTGTGAGCAGGGCAGTGAACAAAAAGAATATTTATGGAGTTTCTTCTTTCTTTATGTTGTAAGTTCTTACTTCCTATCAAATGTTATGATAAGGCCTCATCCAGAGTGAGGAACTTAACGCGAGATGGCAATATATATCTTAAATAGCCACCCGTATGGACAATGGAAACACAAAGGCTAACCAAACGGGACTGCTATTTCAGGCTATTAATAAGAGTATACGTTTCTTCGATGTAAGCCTTAATATGTACAATTCCAGTTGTCTAAGTTGTCTTTACTGAATTTGACATACTTACTAGCTTCAACGCACATAGGATTGATAAAATGCACATTATGATTTTTTCCGAACAAAAAAATCAACGGACTCCTAAAGAGAAAAGTAAAAAGGGTTAGACAGGCGGAAAATCAGTGAGAAGAACCGGAGGGTTGTAGTCATAAGTTGACGCTTAAAATGATAGTGATTTTTCTTCTTTCGAGTCAGATGGCTCGCGAAATGGCGAGGGGGAAAATGTTTAATGTTTGTTCTTATAAATATTAATAGGTACCTACAATCAAAAGTTAAGCATTCAGGGTTTATTTTTTTATGCAGTCGTTAAAGTAACTAGTATTCACAAAAATATCTCAATAACTAGGGGTTCAGAAGTTAGCACAAGTACCAATTATTCCGTTTTCTAGTTTAGACCTTTTAAGTTACATCACTACCTATTTCTTTCAAATAAAAATAATCTCTGTGAATTATATTCTACTGTAATGTAATGTTTAAGTTCTGAAAATCTGATTGCAATGAATTTCTATTCAAAGGACACCTAATGAATCAGTAACATTTAATAAGAATTTGTTGTACTTTACAAGACAACAAAGAGAAAACTTAGCAATACTTAAGTAGAAGCAGCAACAACTTAAATTCACCGAATGTAAAGCCTTACTAATTTATGACGCTACAAATTTCCTTGATCGTTTCCATTTAATTAATTTTCCTTAACAAATTCAAGCGGGATTATAAATTTTATCATTCATCTTGACGGCCGATCGACGGTATCTATCTAAAACCTGTCAAGACGCAATTTGCTGTAAAATCAATATTAATACTTAGTATCGATAGGGTTCTCAAAATTCAATGTGTAATTGAATTTCAAGATAATGGCGTCAAAGATTTTGTTTTTAAGCCTCAAAAAGATTCTAAGACTACTTAAGTATAGTAAAGTATTAAAAATACTTTATCAATAATGTTGGTACGAGAGAGTGGCATATCCCCTCCTACATTGCATTACCTGGGGCCTCGAACCAGCACTTGGTCACTCGTAGATTTAACATTAGCGAATCATTGTACTAGGAACTTCATACCAAGTAAATCGCCCTATGTTATACAGTCCACCGTTTATTTATAGATAAGTATCACCTTTTCATTGGTCCTTCGAGCCGGATTTGTGGAAAAATTCAAACATTATTTTTTATTAAGTTTATGTTTTTAAGCCTCAAAAAGATTCTAAGACTACCTAAAGTAAAGTATTTAAAATACTTTATCAATAGTGTTGGTGTGCGAGTGGCATATCCCCTCCTAAATTGCATTACCTGGGGCCTCAAACTAGCACTTGGTCACTCGTAGATGTAAGATTAGCGAATTATTGTACTAGGAGCTTCATACCAAGTGATTCGCCCTATGTTATAAGATAAGTATCACCTTTTCATTGGTCCTTCGAGCCAGATTTGTGTTGCATTTGAATAATTTTCTCTTGCGACCGTTTAATGATTGATTGATGGTTTTGGAACGTATAGAAGACAAAAAAACAAACATTATTTTTTATTATATAGGTAATTTCTTAAGTCTAGTCTAGAGCCAGACTTGTTAAACATGATCAAAGAAGGTATAACCCACAAAACTTAAATATTATAACTGCAGTGTGCCAAAGGAAATCGTATAAGTATGCTTAGAGTTATTCATTTGTAGTCAGAATAAGTAGTATATTAAGTAGTATCATTACATATTCTCTTACTACTAATAATTTATTAGTAGTAAGAGAATTTGGAAATACATAAATAAGGTCATCAACATAGAACAATAGTGGTCTTGCAAACGCTTTTAGAGTTAGTAATAAGACCCAATCTTTAAAGAAAAACCGATAACTGATCTGACCAACCGCTTTGAGTAGGTACAGACTGAATGAACACACGACACGAAAAACGAAAGATATATTGTTTCTTTTCTTTTCAATTATAGTATAA
Source organism: Crambus lathoniellus (assembly GCA_949710035.1). Taxonomy (NCBI): domain Eukaryota; kingdom Metazoa; phylum Arthropoda; class Insecta; order Lepidoptera; family Crambidae; genus Crambus; species Crambus lathoniellus. The sequence goes on along the minus strand of OX453317.1, from coordinate 17,297,376 downwards.
GACACGGATAGATATAGGTGCGGTCGTATTCGTTCTGCCTGTAACCCTTTAGAGACATACCCTCGATTTGATCTGAACTGCAGCAGGCGAGACTTGAGCCCGCGGCGCGGCAGAAATTTGGGGCCTCCGTGAGTGCTAACAACAACCTCAGCGTTAGTTCTAAACCTTTGTATAGTAAGTACAGATTGTGTACTGTCTACTAGTCTACACAGTTCTGTACTGTAGTCTACACAGTTCTGTGCAGTGTTGAGTCTACACAGATCTGTGCAGACTGTGAAAGAATGCAACAGTCCCTTGAAAACAGTAAGAGATTTCGCGAATTCAAAGTTAATGTCAAATATTGCTCAGTACCTACATGACTAGAGACTAAATCGCCAAATCAACTATTGCAGAAGTCTCTACAGAATAACATACACTAACTAAACACACATAGGAACACAGTTCTGTGAAGACTGTAAAAGACTTGCACAATCTGTACCTACCTATTTATCAAAGACAGATCGCACAGTTCTGTGCGGACTGACAACGTATAGCCAAAATATATAATCCGTGTGGTACTAGTAACAGTAGCCACAGAACTGTACAGTACAGACTAAAATAATATGGACAATAGATCATCAGCGTCGTTGAAAATTCATGCATTGACCAAAAGTTTTGCTCGTAATTCGTTTGTAGGTAGGTACTTACTGTAGAATAGTGGAATCTGTTTTGAACTAAGTATAGGTAACTATTTTCAAGAAAAATACAGTCAGTTTTCGAAAGAAATACTTAAGTGACGCATTATAAAAACGTTTCTCAATAAGTGTGGGATAATCTTTAAACGAAGTATAAAATATCAATTTCAGAAATCTCTGAAAACATTTTAAGATTACATTCAGGCAATTCTCTTGCCTATTAAACGAGATACTAAATTCTGCTTCAGGAACTTAAAAAATTAGTTACCTACTTTTGCTCTACATTTTGAGGAACATAATTTCCGAGACAAGAATATTAATTATTTGAACCGTAGCTTATGTAATATAAAGAACCTGAGTGACCATTCTTTTTCCCTTATAGCTACTGCAATATTTATTTGGGAACAGGTTGGGAGTTAGATATCAGACCCCTGATTCACAAACCGTCGGAAACGGAATAGGTATCGATTTCTGCTTTGCCTTTGTCTATCTATAATGAATGCGGTGAGTGAGTGTATAATTTCCGACGGTTTGTGAATCAGTGCGCAGGTCACTTGTGATCCTTAAAAATATAAGGCGTTGTAAAAAAAGTCGACGGAATTTTAAGGGGTCAATGTACTCATGCATGCAAACAACTTTTACTACGGTACCAACATTGAAATCGCGAAAAAATCAGCTGTTCCATACGTTTTGATCTATTCGATTTAAATTTTTCTATAGAACAGCTGATATTTATTCGCGATTTCAATGTTGGTACCATAGCAAATAAACGTTGTTTGTATGCATGAGTCACAGCCGTCTCTATCGTCTTCTACAAGCCAATGCTATGATACGGAACGGCAACATTGCTGTGAACCGGTTTACTCCTGTGAGTACTAAATCCTATCGAGGTGGCATACCATTGCTGTGAACCGGTTTACTCCTCTGAGTACTAAATCCTATGGAGGTGGCATACCTACGAAAAAGTGAGGTGTAACTAAATCACAATGTAAGAAAATCTTGGAATTCAATTTTAAACTTCTTCTAATTGTCGTATTTATCGGTCCAGCCGTTTCAGAGATTAGCCGGAACAAACAGACATACAGACAAAAATTGTAAAATATGTCATTTTGGTATATGTACCGTATATTTAATCATATGCACGTAGTAAAAAGCGGTTATTTAATGTTACAAACAGACACTCCAATTTTATTTATTTGTACCTATAGATGTATAGAAGATATGCCATCTCCATAGGATTCAGTACTCGAGGTTTACTCGCTGTTTACCTGTCAAACGGTGCAAACGGTGTCAAATCGGTTCACTTAAAACTACGTTGCCAACTTTATGCGCATGGCTTGTAGAAGACGATAGAGATGGCTGTGCATGAGTACATTGACCAATTCCGTCGACTTTTTTTTATAACACCTTATATAATAAGTACCTAAGAAATTACTTTGTAAATATATCTGTAAGAGTAATAACCTCTAATTATTAGAAGTATTTTACGAGAAAAAGTATCTTTTTTGAAAAATCTTCGAAGTGAACTAATTATCCCAATACAAAGTTTGAGATTGTATTCTTTCCGTCCGTGTATTAAACATGAAAAGTTTTCAAAGCAATCAAGTAGAATTATCATTCTTGGAATAAAGTTCTGGCGAATTTGTGAGATTTAATTAACAACTTTTTATGCCAGGTGTGAGTTCCGAAACATTTTTATCTTTCCCTTTGTAATGTTCTTGTTTAATAACTTGTATAATAAAATGTTTGAAGATAAAACAATAATATAGCTTCGTTTTCTGGCACTATTTAACACAGAATATTAACATTATGATAACTTAAGTTAAGCTTTTCAAGATAATAGGTAGAACCTATGCATGATTTATTTTTTTATTTTGATTGACAATAAAATTAAGTATTTTACGAGAGAATTTTCGGAACATAGAAACATTTAAAATACCTTAAAAAGATTTTATTTGTATAAAATAATAATCACATAATTCAAGTATAGGAAAAGAGCAATGAATTAAATTCAATCATTTTTTTAAATTAATCTTGGAATTGCAATTTACTCTGCAATGAGCAAACTTCATTTATGAAAAGTTTCTTTTATCGCTATGTAAAAAAAATTAACCTTAATTAAATTTGCGTATTTACATTTGTGAAGCTTCGTCAAAGTATTTTTCATCAAAATCGGAAAAATGGTATGTTTCTCCAACATCAATTTCTAAGTTATTATTAATTGAAATCGTTAAACTTGTGCATTGAAGGCGTTAATGCCCTGAGACTTATTAAACCATTAGCAAACGCTCGTCGGAATTCCTCTTAACGAGAACTCTCATTAAAATATTTTCAGACCAACTTTTCGATTATGATAATGTCACTCAACTTTCGTCATAGATATTGGTATACTCAATCCTTATATAGGATGATCACATCACATGTTAAAGTTTGATTAAGCGACTTGAATTTTGGCATATTTTCTAAAGAAAATACCCCTTACTTGACGTTTTCCTAATACACATTATTCATAGAAATATATGTTTCTAGTAAGTAGGTACCTAATTTTCCGCTCATTTGAAAAATGACTGAGGTGTTTATTTTCTATTATATACTTATCACATAATATATTGTATAGTCTCTCGCAATTCAACATTACGATAAAATACAAGATAACGAGATATTCCAAATATTTACATCAATTAGTTATATTATATAAAAGACATCAATGACAAATTATTTAACGAGTGATATTTTTTTAAAGATTTTACAATATCAACGTTAAAGTTTTTAATAATATATCCACTGTCTTTTGTATACTCTTCTGTTTTGTGATTGTTTCTTTCTGTATTTCTTTTGTGTGCAAATAAAGCATTGATTAATTGATTGATTGATTGAATAATAGATTATCAAGTTGTAGCAGTTGATGATAAACATCTAAGCTAAATACCAAACTATATTATTTTACAATATAACTAATTTAACATTATATATTGCTTGCTATTAGCATTAGCAGTAGTACTAAGGCATTTTCCACTAAATAAGTTTTATTTTATTGACTTTAGGGCATTTAGTTATTTAGCGTACAAACAAGTTTGGCAAGGAGCATTAACTAAATTGCCACTTTTCTTTGTCTGGAAAAGATAAGGCTGAAACTTTGTAAGTTTTGTTAAGTTTATTCTGTACCAGGAATAAAATAGGATGTTATTTAGCTAGACAAATGGGAACATATTATTATCAACATAGTCCTAAGCATAAAGGTAATTAAGATTGTCAAAAATATGTAAGTACCTGCACTAAACTGCAAGTTAGGTACCTACCTAACTAGGAACTTGGTCTTGAGCATAACACTAATAATGTCAATGTCGTTGGTAATTTCATGATATTGTCCTTCACTTAATAAAATAGTCGTATTTCATGAAATTATCAAAATCCGCTGGTCATATAATTAAATAATCCGCGAACAAAGATATAAACAGCTACCGCATGGTCATTTCATGAAATGGTCAGACGTATTGAGAGATAGTAAAAAGCTACATATTTTACTGATTTATAACACTGATTCTATCCCTTCATTGTGCCCCTAATATATTATTCCGGGACAAATTGATCCCACATCCAATCTGCATATCGCCGGCACTCAAATAATTGAAACGATTTTTAACTAAGCCGGGGTAATCTTCCTGTAAGTACCTACATCGAAATGTGAAATGGGTTCACTGTAGCATCACATAATCAATATTCTTGTGAAAGATAAAGGTTTTGGATAGAAATTATTTATACCTAAGTAAGTATAATTATATTTGTAATTGTTGCTCATTTTAAAATAATTTAGATTTTGTAAAATATTTTTCAATGTTTTCATAATACTTACATATTCTTACACATTGAGTACAATAAAGAAAAAATATAAAGTCTTTCTAATATTGTGTACTGTATACTTATCTTTTCTTATTTTGTTAAGTAATAAAATCTTATGATTGTGATTTGCCATCTGTCCGATTCCTATTATCAGCTTTTAGATTCGGAATATTTATGAGCTCATTGTTTTTACAGCAACTAAGTAGTTAGGAAATTAAATTTTAAAACCAAAAATATAGAATGCTGTATCAATTTTTTTATTAGAGATGAAGACTAAATCGCAACAACTAAAATAAACAAGTTGCAATTGACTTCTTTGAATTCCGCATAAAAGTTGTTACTTTAAACACTTCGATCAACAACAACACCTAGGTCTAGCTAGTTGGAGTGACAAACACGGCTGAGAAAATATGCGCCTACTAAGCCACTAGAACGTAAATTTATAAGTAGGTAGTTCCTGTCATTTTTGACGTAAGATCGTACATTATTATAACATTTTTTGTCAGCCATAAAGTGTTTTGATTTAGTTCGTGAGCCTTCGTGGTACTACCTACTATATCGAAGTTAAAACATCCATATGCCACAGGCAAAATAATTAAATACAAAAGTTTTTCAAAAAAGGTTGTAATTCCAACCCCCGTAGATGTCGCGGGTATAAACAAATGAATTGAAACAAGTGATTAGTACTCACTCTGCGTTGGTTTCCGGCGTGGGCAAGTCGCCGATGGTGGTTAGTGTCAGCGTGGACCAATAGAGGGAGCCTAGATACTTCCTCGTGAGGGTCGCGTAGTCGCCTGGCCGGTGGGGGTATGCCCAATCACCCTGGGGATAACATATTTACTTTAAAAAAAAGTTTAAGTTAGATAAAGTAAAGTATAGAATTGTATATGCAACTTTTTTAATCCATAGAGATGGATTAAGACCTATTATTTTATATCGCTTTGTAAGGTATGTATACTGTCAGAAAGAAACAGTCAAACTTTAATATACCTACCTACATTTAAGAAGTTGAATGTCCAAAAAGTGTATAACAAATGCTAGTTAATTATACATATGATTGTTATTACAAAAATCATTAAAGCCTTAACAATTAGACATAATTTAATTAAATAATAACAATAATAATTTGAATAACTACTAAACTAATAAAAAGATAGAACTTTAGCCGTGAAATTTAACTTTAGACTGGATGCAGTAGGGGATAAAAGTTTTGATAGCAACTTTTTGGCATCGAAGCTAAACGTATTTACAATACTACAATGTTAATATCTACTTAAGTCTTATCGGTACCTTTACAAACGAAATTCCAAAACTCGTCACAAACAAAGTTTAATAACCATAATAAAGGCTTCTAAAAGTTAATTTTCAAAAGGAAAAAGTTACATAAAAAGCGCAAAGATAAGTGTCAAATGTCTTTTAAACTCAACTCGTTAACTTCAAACGCTTGTTCTTTCATTTGTTGCGAATAAAAGAGTCTGAAGGCGTCTCCCTTTATTACTATCGTAATTAAGAGACTGGCGGCAATATACTTCATTTGGATGGCAATCACAAACACATTACCGACCGGAAATGAAACTCATTCTAGCTAGTACCCCTAGTGTAAGTTTTTATGTCAAGCAAACGCAAACTATCGCGAGTACGTATTTATGTCAATTTGTATGAAAACTGCATAAGCGCGCTACTCGCCGCTAGAGGCGCACTTACTTACACTAGGGGTACAGGACATGCGGTTTGTGTCTATTCTGTAGCTTTATGTCTTCTGTTTTACTATACTACTCAAAAGAAAATAGGGGTTACTGGGTTTTTTTCATACAATCGTGCTCACTTTAGCGTTTCATAGATGAGTAACTTGTTGCATCTCTGCAAACAGATTTACGTCAATGGAGAGACCAAAATCCCAATTGTCAAATCTCGTTTTCAAAAATTGCCAATTAAACCGCTCAATTTTCTCAAAAAGGAAAAACAATAAGTCAAACTTCCTGTGCCATATAACGATATATGGAGCGTGGAGTTCGGTTTATTGTTTTTCCTTTTTGAAAATTAAGAAGCGGTATTTGGCAATTTTCGAAAACGAGATTTGACCATTGGGCGTTTGGACTCTCCATTAACGTAAAAATCATTGCAGAGATGCAAATAGTTACTCAGCTATGAGACGCTAAAGTGAGCACGTTTGTATGAAAAAAGCCCAGTGACCATTATTTTCTTTTAAATATATTTGCACGATTTCAGGCTACAACCTAAAATGGCTAAAAACGGAACCCTTATAGATTCGTCATGTCTGCCTGTCCGTACGTCCGTACGCCACAGCCACTTTATTCTAAAACTATTAAAACTACACAGTTAAAACTTGGTAGATAGATGTATTCTGTAAACCGCTTTACGATTTTAATACAAAAATAAAAATAAAAAAAATTAAGGGGGCTCTTAACTGAAACTGAAAAATATATATTTTAAGCAAACATATTCGTGTGGGGTGTCTATAGATAGTTCTTCAAAAATAACATAAAGGTTTCTCAAACCATTTCTTCTCAAAGTAAATCTTTTGAAAGATAGAAACTTCCAAGTTGGCAAACCTCTAACTTTTGAAATAAAAGTGTGAAAAATCTAGAAAAGATATAATAAGTACGATGTAGGTAGATCTTAATAAAAACTTTCAACGAAAATTAGTTTATAACGATATATAGTAAGTACTTTTTGAGGTAACACATTTTCAAAAACCGCAAATGTAACTTTGTCATTCATACAAACACTATAAAAATCTAGTTATACTTTGCTGACGAAAAATGATAGTGGAATTTTGACTAGGTATAGGCAATCGGTACGTTAAGTGGATACGGAACCCTTCATGGGCGAGTCCAACTCGCATTTGGCCGATTTTTTTGGAACTAAAACAGTTTTCATACGACATTCCATTTTGACAGCTAATTTCTTATTGCAAGTTGCTCCTCTGTCTCGGCCGTCACCGGAACAGACAGGTGTGTGGGACTATACAAAGATCAACGCATTTTAAACCTTTTGTTTAGTAAGCTTACCTGTGCTAAAGATATGATGTTGGGTAGGCACATATGGTACTTTCAAAACATATTTTTAAATGCGGCATAAAATTTTTGATCCACACAACTGTGTCAGTGGCGCATTTTTTTTGCCAACGCAATCGTCATTTAGTTAGAATGATTACCAATGTAATGGCTATTTCGCAGTAATTGTAATTGCTGTGAGCTCCTTAAAGTCTTCCTTCGTGATTACGGTGTCATTACGTTAAGGAAATGAACACGGAAGATGCGAACGACCAAACTGCCGTCGTTGTTAAAACGATCGTCTGATTTTATTACAGTACTTTGTTACTGGATACTCTTACTAGAGGAACTTCGTAAAGCTAGGTCACGGGATAGTTGATCAGAAGTAAGTAGGTACCTACTACCTACGAATTTATTTTCACTTTTTTATTTTTTTTATTGATCATTGAAAATATTTTATATTTTCAGTGATCAAAGGTAATGAAGTATTACAAAAAAATCAACCCGTCTCACGACTAGCTACGATGGGACTCGTACTCACGATCTTTCACTGTCCGGGCGAATGCTCTAACCACTAAGCTACGGAGTCTTTAGGACATGCGTCGTATCGACCTTTCACTGTAGGTACGTCGCGCCCGGACAGTGAAAGGTCGTGGGTTCGGGTACCATCGGACCTAGTTGTGAGGCCGGTCGATGTTATCTAAGCTACTTTTACTCGTACTGTCAGTTTTAACTGACATTGACACTGAAAACTGAACGTGTGTAGTATGAAAAACTGTCAGTTTTCATCATACACACACTCAGTTTTCACTTTCAGTTAAAACTGTTCAGTGAAAACTGACAGTTAAAAGTAATCGTGTGTAGCGCCTATAATACCTACTTCATATACTAATATTATAAAGAGGAATGATTTGATTGTTTGTTCGCATCGAATAGGCTCCGAAACTACTGGACCGATTTAGAAAATTCTTTGACCATTAGAAAGCTACATTTTTCCGGAGTGACATAGGCTATATTTTATCCCGATATTCCCACGGGAACGCGTACCACGCGAGTGAAACCGCGAGGAATCGCTAGTTTTCAATATTTTCAAAATGTCAACATAACTACTTTTTAATTTAAACAATCGAAGCTTAAACATTACTATTTAAACGTGGTGCCTTGATAAAACTGTACGTCGAATAGTGAATGTTATCCCATCACTTGATTTAACCCTGCCCATTGTGTTCCCTCGTAAGCAGCACCCGCATATAAATGTGTAGTTTGTCATAATATATGGAACACTTGAACGTCCATACCATCTTTGTATCGTGAAATTGATATTGATGTAGACGCCGATAAGGAAACTTTCCCTAAGTTATTCCTAACGATAACTTGGTAAGTTGATATGAGAAAAAATATCGAAATAAATCCCAGTAGATTTGATGCACCATGATTATAATAATGATTTTAAATACACCGTAAACACACTATAAAACTATGTTGATAGAGTCTGAGTGCTTCATCACGTTACACATTTTTTTATAAAATCTAGTAATGCCGTAGTAAGTAGACAAGAGACACTTTGTGGTAGAGATGTCTATTACCCATTTACTGCGACCGATCGTTATAAAGATAAAAAAAAAACATCAAAATTACCCTTAGTTCAAACATAGTTATAAGTGGTCATTTTATTCTTGTTATTTTTTTCCGAAAAAGTTAGTTTCAGTAACAAACTGGGTCAAGACTTACAAAATAAGAATAAAAAATAACAATTTGCGTACTCTAGTAATGATTTATATGCAATACGAATTACCTCTCTTATACTGGGTGGAAAGAAATTTGGGCCCTGGAACTGCCTTTAACGCTCTAGTTAGCTTTTACATAAGGGAAACATTCTTATAGTTTTAAAAAGAATCAAAAGATAGTTTTCAACACACTTGCTCATAAAGTGAGCCTTATTACATCGATCTTAGGGCCATAAACCGACCTATAACACACGCGTGCATAATAATATTACAGTACTAGTTGCGTAATAGAATTATCCCTACAAAGTTAAGTAAGTACCTAACTGCAAATTATATGCGAGTAAACAGAGACTTTTCAATTTAACCGGGTAATACAGTATCCCTACAAAGTTAAGTTAGTACCTTACTGCAAGTTATATGCGAGTCAACAGAGCATTTTCAATTTCAGCGGGTAATAGATACAGTTCATTTTTTGTAACAACAAAGAGGTTTTATACGGCTGAAAATCCATTTACGTTTTTAGAATAAATAAATGTGTCCCTAATTCAAATATGCTTCAAATATGCTGCTAGCAAGATGTGGAATAATATACCACCACCCATACGAAACATTTCTACGTTGTCATCATTTCGTAGACATGTAAGAGAATATTTTTTATGCCTGCAGCTTAATAAAGCTACATAACTTCTTTTGGTTCAATCTTGTTTAAATATGATTGTGTTTTAGTTAGTATTGTACTGCGATGTGTCTGTGTATTTACCTTGCCTACTTATATGTTTTTCTGATTTGGAAGTAGTTAATTATCTAATGTGTTTTTCTGCTTTGGAAATGAATAGTTTATCTGCAAAAACTGGATTTAAAATTTACGTCCCATACATTTGTTATTTCACTTTCTTGTTTTAGTTTATTTCATTTTGTTTATCGTGCTATGGAGAGTGCTATCTCTACATCTTGGACCCACCTGAAAATCAGCGTCACACTATTTGCTGTGGCATAAGCTGAGGTTGGGTCCATTTCGGCTAAAATGTTTGTTTTTGTTTATGTAAACAACCTTGTTTGTATGTTTTAGTCGAATAAACTATATTTCTTTCTTTCTTTCTTTCTTTCTTTCTAATTAAGACAAAAAACATAATTAAGTATATTATTATCAAATTATTTATAATTCACAATAATTTGTTATAAAACATTTGCATTTTATCACTATTATTATACTTAATTATTTTGATTGAGGTAGGCGTATGGCTATATGTAATCAGACACCTTACATTTGGCGCGTGCAAAAAAAAACTTGCGCGCTTTTTCCCTTAGCTAATATTAGGTTATTGTATGCAATAAATGTTTGTTTTTCCTCGCAAGTGTATTGAAAAAGTGCGTATGAAACTCGTGAGCAACGTACTCACTAGACACTCGGCTGATTTACGCCCTCGCCTGCGGCTCGGGCTGCAGCCCACAGCCTCGTGTATAATGAGCAACCTTAGCTCACTTGTATCATAATATACTATTGAAAGTTAGTTAGAAAGATTATTAAAAATACGATTCCCACAAGCAAGAATGGAACCGACTAAAATTGAAAAAAAAAAACAACAGCATCTGTATTTTTATCCCCTTTCATCGATGAGTATCTCATATCATCTTCTCTAATAAACATGCTAAATTAAAAGAAAGGGAAAAATGAAAGAGTGGCTGGATTCGATATCAAGTCGGGTCGATATTGTAGTTGCCCAAACCGGGTTCATGTATAAGTAGTACAAGTATAATTTATTATAAGACCTTTATATACTACATGATGATAGCAATAAATGATTTATTATTTATTATTTACTTTTACATGAAAAGCTGATTTAAAAACAGACCATGAATGCAGTTTTGTTTCTTTAAAAACAATAAGGGTATGTTAAGTAAAATGAGGTAACTAAAGGAATTAAGACAGATTCTCTTTAGGGCACGTAACTTTTTTTCCACCCTAAATAGTTCATGCTAGATGAACCTAAATCTACCAAATAGATGCAGTATGTAATTGTTACAGTTGTTTGCTATAGTGCTTACGATTATGTGTTTACGATTTTAGGTTATTATAACTGACGATGGCGAGAGTATGAGTATATTTGCAGATTTTGTTTGGTTTGTTTTGAGATTATTTAAATTCAACGCATATCAATCCTAACACTCCTAGTAAATACAAGAAGTCCAACAGTACATACCTCCTAACATTTCTAGTGAATACAAGAAATCCAACAGTACATACCCCCTAACACTTCTAGTGAATACAAGAAGTCCAACAGTACATACCTCATAACCCTTCTAGTGAAAACAAGTAGTCCAACATTACATACCTGGAACCCCTCAGCTTCTGACAGCAAGAAGTAGAAGCAGCCGAACCAGTGCGCTAGGATGAGCAGAATGTGGATGAGGTTGATCACTCGCCAGAAGTTGGGGTACACCGTCCGCGACTCCACGATGTAGTAGCAGCTCACCGCTCTGTACACCTGGGAAGAAAATAATAAGCAATCATCATCATCATCAGCCATTATAAGCACAGAATATATAATAGTACCAAGGTACAGAAGGTTCACTCTGCAAACTCATTCAAATAAAAATAAATCTTTCTGCATAAAAATAAAGTCCAATTCCGGTCGCTTTGTCATCGCTTGCCTACCTGTTATAATAACCTAAAGTTCGCGCATGCAAGCAAAAATGTATCAATAAACAGCTCGCTCGCTGGTTAGAGATGCGAGCGACTTGCGAGTTCTGTTTTGTTGTTTCTACTGCTCTTTCTTTTATTTAGGCACCCGTAAACACAACAGTATCTTTTATACGGATTATAAGAACGTTTAGTAGTCATTGTTCGGTGCACAAAAATCACAGAAATGATCGATCGTTTTACGCGCAACGTGGAGCGTACGAGCCGAGAGCGGCATCCTTCTGCCATACGCCTGCCCGGCAGGCGCGCCGGCCGAACGTACCTAAACTGCGGAGTGACACCCCCCTATTAAGTCCCAACTGCTGGGGCACAAGCCTTCCTTATGGATGGATAAGGAGAATGGTCATAACCAACCACTCGAGCCTAATGCGGATTGGTGGGTATTAACGTTTTTTGGTTGATAGAGCAAGTCTTCACCAGACGGAATCTGACTATGAAATCAGAATATCTATTCGATTCTATCGATTTACATAACTAAATGCAAAAGTGACAATGCAAGGACGGAGTGTGCTTGGCTTTGTATTTAATATGCATCCTGTTGTTAGCGGAAGAAAGCTAAAATGATTTAGTCTCATGCTTAAAATTTTTCATTCTAACAATTAATTTATTAAAGCCTAATAAGTTGCGATGCGATACGACCAAACATGCGACTTTGTGACACTTTTTGCACTCCTGCAAGCCAGACTAATTATGCTGGAAACCGTTTTATTGTTAGAGTGATGAAATTATAAACGTTTAATGCTCTAAATGTGACTAACTACTGCCCGCTTAATTCAAAGTTGCACTTAATACCTACTACTAATTAACTATAATTGGCATTTATATAAGTATTCAAAATTTAGTTTGTTTACGTTTTTTACTAGGCACTTTATTCTCATTACAAATTAGTAGTGGAAACTGTTTAGGCTAATAGAAATTAATGTATGTTGTAACACATAAAAAACGAATGCTGTATGTTTCCCAAGAAATAAATAAAAAGTTATGCTACTTTTGAAAGATAGCACGAAAAACTGTCGTTTTTATAATCATTTTGAAGGATGGTATAGTTAACGATTACAACAACGAAAGTTTACCAAGCTTGGGGTACAGTAGAAAAATTACGTTTAAGTGTTTTATTTAGTTACTAAATAAGACACTTTACAGTTTCTAAAAGTTTTCATAAAACATTTTGTATTTTCTTAAAAGCACACAAGGGTCGTATATTTTTATTTAAAAAAACTGTAAAGTTTTCTATCCACCGTTTTCTCCACGTCTCCTGGTTAAAAGAGGACAATTTGTTTCAATTTTAACCCTCCGAACGCAGTCTACGCTTGCATTTGTTTTTATTAATATACCTAGTCAGAAATGTGCAATAATTTTCAAGAGAAGTTCTTTATGGTATTATTTTTAAGATTTACATTGCTTTAAAAATTACGATGTTTTAAATTAAATATTATATTCCATTATACAAAACAGAGAAACATAAAAATGTTATTTGGCATTGTTTTTGGAAACGACACTTTTTTTACACTTTATTGCACATAAAAAAAATACATTGACACAAATATAATTGAAACATGTGAGCAAAGGTGGACTTATCTCTAAAAGAGATCTCTTCCAGTCAACCTAGAACGTTTAAGTAAAGTTAAAGTTAGTTTTAAAATTATACTATGTGCTAGCAAAGTTTACATGATCATGTTATTGAAGTACCATTATTAATCATTTCTAAGATCTTTTTATTGCGCAACATGAAAATAATACCAATCAAAATTTCGTATCAGGTAAGCTGAGGGAATTTTCCAAATATAATTTATTTGTAAATAACGAACGATAAATAAATATGAAACGAAGAAATCTTCAGAAGCCGACTGTAGCTGATATGTAGGTACCTAAGTATGAAAGAGGGAAAAATATTTATTTTCCTTGCTGTATTTCGAAAGTGTGGTATAGATGGGACGATTATACCGAACGATTGGCAAACAAGATGAAAGAAGTGTTCAATATATTGGGGTTGGCTTGGTAAAGATGGAAAACTGTGGCATCAGAATCAATACCTGCAATATAGTTACTTATATTTAAGGTAGAGTTACTTATTTTTGCATAAATATCTCCCAACAAATATAATATCGAGAAAATGTTGACGATGTAAAAAAAAATAATACAAATATCTAGTTACCTACTCCGAAACACATATTAAATAGAAGTAGCTATTTACATACATTTTTACCCCACACTGCGGCGGAGCCCAAAGGGAGGGTTATGTATTTGACCTGAATGTATGTGTAAGTGCCTGTGCCTGTGTTCCCTTGTAACTACTAAACGGATGAACCGATTTGGATAAATGATACGTTGTTAGATTCATCTTGATAGCGCGAGTGTCACTGAGTACAATAATATTTTTAAAAAGTTGCGGTTTCTTGGTGGCATATTCTGTGCATTGTAAAAAAACATTTTTAATCCCATCGAGAGGGTATCGAATAACTTGCAGTTTTGCAGAACTCTCCGCATTTATTTATCTAAAAAAAATATTTTTATAAAAAAATAAAACCGCCTTCAAAAAAACCACATCAAAAAAGTAATAAATAATTCCTCACCAAATAAATAACGTAAGTACTTTGAAGTCGGGCGTGAAACATGTACAATTTTTTGTTGTTTTTGTTAAAACCCGCCCGACTTCAAAGTACTTACGTTATTTATTTGGTGAGGAATTATTTCTTACTTTTTTGATGTGGTTTTTTTGAAGGCGGTTTTATTTTTTTATAAAAATAATTTTTATTTCACTCTTTTTAGTGCATCGTGCAGACAATTTACGTGTTTTCTGGTAAATAGGTATGTGATCAAACTGAAAACCTCCTTTTTCGAAGTCGGTTAAAATACCTTGAGGTATCCCCTTTTTAACAAAACAAGAATCATTTAAATCGGTTTATAAACAAAGGAGTTATGCCTAAAGATACGTATTTAATTCACATAAAGTGGTAACGAAAACGACAGTATTTTTAAGATTTCCTGAAAACTACTGAATAGATTTCAAAATTTCAAAAAATGGGACTAACTTGGAAACCAACCTGATGTAATAACGTTTGAACCATTTCAATCGGTTCAGCCGTCTTCGAGTAATCGGTGGACATACACAAAAAAAAATACATACAGACGAATAGAGAACCTCCTCCTTTTTGATTTAGAAGTCGGTTAAAAAGAAAATTATTTACTAATTTTTAAATTAGTAAGTTCATACTTAAGAAAGTTGGTTGATTGATAATGAACTAAAAAGTAATTCTAAAATAAAAACGTAATTATTAAAAAACAAAAACCCGACTGCAAAAAAACTACCAGTAAAAGGGAAAAAAGCTCTTTAATATCTCATTGCAGTCAGGGAACCTTAATTATGAAGTGTTCCACCGAACGGTCCCCTGACTGCAATGAGAAATTAAAAAGCTTGTTTTTCCTTTTTACTGGTTAATTTTTGGAAGTCGGATTTTTGTTTTTTAAAAATTTCGTTTTATTTTATAATTTAATATTTTATAAAGTATTATTTTATAAGTTTAGTTGCAAAGTTTTTTGCCAAAATCCTTAACAGTTAAGCTGATTTGGACCAAATTGTAAATAGCAATTTGTCAACCTAATTTCCTAATGGAATTTTCAATTATCACCTTGCTTTGCAAGAATTTAGAAATGAAATTCCAAAGTATTAAATGTTTAAAATATGTAAATAAAAGCATTTTCCGGCGTTATTTTTTTTCCTTGTTTTTATTATCTACTTTCTTAAAAATTTAGTCTATAATGGGACACTTGCCTCTATAATTTTATTGATGACCCTTTGAGATTTGGTCTAAAACTCGTACTTAATGTCACTTTTATTTGATACTAGCTTGCCGCCCGCGGCTTCGCCCGCGTGGACTACACGACGTTATCCCGCGGGAATGTGATATATTTCCGGGATAAAAAGTAGTGTTCCTCTCCAGGCTACAGGCCATTTATAATACTAGTAGGATAAGTAGGAAACTAAAAGTAAAAGTTAGACAAAGGTAAGGTAATGGGTTGTATTATGTATTTTCTAGTATGCATAAATGCACATCAAAGAAGCTTACGGCGAGAAATCATAAATTATAATGAGAAGAACCGGGAAGAAATTCGTCAAAAGGCTGTTTTTTCTCCCGTTCTTATTTCGCGGAGAGAGAGAAATTGAAAAATGATTACAAAATGTAGTGTTACACAGTTTTTTAAACCCATTCATAATATGATCATAGCAGTCACCGTGATTAAACGACCCCTTCAAAGGTATCGAAACGTCGCATAAAACTAAAAACCCTTCATAACACATACCTTATTTGATTTTTATTAATGTTAAATGAACAAAATTATTTTATTTTAATTAAAAGTGCGCGCAAAAATCTAAGCTTTGCTTTATAACTGTTGAAGCTAAATTGATTAATAGCTCCAAAATTAACCTACAATTTTTTTATGAAAATTTAAAAACATCATCTATTTTCAATGAGCTTTGACTTAAATTACGATTTCGTAATAAAGGTTGTCGTTCACGAATGGTAAATAAACGCCCTCTCCTGATTTACTGTGTCGAGATTGTTTCCTGATTAGGGCCAAATGCTTCTTTGGTAGAGAACTGACTGAGATTGGGGCCCTGCCTGAGATTGGGCCCCTGAGTTATCTACTTTCCCTGCTATCGATCTGTTCAGACCTTGAGCTTCCTCATAAATCAATGGGAAAGATACAGAGATAAGTGCTCTGGCTTTACCCTGTTTGTTGATAGATTTTTTGTCGGCAGAAAGCGCGGGTAACCCGGTTAGTATGCTAAAAGCTTTGTAGGGTTAAACTGTGGGTTAACGCCACAAGGTCTAGATCCAGTAGTCTGGGTTTCTACAGATCTTAGAATACGATTTTTATTCCAAATTATCTTTTTCTAAGAAGTGTCGCAAATAAATTTTAATCTCTAATCAATAAACCACTTATTTAATTATTAGAGATTAACCCTAAATATTTCTTTTAATTTAATTTTTTTATTTATTACAGATTTTGTTTGATTTTATGTTTTTTTGTGTATATTTCTGGTAGGTCTGAGAGTAGGTCGACGGCTATTTTTATCTCGATTCTACGGGAGCGAAGCCCCGGGCGTAGCTAGTCACTACAGAGTACATACGAGTATAGCTATAGATTACATACGTTTTGCACAGCGATTTACCGATAAAATACAGAGCGGCATGTGAGACATTCTTACATTTTGTTTTCTGTAGACCAAAAGTGTATAAATATTTTTATTCAGAAAATAACTTTATCTTTTCTATTAATTGTATTAAAATTTTCATTAAAGAGCATCATTAGCCG
This sequence comes from Crambus lathoniellus, assembly GCA_949710035.1. NCBI lineage: Eukaryota > Metazoa > Arthropoda > Insecta > Lepidoptera > Crambidae > Crambus > Crambus lathoniellus. Next base: position 17,280,098 of record OX453317.1, on the reverse strand, counting down.
TTTGATGTCCCCACTGCTGGGGCACATCTTAATGAAAGAATAAGAGGTATAATATAATTATATTATACCTTATATTATTTTAATTAATAAACAAATATTATGTAAAATAAACTATCATCAATTGAGTAAGAGTTTAGTTTTGATATGTGAACTGAACAACTGTCTCTGTTTCCTGATTCAAATAGGATCCCAAGCTCCCAAGGGAAAGGACAAATTAATGTTTTCTAAGATGCTTAGGACGAGATCGGAATGTCATGAATAGGTAACCATTTACTAGTTTATTTAACTTGTTAGGTTTGTTTGAAAAAGAAACCCTTACAAAAATTAAAAAATTCGACAAAAGCAAACAAAGAAGCTATATAATTTTTAAATGACGTTGAAGTAAAACAGAAGTTTAAAAAAAAACAAAACAAAGTAAAGTTTTTTTACGGAAAATCCGTTAAAAAGTGTTTCTTCAAGTCAAATCAATCAATCAATCTAGTTTATCAAGTCTAATAAGACTTTTATTATTAGACATCGTAATACTTTTGACTTTTGTTTTTATGGATTTTTAGTTCCCGACATTTCGGCACCTTTTCAGGGGCCGTGGTCACGGAAATATTAACGTTTTCTACTGTATAACGGAACTCGAATCCATGATTCTATGTTGAATATTTAATTTTCTAGTAACCCATAGTGCATTCATATATCTTAATCTCTAGGGTTATAATCGGGATCTCGGAAATTCAATTTGGTTGCAATGCCATTCTCAGCTATGCTTAAGTGGAATAAATCAATTTTATTTTATTTGCTCTATTTAAGAATAATAATCCGTAAGTCTTTGCAGTTATGTCGTAAAAATACTCTGAAACTTACTTTAAAGAATCTGGGGAAGCGTATGATAGGGTTGGTGCCTATTTTGAGCTGCAGCAGATCCAGGGGTGTCAGCGAAGCGATATCCAGCAGGAACGGCCGGGATCTCAGGTAGTGCTTCGCAAGCTTCTTAGAGTCATACACCTGGTGAAAGAGATAAATAAATAATTGAGGTGCTTTATTGTTCACACAGGCAAAGGCCATCGATATTATGCTGCCACCAAAAGTATTGTTGATTGTTAACATCTGCTAGGACCTTCGTGGTCTAGTAGTACCTACTGTAGGCCGTATGTACAGACTCCGGTCTAGTATGGCAACAGATGCCTGAAATTAGTTTGATAATTACCTAATGTAGACTAATTTAATTTAAGTTTTCATGTTTGTAAAAAATATTAGAAAATAAACGTTATTATTATTATTATTACCTACACACCACCGGTAACAGACCTATAGTTACCGGGTTCGATATTCCTAGTGGGGTAGGTACATAAATGTAATAACGTACACCTACCACCAACTAAATCGAATACAATAATAATTGTATTCGGTTTAGTTGGTCGTAGGTGGTAACTTACCAAGTGTCGTCGTTATCGTCGAATGAAGCAGTTCACATAATTGAGTATTCGACAAAAAAGTTTTTATTGACTTAAAATGTTCATTTAATTAATAGCAACACAACATAGGTATTTATTTTCAAATATCTTGCATATTTTCAGCGATATAGAGCATCAAACTTACTAAATAGACAAGGAGAGCGCTATAGAAACGTAACGTCACATTTCCATAGAGCCATACTCTCGCCATAGAAAATTTCGTTTTAGTAAGAGATAGCTAGAGTCACAATTAAGTAGCTCATAATTCGCTTGTTATAATACATAGGTATTGAATTTCTTTTTTCATATTTGTTATTCAATAATGTTATAATTTCGCATGTCTTAATTAAATATTTACATTTCAACAACAGTCAAACACCCAATTGTGATCGAACTTCACTTGGTAAGTTCGTTTATTTTCAATTATTTAATACTTAAAATACTAGGTATGTACATTATTGAAGGTACTTTATTGTACTATTTAGGTACCTATTTATGGAATATATATTTGCTGAAGGTTTAGAGACATTGTGCATGATGTTCACAATCGACCTACAGATTATGTTACTCGCTAATAGGTATGTACATCTGTCAGTTCCCTGCTCTCCTATATACTGTCGGCTGGAACGAATTTTCCACTGTGTTAACTTAATATTTAAAGCAATATTCTTAAAGTCCATGTCAATGTACAGTCGAACCAATTGAATAACCCATTTTTCTAATAATTTGTTTGCAAGATTCAAAACTAAAAAGGTCAGTGTCAATGTCAACAAGTTTCAATTTTGACCTTATTGAATTTTCATATCAAAACTATTGTTTGTTTGTTTGTTTGCATCGAAAATGCTCGATGCCACGAGCCTATTCGATGCCACGCGCGGGTAAAACCGTGAGGATCCGCTTTCTGTTATAAAATGAGTTACGGTGGTTCACGATTCAATTGGTTCGACAGTACATATGTAAAAACACTCAAATTTGGTTGGTTACATATTTGAACAATCTTATGAGTAGGTACAGTTTGAAGAAAGACATTTTATTACACAAAAGAAATAAATATGAGTTGTCTCTCTACATTATAAGATGTTTTGTTTTCATCTAAGTGTATAAGTGTTTATTTATCAAATCATGTCTTCAGAAAAAACATTTCTACATTTCACTAGAATATAAAGTGTAGGTACTTTATTAAAAGGTAGAACAAGCTAAAGAGCTAAACCAATATCTCAAGTACAATGCAAGAGATAAAATTTGTATTTGTTTTATCACTAAATTAAATTACCATGTTTAATGAGTCACACAAACACATCAAAATATGACTATAAAAATTACTGCATTTAATGTGCGTACTCGTGCAAGTAATAACAGTTTTTGTTTCATCGAAATCTGTCCAGGATTTCCAAAGTTACAGCGTTGTAAAGTTTCACCAGCTTTTGTAAATTTGGTTTCCTTGCGCGCTATTGCGATGACGTCATGTCGCAGTGACATCTCCGATTGCGGCTGCTGCGGGTGATTTCCGTCCAACTGTACCTACATAGAGTCCGTCCGTGCGCAATCTTCGCGCAACTGGTGCGTTTTTGGCGCTAGTTACAGTACCTACATTTTCTTCGTTCTAAGGTTATGGTAAATGATCAGTATTCGATTTCGACCGCGCACAGGCGCACTCTAAAACAGTCACCTACTGTCCATTTAACGGCTTCGTGTTATTGTTGATCGAAGTTTGACGGGTGCTATTTATTATATTGACAGAATACCGCCCGCCATTACGAAAGTTGATTTAATTTAATCACGAAAATACAACTTTTGTATTTGAAGGTGTTTTTTCACATGGGTTCAATACAAAATTCATCATTGATCGACTATAAGAAAAATAAATAAATTTATTGCGAAACCGTGAGAGCGCAACTCTAATAGCCAAAGGAGAAATACGGAAGCGCCAACTCTCAATCGCGATGTGACGTCACACGTTAATTCCATTGGCTCACCCGAATTTTTCACGGAGGCCGTACTTTAACGTTCAATATCTCAGTCATTTTTGAAGATAGGAAAAAAATAAAAACATATTCTTTTTTCTCGAGTAACATATTTTTTAGATATGCTGATAACAAAAATCATTGGTGTGACTCCGGTGCAATTACATGCGTCATGATCACGGAACGACTAATTCATACTAGCAGTAGAAGTATAATTAATGACGTAGAAGTGATAGTGACCAGTAAAGTTTAAAACGTTATCAAAATAGTCTAGGATCCGACAATGAAACTGTGAAAAACGAAATATATGTAGCTTACTTCACAATGGTTAAGGACTTCCGCCAAGTGACGCCTGATTCAATCAAATAATGACAATGAAACTTACCATAAGCCCCTGTTCTAAGTAGCCGGTCCTCAGCTGCACTACTAAGTCCAGCGCGAACACCACGTCGCTGATGCCGTCGCACGTCAGCCAGAAGTAGTGGCACATGATCTGGTGGAAGAAAATTGTCTTAGTGGGCATTCCCCCTCCTAAGCCCCCATCAAGTCCTTGTGACTAGATGGGGGATCAGGAAGCGGCTAAGTGAGTCCCACGTAATCACCGTCCGCACAATTATGTGGACGGGGTATGCGAAAACGCATTCCCCTCACTATAATATAAAAGGTAAAGTATTAGAGGAGACTGATAGATGCCCGTGATTTCATCCTTCATTTCGTTCATAGTGTGGAATTATGATATTAAGTAGGTATATCATGCACCCTAAACAACACTTCACATAATTTTTTTGGGAAATACTGCCAAACTACCAAAATTCACAATTAAGTAAATCAAAGTAAAAAGTTTTGTTGAGTCATTTTGCTGAGACCTCTCTTACGGTATCTGAAATATATTTTTAGGCTTAGGCATTGCTGCATATGGTGGCGGAAAAGGATAATTCCTACACAAATAATTTAAATAGATTAGAAAACGTATGTGAGTCTATAAAAGAATCGTGCGTCTAGAAAGAGACCAGCAATTACACTTTCCCAAGCATTTACTTATTAGGAAATTAAAATGAAATAGAACTCATTTCAAGGTAAGTGGCCAAACGTTGGAACGTATGTGAGTCTATAAAACAATCGTGCATCTAGAAAGAGACCAGCAAACACACTTTCCCAATACTTGTAGGGGAATCAAAATGAAATGGAATTCAATGTAAGTGGCCAAACGTTAGTTATAAAATAACCAAATACTAGGACTCGATAATATTAAAAACTGTATACAATACAAATGTATCTTCATTCATGAAATTTATTTATCAAAGGAAAATATGATTATCTTTTCCATTAACCTTGCAATATCCAATTTAATTTGGGATGAAATTAAATTACCAATACACGACACAGATATGTCGAGGTCCTTGATACATCAGTAACGGTCAACAATACCGTTATGATTAAAAAGGTTATCAACGGTACGTAATATAGCAGCGGGTTCCTTTTATATCCAAAAAATCCAATATACGAGGGATTTAATATCAGGACATGCTGTTGGAAACTGTCAAATATCAATAGCTATCAATAGCAAGCTCATTATTTGGTCACTAATACCACAATATTGGCAAAAGATTTTATACGGTTATATTTTTTTGAAAGAAAAGGACGATGTTAACTGGCAAGCTCTTGCTTATAAAGGAAGCTCCGTTGTTTTAAGAATGAAATAGCACTTAATACATTACTTATAAAACTAATATTATAAAGAGGAACCTAAATTACTCGAAAGAATACAACTCAAGGTCTATTCGTGCAGGCGGTACCTAAAATATGCTTTAACTCCTAAGCGTTAAGGAGTTCTACCTTCCATCATCAGCTCACTTAACCTGAAAGATTGCAACCATAATATCTTTACGTATCAACGATATTAAGGAATTATCCTCCAACTCCTAACCATTGAGGCGTTGTACCTTCCATCACCAGCTCATCATTTAATGAGATGATGACTACCAGATGCAAATAATTGAAAAACTTTAGAAATATATAAAACACGAAAATGCTTATAACATTTGCGGCTTTTCCTCGAATTACCCTGGATCCCACCATCAGATCCTGACTTGGTAACAATAGGGCCACCTCAGGAGTATACTTTTCCGAATAAAAATAACTTTTCAATAGAAAAATTCCTCAATAGTTTGCGAAGATATTGACGGGTAAAATAAGAACTACCAATCCACAACAATGTGTTTTTTCAGGATTCTGAAAAAACTTCTGAACCGTCTACTGTAAATTTTTTATGGGACCAAATTGAAGCTTTGGTCTATCAGATAAAACAAGAACTAACGAAATCGGTTCGCAGCTATCGTGGAACATACAAAAAAAAATTCAGACGACTTCAATAAATGCAAAAAACATTCTCACTTGAGAACCTCCTCCGTTTTTTGAAGTCGGTTAAAACTACTGGAACAATTTTAAAATTTCTTTCACCATTAAAAAGCTACATTCTATCAGAGTAACTTAGGCTATATTTTACCCCGATGTGGTTTTACCACGCCGGAAATCCACACGGGGCCCCTAGTAATATTATAAATAGTGTTGTTTGTTCGTCTTTCTCGTCAAAGCGGAGTTAAATACGCTCAAACTAGTAAGAAATGCCTTAAGTGGAATCCTCTGTTGAAATGTTTCAAGAGGAAGCAAAATCTGCCAATCATTGAAGTTTATCACCGAGGTCTGGGCAGAACCTTTCAGTTCGCACACTGTCATAACTTTTTTCACCTGAACCTTTCATTTTAATTTCAAGAATCCATACTTATTGTAAATGTAAAATGTGTGTTTGTTTGTCCGTCTTTCCCGTCAAAACGGAGCAACGGATTGTCGTGATTTTTGGTATGGGGATACTTTAGGATCTGTAGAGTGACAAAGGCTACTTTTTATACCGGAAATATCACATTTAAATTCAATATCTAATGGTAAATCTAATCGCACAAACTAATCTAATTTTTATCTTACAAGGAAAGTTAGTTATTAGTTGTAGTGATAACAATGAATCCTGTCAAACAACATTATTTTCCGAAGTTGAAGCTCTAGTTAGGAAACTCTGAATTCTATCCGGAATTCAGAGAATAACGAAGTTAGTTTTGTGTATTTTGGCAAAAGCATGTCACCTCCAACGCCATGCCATCCAAACCCATCTTAAGTGTATCATAAAATAGTTTTTTGGTAAGCTTTGTATAAAATCTACCAGAAGTAGGTATTCCGATTCATTGTCCGTTAACCAATCACTTCGAGTTTCAGGAAAATAGGTCTATCGTAATTTTACTGAGCAGCAATTTACTCCATCCACTTGGGGTGTCACTTTACAACATCGGTAGGGGTCTCTCAAGGGAGCGTTTTGGGCCCCCACTCTCTCCCGTGTTTACTTAGCTGGCTGTCTTGGGAAATAAAAAGGAGTAGAAATTCTGCAACTAGTGCAGTTATTTCACGCTGAATAAACCACATCTGTGTTTTCAGCGTGGAAGCACGATCTTCAAGATTTCACTTTAATTTGAAGATGTAGAATTTGCACTCCAATTTGAGTACTCGAACGAAAGCTACGTTCCTACTTTGTTGGTGTTTGGTTATCATGTTATTTGAGTGAAAAGGTACAGAGGTGAACGTTTATTAACGTTCTGAACAAAGTAAGATTGTTTGCATACACAATTACGAGGCTAGACGTTGTATTTTCTTGAGAAATATTTTTATTTATTTGGTTAATTGTTTTGGTAGGCATACAGATACAGTTGATGGATGGCATACGTTATTATGAGGTATATATTTGAAGATGTAGAATTAGCACTCAAATTTACTTTATGAAATTAAATAGGTGTTTATTTTTAAGGAAAATCCCAACAATGAGCGTTTTAGAAAGGTTTTTGATTCTAAAAGCAAGTTTTTGAGGAAAATTTAACAAAGCGGGGAAAATAATAATACGATCACGTTTAAAAAATGAGTTAATGACGATGAGTTGTGAGGGAGTTATGACATTCCACATATTTTATCCCAAGATGTTACCAAATTTAAACCGGAGATTTTAACCAGAGTTTCTGAATTGGACCGAAGGATGGGTTTTTAAAGTTTGAATTATTTTGCTGCAAAAAATCTACTAAATCCTACTAATATTATAAATGTGAAAGTTTAGATGTTTGGATGTTTGTTGCTCATTCACGCCAAAACGGCTGAACGGATTTGACTGGTGCGCCAATCTTTTCTGTACCGGTGATTATCTTAGGAACTAAAACAGTTTTCATACGACAGTTCATTTTGACAGCTAATTTCGTATTGCAAGTGGCTCCTCTGTCACGACTGTCACCGGAACAGAAAAGCTTGTGGCAATGGGACACAGATATTTTGTAGCCTGGAGAGGAACATAGGCTACGTTTTATTCCGGAAAAATATCACATTCCCGCGGAATAACGTCGTGTAGTCCACGCGGGCGAAGCCGCGGGCGGAAAGCCTGTTATTATTATAATATAAAATATTTAAAAGTGTCAGTTAACCACTGCCTGCAAAATATATTTACCAACACAATATATTACACCCAATTGTGGAAAATAATAATATCATACTAAATTCTATTACAGTCAAACCTCCAATGTTCTGTAAAATTGCTAGCTATGCTAACAGTATCGAAACTTTCCCAAAAGGTATTCTTTATGATCCCGTAAACTTTTATACTTACTTAAGTATTGAGTGTCATTCTTCGTTGAAATAACGGTGAAAGTTTTTAAATCTAGTCCTAGGTGTACGTTCATAAAACGTTCAAGATAACTCAGTGATTTTTTATGACCCATTGAATTAAACAATAATTGGACCATTTTAGAAAGTAACAAGCTGAAACATCAAAATAATAACTCTAAGATTTGGAACTTACTAGTCTTTAACATTAAATGGATTTTAAAATTAAAGTGTGACAATTGCAAAAATGCCTTATGATTTTATGTTTATTAATGATTTTTCCTATACTTAAGAAAGTCTTTTTCAAGAAAATTTTCTGATTTCTGAGTAAGGGGAGTATATGCATTGTCACTGTCATTCACTTCAGAATAGTAAAAGACAAAGTATAAAATTCGAATATGATTCCTGTTCGGACAGTTTGTGAATTAGGGGGCTGATCTGTCAAGCGGGAATTAAACCCTTTATAAGCCGGTTGATAGCTCTGATTGCTCTACTAACAGATGATTCGTTACAATTTTCTAGAACTAAAAGATATTTGAAAAAATTAAAATGAAGTATTTAGAAAAAATCGACCCTTCTCAACCAGCTCCGATACGGAGTCGGAGCTCAGTGGTTAAAGCAGTCGCCCGGATAGCGAAAGATCGTGGGTTCGAGTTCCATCGGAGCTAGTTGTGAGACGGGTCGATTTTTTCTAAATACTTCATTTTAAATTTTTCAATAATAAAAATTGCATTGTAAATGCAAAAGGGTAAAAAAAATTAATAACTTAAAATATATTTATTTTTTAATTCTAAAAAATTCTATTCAGTTTACATTACTAAACAAAGATACTGTTTAAATAAACAAACGTCTGCCCTCATTTTCTAATTAGCTTCTCTTATTATTGGATTAAATTACTTGTATGTTGACTTTAATTTGTGCTAACTCGCTAATGAAACCTTCTCTATTACAAGCACGGTTAAACATCCTGTTGTTGATAATATCTGAAACTGCTCAGTCGAATATGATATTATCAGATGCAACTAGGTTATCTGACAGAGTGAAGTTTATCAATTTAAATCAATGCATCAAACGTTTGGTAAGTAAACATATTTTATTTATTATGTTTACAAATTGTATGTTTTTGTAGGGAAACCTTTCTTTAGTTACATCTTATTCTGTTTAAATAGTTCTGGTTTCCTTGGTATGAATATTTAGACTGTAATAATAATCTTGAATGATATTGATGATGATTGTGATTTTCATTTTCTATATTAACTTGTCAGTGACACTGACACTAATTTAATGATTAACCTAACGAATATAATCTTCAGTTGTTTGAAATTGACAAACAATTTAGTCAATTAAGTTGGTGAGGACACAGCTTGCTGTTGACAAAAAAAAAATGATCAGACTTTTCAGTACGTAAAAAGTTTGACGATTGATGAAGACGACTACCAAATTCTGAACTTGGTTTTTGCCAGATTCTAGTTCAACTAAATATCACTGGTTTTGTTTACTTGTTCATGGAATATCGGATAAAATAACCCCCTCCTTTTTGGATTGGAAGTCGGTTAAAAATGGGTGTCTTCGACCGCTTTTCACTATTTTTTTAGCGAGCAGAACGAATGTAAGTATTCTTAAGTCTCTTGTGAATGATTCAACTTACGAGGCATAATTTTCGTATTCATGAATTTTAGGTGTCTTGGAAGCAGGAATAGACACTTAATTTTTTGAGAAAAGAGGCCTTCATACAAATATACAGATGGACAACATAAAATCATCCATTATGGCCTTCTTTATTTCTTCTTAAGAAACTTACTCTTAAATTGCCGGCCTACTCTAAATTTGGCGAAGTGGAAGGATACCTGCCTTCTACGCCAGAGTTCTCGGGTTCCATTCCTGAACAAGACAAATATTTGTGTGCATGAACATGTCTATTTGTCTTCGTCTGGGTGTTTTCTATGGATATTAAGTATGTATTTCCAAAAAAGAATTAGTATGTAGACATATTTTTATCCATTTTCTAGTTTCCATAACACAGTTTCTTAATGAAAACTACTTATGAGCTAGATAATTGGTGTGATTGTCAGAAAATTTATTTATTTATTGCGTTAAAGAAATAATATTCATGATGCAAATATATTCTCAAAGGTTGTCTTAAACAACGTATTGATTCTATAAACATGTATGCTTTGGGACAAAAAAGGTTGGGTTCCCGTTCCCTTTGGATTCGGTCAAATGGGTTGAATAATAAATAAACGAGTTATTTATGGTAAATAAATCTATTTGTATATGAATTTATTTCAGGCTTTAGTAAATTTTAGTGACCTGAAGAATTGACATTTTACTGTAAGGTCAAGTTACTTTGGTCACAGATTACCTACTAAATAGTTACTACGTAACCAGGCCTGTCTCACTTCCATACAAGCGGCGCAAAATCCCCGAGATATTTACCTACTATTCTGGAAAACAACCTCATTTCAACATTTTGCATTGCGTATAGCGTTCATAGTACAATAACTGTCTGCCGTCTCGCTTCAATCTGCTAGGGCTGTGAGAGGTACTACTTTATCTGTGAAAGTAATACACGCGAAGAGAGACAGATGGAGATGGCGACTCATGCGGATGCGTACGCTGCGTGTGCGACAAGTCGAGCGAGTGCCAGCCTATTAAGACTAGTCCGGTGACCGGACGCTTGCGTTTAACATACCTAAACTCGGGAGTGAAATTTCTGTACCGTAAGGTACTAATATATATTCTGTGACGTAACTTTGGTTGCTATAACACGTGTAAGTTACTACCTCCTACATTACTTGATATCGTATCGTAGCCGGGCGATATTAAATGTTATTTCTTTATTTATTTTATTTTTATTTATAACCTTTATTGCTACAAGCAATTGGCGGACTTAATGCTATGAGGCATTCTCTACCAGTCAACCGGAAAGGTCACTATCACCGGAAAGGTAAATATCAGGTCACTTACAGTCTGGAGACTTTACGGAGGAGCCCGAGGCACAGTGGATAGCGCCACTCAGCCTGCGATCGTTGAAGTTAAGTAACTTTCGCAATGGTTAGTCACGGGGTGGGTGAGCGACCTTCTCGAGTTCTCCGTGCTTTGGAAGGCACGCTAAGCCGTTGGTCCCGGCTGCGCAATGGGCCCACGTGGTGGGTCATGCATGGCCCATCTTCCTTATCCATCCATAAGGAAGGCCTGTACCCCAGCAGTGAAGACATTAATAGGCTACTTGACCCTTTTTTTATTCGTGTCCTAAACGACTAATAATTGTCCTATTATACAAAAAGAAGTATTTATTAATATTTTAAAACATCTACCAGTGTATAAAGTGTAATGTCCATGACACAAGTGCTAATCTCAGAATCAGAACAATGTATGAGATTGTCAGATATTGTTTAATTCAATGATTTTACTTACTTGTAATTCTGGAAAGCTCTGTCTGACTATGAGGGTCCACAAATTGTACAGCACACACAGGGTGATCAGCCACAACCAATAGAAGTAGAAATTTTCGTCAGGGTTGACCACAGTTCTAGGCACCCGGATCTTTCTTCTTCTCGACCTGTTTGTAGACCTGTGTTCCCCTGTAGCACCTTCAGACCCTGTATCTTCAACCTGAAGTAAGATAAACACGTTAGGTCAGCGAATTTTTTTATTTTAATCGAAAGGTTTGATGTCTGATTCCATTTTCATAAATTTATAACGCTTGGTGTCTTTGATCAATAAAGGCCATCAGATAAGATTTTTTTTAAACAAAACACGTCAATGTATTAATTATACTTGTAATTCTCATAAACCCTTTAAACCATGCTACACCAACAAGAAATAACGTTATTCAAAAACAAAGGTAAAGAATTTTAAAATATTGGGATTAGGCAATGATAAGTAAGTGGTGATATGATTCTAAATACCTTTAAATACAAGCAATGTCATATTGTATACTTGATGAAGTCGGAGGGTTGGGATGCTTTCAGTTAACTGTTTCAGCTTTGCAACAACGAAAGGATCAATGATTAAAATCAAAAATTTGGGACAAAGCAGTGCGTTTCATACTAAATCACATTACGATGGGATCACACTTGGACCACGGCCTCAATCTCAACAGACCATGTGGAATGCAATGATCACATGACAGGCATGACATGGGGCCTCACAGTTTCCTGCGTCGTCGGAGTCTGTCTTGTAGAAAACCTCTTCAAAAACGAATCTTCTCTCTTCAACGGCGGTTTCTTCTGTATCGCAGAGCTCAGCTGTACCGTCGTTCGCAGCTTCATCCATCTTTGGTTCGATTTTGTTCTGCACACCAACAGAATTAATAAGTACATGTCAGTAAGAAAGTTTTTACTTTAAGGGAAATTTAAGCAGAGGGAGCTATGCTTTTAGAAAGACAAGTTTGAGGTAGGTTAAAGTAATCGGAAAAGAAGGCTCCATTGAACTTCAATTTGTACGGATTCTTTGTACAGATATTGTTTTAGAAGTCTATAGAGAAATTGAATCATATTACTGGCAAAGAACTAGGATAGGCTAAGTAAGTAAGTCGAGTTTGAGAAAAAGATGTTTCTATTATCTTATTTATTTATTCAGTGCTTCACACACTTTGTTGTGTATCGAAATATTTTAATAACGTGCAAACAAATAATCTACCTTTATCTACATGCGGCATGGCAATTTATGCTAGAAATAAAAGTACAATTCCAATGTAAAAAGTATGTTTGTAGAGTAAGATTTCAGTGAGTCGAATACAAACGCAGCTAAAACTAATACTAATCTGAATCTAAGTTAGGAGTTAAAATTCTAAATAGTCAACTATCTATTGACAAATTTAAACGTCCATACAAATGCAAGTAAACGAATAACACTGAACACGTGATCTCCCAAGTGATAGTAGGAAAGTAGAATCTGTTCAAGGTGAACTAGTATAGACACAATATCCACAAGAAAAACACACAAAATCCAGTGAGAAAAGTACCATTCCCGAAGTTCCTATACATAGACGAAGGTAGCACACCAGTGGGAAATAAACAAACAATGATAATAAACGACAACGATATGCGGATTTACCGTTGTCCGGTCATTTCGAACCTTTTTATTTTCCTTAGTGCCTGGTAGTATGCCATAACAGCCTGGACGTGTCTCCACTTATGTCCGCATTTGTCTTTGTCAGATCCAGGCCGCTCTGTGTCCTGGACGGACTTGTGAGAGCTTGACGAGCTCGATGCAATGATCGGTCGCCTACAAAGGGATGTTTCGTGTTACACGGATGCGGTGTACAGTGTATGTGATCTGGTGGAAGCCCGGCGTCGCGAGTTTCTTTGATTGCTTTATCTTTACATTTGAATTTATCATTTACAAATATTGCCTCATTTTGTTCACTATCTTTATCAATTTTAAGGAACCTTTTTCTTCGAAATTACCATTTTTCTATGTAATTGTGTCAATGGATGATAAAAGCAACCAAATTTAAACTCGCGGCACAACAATCTCATCGGCTGTGACTTCACAAAAGAACAACATGCATAATAGCAAAATTAACCATCATGTCGCTAATATCGTTCAGGACAATACAATGTAACCAAGTAGTGTCTCTTAGCATACGTGACGGCTAGTCGTCAGGCTGTGCAGGGTCGTGATCTAGTTGCTATGCATAATGCACGATTTCATAATAAGGCTTTCAGTCAGTTTTGATCAGATTTGCGTCTTGCGTTGTTTTGAGATGCTGGACGATCGAGCTGCGTACGGAATAGAAAAAAAACATAAGTTATTTTGTGATTGATACCCTTTTACTTGACTATTTTTTGATTCTTCTGTTACAGATTTCTCCATAATTTATGATTGCAATTGAGAATTGTGTTTTGTCTGAGATGATAGTCTTTAATGATAATCTAGATTCTAATCAAAAGATTTTTAGAAAAAGTCACTTTAAGAATATACAAAAGCGGTTTATAGTACTATGCATTCCAAGAGAGAACTACCCAATGGAGTGTCTATAGGCTTCTCCAAAAGAAAAACTTCTCTAAATAGAATCACTTTTGTCATTCCGTGCGCAGCTCAAGATCCAATGCCTTTCTAAGGGGCGGTAGGGCGCAGTGCAACTAAGCAAGCCCTGGGATGGCGTGCGCCTAATATCTTCATACCACCAGGCCGAACAAGCCTTGCGATGGCGTGCCACTAATGTCATCTCATACCGCCAGCCAGTCTAGGATGCGCACTATGATGATATTTTGTCATCTCTCATCTAACGATAGCGTGATTTTGTCCTGTTCACTTATCAGTGATTTAAGAAAGAAAGAAAGAAAATGAATATTCATGCTAAGGAATTTTTAATCGTCCAATTGTTTTTGCTACCCCCTCCATTCAGGACATATTTTGACTGACAAGAAGAACAGGTGCATCCGCTCATCAGCTTCAACAGAAGCAACAACATAAACAAATAACACATGTTACTGCGGAGCACAAATCGTAGGCACAATATTGTGAAATAACATTTAAGATTTTCTCGTACTCAAATCTAAGCGAGACAACAACACGCATCATCGATGATCAGAGGCGACAGAATTTGCTCATGATGCGCATGCCAGGCCGGTTGGCCGAACTGCCAAGCTGGCCTTGGGATGGCGTGCGTCTAATTTCATACCACCAGGCCAAGTAGCCATAAGGTGGCGTGCCACACTTACATGTCATCGGGACGGGCGTTTGGCGTGAAGGACAACTTGCTCAACAATCTAGGGAATTCGGGAAAATGCTGTTCAGTTTAACTATACATTGTAGCGATTGTACAAGAAGGAGCTTTACGTTGTCTACTTTTGTAACAAATTTAGATTATTTTTGTATAGCTTAGGGGCATTGAATACTTTAACATCAAATTGTAATACTCAAGAAGATTTGGTAAGTTTTGGGGAGTATTACGCTATTTACATATACGTGGGCTTTTAACTTGATTCGAGACCGATTGTTCAAAGTTCGACAGAACTATTTTCTGTAGTACAAGGTACAGAATTAGGGTCGTATTTTATTAATGATTATTTTAAAGTGAAAATAAAAACATAAGTTTTAGCCTTTGGGACCAATGCTTATAATTTTATAGAAGTTTCGTTCTATGTGTTTTTCTATTTACCAAACCGTGAACTATAACGGAAGTATAGTTCACGGGTACTCGTGGTATACCTACGTAATTTGGTGTTTTTTTTAAATAGTTTGTTTATGAAACGCAGAAATGATTTAGCGGAGCGCTTGGTATAATATTTCGTTAGGCTGTCAGTGGTGCCTGCACTTTGAATAAAATTTAATTATTTCAATTAGTAGCTCATATTTAATTTATATCAATTTATTTCACTTAAACTTAAACTTTGGAATGCAAAAAGCTAAGATTTTACTACAAGTTCCGAAACATTGGAGGCGTTTTAATGAATAAAATGTACTGAACTATACTTAAAAGCTCCTTGTATAATATTTTTATAACAAAGGCAGCTCTTGACACGGTCCTTGTAATATTGACAAAGGATTTTCAAATACGAAGCAACTGACCTAAATTATACAACGTCACAACTTGTGGTGAAGCTAGAATACTTTCAATAAGTACTACTCGTATTTTAGAATTAGTGTTACCTACTATGTATTTATTTTGATATTTAGTAGAAGCCAATAGCTCGATATAGCTTCCCATTAGTTAGTATAATTTAAAGAAAGTGCGTTTTCATCACTTTTAATTGCCAATTCGTAAATATTTAATGATTAAGAATTTTAAAGCAAATGGAAACTTCACTAATTTATTCTAGTCTTGTGCTTAATCGGACACTTTTTGATTCGCACTGTACTAGTACAATCCAGGCAAAGTATAGTACCTACACCTTATTAGTAAGTACCTAATTATAGTACGCACCAGTACCACAGAATAAATAATAGTACACCAGTAGTACACAGAAATAAAGCCGTTATCCCGCTGACCTCTAGTAGTGCAATTGAAGTTGTTAGAGGTAAGTGTAAATATTAGTAAAAAGGTACTTAATTTTGATGTAAATTGTTACTTGTATAAATGTTGCTCATAAAAACTGCTTGGAATCGTGTGTCATCCACAAGGCAAGCGTCATATGAATAACAATAATTATATATGCGAAAGTGTTTGTTTGTGTGTGTGTTTGTCTATTGTCCGTCTTTCACGCTAAAATAGAGCAACGGATTGTCGTGATTCTTGATATGGGGATAGTTTGGGAGCTGGAGAGTGACATAAGTTACTTTTTGTACCGGAAAAATATCACATTCCCGAGGGATAACATCGTGTCGTCTACACGAGCTTTAGACGGAAGGCTACTACTACTGGGTGGCCGCATAAGTACTGGCACTAAAATATAACTTATATTTTTTATATGACATCTCCTGTTATTCTGATATTGAAAACTGTATAGTAAACAAATGTAAAATTCACTAGAAATATACATGGACCGATATACTCCCCAAACATGGAAAAATCGTGTCAATGTTTTTACGTAATAATTCATCAGTGACAAAAACACAACGTAAATTTCGTCGACGATTTAAGATCACCCGATCTGACCTGTCCAGACTTCTTTCTTTGGGGTTATTTGAAATCTCTTATGTATGTGAACAAGTCACAGACTCTAGCATCCCTATAAAGAAACATTTATCAAGAAAAGGAACATATCGCAGGAAGAGTTACGGCAAGTTATGGAAAATGTCATAAATAGGGCTCAAATGTGCGTCAACTCTGGAGGTCATCATTTAAGAGATTCATTCTTCAAATCCTAATGAGATGAAATTTCATGGCATAAATAAACATAATAATATATGAAAAACTAATTCTAGTTTTCTAATTTAGAAACAAGTTTTAGCTGAACTAAATAGTGCCAGTACTTTTGCGCCACCCAGTATAATACCTATACTACCCGTGCTATTTACCAAGATTTAAACCATAGACCTTTGGCGCGTCTAAGAGGATTACCGGTGCATCAAGCCGGTTGATTAAATTATTTTAAAAGCTTTATCATGTTTTCAGCTTCAAGAGAACCTAGATCCGGTAATCAATCGATTCTTGATGTTCCTTCTGCTGGGGAAGTGGTTTTCTTTAGGTTAGGAAAGGAGCATGAGGTATACCTAAACCAACACACAGAACCTATGCAAATTGAAAAAATTTAAATGATTCAAACGTTATAACATCAGGTTTTTTCCCAAGTTAGTCCCATTTTTCGAAATTTTGATATCGGTTTAGTAGTTTTCAGGAAATCTTGAAAATAGTGTCGTTTTCGTTACCACTATATGAATTTAAGACGGATGTTCAACCATCATACCTATTTACCAGGATCTACGAAAATTGCCTGCATGATGCACTAAAAAGAGTGAAATGAAATTATTTTTATAAAAAAATAAAACCGCCTTCAAAAAAATCTACTTACCTAAAAGTAATAATAGTAAGTTAGTAAGAAATCGGGTCTAGACAAAAACACAATAAACAAAAAAATGTGCATGTTTCACGCCCGACTTTAAAGTACTTACGTTAATATAGGTATTATTTCTTACTTTTAGGTAGATTTTTTTGAAGGCGGTTTTATTTTTTTATTAAGTTATCATAACATATTGATTTTAGTATCTTAGCCGAGTACTCTATATAAGTTACACGTTCAACTTGATACTCCACGCATTCCTAAGAAAAAGGCATCGGTAAACGATAGCGATCCTTTTAGGAACTAAAACCTACTAAAGATGCCGCTATCACCAGTGGTCGGATCGGGGTAACTATGTTTCAAGGCTGTATTTCTTTTTATAAACATAAGAACTGCGCTGTATACTAGCAAGACAGACTTAAATGTCTCCACTGAATTAAATGGAGATGAAACTTGCAGTATACTGTACTCATACGCAATAAATTTCTAAGGGTACATAAAAGCCGTCGTTCTTCCGGTCGTAGCGGTTTACGTGCGTTCAGTGCTTTCTTAGCTTCCATTAGAATTAATGGTGTGACGAATATACTCGTTAAATATAAAATTTATGTTAAATAATATTATGTTCTTAAAGAAAATTACTACTAGTCATCATCATCATCATCAGCCATTTAATGTCCCCACTGCTGGGGCACTGGCCTTCCTTATGGATGAATAAGGAGAATGAGCCATGACCAACCACGCGGGCTCACTGCGGATTGGTGGGTATTAACGACTACAAGTGCAGCAGGGACCAACAGCTTAACGTGCCTTCCGAAGCACGGAGGAGCTCGAGATGAAAAGTTTTTGGTCACCCATCCCGTGACCGACCATTGCGAACGTTGCTTAACCTCAACGATCGCAGGCCGAGCGCGCTATCCACTGCGCCACGGGCTCCTCACTACTAGTCAGCATGCACGAAAATTTAAGATGAGCTTACTTCGGTCTATCTATGGTTATTGTTGAAGGAGGGAGATGGACTGACGGGCACAGTGATTCTGGTCGTGACTACTTAGCCAGGAGTGGCGGTTCAAAGCCTCGGGCAACTTTAGACGTTTCTGAGATGCTGAGTTCGGAATCAATTTAGGAATAACAAGAATAAAATTACAAGGTCAAAAGGCGATTGTTGATTAAGTTGCATTTCAATTCAATAGATTTAGTACACTTAAGTCTCGTACACTTGCAGTCTCTCCAGAGGTGCCAAATTGACTATAGGTATACATCGAGGTGCTGAGGTACTTATACCAAAACGCCACCATGTTGGTCTGATTACAGAAGCAGAGCTCTTACACAATCCAACTTGAGCTAGGTGTGAGAGAGGGAGACGTTATTTCTCCGAAACTGTTCACAGCTGCGTTGGAGGATATTTTATCAATAGCGACTACCTAACACACTTGTGGTTTGCCGATGATGTAGTTCTTATGGCTGAGACCTTGGAAGACCTGAACACAATGCTCGAAGATTTCAGAAATGCTTTTCAAAGATGTGGTTCTTAAAATGAACATGGATTAGACGAAAATCATGACCAAAATAATGTTGCACCCGCTCCAGTTAATGTTGATAATATTACACTCGAAGTTGTTAACAACTATGTTTATCTACAGACAGACAGACAGTCCAGTTAGGTAAGTCCAACTTCGAGAAAGAGACCTCTCGTCGAATACAGCTCGGATGGACATCGTTCGGGACGCTCCGGCATAATTATATTCGCGTCCAAATACCTCAATTACTCAAGACGAAAGTCTTTGACCAGTGTGTGTTGCCCGTAACGACTTATGGGAGTAAGATGTGGTCGTTTATTAGGAGTCTCATAAGAAGGCTCAAGGTCCCTCAGCGAGCAAAGGAGAGAATGATGCTTGGTATTTCCCTGCGCGGTCGAATCAGAAATAACGAGATGTGCAGAAGAACTAAAACAACCGACAGTGAAGTGGCAGTAGGCGTGACTCATAGCGCGGTGAACCGAAGGCCGTTGGGGTGGTATGGTTCTCGAATGGCAACCGCGTGCCGGACGACGTACCGGACGACGTTCCGTGGGCAGGCCCCTACAAGATGGGCCGACGATCTGGTCAAGGTCGCAGGAAGCCGCTGGATTCGGGCAGGACCGATAGTTGTGAATAACCTTGGGGGAGGCCTATGTTCAGCAGTGGGAGTCGGCGTCGTTCGGCTGATGATGATAACGTGCAAGACCAAGTCGCCTCTAAGCCCGGTCCTACATTACGATACTTACAACTGCTATTTGTCTTAATTAATTATTTTTTGTGTATCTGTGCTCTCGTTTTATGAAATGATTGTTGTTTTTGTCGTGTGATGTCGAAATAAATGGTTTTTTTCTTTTCTTTCTTTTTCTATCATACGGCAGTCAAAGAGACGAGTCGCCGAGGCGTATCTCCCATACATTAAAGTATGCTACTGATATATTTGAATCGATTTAATTTTTTTTTCAAAATATTAGCTACACAAAACTAGTTTTTCTTTAGAATTTTCTTGCAAAGTTATAGGACATTAAACTTTTTAATTAGACAAGTAGAAAAGGACTATTTCTGTGACGTCACCAAGTCAGTAGCGTTATGACGCTATGGGCGTTTGTGCACTACCACTGAATTTTACCGATCCGGAAAAAAACGGATGCTTGTATTTAATTAATTATTATTATAAATGATTAATTATTAAAATACAAGCATCCGTTTTTTTCCGGATCGTTAAAATTCAGTGGTAGTGCACAAACGCCCTAACTCTCTCTCTCTAAGATTTCGTTTTCAAAAGAGACTACTCTAGTCAAAATTAAACAGCTTATGATTAGCTTGTTATAAAACAGATTCAAATTTTTTTTTACATTTGGTATTCTTAAATGTTAAGTAAGTAAGTATATCTTTTAACTTCATCACTAAATATCTACATTTCAACAACCAGTGAAATACCCTATTGTATATTATTCTCATTCGCATACAACGCTACCATAGCACAGCATTAAATATTTAAAACTCTGACCATGTATCCTACACGTCACACAGTACAAATGACACGTCACTGCAACTGTTGTACAAAATCAGTCGTCTGTAATGCCTTGTTCGCACTAGTCGAGTAGAAAACGTTAAGTAGAAGTCCAATGCTTTATGCTTTGTGCTTACCAGAGCACCAAATGCAAATTAAAAATAATCAACCTAGCGAGGCAATGGACTTGCTACGCTACTTGACTAAAATACTAGCGTAGTGTGAACAAGGGTTAAGTTTCTTAATGTAAGACTGGCCCAAGTCTGATGTAGCATACCAAGTGCCAATGAATCTTGCAAGAGAGTAATTAAATTTATTCAATTGTACACTCATAAGGGTTACAATTATAAAGGAACTTCAAGTAATTTTGTTGAGTTGATGGCTTTCAGTTATCGTAGTTGACGACAAAGTGGACCCTAAAGTGTCCTTTTAATGGCTCAGGAGGTCATTTAAAGTGGACTAATGACGGTATTCTTATGACCATTTTAAGTCAACATATGCAGTCCCCGACATAGGTATAAATAAGGAATAGTTTTTCATTACTTCTTTAAAAAAAAAGTTATATTTTAAAAATTTTTTTTCTCACTCTTACTCTGAAATGTTATTATTCCATGTTATGAAAAAATTGTATTTCCTCGCATTTCGTGAGAAAAGTTTTATACAAGCCTTGTTCTGGAAGCTATTTGAATTGCTAGCTTCCCGTACTCGGCTGTAATGTACTATTACTTTTTTGCATTCACAATGCGAGTCATATGATTGAAAATGAAGTATTAGAAAATATCGACCCGTCCCACAACTAGCTCCGATGGGACTCGAACCCACCACAACCTTTCACTGTCCGGGCGAATGCTATGCGAAGAGCATTCGCGCAGAGCATTCTAATATCTACTTAATTCACATCTAAACATCCAAACATCTAAACGTTCACATTTATAATATTAGTAGGATGTAAAAGTGTATTTGTTTGTCTGTTTGTTTGTCCGTCTTTCATGTCGAAACGGAGCAACGGATCGACATGATTTTTAGTATGTGGATAGTTTTGGAACTGGAGAGTGATTTATACTACTTTTGATTCCGGAAAAATATCAGGTACCCGTGGGATAACGAACGTCACGCGGGCGAACGAAGCCGCGGTCGGAAGGCCAGAATTGTAATATGAAATAGTCTTAAATAGTTTAGATATTATTGCACGTGACTGCTGTACACCTAAATAAATAAATACATCTAGCCATTACAACTGTTTCCTCGACATATAGGCACATAATAAATAATAGTAATATAGGCCATATCTCAATGCCACCGATCGTGCTATTCCGAGAATAACGTAATCGATAGAGTCAGTGACTCGATGAGGTGCATCTCGATTGCCTGCACCCAGATATCGAGTCAATTAGGTAGTTTTAACAAGTTTTATTTTAGGTAAATGATAGTTTTTAGTTTCGCCCCATTCATGCATGTATGTACCTACGAGTACCTTCGGAGAGTGTAGGGAAGCAATAACGGTGGATTTTTGGGAATTCATTTTGGGAATTCAAATTTGTATAAAACTTTTGTGGACACACAGGGACAAAGTCACAGGCGGAGCGGAGCGGTTTTTTCGAATTTTAGCGGGTTCAATTCCTGGGTGTGGCAAGGTTTGTGTCATTTAAAAAATAAAGAATGTTTTCCTTGAGTGTAATTTGCTATCTCTATTATTTCGAGTACTTTTCCTCCAGGTATCATGAAATAATTTCACCCTGTATATCAAAATAAAGGAATAAGATAAAAGAACTCAAGGAATGCTAAATCCGGTGATCGAATAAATCCAGAGTTTATTAATAAGAAATAATAAACAATTAATAAAAATTATAATAGATTAGTAAGTTACACAATTTTATTAGTCTCTAAAATCTCGTTTATTAGGTGCATATGAGTTTCGTGGGAAGTCTCGCATTGCAAGCGACACGGATGCAATTTGTAGATCAATACTGTGTCTCTGCCTGCTTTTATCGAGTATTCTATTTTAACCTATGCTACAATATTAACTAGCTTATTGATTATAGCAAAAGTCGAATGCTTCATCGTTTTTGCGGGACTTTGTATTTATAAGTTATAAGATCTTTTGTGACTGCTTCTAATAATAATAATTAACACGTTTTTAGGTGGACACCATTTTTTATACGCCCAATCGCTATACACAGGCTATACTCACAAAAGTTCTGCAATCAATAGGCCAAAACCGGGGCATTTGGCACCTTTCGCACATTTTGTGTTATATTTAGGTATTTGTTACATACAATTTTTTTTATTGTATTGAATTTGAGATAGGTATGTATGTACCTTATATGGAAGATAAAGTCTCTAAAATTTGAGATATACTTTTTGTCTCAAACTACCTAAGACCATTTAGCAGCGCTTCAATCTGAAAAAATCCTTAAAGTGGCCACAAAGGAGTCTCCTGCTCTACATATTATATTCTGTTTGGTTGGGGGTAGGACTTGTTCTACTGTTGCCTAGCTAGTTCCAACCATCTTATAACAACGATGTTTTCATCATTATTGTGTTTCGGCAGTTAGAGATAATAGAGCCTTTTTCCTTAGTGATCGAGGATTCCGAGAGTAGTGCGCTTCCACCTTCAGCTTTATCATAACTTAACATCAGGTGTGATGAAGGCTAAGTGCTACCCCGTTGTGGATAAAAAAACCACAGATAGCTGTTATCGTTATCACATATTTGAAGTACCGGGCCATGTTTCAATTTCTTAATCTTAGCGGCCGTGAAACTCAACTTAAGGTGGTAAAGATATGTGGCGTAAAACTGAAAATAACGATTGCAATTTATATGGAAGTATTTGAAGGACAGTATTATATGGCAATATTTTATACTTCACATCGTATTATTTTTATGTTCGATTCGAGACCTTTCCAGAAGGTGAAAATTAAGATTTTTTAGAGACGTGGTAAACCCTAACTGTAATTAATTATTCAGCTGTTAAATTTTTTATTCTCATACTTCTTCTAGCGAAGGACACCTAAAAATATATCTTAAAGATTAAAATATCAGCAGCCTGGTTATTTATATCAGTATACCCTTATATGTTGCTGAAATAAATACAAAACATTTTGGTACTTCAAGACATAAGAGACTTAAATAGGCAAGTTTGTTCCCGTTGCTTGCTTAACATACTTTTAAGAACCCTTAACAATAGCTAATTCTAAATCTGTGCATATATTACAGGTATGTAAGTACAAACATTTATACAAATATACAAGGTATTAACATTGTTATTTTTTACGTTTAAGTGCTTTAGACGCCTACCTACTACGGATAGCCCAATTTATTCCGGAAGCTTGCTTCACGTACTGTTTAAAACTCTAACGTACTTATTCAGCTGTAAAAATTTTTATTCTCATACTTCTTCTACCGAAGGACACCTAAAAATTATATCTTTAAGATTAAAATATCAGCAGCCTGGTTATTTACTCAGTATACCCTTATATGTTGCTGAAATAAATGCTACAACTTTGGTACTTCAAGACACAAGAGACTTAAATAGGCAAGTTTGTTCCCGTTGCTTGCTTCACCTACTGCTTAGCACTCCAAATCTGTGCATATATTACATGTATGTAAGTACAAACATATATACAAGGTAAATCAACATTGTTAGACGCCTACTTACTCCAGATAGCCCAATTTATTTCGGAAGCTTGCTTCACCTACTGTTTAAAACTGATAATGATAGTATGTAAATACATACACATATACAAGAGATATTAAATTTTTTTTTAAGTTTAAGAGCTTCAGACACCCACCTCTGGCCTGGGCTCTTGCTCTCGCTACTGGCGTTGTTGCTGGAGTCATCATCTTCCTCTCTGGAAGTGGCTGCTGAGAGGACCCTTGAGGAACCAGCGTTGACGTCGCTGCCATCATTGTCTTCACCGTCTGAGTTCCGGCTGGTGCCCTCTTCTGCCTGTGGAAGAAGTGGCTGTATGAAGTTTTATCCCTCTGCTTTTTTATGTAGGATATTTTGTAAATGAGGTTTCAAGTTATTAGTTCTAGGCATTAGCTTTAGGTAGTTATGTTACATTTATTTACACCTTTCTGGTTTTTTATTTCTCAAGTGGTAGAGGGCGTTTCCACCGAAGCGGAGCTGCGCGGAACTGAGCTGTGTTTCCATACATTTGACAGTTGAGCTGACACCACCTGTGGTGTCAAAGGTATGGGATGGAAACACAGCTCAATTCCGCGCAGCTCCGCTCCGGTGGATATGCACCCTAAAGGTAAATCTCATAAAGTTATTAGTCTACTTAGACCGTGTTAAAATCCTGAACCGTGCAATGTGCTGAATGTGATCCTTAAACAAAGATTTAATTTTCAGATAAGCGAATTTCTCAGATCTAGCAGTTGTGGTAGAACTTTTATTTAATCTGTGACATACAGAAATTTATGGTTACACCAGTTGCCAACCACTGTAGCCACAAAGCACAATAAAAGACGTAAGAAGGAGTTAGAAGTCAGGACAGCCGTAACAGCCGTAACAGCCGTTTGTTTAAAACAGCAAAACTTTCATGGACGTATGTTACCTTTATATGATTACTGAAAATGAAGTATTAGAAAAAGACGACCCGTCTCACAACTAGTTGTGATGGGGCTGCGATGGGTCTCGAACCCACGACCTTTCACTGTCCAGGCGAATGCTCTGCGAAATGCGAAGTCCCATCGGAGCTTATTGTGAGACAGGTCGTTTTCTTTCCAATACTATAATTTCAATAATAAGAATTGCATTGTGAATGCAAAAAATAAAAATAGTTTGACTTCAAATTGTCATGCCAACTTGGTTCTTTTTAACCGACTTCAAAAAATGGAGGAGGTTCTCAGTTCGGTTGAATTTTTTAGTCATTCAGTCAGTACTTAATCTGTGACTGGCTCCTTTCAACATCTTTCTTGTGTTCAGTGACTGTAGGGAACTAACTCTGAGAAACTGTCGCTCTTCTGTAAACTCCCTGAATCATAATTATTGCGTTGTAAATTTTCATGCCAGGACGTGGAGTTATGGTAGCTCCATGCAGACATTACGTGCATACACAAACGAATTTTATTTGATAGAGTACACGTATAAAATAATTTTACTGAGTATGTACACAAATTATCAGTATTCATTGACATAAAGACATCAAGATTTTAGAGTGTGTACAAATTAGATAAGAGATTAAAAAAGAACGTAAACATACAACAGTGACTTTCAATTAATTTAGTGAAATGAGAGGTCAAAGAACAAATTTTCTTTTCCTTCCATTTTACATAACATACAGCGAAGAAGAATATACACGAAACTAAACGCGCTGTTAATCCACAAAAGTGTTTATATCAATGAACACTGTGCACGGAAGTGTAAGAATTAGATAATATTATAATTTACATTTCGAGAATAAACGATCGTTTAAACCACTTCGCGCTAAGCGAGCAGCAGACTGTGAAACGTTTTAACTTAAAATTATGTTTCCATTCCGTTATTTCGTGGCGGAATGTGTGAAATGAAGGGAATGGATGAAGAAATAAGAATGTAAGAGGAAGTTAGATAACAGCTTCAGTGAGAGAACAGTGACAACATGGTATGGACTTGGTAAGAGAAGGTATGAAAGCCATGTTGCAAAAAGGATGTATAGACGAAAAAGACTGCAGATAAGACGGGTAGACTTTGCATGAAGGTACTTGATTGTTGAAGACAGTGAATGAAGAGCTGTAGCATAGGCTCTTCCTAGAAAGGAAATAATTCCTTAGAATGACTTCTCTAGAATAGAAAAGAGTGACGTTGACGTGACCAGGGATGTAGATGATGACTTCGTAATGGCATGAACAACGGCTATGAACGGATTTTTTATGAAGGTATAAAGGCTGTCTATTTAGCTTACCTTTTATCACAATAAAATAATTTATTTAGTATTTTGAGATCTCTCAATAGTAGCCACGTGTTACGAGTACGTACTCATACAACGATGGTAAAAATTTTGAATAAGGTTTCACAGTCAGCTTATAGTCTGGTTTGAACGTTCGTTTACGCATAATCTCACGGGTCAGCAGTTTCGATTCTTACGAGGCATATCTAGTAAAATTCTCTATGTCCCTAAACAGTTTTTGTAGATAAAAGTGGCAACGAATAGTGTATGTACGAGTATTTAAGATTCGAATTTTGAGACGCTTCTGTTTGGAGAAAAGGTATAGGTCTGTCTCATATCATTGGAACATATATTTTTTAAGGTCAATATTATATCCAAATATTCCGTAATATTGCTTAGACTTAAACTATAATATACGTGTTAGTTTGCTAAAGTTAACTGGTGAACTATACAAGTAGTTATTGTAAACTTTTCTTGCATTGGCACTCTGATTTCAACATAATCAATCACCCTTTTATTCGCCAATAAATTACGACTACTAAAACCTATTAAAACAGTGTTTGTAGTATGGGAATGTATTTTATGAGAATTCCATTGCTTCTATTTAAAGAAATAAGTTTTATAATATGTCAAATATGTCCCAAATGTTTGGTGGCACACACGCGGATACTTTTATTTCAGAATTTCATTTTTTTTTATTAATGAACAAACATTAATTTTAGCCGTTAATTGAATAACTGTGCATAACTAATGTTGTGCAAGTTTTGCTGATGAACCATACAAGTGCATACACAATATGTAGCCAGATCAATAAAACAAACTTTATTTATAAGCAAACTACGAAATTTTAAACCTTAGGGATCTTTTACATTGCGACTTTTTGCATCGATACAAACGCGCGACAGCGCGACTCCACCGCAAATTCGCGATTATATCGCTGCTTTTAGTAAGGCGAGTAGACGTTTTTGACCGTATCCACAAAACAGATAGGTACATAAGTCAATCACATGTAGGTATGTACTTTCATATATGTTCATACCTACGCTCGGCGGTCGCGTTAGGGTTGTCAACTTTGGCTTTAGCACAAAAAACTATCGTGGTAGTGGCACTCGTATCTAGTTGTTTGATTTATTGTTGGGAATGAAACAGGAAAACGGAATTATAAACCAATAAGAAATAAAATATTTAAATTTTAATGTTATTTTTTATATAATTGACTCTCTGAAACAACTGGTAGCTTAAAAACGACAGTTAACCGATTAATGTTTAATTTAAGCAACCGTCCACTGAACAGATATAATAACTTCTGTACCTGGGTATCTGTTTTGTGCTGTATTGATGCTGCATTGCGTTTGCATCGATGCTGTATCGCTGCAAAAAATTTGCAATGTAAAAGGGTTCTTACTGACCCGTGAGATGTGTTAAAAAATGCTTAACAGCAGCACTTACCTGTATTCTTATAAGTGGTATAGTTTCCTCAATGTTTTGGTACATAATAATATTAAGATACAAAAGTTTGATATTGTTCTTTCACTTTGAAATTCTATTATAAAATTACGTGTCTGCTTCTCGGCCTATACATATTATTCAGTCAGTTTTACAGGACTTTACATGTGGCAATTTAAATGATTTTTCTAAAGAAGCGCTTTTTAAAAAAAGCTGTCCATGATTCTATTATTAGTATGCAATGCTATGAAAGAAAATATGCTATGTTTAAATTTCACAATCTATTAATATACATTACCAGCCAATACTTCAATAATATATCTATTTTTGAAGCCTTTTCCCAACTTTACGTGAATTAAAATGCTTTATTTATGACTGATTAAGTATACTGTGAAATGTAGGTGTGTAGCTATATACTGGAAACACAAACTGCAAAGGTTTCACACTTCAATCAACAATTCGATACCTATAGCGTCACGAACTAAAACAAAAGCGAAAATGGCACCGACTGACGTTTTTTAAACGGAGAAAAAGGTTACGCATGTTACGATCTTATGTCGTAAATGATATAAAGCGTTAAGAAATAAGAGCGCAAGTTTGAAGTGCGCTCTTATATTCTAGGCCATTTTGACACTCCAACCGGTTGTCTAGTGGTATTGTTGATCGAAGATTTTACAATAAAAAAAACAGAACACTGTCTAACTAAATTGTTTGCTTTACAACATTTTTAAGTAAAGAAAAGCTTAGCCAAAGCAAGTGGTAATACTTAAAAGAGAACTAGGTACTAATAAGTAACAGTAAACTTTTAGAAAAGTCATATACCTACTTATAATCTCAGTTTAGTCTTATTCTACATCTAATTGCAAACGTAACTAGCATACAAGAACTACGCATTCACACAAAACATTAAGATTATCATAGTAATACAAATAAGTAGTTTTTGGCAATTAGAAGTTTGATCCTTAAATTTTAGTGTTTGGATGAAAAAAAAAACTTATTTCACTTAACTTCGAACTTTCTTTTTCTTCTACTTAAGAAAAACCGTTTCATTGTTTAGTTTTATTTACCGACGACTGATTGTTAATTGATTGATAAATTATACTTGAAAGACCTTATGAAGTTTTGGACAGTAAGTCGTTAGTAGATTGTTTGGTTTAGGCAGTTTCGATTTTCATGTGAATATATCACTGATAGTCTTTCCATCACAAGAGCTGCAAAAAGGGTCTAGAATTGAATAAAAAGACAATTTGATATAGCTACATTTCCGTCATTAGACATTTAGCTCTTCAAAGCCTATATATTTTAATAGATAGGTACTTTTAGAAGCACGGATGAGCTAAGATATTTTAGTTTATCGACGTGATTCCAAAATAGAGACAGATTTATGTCATCTGCCCCTTATCTATAAACATTCAGAAACGTTCCCGAGAGCGGAATGTACTTATGCAACGACACTGTCACGCACTTTAGAAAAGAAAAAGACAGAGCACAGAATTCAAATCCGATTCCGCTGTCAAACAGCTGTGAATCAGGGTGCTAAAGGATAATCTTAATTTGCTTCCGAAATTAGACATCTCAGAAAATCTTCATAGAACTTGAAACAATTTCGTCGTACTTACGAAATTGGTTCATCCACCACCGCTGTCATCGGGTCAGTTAAATTTAGCTTAGCACTCTATAATACTCTACGTTGCAAATATAACGCTTACTCTCCCCGTGTACTAAATGAGAAAGTAAGTCGGTCTGTCAGTAGGTGAGTAACTTTACCTTTTTCACACCTGAACCGTTTGACCTGACCCGCTGAATTTCAGTGCAAATATACTTTATATTGGATCATGAAGGGAGATATTGGTTACCTTTTGTCGCGAAAATCCTTATGGGGGTGCTTTTCAGGACGATAGTTTTGTAGGAGTAACTGGAAAAACTTGAAGCGAATGACGGCGATGCCAAGGGAAAATTGAAAGCGAAAAAGTCGGCGCCAGCGGCCGATTACGTTGGTAAATAAAATATTGTTTGACATTGGTTCTTGGTCAATAAATGCCAGCCTATTTTTTGACAATGTTGGACAAAATTTATCGACATAAATATAGGTATCAGATTACTGTATGGACTTTGATGCTTAATATTTACTTAGGCGTTAGAGGCCCTATGACTGAATACTAGAACGTTACATAACTAAAATAACTTAAAGAGTTCCTTAAATATCATAGGGACTCTTTCAGGCCTCTGACATTTTAAGAAACATTATGATATCTAGAAGCTCTGTTAGTTGTAAGCCGTGTTCGCGTATTCGATTGTTAGAGTTTTGTCAAGTTTTATTAAGAAATCTTAATCTATATCAAAAGACTGCTGGAAATCAACGGAAGTCTGTTAATCTCTACCTATTTCCATACCTAGACACGTGTAGATCCTTTTAAAGTCGAAGACCTAAAAAATTATCAGGTAAGCAAAGGATTCTATTACAACAAACGAAAGTATAACTTTCGAAGCAAAGTGGACGATAATACCTACCATCCTTTTCCATTCGAGGGTTACATTACATCAATTGACCGTCAAATCTTTCAAAGAGACCACTGCATGATCCAATTTGGTCGTTCTTTGGGAGGGTTGATTGCACATGTCGGAAGCAGGCTTTTGATTGGGGTCTCGGGTTACCGGCATGCAAATGAAAATGGGTTTCTTTTCGGCCCATTTGCGGGTTGACTTTAAGGGCGTATGATTTTTACCTGTAGGATTTTGATAGTTCGGATTTCTTTTGCGAGTATCTGTGTTGAGTCAGAATACTTTGTTATGTAGTCAGCGAAAACGTGAAGAGAATCCCACTAATATTACAAATAGGAAAGTTCATAAAGCTATTCTTCATTGAGTAATACACACACTCAAATGGCTGAAATAGATTTAGATGTCAAACAATTAACTACACCATTTATGGTAAACAAGCTATCCGCTCGCGGCTTCGCCCGCGTGAACTACACGACGTTATCCCGCGGGAGTGTGATATTTTTCCAGGATAAAAAGTAGCCTATGTTCCTCTCCAGACTATAAAGTATCTATGTCCCAAATTTCAGCCAAATCCGTTCAGCCGTTTTGGCGTGATTGAGTAACAAACATCCAAACATCTAAACATCCAAACATCCAAACATCCAAACATCCAAACATCCAAACATCCAAACATCCAAACATCCAAACATCCAAACATCTAAACATCCAAACATCCAAACTTTCACATTTATAATATTAGTAGGATGATAAATATTGGACGACATCACATACATTGCTCCAATACCAAAGTGCTTAAGCACTAGTATGGAAATCGGAAACAACGACGATTACCACATACACCCAGACCCGCGGGAACATTAAAGAGTTCGTTTTCAATATTTACCCGACCGGGGATCGGGCACCTTGAAAACCGGTACGTATACCACTCGGCCACGGAAGTTGTATTATTTTTACTTTCGTGCATTCACAATGCATTTTGTTATTGCAAATGAAGTATAAGAATAAATTAACCCGACAAACAACTAGCTCCAATGGGACTCGAACCCACGACCTTTCACTGTCCGGGTGAAGGCTCTAACCACTGAGTTACCAAGTCGATTCGACTCCGTAGCTAGTTGGTAGGTAAGTCGATTTTCTTAAATGCTTAATTTTCTATATTTTTAACTATACCATAATCAGAAATAGGACATTATTAATATACCCTTCTATCTTTTTACACTTTTTATTTCGATATTTCAATGGAAACCACAACCACACGAGTAAAACCATGTGCGTAGCTAGTGAAAAACAAATTAACCCTGAACCTGACTTCATAGATGTGACCGTACCAGACGCGCCGTAATATCGAAAAATGAAATTGCTGAAGTCACAAATTCGAATATTTTAAAATTCTCCACGTATCTCATACCTTCCAGGAGTAGTTTAAAAAGTATTTTTAAATGGATGGAAATATGACGTGAAGGCACAAAAAGCACATGAGTAAATAATATTTACTTTAATGACAACGTATTCTCTCAGTTTTCTTTCCAAAAAATTCTTGCCTATTTTAATGTTATGTGGCACTGCAATTTTCTTTTAAAAGCGTTAAAACGTTGATTTTTGAATTACCCACAAAGAGACGCATATTAACTCAAAATATAAGGATTTTCTTTATTATCATACAAAATAAATGAACATCAATAGACCTTATTGTTGTTTAAAGTTGATTGTATTTAGAAAAAATCGACCCGTCTCACAACTAGCTCCGATGGGACTCGAACCCACGACCTTTCGCTATCCCCATAGCATAGCAGTCGCCCACTGCTCTAACCACTGAGCTACGGAGTCGTTACGAGAACCATAAAAATTGCACTGTGAATGCAAAAAAGTAAAAATTTAAATAAAGTTGATTGGTTTGGTATCGACAGTAAAACTTCATTATGAGAACTAAAAAAAACAAGACTCAACGATTGACTCACAAAACAACGTAATTAAAAAGAATTTCGAATACGAGCTATGAAAAAATAATAAGTGGCGACGATGACGGTGGCCTGTCGCTGTGCCACAAACGCTGACTCGTTAAGTATCGGATAGGCGAAGTCAGTGGGGTGACAATAAGTTTTGCCAGTTTTAGGATTTGAGGAGCTCAGAGGAATAGACTACCATCTGCTGCCAGGGCAATATTCAAATAATTAGGATTAATGGACGGATGTAGTGCGTATAGCGATATGTCGCTTGCAATACCCTACAACCAGTGGCTGGTGTGTTTGACCAGCGATTGCAGGGGTTATGTGTATCTGCGGACCCTCCACAGTGCGGCTCCTACTGACGGCGGCGGTGAGACCAAGTAGTGAGGGGTTTAGTGGGTATTCCCCCTTACTGACCCCCCATCGAGTCCATGTCACTGGATGGGGGGTCAGGAAGCGGATAGGCGAGTCCCACATAACCACCGCCCGCACTCACCGTACGCGGGCCGGGTATGCGTAAACGCATTCCCCTCACTATAAAAAAAGGGGTTGTGTGTAACTGTGGTCAGTAACAGGACTACAAATATATAATTCAGCTACGATCGCTCTTAGGATTTGTTATCAATAATTTGTAACTTGAACTTTCGTGCTTAGAGAGGCTCGCTAAGCTGTTGGTCTCGGCTACCTTTGTACTTACCAACGTCCACTAATCTGCATTAAATTTGGTGGACATGAAGGGGCTTCGGCCTATCCTGCCTGATTATCTAAACTTATATTATAATAAAGAGGAAAGATTTGTATGTATGTAATAAATAAACTCAAAAACTATTGGACCGATTTCAAAAAATCTTTCACTTTTAGAACGCCACATTATCCCTTATTAATATAGGCTATATTTTATCCCGATATTCCCACGGGAACGGGTACCACGCGAGTAAAACCGTGAGGATCTGCTAGTCTATCCATAAATAAGACTCTTATTTATTTAAAGGTAAATTATCGAACTTTCAATAAATATTAATAAAATAGCTCAATAGCCAGTTCTTGGGTGGTTTAGGATTCCAGGAGTAGCGCGCTTCCACCTTCAGTATTATCATCACTTAACATCATTTGTGATGAAGACTAACTACCCTAAGTGCTACTAATATATGGATATAAAAAGACAGTCGCCTTTCATTTAAACACGGTTTAATAAAGGTGACTTACAGATGCCAAACACTGACTCCTACATCAGGAATTAAAATTCCCATAATGTGTAGTTACCCTCGTGACCCAGTTCTTTGTTGATGCTGCACTTGCTGACTGTACTTCAAAGCCCAAGCCCTTTTCAAATGTAATCCAATAGTTGGTTCAGATGTAATCCGATTTCTCGACCCAATAGTGGTGTAAAATATGAAGTACCGCATCTGTTTATAGAAAGATTAGCTTTTGCCCGCGGCTTCGCTCGCTTTAAATTAGGGTAACGTAGCTCACTGTCACGTAGAACTTTTTCTTATTAAGACGTTTGTGTGCCAGCTTGACATCATCTACAATAAGAACAATTTTACGTAATCATTCGATTTGTATAATAATGACTTCTATTAAAATATTTTGAAGTTGTTTAAATGGGTAAATTCAATGGCAGATAAATAGAGTTTGTAGCTTTTGTTAATCGAATTAAGAGACCTCTTTGAGCATACGAAAATTAAAAAGATTTAAAGGTTTTTTGAATATAGAATACATATTTCGATATTTAAATTTTTCGCACACGTCATATTAGCTTTGATGAACCTATAAACTTATTTTACCCCTAGCAAAGAATATTATACACTCCTAGTATAAATAACTCTATGGTTGAACCCAGAGGTTCTTTCTTTACGTCTACGTATGCTTTTCTGTTTAAATGATTTCAACTATAACAAAGTATTGAAGACTTACAAAACCCCAAACCTTATTTATAGTTAGTTCTGAACTACTACAAGGCATCGTCATGTTACCAAAAGGGTGAACTGTTCTCACGGAAATCTCTTCCAACTTTGATTAAGTTCCTGATTAAAATTTTCTTTCCCACTACAACATTAAATGGAACTTTAATTAAGGTTTTCATCATGAAGGACTTTCAATGATGCAGTTATGGTTCAATTTTACTGTAAAGTTTATTTGATTTTTTTGAGGTAAGTAGGTACGAACTCTATTTACAGGCCATCTCTGTGTTCCAAAGAATTATACACCCCTAAATTTTAATTAGAACAATGATTTTAGGGGATGATAGTATCCATCAATAAGAAATGTTTTTACTAGGGGACCATCCACAGAATCGAGAGAAAAAAATCTGCTGTTCCATACATTTCAGTCGGGTCGATGTTGTGCTTTTGTATGGAACAGCTGATTATTTTTTCGCGACTCCGTGGTTGGCCTCATAGTAAAAGTTATTTGTATTGATGGACACTATCATCCCCTAAAATCTTTGTACTAATTAAAATTTAGTTGTGTATAATTTACTAAACTAGAGGAGTAGCACTAGCATAAAGAACTCGTCGTTATGGTAACCGTTATCGTGATTCTATTATTTTGTACGCAAACCAGCAGCGCTTCTTTTGGTCGTTTGAAATATAATTCAATACAGTGCAACAAGCTTTTCTGTTCCGGTGACAGCCGTGACAGCGGAGCCACTTGCAATACGAAAATAGCTGTCAAAATGGACTGTCGTATGAAAACTGTTTTAGTTCCAAAGATAGTCACCGGAACAGGAAAGCTTGTCACACCTTGTTTACATGTTTGACAGCAGCACTTTCACAGTTTTTGATGGACGTTAAGTATAGTTTACTATTCGATTATCGAAGGTGTACTGTACATTGCCTCTTTTGGTCGTCTTTTTTCCCAGGTTCCATTCCCAGTACTCATATTGTATTCGGTTTGGTTGGTGGGAGGGCTTGTTCAAAGTCCGCCTGGATAGCTACCACCATCTTATCTAAGTCTGACGCCATAACTACGATGTTTTCAACATTGTTGTACTCCGGTAGTTAGAGATATAATAGCCAGATCCTCAGTAGGTAATTGGGGATTCCGTGAGTAGTGCGCTTCCACCTTCAGCCTATCACTTAACATCGCGTGATGAAGGCTAAGTGCTACCCCGTTGTGGATAAAAAACCAACAATAAAAGTGAAAATGGCGTTATGTCCAGACTCTCTAATTACGTTACATGCAGGGTTATTTTGAAACCACTGGCCAAATTTTTAAGATCGACTCAGAATCGGTAAGTGAACAACTCTCTCCTAGAAACATAGGTCGAAATACGACAAAAATTTTTGGACTTCCCATACTAAATCGATCGCATGATCAGTATGATTTGTATGAATGGTAAAAAAAAATGACATATTTTGATCCATGTTTCTAGGAGAAAGTTGTTCACTTACAGATTCTTAGCCGAACTTAAAAATACCAGTGGTTTAAAAAAAACCCTATATTGCAGTAATAGCAAAAGTAGCAGTTATTTTAGTAATGATAATGGTACAGATAAATGTACTACCTACTAGCGGTGTAATTTTAAAATGTCTCTAGAATATTGACTTATTTAGGCCGAACTCTCGCCGAGTGCTCGTCGCTCGTAAAGTGCTGAGAGTGCAGCTATTATCCAATCTTCTCGACTTCGCTACTCCTTTTTCTTCCTACTGGATCATATTGCATAGGCGATCAGTAATGAGTGAATTAACAGAATGGAATTAAGTTTTGTTCAACTTTTAAGGAATTGAAAATGAATCTTTTGAATCAATTTAGTAAATTTTGCTGCAAGGAACGCTAAACCAACTAACTAATCAAAGGAAACATCCCTTAGATTGTTTTTTTTTTCATTTCTATCACTTGATGAAGAGAATTTACAGAAGTTATTTTTTTATCTACTACGGGGTAGCACTTAGCCTTCATCGCACCTAATGTTAAGTGGTGATAAGGCTGAAGGTGGAAGCGCACTACTCCTGGAATCCTCAATCACTTGTTTCTAACTGCCGTAACACAATAATGCTGAAAACATCATTGTTATGGCGTCAGACTTAGATAAGATGGTGGTAGCTAGCCAGGCGGACCAAGAACAAGTCCTACCACCAACCAAACCGCGTTTAGTGGCCGCGACTAGAGGCTCAATGTGCGGGCACTCCGAGTCCGCGTCACATAACTTGACATTTGTAAGAAGGCGCTGATCGACGTGGTCAGTCGGAAAAATAAGCCTTATTCCCATGTTATAAATTTTAGTTCCAGATATTGTCACGCGCCAAGTTATATGGCGCGTACTCTAAACTTGATAAATAAACATAAGCACTGAGGTTCCAGTGTTTAACTTCAAAAGCAGTGTTACCAGGACGGCAATGCACTGCCTCAAGGATTAATCACACGCATCAGCGATCCAATTTAAAGGATAGAGACGCTATTTAGTACTAAATGGGGTCGATTATACCCCTCCAGCACTGAGGAGTCACGGATCAACATTATGTAATGCTGCATTTACACGAAGCTTTGAGACGAATCTTTATGCCAGTCCAATATTAGTATCGCATAAATACAGGGTGATTTTGAAGTCATGGGCATCTATTCGACCCATAAATGTACTCATATAAAAAAAAAAGGTTTTATGTATTTCAACAAAGAGGATTTACTGCAATATGAAGTAATGATTTTACATGACATGGAGTGGTGCCCAGCACCAGCACCTGCGAGTGCAGGGACGCGAGCAAAGCGGGCATGAAGCATGAGTGACATTGTTTGTTTCGGTGAATTACGTGCGCGAACTTAAATAAATTCACGTTATTTATAGTACTTCGATCAACATTATAGTAACAACGCCCGCGTTTTGTCGGCTGGTCATAGTAGTCTTAGGTTTATATGATATTTGAATATTAATATAATCAATGTTTTTTTAGTTATTTCTATTTGTAATAGTGATCAATTGCCGAGTTTTTTTACATGATTTTTCATAAATAAAATAAAATATAACATCATGACTGGACATCATATTTGGGGAACGGACTCTATATAACATAGATATGTTCTTATTTTAAAAGAATGCTAACGACTTCAAAGTCATCCTGTACTAGACAGTCTTCTACGTTGGATTGTCCTCAAGCCAGTTTTCAATAGTTATATCTATTGTCTTAATGGACTGGCTTAGTGCATTGTCTCAAGTATTGACTCCGTGTAAATGCTGCATTACAATGCCAAGTTGAATGAATGACTCAACTTTTAATTTTTTTGCGTTTAGTCAGAGATATAATTTTAAAATTTCAAACGCTATCAGGTACCTGCTAACAGGGGTTGATTAACAGCCCATAAAGACTTTACGTCAAGTAGGTACTATCTGTATTGATGTTAGTTAGTGATCGACAGGAGATTTAAATTGTTCAGTAGATGCGTCAGCGAACCAACTTAAAGGAAAGAGTTGGTCTTTGGAACTAAATGAGGTCAAACTATACAATAAACATCATGAAAAAATATTATGTTACAATGTCTTAAAATTCAATAGTGTTGTGATCGATTTAGTATAGGAAACCCAAAATTTTTTGTCGTATTTCGATCCATGTTTCTAGGAGAAAGTTGTTCACTTACCGACTCTGAGTCGATCTTAATTTGTGCACTGATTAAAAATTGATCCTGAGTTGACTTTTATTCCCTCATACGACCGAAAAAGGTGCTGCTCTGGTTTACGTACAATATTACGATTATGATAGTTTTTCATGCTAGGAATACTAGCAAATCTCTATTTAAATACACGAAATCCTACGCCCCTATTTTTAACAAGAAAAACTTTGTTTTTATAAGATGTATTTTATAATTTGTATTGTTTTACTAGCAACCTCCCGCGACTTCTTCAATAAAAACTTTTGTCCCCTTAACAATCTTCAAGTTTTGTTTGCATACAAAAGTTTTTCGTAGGCTTCCCGATATCTATATATACCACAAAGTTAATTTAACTTGCTTCACTGTTTTGGCTTTGCTGATGTTTAAAAGTAACAGATAGAAAGATCTAGTTGTAAGTACATTTATGCATTTTAATTGCAAAACATTTTCTTAAAAAAAAATATAAGTCTAAATTCGCAATTTTGCTGTTCAATTCTGCAACAATTTATTCAGATAAAGCTGTTACAAGCACTCGTGAAAGCTGTTGCAAATTCATAATTTACAACGTACACGGTGTACAGAACAATAAACATATAAAACTAGTGGATCCTCGCGGTTTTACCTGCGTGATACCCGTTCCCGTGGGTATATTGGGATAAAATATAGCCCATATCACTCGGGAAGAATGTAGCTTTTTAATGGTTAAAGAATTTTCTAAATCGGTCTAGTAGTTCATGAGATTAGCGCGTTCAACCAAACAAACGAACTCTTCAGCTTTATAATATAAGTATTGATTAATGTCAGACAACATTACACACACAGATTAGGAGATAAGTAGCAAAACCAACGATCGTTTACAATTATGCAGACTTTTATAGAATTACACCCAGACGCAAAACAAATAATAAAAATTACAACACGTTTTTCCCGAAATGGGAATAGAACCAGCAAAAACCCCCTTCGTAACCATGATCTAAATCACTACGCCATTGGGCACGTCAATAAAAACAAAATTCCTCCAAATTTTCATTTTCCTTTTTACATCAGGAAAATTGCCTTTTCTTTTATGGGTTGTTCGTCACCCATTATTCGTGATCTTGTAAAAATACGTCTATTTAACGACATACACAACGGAAGTATTGGATGGTGCCAATAAAACAAAGATAAAAGCGATATTGATCAGTGTTATTGGAAATGTAAGAGAAGGAAAACTTTACCTTCATCAATATTCTAAAAGAGCTATGTTTATCGTTTGCAGAACCTTACAGAATTCATCATTATAAAAAAAAACTTTCTTTCTATCTAAACTATCTATTCTAATATTATGAAGAGAAAATATTTTTTGTTTATTTGTTTGTAATGGATAAACTAAAAAAATACTGAACCGATTTTAAAAATTCTTTCATCAGTAGAAAGCTTCATTATTCCCGAGTGACATAAGCTAACTTAATACTGTTATTCACACGGGTAAAACCACGGGAAGCTACTAGTATTTAATATTTAGAGATCGTGACAAAAATTGCTTAATCATATCACATTCTCTTTCAACTAGAAGAGTTTTATACATTTGTCTTTTGTTTTATACATAGAATATGTATAAAACAAAAGAGGTTTTTTCATATCTAATCTAGGTATTTCATTTTCTATGACTGACAATATAAAAATATGTTTGGTAATGACTAATGACGCATAACTACCTACATATCAAAATTCGAGACAAAATAATTTTTGCCAAGGTAGGTACGAGTGGTCCAATATAATAATTCCCCTAAATGAGTTCTTTAACTTTTTGCTTCATCGTTGACCTTTTTTGGGATATACCTACTTGAGAAGTTTCTAACAACTTTTGTGATTTTACCAACGGAGATATTTAAAAGAACTTTTTTCATACTTGCGCTAATGAATATTAGACACAATTTGACTTTACAGCCGAGGCTAAGTCACATTCATTTGTTTTTTAAGCTTAGGTGGCATTAATTCTAAAGCAGTGCAGAAAAAACAGCCATAATTTTATTAAAATAAAACAATATTTATTGATTTTAACGCGTCTATCTGTCTCTTTCGTGTTTTTCATGGTTTTTCCCGGGCTTACTCAATATTAACTGTGGTTTAAATGAATCTCAAATTTTATTCAACCTGCCACCATTTTCTGTCTACAAGCAAGTCACATAATTTTCTACCGGGAAGTTTGTTAACCTTAGGATGTGTGTCACATAATTAACATATTTTACGCTGATAGTACCTAAATGGGGCCTCTGTCAAGTAACGACGTCATCGAAGAAACGTGCCATCCTTTTAGAATCGCAAATTAGTAAGTTATACAAGCCATTATTAGAATTTAATTTAACGAAAAGTATTTCTACTAATAATTATTTTTATTTTATTTCTTTAATAATATTATTTCACAAAAAGGAATAACATGATAAGTTTGACAGTGCCTCGCAAAACCTAACAATACGTTTGTCTGCGAGTTATTAGCTAGAACTTATTCTAACAAATACTAATTCATTCATATATTATGCCACAGCATAACAGAATTGTAACATTAACATAAAAATAAGACTAATATAACCACTGTGTAAAGTACATAAAACATAATTAGGCAAAGCAATAAAGGATTTGAGTATGTTACAGTATTACGTATGGTCAAATATACATATTATAACAACTTTACTAACAAGTGACGGCTACGTTTTCCCAACATAATAAAAAACAACAATTTTCCGCGCAAACGCTAGCACCCAATATATCTCCGAAACAGTTATGTCCCGAATAGGTCCATTACAAACGCCGAGATTACCTGTGAAGATCCCGTATATCTTGAAAGATTACTCGAGGAAAGACGCGCGAAGGATCTAGACGTCGGGCTCTGACGAAGGTCGGGGAGGCGGAAACCTCTGGATGACGGGAGATTGTTGACTTACGTGGGGATCAGTTATCAAAGATTTTTTCACGTATAATTTTTACTTATTAAACAAAAGC
The DNA here is from genome assembly GCA_949710035.1 of Crambus lathoniellus. Taxonomy (NCBI): domain Eukaryota; kingdom Metazoa; phylum Arthropoda; class Insecta; order Lepidoptera; family Crambidae; genus Crambus; species Crambus lathoniellus. The sequence continues at coordinate 17,239,243 of OX453317.1, read as the reverse complement.
ATTCCGCAAACAGATAACAAAACAAATAACAAAACCATTTGAATTAGCTTTATGACTCCGTTCTGGACAATATCCATCAGCAAAATTTGCATTCCTCATGAAAAAAGCGCCATCTTATAATGTCCATCAGGTCAAAAAGTCGAGGATGTGCAGCATTTGCTGATGGAATGTGTCAGAAATAATAATGAGAGGCAGCTATTGATGACTGAATTAAACCTAAACAACCTACGAGTAGATATCGGCCTTATTCAAAGTATTTAGTTACAACCAAAATCAAAAGTTGCAAAACCTGTGACGTCTTGTTACGCTTTTGCAGTAACAGTCCCTTATTTGGTCGGACTAGTATAAGGTTACAATGGGGTTGGCTTACGACAAAAACCCTTATCAACATCCTACTCAATATTATAAATGTGAAAGGTTAGATGTTTGGATATTTGGATGTTTAGATGTGTGGATGTTTGTTACTCAATCACGCCAAAACGGCTGAACGGATTTGTCTGAAATTTGGAACACAGGTACTTTGTAGTCTGGAGAGAAACATGGGCTACTTTTTATCCCGGAAAAATATCACCTTCCCGCGGGATAACGTCATGTAGTCCACACGGGCGAAGCCGCGGGCGGAAAACTAGTAATAATATACAAAACAAAAAGCATTACGCCGTCGTCGACTTCGTTCGCGTGGAAATTAATTAACGAGTAAATCCCGTTCCCGCACTTCAAATTTTTGCGTACAACATTTTGCCTACCCCAAGTCGTTCTCCATAGTCTAAATTTGTAAACATTTTCAGACAGTTAACAACGTCTCAGTTGCTTTCGCATTTATAAATAGGTATATACCTACCTTCTGTCCACTTGGATCCATTGCATGACTCCATTGATGGATCCTAGTACACTTTTTCCTCCACTTGAATCCATTGTGCCAATACTTTCCAAATAATGGTACCTAGGACACTTTAAGGTGCACTTGGATCTTCCAAAGGGTTTTATTTTATTGCTAATTTAAATGATACTTCGTTTGATGAGAATTGGCTGAAAAAGAAAAGAAAAAATACCAAAAAAGAATATAAAAAAACAAAATATCTAAAATAATATAAAAAAATTATCTATCGAAAATTATTTTTATAAAAAAATAAAACCGCCTTCTAAAAAACCACATCAAAAAAGTAAGAAATAATTTCTCACCAAATAAATAACGTAAGTACTTTGAAGTCGGGCGTGAAACATGTACAATTTTTTGTTGTTTTTGTTAAAACCCGCCCGACTTCAAAGTACTTACGTTATTTATTTGGTGAGAAATTATTTCTTACTTTTTTGATGTGGTTTTTTAGAAGGCGGTTTTATTTTTTTATAAAAATAATTTTTATTTCACTCTTTTTAGTGCATCGTGCAGGCAATTTGCGTGTTTTCTGGTAAATAGGTATGTGATCAAACTCAAAACCTCCTTTTTCGAAGTCGGTTAAAATACCTTGAGGTATCACCTTTTTAACAAAACAAGAATCATTTAAATCGGTTTATAAACAAAGGAGTTATGCCTAAAGATACGTATTAAATTCACATAAAGTGGTAACGAAAACGACAGTATTTTCAAGATTTCCTGAAAACTACTGAACCGATTTCAAAATTTCAAAAAATGGGACCAACTTGGAAACCAACCTGATGTAATAACGTTTGAACCATTTCAATCGGTTCAGCCGTCTTCGAGTAATCGGTGGACATACACAAAAAAAAAAAAAAAAAAAACATACATACAGACGAATAGAGAACCTCCTCCTTTTTGATTTAGAAGTCGGTTAATAAAATAGTATCTAGATGGTCATCAATACATTATCGAGTTCATAACTTACGTAAAGGACGTATGTATCATAAAACCAACTACCCTCTAGAAAATCGTGTTTTTATTAAATAATAACCTCCCGCCCGCGGCTTCACCCACGTGGAATACACGACGTTATCCCGCGGGAATGTGATGTTTTTCAGGGATAAAAAGTAGCCTATGTCACTTTTCAGCTACCAAACTATCTATATACCAAATATCATGTCGATCCGTTGCTCTGTTTTGACGTGAAAGACGGAAAAACAAACACAAATTTACTTTAAATAATATGAGCATGGGTTCTTAAAAGTAAAATTAAAGTTTCAAATGAAAAAAGTTATTTCAGTATGCGATACTGAAACGTTTTGTCCCAGCAGTCGGTGATAAACTTCAATGATTGGCAGTTTTTGCTTCGTCTTATTGAGACATTTCAACAGAGGATTCCACTTAGGGGATTTCCCACTATAAGTTCGAACCTATTTAATAAAAAGAAGACGATTGTGGGAGTAAATTCTTAAGATATAATCCTATGACTACGACCCTTAAAATACCATAAAAGATTTGACCATATTGACATATTTAATGCTAATAAAAAATCTTTCAATCGGGGTATAACCACAGAATATATAATTGGTATAACATCAGTTCTAACTGCATGCTTTTATGTTTCTTTAAATTGTAAACGTTCGTTTTGTTAAATTAAGTTTATTTTTTGTTTTTGTTTTTACACAAAAAAATAATTAAGTAGTTTGTTTCATTCTTGCATACGATTGTTTATTCTTGCTAAATTCATGATTCACAGTCGACTATCGCGTTGAAGTTTGCCATGTTCCTTTCCTTCTCTTTTTTATTGTTATTTTATAAATTGATGCCGTATTAGTTTATAGAAAACTTATAATCTATTTCTTGTCGTTCTATGTTTCAATCGATCATGTCGGGAAACTATAATTAGCTTAAGATTAAATAACTTTTCTATGGAATGTAAATTGTAAAAAGCGGCTGAGTTTCGAAATAAATAAAATAAAATAAAAATAAATAAGGTTGTCGGAAACAGCTGCTACTGTTTCGAAATAAGTAAATTAAACTTTACCTACACCAAAATGAATTATATCCGTTCAATGAATACTTACTATCCAAGCCACATCTTAAAAAAATATAAAGAAAATTTCGTTCGACGAACATTATCATCATTAAACATTACTCCCGTGTACAAACGTAACAAATTACGGAATTAATTTTTCTTACCTCACCGCTCAAAGAATTGGGTCAGGAGTGGATCACGCGATGGGATTGGATCTCCCGGAGGTGTACCGGCAAATTCTCCCGGTAAACATGTCGGGAAGAAATTATGTTTACTGTCAGCGGATATGGACAAATGGATCTATATTAGAAAACTAGCTGTGCCCGCGACTTCGTCCGCGTGGAATAGTGACTTTCGGTAGAATTTTTAATTTTTAAGGCTAATAAGCTATTTTGTTTTTTTTATTTATTTATCCTTCCTACTAATATTATAAATGTGAAAGTTTAGATGTTTGTATGTTTGTTACTCAATCACGCCAAAACGGCTGAACGGATATGGCTGAAATTTAGGACACAGATACGTTGGTAGCCTGAAGAGGAACATAGGCTACTTTTATTCCGGAAAAATGTCACATTCCCGCGGGATAAGGTCGTGAAGTCCACGCGGGCGAAGCCGCGGGCGGAAAGCTAGTTTAATATATATTAGTACAGCGCTATGAATGCTATAATACTTATAAGCACATTAAAAATTTACATAACATAGCCGTTATCCCGAGGTAAAGTGATATTTTTAGCTTCTGTCACTTTCTAGCTCCTAAACTTCCTACATGCTAAAAATCACGTCGCTTAAAATATAGTTAAGCTGGGCTGCTAGGGTTCCACATCAGGTGAGCCAGACCTTCAAACTTTGTATGACAGTAGAAAATACTCATCACGTTTAATAATTTTCCTTAAGCCGGTATTTTTATATCTCTCATAGATTGGCTGGACTGCTATGGTTCCACATCAGATATACGATCGTCAAAATAAATTATAGCCTATAGCCCCTAGTTCAGTAGTTTTTGTGTGAAACGCGGACAACAGACAGACAGACAGACAAAAAATTCAAAAACTATATTTTTGGTATCTGTTACGTTTAAGAAGACCCCTGGTGGTATTTTTTCTATTTCTTTTCAATGTACAGAATTGGATCGTTTACAGTTTTATTATAAGTATAGATTTTTTTCTATTTCTTTTCAATGTACAGAATTGGATCGTTTACAGTTTCATTATAAGTATAGATATATGTTGGCGACGACCAATAGCTGTATAACAAAAAAAGTTTCATCAAAATCCGTTCAGTAGTTTTTGTGTGAAACGCGGACAACAGACAGACAGACAGACTAAAAATTCAAAAACTATATTTTTGGTATCTGTTACGTTTAAGAAGACCCCTGGTGGTATTTTTTTCTATTTCTTTTCAATGTACAGAATTGGATCGTTTACAGTTTTATTATAAGTATAGATAAGACGCCATGTTTGTATCTCATATAGTTTATCCTGGCTGCTAGGGTTCCACATCAGGTGAACCAGACCTTCAAACTTTGTACGTCAATAGAAAGTGCCCATCGCGTTTAACAATTTTCCTTAAGACGGTATTTGTATATCTCTCATAGTTTGGCTGGACTGCTATGGTTCCACATCAGATATTACGATCTTCAAAATAAATTATAGCCTATATGTTGGCGAGGACCAATAGCTGTATAACAAAAAAAGTTTCATCAAAATCCGTTCAGTAGTTTTTGTGTGAAACGCGGACAACAGACAGACAGACAGACAAAAAATTCAAAAACTATATTTTTGGTATCTGTTACGTTTAAGAAGACCCCTGGTGGTATTTTTTCTATTTCTTTTCAATGTACAGAATTGGATCGTTTACAGTTTTATTATAAGTATAGATTTTTTTCTATTTCTTTTCAATGTACAGAATTGGATCGTTTACAGTTTCATTATAAGTATAGATATATGTTGGCGACGACCAATAGCTGTATAACAAAAAAAGTTTCATCAAAATCCGTTCAGTAGTTTTTGTGTGAAACGCGGACAACAGACAGACAGACAGACTAAAAATTCAAAAACTATATTTTTGGTATCTGTTCCGTTTAAGAAGACCCCTGGTGGTATTTTTTTCTATTTCTTTTCAATGTACAGAATTGGATCGTTTACAGTTTTATTATAAGTATAGATAAGACGCCATGTTTGTATCTCATATAGTTTATCCTGGCTGCTAGGGTTCCACATCAGGTGAACCAGACCTTCAAACTTTGTACGTCAATAGAAAGTGCCCATCGCGTTTAACAATTTTCCTTAAGACGGTATTTGTATATCTCTCATAGTTTGGCTGGACTGCTATGGTTCCACATCAGATATTACGATCTTCAAAATAAATTATAGCCTATATGTTGGCGAGGACCAATAGCTGTATAACAAAAAAAGTTTCATCAAAATCCGTTCAGTAGTTTTTGTGTGAAACGCGGACAACAGACAGACAGACAGACAAAAAATTCAAAAACTATATTTTTGGTATCTGTTACGTTTAAGGAGACCCCTGGTGGTATTTTTTCTATTTCTTTTCAATGTACAGAATTGGATCGTTTACAGTTTTATTATAAGTATAGAAGATTTTTTTCTATTTCTTTTCAATGTACAGAATTGGATCGTTTACAGTTTCATTATAAGTATAGATATATGTTGGCGACGACCAATAGCTGTATAACAAAAAAAGTTTCATCAAAATCCGTTCAGTAGTTTTTGTGTGAAACGCGGACAACAGACAGACAGACAGACAAAAAATTCAAAAACTATATTTTTGGTATCTGTTACGTTTAAGAAGACCCCTGGTGGTATTTTTTCTATTTCTTTTCAATGTACAGAATTGGATCGTTTACAGTTTTATTATAAGTATAGATTTTTTTCTATTTCTTTTCAATGTACAGAATTGGATCGTTTACAGTTTCATTATAAGTATAGATATATGTTGGCGACGACCAATAGCTGTATAACAAAAAAAGTTTCATCAAAATCCGTTCAGTAGTTTTTGTGTGAAACGCGGACAACAGACAGACAGACAGACAAAAAATTCAAAAACTATATTTTTGGTATCTGTTACGTTTAAGAAGACCCCTGGTGGTATTTTTTTCTATTTCTTTTCAATGTACAGAATTGGATCGTTTACAGTTTTATTATAAGTATAGATAAGACGCCATGTTTGTATCTCATATAGTTTATCCTGGCTGCTAGGGTTCCACATCAGGTGAACCTGACCTTCAAACTTTGTACGTCAATAGAAAGTGCCCATCGCGTTTAACAATTTTCCTTAAGACGGTATTTTTATATCTCTCATAGTTTGGCTGGACTGCTATGGTTCCACATCAGATATTACGATCTTCAAAATAAATTATAGCCTATATGTTGGCGAGGACCAATAGCTGTATTACAAAAAAAGTTTCATCAAAATCCGTTTAGTAGTTTTTGTGTGAAACGCGGACAACAGACAGACAGACGGACAAAAAATTCAAAAACTATATTTTTGGTATCTGTTACGTTTAAGAAGACCCCTGGTGGTATTTTTTTCTATTTATTTTCAATGTACAGAATTGGATCGTTTACAGTTTTATTATAAGTCTCATATAGTTTATCCTGGCTGATAGGGTTCCACATCAGGTGAACCAGACCTTCAAACTTTGTACGTCAATAGAAAGTGCCCATCACGTTTAACAATTTTCCTTAAGACTGTATTTTTATATCTCTCATAGTTTGGCTGGACTGCTATGGTTCCACATCAGATATTACGATCTTCAAAATAAATTATAGCCTATATGTTGGCGAGGACCAATAGCTGTATAACAAAAAAAGTTTCATCAAAATCCGTTCAGTAGTTTTTGTGTGAAACGCGGACAACAGACAGACAGACAGACAAAAAATTCAAAAACTATATTTTTGGTGTCTGTTAAGTTTAAGAAGACCCCTGGTGGTATTTTTTTCTATTTCTTTTCAATGTACAGAATTGGATCGTTTACAGTTTTATTATAAGTATAGATAAGACGCCATGTTTGTATCTCATATAGTTTATCCTGGCTGCTAGGGTTCCACATCAGGTGAACCTGACCTTCAAACTTTGTACGTCAATAGAAAGTGCCCATCGCGTTTAACAATTTTCCTTAAGACGGTATTTTTATATCTCTCATAGTTTGGCTGGACTGCTATGGTTCCACATCAGATATTACGATCTTCAAAATAAATTATAGCCTATATGTTGGCGAGGACCAATAGCTGTATAACAAAAAAAGTTTCATCAAAATCCGTTCAGTAGTTTTTGTGTGAAACGCGGACAACAGACAGACAGACGGACAAAAAATTCAAAAACTATATTTTTGGTATCTGTTACGTTTAAGAAGACCCCTGGTGGTATTTTTTTCTATTTATTTTCAATGTACAGAATTGGATCGTTTACAGTTTTATTATAAGTCTCATATAGTTTATCCTGGCTGATAGGGTTCCACATCAGGTGAACCAGACCTTCAAACTTTGTACGTCAATAGAAAGTGCCCATCGCGCTTAACAATTTTCCTTAAGACGGTATTTGTATATCTCTCATAGTTTGGCTGGACTGCTATGGTTCCACATCAGATATTACGATCTTCAAAATAAATTATAGCCTATATGTTGGCGAGGACCAATAGCTGTATAACAAAAAAAGTTTCATCAAAATCCGTTCAGTAGTTTTTGTGTGAAACGCGGACAACAGACAGACAGACAGACAAAAAATTCAAAAACTATATTTTTGGTATCTGTTACGTTTAAGAAGACACCTGGTGGTATTTTTTCTATTTCTTTTCAATGTACAGAATTGGATCGTTTACAGTTTTATTATAAGTATAGATAGATAGAAGATTTTTCTATTTCTTTTCAATGTACAGAATTGGATCTTATTATAAGTCTCATATAGTTTATCCTGGCTGATAGGGTTCCACATCAGGTGAACCAGACCTTCAAACTTTGTACGTCAATAGAAAGTGCCCATCACGTTTAACAATTTTCCTTAAGACGGTATTTTTATATCTCTCATAGTTTGGCTGGACTGCTATGGTTCCACATCAGATATTACGAACTTCAAAATAAATTATAGCCTATATGTTGGCGAGGACCAATAGCTGTATAACAAAAAAAGTTTCATCAAAATCCGTTCAGTAGTTTTTGTGTGAAACGCGGACAACAGACAGACAGACAGACAAAAAATTCAAAAACTATATTTTTGGTATCTGTTACGTTTAAGAAGACCCCTGGTGGTATTTTTTTCTATTTATTTTCAATGTACAGAATTGGATCGTTTACAGTTTTATTATAAGTCTCATATAGTTTATCCTGGCTGATAGGGTTCCACATCAGGTGAACCAGACCTTCAAACTTTGTACGTCAATAGAAAGTGCCCATCGCGCTTAACAATTTTCCTTAAGACGGTATTTGTATATCTCTCATAGTTTGGCTGGACTGCTATGGTTCCACATCAGATATTACGATCTTCAAAATAAATTATAGCCTATATGTTGGCGAGGACCAATAGCTGTATAACAAAAAAAGTTTCATCAAAATCCGTTCAGTAGTTTTTGTGTGAAACGCGGACAACAGACAGACAGACAGACAAAAAATTCAAAAACTATATTTTTGGTGTCTGTTAAGTTTAAGAAGACCCCTGGTGGTATTTTTTTCTATTTCTTTTCAATGTACAGAATTGGATCGTTTACAGTTTTATTATAAGTATAGATAAGACGCCATGTTTGTATCTCATATAGTTTATCCTGGCTGCTAGGGTTCCACATCAGGTGAACCTGACCTTCAAACTTTGTACGTCAATAGAAAGTGCCCATCGCGTTTAACAATTTTCCTTAAGACGGTATTTTTATATCTCTCATAGTTTGGCTGGACTGCTATGGTTCCACATCAGATATTACGATCTTCAAAATAAATTATAGCCTATATGTTGGCGAGGACCAATAGCTGTATAACAAAAAAAGTTTCATCAAAATCCGTTCAGTAGTTTTTGTGTGAAACGCGGACAACAGACAGACAGACGGACAAAAAATTCAAAAACTATATTTTTGGTATCTGTTACGTTTAAGAAGACCCCTGGTGGTATTTTTTTCTATTTATTTTCAATGTACAGAATTGGATCGTTTACAGTTTTATTATAAGTCTCATATAGTTTATCCTGGCTGATAGGGTTCCACATCAGGTGAACCAGACCTTCAAACTTTGTACGTCAATAGAAAGTGCCCATCGCGCTTAACAATTTTCCTTAAGACGGTATTTGTATATCTCTCATAGTTTGGCTGGACTGCTATGGTTCCACATCAGATATTACGATCTTCAAAATAAATTATAGCCTATATGTTGGCGAGGACCAATAGCTGTATAACAAAAAAAGTTTCATCAAAATCCGTTCAGTAGTTTTTGTGTGAAACGCGGACAACAGACAGACAGACAGACAAAAAATTCAAAAACTATATTTTTGGTATCTGTTACGTTTAAGAAGACCCCTGGTGGTATTTTTTCTATTTCTTTTCAATGTACAGAATTGGATCGTTTACAGTTTTATTATAAGTATAGATAGATAGAAGATTTTTCTATTTCTTTTCAATGTACAGAATTGGATCTTATTATAAGTCTCATATAGTTTATCCTGGCTGATAGGGTTCCACATCAGGTGAACCAGACCTTCAAACTTTGTACGTCAATAGAAAGTGCCCATCACGTTTAACAATTTTCCTTAAGACGGTATTTTTATATCTCTCATAGTTTGGCTGGACTGCTATGGTTCCACATCAGATATTACGAACTTCAAAATAAATTATAGCCTATATGTTGGCGAGGACCAATAGCTGTATAACAAAAAAAGTTTCATCAAAATCCGTTCAGTAGTTTTTGTGTGAAACGCGGACAACAGACAGACAGACAGACAAAAAATTCAAAAACTATATTTTTGGTATCTGTTAAGTTTAAGAAGAACCCCTGGTGGTATTTTTTTCTATTTCTTTTCAATGTACAGAATTGGATCGTTTACAGTTTTATTATAAGTATAGATTACCGCACTTGTGGTTCCGAAGAAGTTTTTTTCTATTTATTTATTCAAATGGCATAATTAATAATACAGTCGTTCAAACTTACTACATAATCAAGTTTTACAAAGTTAATTTATCCTTTAACTTCTGAATCCATGGGATAGCGTCATTTTCCAGGGAGTACAGGGTGCCTACCATCAACTTTACGACAGTGATTCAAAAATAGCGCGATGCAGAATAGGTTCTTAAAATTAATTGCTTTCTTTCGTACTACGACCTTCTAAAAACTGGAGCACAAATGAATTGCTAAATGTGAATGACCGAACGATTTGTGTCCTTATTACTTCTACCCGACTCTTTCACTCGATTCTGTCATGCCCGGAGAGTGGGAGGGACGGGTATAACCTGCAGATGTCATGTAAGCTTAGCCGAGTTATAAGTCAAATAAGACTACATGACAGCTTAACGGGTGTAAAATGTCATTGAATGATCACTGAATCGCTGTCATTGATATTAAGCTGTCGTGGTACGAATAAGCGAAGCAGATCAGTTTAGGTCCTAAACAAAACCGCAATAAGAGTTGATGGTAAGCACCCAGGTCTGCCGGGTTGCCATGGTACTTCGTGAGAGGGCATTCCGTCACTATGTCCTGGACAGCAGCTCCACACTCGCACGCCGCTGTTTCGATCCATCCCCGTACCGATTGCCTATACCTAGCCAAAATCCCACTTTAATTTTTCGTCATCAAAAGTTAACTTTGTTTCTCATAGTGTTGGTATGAATGACAAAGTTTGTAATGCTATTTTCTCCTATAACTAATAAATTCACCACTTACTTGGGACTGGAACTAGGAAAATGAAAAGCACAAATCAGTTTTCGCCCTGAATTCCTAGAACTTTTCCTGGGTACTCGTAGGTTGGGTATTTCATTTCATAACACTATTAAAGCAAGCACGTCTCTATGATTGTGAGCAGGTACTGATACCGTTCTAATTATTAAAATTCACAAATCCTGATATTCTTTTAAGGCACCTAACTAACGCCGTCATCATATACTCAACAATATTTAAAATGAAAATTAAGCATTGCCCTATCTTCTCTCCAATCTTAGTTAAACCATCCATCATTTTGTGTTGCAAAACATTCACTCCCTAAATCGGAACTTTTCCGACCTTTCCCGATAATGCCAAGGTTCTTGCAATGGGGACAATGGAGATATTTACCCGTAATCGTTACGAGCGGTATTTTCAAGATGACTCCTTAATGGCATGTCATAAAAAACGGCTTCCAAAATACGATGGTTGAAAAACAGATGATTTATATAAGTCTGGCAAATGGAAACGCATCGAAATGTACTGACATCGATGCTTTTCATTTCTGGTGGATTTGAAGTCATATAGACCATTTTTTAAGATTTCAACGCGGAAAAGTGCGGTATAACAGTCATAATGTTTTAGACATAGAGACATTCTTGAAACCAACCCACATGTATTCAGCCGCAAAGTCTTGTCAGTTTTTGATGGTTAGGTAGTTGTTAATTATGCTTTTTTGTTTTATTTGATATTTTTGTTTTCTAATTTTACTTTGACCAATTTCTTCTATTTTTACTTATACTTACCTTATTTATACTAGGTTAGTTGCTCAACATTTGTCATGCTAGAGATAAATGTTGTAGGTTATAGGTAGTTTGTTTTGTTCCTTGTCTTGTAACCTGTTACCTATGTGTCTGAATGAAATAAATAACAGTTTTCAAAAAAACATAATGAGTGATACTGATAGAAAATGCCTGAGGCATTAAGTCCATCTAATTAGAATCTGCATGTAGTAAATAAATAAATAAATAAATAAACCAAGTGCTCCGTAACATAAAAAAACCCAGTTGACTCATATAAAATGATAATTGATATTTCTCAATGCACAAATGTCAAAAAAATTAAAATAGTAATCAGAAAACACATAATTTAGAAAATAATATAATTATTACGGTGATTATACCGGGATTCGAAGCCAAAATCTCAAAGAAAACCAGCGTACCTACATACGAGATAGTTATACTTAAGCCACTAAAACATCGAAGACGTCTCTATCTATGAAGTTTCTTCCGTATCTGTTTACCCATTCGTCATAACTCATACCGGAGGTTATCCAAACACGACTGCATAGATATAAATCTAGTTTCCACACAATTTGTGTTCGCATTACCCCAACTTGACGACCAAGTTGAATAATAGAGCGAGTGAAACCACAGAATTGAGTAGTCGAACTCTGACCTGAATACATGTACATTTTGTTACGGGAAGCACGAAGTATCGTGAGTGAGGGGCCTTACTATTTCTCCCTGTGGAAAATGAAGACGAGTCTGTAGATTATATTATAAATCTCCAAATATTATCTTAACCGCCTCTGAATATACGTAGGTACATTTTGTTACGGGAAGCACGAAGCATCGTGAGTCAGGGGCCTACCTATTTCTCCCAGTGGAAAATGAAGACGAGTCTGTAGATTATATTATAAATCTCCAGATATTATCATAACCACCTCTGTACACACTAACGGTATATGACCCAAAGGTCCCGGGTTCGATTCCCAGTGGGGGTGGGTACATATTGGATTCGGTTTGGTTGGTGGTATGGTAGGTAGGGCTTGTTCAAAGTCCTCCTAGCTAGCTAACACCATCTTTTCGACATTATTGTGTTCCGGCTGTTAGAGCTAAAATAGCCAGTTCCCCAGTAATAAAGGTTTCCAGGAGTATCATCACTTAACATCAGGTGTAATAAGGGCTAAATGCTACCCTGTTGTACATTATAAACAAATCTGAATGGCTGTGAAAATTCTTAGAAAGATGGAAACTATGTAATAAAGGAAATTTATAGATTAATGTAAACAACCATTGTAAGTCTTAATCTTAAGGCGCTACTCGGAAAAATATGGACTTTTTGATTTAAAACTATAATCATAATCATAATCATAATCATAATCATAATCATTTATTCACTTGATATAGGACGGTTACAGTTGTTACAAATCTGGTAATAAGATTTTTTCTTCATACCTTTATCTAGAATCGTATAGTTTCAAAAACATGATTTTATGATTTTGCCTCGACACTTTTTATTTTCGAAAAGACCTCTAAAAAATACGAAAAGTGAAGATTATTCTTAAATGGGGTTACTTACACTATTGGAAATTGGTTTAATTAGTGGACACCAATAATATTGAGGATCGTATAGAAGCATTTTTTTTTAAATCGCTGTAGTTTTTTAATACGAAGTGATTTTGTGTTTTTTTTGCCTAATCTGCAAAATCGGTCTCGCTCCCGCGCGCGTCGTTTTCTCATTGCTATCTCGCTTCAGCACATTTTTTCCGAGTATCGCCTTAAATCAATATAAAAAGTATTTCATTTCTGGGAAAGTAATTTACTTCAAAATAACAGCTCAAGCGATTTAGCAAAACTGCTAAAACTATGTCTGTTATTTTGTGGATGGGCATGATCGATGCAAGATGAAAATGTTCAAATCGATAATGTTATTTAATAATTTATTCGGTATGGAAATCGGAGGGATTCCGTTAGATGAAATGGAAATGAGCAAACAGACTCAGTAAAATAGGAATATTCAAAACTGGAAATGAAATGCACATTTTATTCTCTCTCTTAATTTGAATTAAAACATTTTGTTTATAAATACTTATTTCTGTTTTCTATTACCATTCCACGTCTGGTTTTGATGAAATTAAGGTAACTATTTGTTGCCCTAAGGAGCGACCAAACAGACAAATTAAATCGTTGTTACACATAGTTATTAATTTATACAACTCAAACCAAAATAGAACCTGCCCCATTTCCTTGCATTATTTTCGAAATATATAATTCAGTTTTCCCGATAGATACTGTTTAATTACTGGCTCAGAAATAAGACAGCTGTACTCCTAACATGAAAAACTATCGTTATGGTAATTGAATAGTAAACTATAGCGTACTTCAAAAGCTGTCACAGTGCTGATGTCAAACATGTATGCAATTTCAGTTCCATAAACGACAAAAAGAGGCGCTGCTCTGGCTTTCATACAAAATAATACGATTACGAATGGTTACCATAACGACAGGAGCTACAATACTATCAATGTAATTTTGCAATGATACGATGACCATACTATAGAAAATCATGAGACCGGCCTACGATGAGTCGATGACCATACTATAGATAATCATGGGATGGGCCCTATTTTCAACCGACTCCCAAATATCAAAAAGGAGGAGGTTATAAACAAATCAACAAACAAACAAATATTTTCTTACAATCACACCAATTATCCAAGCCCATAGTAAATTTCTTAAGAAACTGTGTCTATGTGAACTTGATAACGGATAAATATATACTTATATACATTTTGTTTGTAAATACATACTTAATATACATAGAAAACACCCAGACCAAGACAAATAGACATGTTCATGCACACAAATATTTGTCTTGTTCGGGAATCGAACCCGAGACCTCTGGCGCAGAAGGCAAGTAGCTTACCCCTGCGCCAAATCGGTCGTCAAATATACATTTCGCCGGTTTAATAGTTATGTTTACGGTTATACATTTCGCCTTTATGTTTGGAGTAGTTATTCACGAAGAATGAAAAACTTAAAATGTGAATAATTACCGAGGTTTTTGTCAACAACCTTCCATAGTCGACTGACGACCTCCGTGGCAGAGACGCACCGGTTTTCAAGGTGCCGCTATCTCTGGAGGTCCCGAGTTCGATTCCCGGTCGGGTAAATATTGAAAACGAACTTGTCACTATTTTCTCGGGTCTGGGTATATGTGGTGGGTTGTTTTTTCATTGTCGTTGTTTCAAATTTCCATAATGCCCGAGCTTCACCTGCGTCTAATGCCATTAATTAGCGCGCTATTTGATATAAAACGCAGGTGTAGCCGGGTCTTAGCGCACTAATTTGATACAATTAGCGCGCTAAGACGCGCATGCCGTTATTAGCTCCGTTAGGCGTCACGCATGTGAAGCCCCAGCATAACACTAATGCTCAAGACACTAAAGTGGTATTAGAACAAAGTAGATATGTGATGGTGTCCACTATTTATATATTAAAAAAAAATAAATGTAAAAATAGTAGTGGCATTGCAAGTGTGTTTAACTTCGTCACATGAAAAATGCACAACTTGGTAACAGAACTCTCCGGTGAGGTCTGAGCATTGTCCAATTAATAGGTGGCTTTTAAATGCACTGCAGTTTGTGGCATCACTTTATTGCGATAAAATAAAATAATATTGGACACCATGATATATTATGTACATTGCTCCAATTGGAAACAACGACAGGTATTATCAAATACACCCAGACGCACGAAAATATAGGAAATAGAGTTTTAATTTTTTTATTACTTAGATAACATACTTAATACTTTATTGCACACACAAAAGGCATTATAGAAATTACACATTATACAATACAAATCGTACAAAGGCGGCCTTATTGCTTATCAGCGATTTCTGCCAGACATTCCATATTTTAAAGAAACAGTACAGTACGTACAGTTTTACGTCACGTCACGTGACGAGACTCATGAGTGCACGGGTATATTTGCCGTACCAAATTTTTTATTATGAAATGCTGTTATTTATTGCTAATCATTCCATTCTATCAAGTTAATCAGATTTCCCCTGACATAGAAAGTGTCCTTTTTAGAAACCCCGCCTGAACGCTCCCCGGACGCCCTCCAAACTAGGACAAATCCGAGAAATCCCGGATGGATGGCAGCTCTATCCAGTCAACAGTAGTATCAAGTATCACCTAGATGCCGCCTCATGAACTAAAACACAACGCAAATATGGCATCGAAAGACTTTTTTCAAAAGTGCGGCTCTTACCTTATACCTACCTTGGAAAGGTGAATTTATAACATAAAGTAAAAGACCAAGTTATAAACACAAACATCTTGTATGTCATGCACAAATGTTGTAAATGTATGCTGAATAAATGAATATGAATGTTCGGAAAAGATCGACATTTCTGAACGCATCCCTAATGTCACGTCAAATTGACATTAGCTGTCACTTGAAGTTGACAGTTCTGACTTGATTGGAATTCTTGTAACAAACATGTCGGATTAAATTTTGCTGAATTGTTAAAAACCGCTCGTGTTGAATGTGCCTGGCATATCGAGTTTGAATTGAATCTTAAATTATCTATTTGATCCCGTTTTGTACGACCAAGATTTTGACGCCATCCATCGGGCCGGTCGCGGTGCTTTTGAAAGATAACCTTCTACCACACGCGTTGTTGTCGGGACAATATATCTTAATAAGCAAGCCCCACGTGTGTTATTGTGTATTTGGGACGCCCAGTGTTTTGGGACCCTGTGTAGTGTTTGTTTTGTGAGTAAGGTGACGAATTGGTAAGGCCTGCAGAAGAAGAAGGAACCAGGGGCGCGCGCCCCCTCTCTCCGCAGCCCAGGAGACTTTCGACACCACAGACCGTATGTAAAATCACTTTACTTCACATTAAGTCGCTGTGTATCGCAGTTCCAATTGTTCAGTTACATCCCGGCTGAAACCAAGTTTTGTCCGGAGTCTATACTAGTGATACCAACGCTTCCACTGCGCTATGCCGGCTCCGCGGGTCTAGGCAGGGGTGTACTGAACATTGCTTGGCAGCAGAGCGTAGTTTGAAGGCCTGAGAGGCCCACGCCAAAACTTTGTCTATTAATCAGTGCCGTTTTGATGACCATCTGGTCCGGACTGGATTAATTTGTACTTGTAAATGGTAATTAACTTGCATTTGAAAAGTAAAGGGCATTCCTTTGTTATTGGTTCCATGTCTTGTAATTAATTGTCATGTATTGAAGTTCCAAAATGTAAACAGATGCCTTTCTTTGTTTATAATAATTATTATTTAGTTTTGTTAGCAAATTTGAGTTGTGAATATTGACAAGTTGTTGCTAAATAATAGCTAATAAAAAGTTGTCCTAAAAAGGCTTGGGTACTTAATAAGTTTGCACTCAATTCTTAGTGAAACTTAAATGATTTAAGACATTATTTACACATTGAAACTTATTGAAACTTGTGCTTTGAAATAATTAAAATTGTTGTATGTTGATATCCAAGTGAATTTCAATAGTCAGTGATTTGTTTGAACTGAATAACTGTTGACTTATAAAGTCAAAGTTAGTTTGTGTCTAAGTTATAACCTCTTGAGAGTTAGAGTTATAATTATATACTTGAGTTTGTTGTTTTCTGATAACCTCCAAATATTTAAGAGTTTGTGTCATTATAAATACTTTGTTGTTGTAATATTGGAATTTTGTGGTTATTAATAACCTCCAAATATTGGAGATTTTGTGTTATAGTGAATATTTTGAATTTGTTGTTTTTGTTGATAAATTTGTGACGTTACAATGACGGCCTCCTCTGCTAAAGCCAAAATACGTTCTGAGTTACGGTGGTTAGCTTCTGCGGTTGCATTGTTGGATCGACCGGATAGGACGGAGGCCTTGTTGAACAGATACGTAGATCTGCCCGTACGTTTGGCTGTTGTTGATGAACAGTATGCCTTATTTTTGGAAAGGACTGTTGAGGCCGATGTGGAAATGCGACAAGAAGTCGGTTTGGATGTGGACCAGTGTTATGATTTTGCGGACAGAATTACCCAGGTGGCTCGACCTTTGCAAGTGGCAAGAGAGAATGAACCGAGCCCGTCCCCGGTCACATCTAAGAGTATGCCCCCTCTATTTGCTAGATTGGCCCCCTTAGACTTAAGGCGTTTTGCTGGTCGTCTAGAGGACTGGGAGGGCTTTATTAATATTTTTGATAGTCTGGTACATGCCCGGAATGATTTGACCCAGGGCCAGAAGTTAGCTTATTTGTTATCCGTGTTGGAAGGGGAGGCCCTTGAATCGGTTCAACATTTGGCCCCCTCGGATGAAAACTACCCTATTGCTAGGGATTTGATTCCCCGTCGGTACCAGAACGTACGACGTCTGGCGGACAACCATGTTGCCGCCATTTTGAATTTACCCCGCGTTGCCAGCGTGATGCACTTGAGAGTGGCTTTGTTGAATCCGCTGTTGGTTGCCTACAACGCATTAAAAAACTTAAAACTCCCAGTGGAGCAGTGGTCGTTTTTGTTACTGCACATTGTCCTGGGAAAGTTGCCGGACTCTGTTAAGGTCCGTTTTGAGCAGCAGTATGGTGGGGATAGTGCGACTTATCTGCCACCCTTCTCGGACCTCTTGACGTTCCTGGAAGGAGAGAGTAGACTGGCAGATAATTCCTCTCTGGCCGGTCCTATGGGACCCGAACGACCTGTGCCACAGAGTAGGTCCCCCACCGGACCCCCCCGTAGGGGGCGTATGGCCCCTCGCGCGCCCGGCCGCTATGCCGCCGTCCAGGAGACCGCCCGCTGCTTGTACTGTCGGGAACCGGGTCACAGCACGACCCGTTGTGATAAGTTCCTCGACCAGCGCGTCCAAGGCCGTCGAGCGATCGCGCGACAACGGACATGGTGCTACTCGTGCTTGGGCCTGCACATGCAGCGCGAATGTACCCAAGCGCACCCATGCCGCTTTTGTAAGGGCAACCACCATCCCCTCCTCTGCATGAACAGCCTAGAGGGCGGCGGAGCGCCGCAGCGCGTCGCTGCAGGATCACCTCGTATGGGTGGGGGTCTCGGACCCCCCGCGGTGTTTGCATCCCGCAGCAGTTCTAGTGGCCACCAGAGTGGCCCCAGACGCTCTCCGCCACGTTTGGAGCCTCAAACGGGCGGGGGTCCCAGGGACCCCCCCATGGGAAACCGATCCCCAAGGATGGGGATGAGTTATGCGAGCGTTGCCGGAGGTCGTAGAGGCCCCCCGCGACGTTTTGAGCCTCGCACGGGCGGGGGTCCCACGGACCCCCCCATGGGAAATCGGTCCCCAACTAGGGGGTTCGATTTTGCGAGCGTTGCGGGAGGTCGTAGAAGCCCCCCGCAACGTGTTGAGCCTCGCACAGCCGGGGGTCCCCGGGACCCCTCTTCTGAAAATCGGTCACCGTGCCCCCGCGACTATGAGGCGACGTACACGGTGGATGCTAGGCACCGATTCTCGCCGCCGCTCGCCGAATACCCGCGTTTGGAGCGGCGCCCGCCCCGTCTTCAAGGGGCCGGGAGATAAAACCCGCCTGATACCGGGCGAATTGGACGTAGGCAGTATGTGGGAGAATGGGACCCACTGGATCGCTATGAGCGACCCCCTTACCATGGGGGGACGTCTGGGGACCCCACATACTAGCAATCAACGTGTTTACGGTCGATTGTAGCCACCCCTCCAGAGACCGTTTTGTTGCCCACGGCCTCTGTGCTTGTCAGGGGATTGAATGGCGACCTTGTGGAAGTTCGCGCCTTGTTGGATTCCGGTGCTCAGGGGTGTGTTGTGTCATCTTGGTTAGTTAGGCGGTTGGGCCTCAAGGTGCACCCCCACACGGAAGGCGTGAGAGGTGTTGGCGATGTGAAAGTCCCCGGGTTGTTAGGGCATGTTGACTTCACATTTACATCACGTAATAAGTCCACGCCAGGCATTAAGACCTCGGCGATTGTGTTGGACACAGTTGTTGGCCGTCAACCTTCAGTTGACTTGGGACCGAGTATGTTGTCTTTGGTGTCTGATTCCCCACTCGCCGATCCAAATTTCTTCCGCCCAGGCCCGATTGATGCTCTCCTTGGAGCCGATGTCCTGGGGCGAGTTTTGTTGACGGGGAAGCGAGTTTTGCAGCCAGATGGCTTGGTAGCTCTGCAGACGACACTCGGTACAGTTGTGATGGGCCCTGCTCGCCGCGTTTTGGATTCCCTTGATGAGGATCGCGGTCTTGTTTTTAATGTGTCTCTCTCCGAAGTAGTGCAGAAGTTTTGGGAGGTCGAGGAACCTCCACCAGCCCCGCGGGTCGACCCAGTAGCGGATGAATGCGAGTTGTATTACCAGAATAACACTGGTCGCCTCCGCTCTGGTCGTTTGATCACCCGTCTCCCCTTTCGTGCCGGCCGACCTCCTCTGGGCGAATCCCGACCGCTAGCGGAACGTAGGCTAGTGGCGATGGAGCGTCGCATGAGCAAGGATCCGGTCTTCCGCCAGAAGTATGTTGAATTCATGCGGGAGTATGAGGAGTTAGGGCACATGTCCGTGAGCGATTTGGATTGGCGCTCGGTTGAGCACTTCTTTTTGCCGCACCACGCCGTTTTGAAATCCGGAAAGATTCGGGTGGTCTTTGACGGTTCGGCTCCCACCTCTACTGGAGCGTCCTTGAACCAGTGTCTGCATGTAGGTCCCAAGCTGCACACGGAGATCTCAGACATTTTAACCAACTTCCGGCGGCACCAAATTGTATTTATGACTGACATCCGGATGATGTTCAGACAAACGGTCATCCATCCAGAGGATAGGAGGTACCAATTGATTTTGTGGAGAAAGAGTCCTAGGGACCCCTTGTTGATTTATGAATTGAATACGAATACGTACGGTTTGGCTTCGAGCCCGTTTGTTGCGATTCGTTCTTTGTTGGAGTTGGCCGAGAAGGAGCGCTTGAGATACCCTCGCGCCTCCGCCATTTTGGCCAGTGACGTCTATGTGGATGACATTTGCACGGGCGCCTCATCTGTCTCAGAGGCGATTGTCCTGAGAGACGAACTCACCGCCCTTTTGAAGTCGGGAGGTTACGAGTTGAGGAAATGGATATCCAACTCGCCTGATGTACTGGTAGGTTTGCCCGAAGAGCACCAGCAGGACCCCCACCTATTCGAAAATGTTGATAATCCCCATGTGGTGACCGTCCTTGGCGTACAGTACAAACCGGTCTCTGACACGTTCACTTATTGTGTGGATTTACGACCACCGAAAGTCTGGACCAAGCGTTTAGTATTGTCTACTGTCGCACGTACCTTTGACCCCAATGGGTGGATTTGCCCCGTGCTGTTTATGGCCAAGTGTTTCTTGCAACGGTTATGGGCTTCGGGTGTGTCGTGGGATGAACCCCTCTCGGACGAGTTACTCCGAGATTGGTCGAGCTTCGTTTCATCCCTCCCCGAGATTAATGAAGTGCATTTGCCGAGGCTATTCCTCCCTTCTGAAAATTGTAAAGTTACTCTTCACGGCTTTTCCGATGCCTCCGAACGTGGATTTGCTGCGGCCGTGTATCTCCGCACCGTTACTGTTGACGGAGTTGTTGCTGTGCATCTGGTGATAGCGAAAAGCAAAGTCGCTCCCCTTCGGACTCGTCATACGATCCCGAGGTTGGAATTGTGTGGAGCTGCCCTCCTAATGCGTTTGTTGAACCACGTATGGCTCACATTAGGTCGATCTATTAAGATACAAGAGGTTTATGCTTGGACGGACAGTCAGGTCGTCCTTTGTTGGTTGAAGGCTCCGGCGCACACCTTGGACGTGTTTGTGGCCAATCGAGTGTCGCAGATTTGTAATTCCGACATCGAGTTGATTTGGAGACACGTGCCGGGAACCATGAATCCCGCGGATTGTGCGTCTCGGGGTTGTGTAGCCCCAACCCTAATTAACCACCCCCTCTGGTGGGGCTCACAGTGGTTGATGCGGCCTGAGTCGGAGTGGCCGCCCTCTCCAGCGTTGTCGAACGTAGCCGTTCCTGATATGCGGGCATGCGTCCTGGAGACTAACCCCGCCGGGGAAAAGGATTTGTTGTTGGATCGGTACAGCTCCTTACAGAAGCTGCTTGGTGTTACCGCTTGGATCAGACGTTTTGCGTACAATTGCAGAAACCCACGCGCGAGGCGTGATTCGTCGGTTCTCACTCCGGACGAGCGTAGGGACGCGCTCTTGTTTTGGGTCCGGAGAGTACAAGCTGATAGTTTTGAGTCCGAGATTGAAATTTTGCGTTTAGGCCGTCGCAAGTTGAAGGGCGCGGTATCGCGATTGAATCCCTTCCTGGACGAGAGTGGGCTTTTGCGAGTCGGCGGAAGACTTCGAAATGCGAACCTGCCGTATGGAGCTCGTCACCCCCTTTTGTTACCTAAAGCCGGACATTTGACTCAACTGATAATAACAGATCGCCATGTGAATGCACAACATGCTGGCTGTAATGCTTTGTTGGCCATTTTGCAGCGTGAATTTTGGATTTTGTCTGCTCGTCGAGCCATTCGCACTGTGGTTTTCCGTTGCCTGCCTTGTTATCGATTGAAGGCCGCGACCATGCAGCCCCAGATGGGTGATTTGCCTGCTGATCGCGTCACGGAATGTAGAGCTTTTGCCGGAGTCGCCACCGACTTCGCCGGTCCCTTTACTGTAAAGGCTTCGAGACTGCGTAATGCTAAAACCTATAAGGCGTACTTGTGCGTGTTTGTGTGTTTGTCCACCAAGGCTGTCCATTTGGAAATTGTCTCGGAATTGTCTACCGAAGCCTTTGTCGCCGCCTTGAGCAGATTTGTTTCCCGTAGAGGACTGCCGACATTGATACGTTCGATTGTGGTACTAATTATAAGGGAACGTGTAATTATCTTAAGGAAGTAGTTAAGTTTTTTGTTGATAATAAAATAGACATTGGAACCACCCTCTCCCGGCGTGGGATAATCTGGAAGTTTAGCCCTCCAGCTTGTCCGACCTGGGGAGGAATTTTTGAAGCTTGTGTAAAGGCTGCCAAGACACACTTGCGTCGCGTGATTGGAGAAACTATTCGCACGTTTGAGGAACTTGATACGGTATTTTGTAAAATTGAGGCCGTCCTCAACTCGCGACCCTTGTGCCCGTTGTCTTCGGACCCGAATGACCTGGAAGCGTTGACCCCAGGTCATTTCTTGATCGGACAGCCCCTTTTGGCTTTGCCTGAATATCCGATTCAGGATGTAGGATCCCATCGTTTGTCGCGATACCAACTTTTGAAACAGATGTCCCAAAACTTCTGGGCACGTTGGTCGATGGAGTATTTGCATATCCTACAACAGCGCGTGAAGTGGACAGATAAAACCACCCCACCCCAGACTGGCGACCTCGTGTTGATTAAGGATGCTAACCTGCCGCCCCTATGTTGGCGAAGGGGGCGCATTGTTAAACTCTACCCCGGAACTGACGGAGTTCCTCGTTTTGCTGAGGTTTTGGTTCGAGATTCGGTTTTGAAGAGAGCACTTAGTGGGCTCTCCCGATTACCCGTAGATTGACGTACCGTTCTTAACGGTCCGGGGCGGGGGGATGTTCGGAAAAGATCGACATTTCTGAACGCATCCCTAATGTCACGTCAAATTGACATTAGCTGTCACTTGAAGTTGACAGTTCTGACTTGATTGGAATTCTTGTAACAAACATGTCGGATTAAATTTTGCTGAATTGTTAAAAACCGCTCGTGTTGAATGTGCCTGGCATATCGAGTTTGAATTGAATCTTAAATTATCTATTTGATCCCGTTTTGTACGACCAAGATTTTGACGCCATCCATCGGGCCGGTCGCGGTGCTTTTGAAAGATAACCTTCTACCACACGCGTTGTTGTCGGGACAATATATCTTAATAAGCAAGCCCCACGTGTGTTATTGTGTATTTGGGACGCCCAGTGTTTTGGGACCCTGTGTAGTGTTTGTTTTGTGAGTAAGGTGACGAATTGGTAAGGCCTGCAGAAGAAGAAGGAACCAGGGGCGCGCGCCCCCTCTCTCCGCAGCCCAGGAGACTTTCGACACCACAGACCGTATGTAAAATCACTTTACTTCACATTAAGTCGCTGTGTATCGCAGTTCCAATTGTTCAGTTACATCCCGGCTGAAACCAAGTTTTGTCCGGAGTCTATACTAGTGATACCAACGCTTCCACTGCGCTATGCCGGCTCCGCGGGTCTAGGCAGGGGTGTACTGAACAATGAATATTATTATTATATTGCTCAGTCGTTTTGACACTCTAACCCTAACTGGTTATCTATTGGTACCTATTTGTTGATCGAAGTTTGTTACACATTGTTACGCGTATTTCAAATTTAGTACCAAAGCTACAACTATATAGTGCTTCAATAATTACAATACAGCCCAATATGTCAGTCTCTATTTGGGCAAGCAAGTTTATTAATTAATAGTTGGGGCATTTAACACTGTTCCCTGATAGCGATCGACTTGAATGGTTCTCAAACTCTCCTGATTGTTTGAGCACCACTGAACTTGAGAACTCTCGGTGGCTATAATTGTTGCAAGGATGTGGCAAAATTTTCATTGTTCTGTCCCTATATTTAAAGTAAAAATTGATACTTTAAAATGCTTTTTCTTTATTATATGTACTCATAAAAATAATTTAAAAACGTTTTTGAAAAAAAAATGTAACTGCCTTCAAAACGGATCTTCAAACAAAAATTAACAAACACTAAAAAACGAAAAAAATAATAAGATTTTTTAATTCAAAGGACTTACTGAACTGTTTGAAGTCGGTGCCGTCTTATACGTATTGAGGTAATTACGTCCTACACCTCACGCTTGGGACCGGGTTTTTTTTAATATGTTAGTTATTTCACTCAATATATTTCGTTCTTATTCTTTTTGATTGGCACCGACTTCAAACAATTCAGTAAGTACCAAGATAAATTAGAAAAAGTCACGTATCATCGTCCTTTGAATTAAAAAATCTTATTATTTTTTTCGTTTTGTTTGTTAATTTTTGTTTGAAGATCCGTTTTGAAGGCGGTTACATTTTTTTTTCAACAACGTTTTATTTTTCGATTTTTAGTGAAGTAGCTTAAGAAACTTCATGGTGATTATGATAAATTGTTGTAAATATCCTATCCGTTACGGAATTCAGCTTTCCATCTTTAGCTACTTAGATAACTTGAAGGAATACAACTGAAGGTCCATTCGTGCATATGGTATTTATAAAACATCATAATATAACTCCTAACTGTTGAGGAGTTTCACCTCTCATCAGCAGCTCACCCTAATAACCTGAAAGAATATAACTATTGGCCCATATGTACGATTAATACTTAAAGAAATATTCTCCAGCTCCTAACCGTTAAGGAGTTGTAGCTTCCAATACAGCTCATCACTATGAGATGATGACTACCAGATGCAAATACTTGACTAACTTCAAAAATAAATGGAACGCATAAGGCTTGCCTATATTTGAGAATTTCTCTCAATTTTCCTGGGATTTGATCCCCTGGTCCTGACTTGGTGAAAGTAAGATCAGGTCAGAAGTACCAACTTTCGAAAAAAAAAATTGAAAACGATCCCCAATTTGATGAAACTATGAAATCGTCCATATACCCAAATAAAGTCTGAATACACATTATTCAGGATAACTCCTGAACTTCTTGCCAGTTCTTGATAAAATTTGAATGGGACCACACGAGAAGCGTCACCTTTTAAATAAAAAAAGAATTATCCAAATCGGTTCATTAACTAAAAAGTTCTGAGGTAACACACATAAAAAATAAAAAAAATAATAAAAAAATACAGTCGAATTGATAACCTCCTCCTTTTTTTGAAGTCTGTTAAAAAGGAAAGATTTGTAAGTATGTATACTACTGGACCGATTTCAAAAGTTCTTTCATTCTTAAAATGCTACATTATCCCTGATTAACATAGGCTATATTTTATCCCGATATTCCCGCGGGAACAGGTACCACGCTGGTAAAACCGCAAGTATCAGCTAGTTTGAAATATTATAGAATTCTTAGGGCGAACGCTATAGTAACGTTTGCACATTGTCAAACTTGCACTTACACTGATAAAAGGCGATATTATATCCATCTAGCCAGCGTTTTACTCACAGACTTTTCCCAAGCTTCTCCAATTTATATGAAAGTAGGGCAGGCGTACCGGTTTTGGCCAGTGTACCGGTTTTGGCCACTTTTTGCTCTAGAAGTTTTTTAAACAATTTGTAGCCATTTCGGATAAAGCCAATTAAAATAAGGTATTTTAAGGTAATAATAACAACCGTTAGAATTCCTTATGTCATAAGATTTTTTTTCAATAAATTCCATTTTCTGTTTGAAAAAATGTTTTGTATGAAAATTTTAAGAAATTTGTTTTGGATGAAATACTTTATAAACCTTTGTTTTTTACAATTAAATTGTTGTTTTGCAATTGACTGGTTTCTAGCGCATTAGAATATATTGATTTTATCTGGGTTTGGTTTTGATTTTTCGCAATACTTACAAAAGTTTAACTATCAGTAAGTGGCCAAAACCGGTACATTTGGCACCTCTCACACATCTTGTATTACATACAAAAAACTATTAACCTTTTTAAAAATTGAAAAATTTACCTTTAAAGCTAGATAAATTATCTATAATTTAAGACATAATTTGTGTCTTAAATACCTAAGACCATCTAGTACTTAGTGCTTAAAAGTCAAAAATTCCTTAAAGTGGCCACAAAGGGTACCTCTGCCCTACTTATTACTCCGAGTGTGAGGGGAAATCTACGTGACGACCCAGAATACATTTTGTTCCTACGCACGAGCCTCCTCAAAGTTTGTCATTATGCATTCTTAAACGTATTAAAAGGGTCCAATTCGGACCTCTATTACGTGTTATAAGGAAGGGAAGAAGTTTCATTGAAGTTGTCGTGTCGTTTATTATGACTTATGGTAAATTAGAGGCTAGAGCTCAATGTCGCTGAAGTCAGTAAGTTTGGAAAAAGATCGATCATGGTACAATTTCTGAAGGGATCGGCGCAACGGGTGTAAAATTATTATTACTCACTTTGACATTTTGGAATGAATGATTTTGTATTATCAAAACTTATTAAGTAAATTATCATTGTATTTGTGTGTCAGTGCCTGGTGCGACATGATGTCTTGCATGTCCTTTTAACCGACTTCAAAAATTATTACCAGAATACACGTAAATTGCCTGCATGATGCACTTAAAAGAATGAAATAAAAATTATTTTTATTATAAAAAAAATAAAACCGCCTTCAAAAAAATGACATCAAAAAAGTAAGAAATAATGCCTCTAATACTGTATTCACACCAAATAACGTAAGTACTTTGAAGTCGGGCGGGTTTTAACAAAAACAACAAAAAAATGTACATGTTTCACGCCCGACTTCAAAGTAGTTACGTTATTTGGTGTGAATACAGTATTAGAGGGATTATTTCTTACTTTTTTGATGTCATTTTGTTTATATCTATTTATACCGTGTTTGCTTGCAAATAAAGAATTATTCTTATTCTAGTAAATATTTATTTTGGCCAATAAATATTTTGTTAACATTTGATTTAAATCGTCTGTTGTGGAGTTAAGCTTACTAAAATTGCGCAATTCCTGTCAAACCCCGCCAAATATGACGTCACGACCACATGAAGCAATACAGATATTACATAAAATTTGATTGAACAGGCAGCTATTGGCAAAAAAATTTGCCAATGTAAGCGCGCCATTAAACACATAGGTATACCTACAACAAATACGATCAGAAAACTGATATAGTACTATAGAGACATAATGGTAAGCACATTGCACTACGTCTGTCGTCAACATTTCCACCACAATTTCCTTCTACTAAGTATTAAGGAAAGGTCGACCCGACCTTCAACAAAACATCCCTGTTAATTGCACCTTGTTTACTGCAACTGACGGCAGGAATCCTGTAAGCGCTCTTAAGCAATTAATGAACTGAGTTATGATTTGCTACGCTCGCCCTTTCGCCTTTATGGCCTATACTTATTACTTACACGAACATATTGTTGGGTGCTAAGCCCATTCGGTTCTAGGTATAGTAAGTCTTGATTAAGAATTTACTACTGGCGGAGCAGGGCTTCGTATGGATTTCATTCGACGCGTTATGTGATCAGCCCCCCTAGACAAGTGGCTTTCTACTATCGATATCGCCAGTCGAATAGAAAGAAAATGTATGGGATTGACATTAGCGGTCACGTGACATTTCGATCGCTAGGGGGGCTGATGCCCGAATTCTCGAACGCTAATCATCTTTGGGAGCGTCTCAAACATCATGGCATCTCTTTCATACGTTTGACATTTAAAGTGACAGGGCGATGTGTGAGTGGCTCCCAAAGATAAGTAGCGCACGAGTATTCGGGCATCAATGTGTTAAACGGAGTCAGTGGCGTGGTCTTATATGCAACTTTTTATTTTTAATAGTTAAGACTATTCAGTCTTTTTCTCTATTGCTAATCTTATCAAGTGACATCATCATAATCATCATCATCATCAGCTGTTATAGGTCCCCACTGCTGGGGCACAGGCTTTCCTTATGGGTGGATAAGGAGAATGGGCTATGCATGACCCACCCATGCAAATTGGTGGGTCATGAAAATTAACGACTGCAAACGCGGGACCAACGGGTTAACGTAGTGCTTTCCGAAGCACGGAGGAGCTCGAGATAATAAATTTTGGTCACCCATCCCTTGACCAACCTTTGTGAAAGTTGCTTAACCTCAACGATCGCAGGCTGAGCGCGCTATATTATTTATCACAATAACGCCCCAATTCTCGAACGCAAATCATCTTTGGGAGCGTCTCAAACATCATGACATCTCTTTCATACGTTTGCCATTTAAAGTGACAGGGCGATGTGTGAGACGCTCCCAAAGATAAGTAGCGTACGAGTATTCGGGCATAAGTAGGTCAACGGAATAAATTGGTCAGCTAAATTAAAAAAAAAACATTATTATGTTGTGTTCTTGAATATGTTAAGTGTTGAGCCTATTAGTGCTATTAGTTTCTAGTTCCAGTGAGTCTGAATTGAGCAGGCTTTACACATGTTTATAGAAGTTTTCCGACCGTCTCAATATTGTGAGTGATGTGGTCTAAGGCCTGTATTCTAGAACGACACTTAAGTGGAGATCTCAAGTATAGTTAGCAAGGGATGAATGTAGTCGTTGCATGTATTTGCATCCCTTTCTTATTATTGTACTTGAGAAGAGATCTCCACTTGAGTGTCGTTCTAGAATACGGGCCTAAATATCTTTTTAAACTTTCATGGTCTAACACTGTAACACCCGTTTGCACTAAACTTAAAAATCGCCTAAGTCTTTTCCTAGCTAACTTAAGACATTCTTAACAAAAAATTGCTTTGCACTAACCTTAGGACATTCTTAAATGCACTTTTGGCTATTCTTAACTTACGGGCCCAATATCGAGCGCCTAAGGCTTAAGAAATACCTATATCAGTGATTATTGTCTGTGGCATTGTGAGCAAAGAGTAGTGCGACAAGCTTTTCTGTTCCGGTGATTATCTTTGGAACTAAAACAGTTTTCATACGACAGTCCATTTTGACAGCTAATTTCGTATTGCAAGTGACTCCCGTGTCACGGCTGTCACCGGAACAGAAAAGCTTGTGGCTTTTGTATTCTTGTTTGCTAGATAGAGACACAACACATGTGACATACGTCATTCGTCATTTATTTAAAAAAAAACATTACAGAACGACAATCTTTTCTGTTCCCATGACAGCGGCGCTTATGTTTAGCAGCAAAACATGAAAGTATTAGCAAAATGACATTAAAAACAAAACTCGTTAGTTCTAGTTTTGGCCACCGGAACAGAAAAGGTTGCGCACTGTATTTATGTTTTTCCTGACAGTTTAGCTCAGTTGACTTTTTCTTTTCTCGGTGAATTACTCCTACCAAATAAAATAGACAACGCCTTAGCTTTTGATTTGAATGGTATCAATTCCTTCTCATTGATTCCTTCGTAATCAATGAGAAGTTTCAACCAAAAAAATATCCAGTGACCTACTTTACCTCGCCACATGAAGCTCGACTTAATACTGAGGTAACTGGAGAGTGCAGTACGAACAATTTTTTGAATACCACAAATAACACAGTGGCTGTCTTCCGTCTCACCTACACTTTAAAAAAATACGTATGGTCATATGAGACAGCTGACAGCCACTACATACATAAATGTCAAATTTGCTGGCGACACTTTTTTATTCAGGGTGAGAGCTCCAGTTACCTCAGAGTATTAAGTCAAACTTCATGCCTCGCCAGGTTTAAAATCCATAAACAATTAATATTTGAATTCATTCATTCATTCTTTTAGCAAGGTGATGACTAATTTACGACGTAGTCTGTCAGTGCAAACCATAAAGTTAATATACCTATCGGAATAGAGGAACAACCACGAGCTGTCAAACGAAACCGAAATTTGATCGCATTTGTGTGTGTAAAATTGTTTATGTATGCGTGTCAGTGATGTACGTCATGTCGCTTTTCAGATTAATATCGATATCGATAATATTAAATAGAAGTAATAAATAAATATATATTGGACACGATCACATTCATTTTTCCAATACCAAGGTATAGTAGTATAGGAAAAATGTGATAGTAAAAAACCACGAGCCCTATAAGTAGCTTTCAGGCGGGATTCGAACCCTCGCCTCCGGGAATCCGGCCCGATGCTCTGACCAACTAAGCTACCGAAAGGCTTACACGACTCGTCGAATTTTGCTATCACTTGTTACGCTGTAGGCCAGCGTTGCTTCATCAATGTGAGGAAACCCTCGCATCCGAAAGAAACATTTTTACAAATGTTTAACAATCGATTAAGATGAAACAGCCATAATGAGATTTTATATTATTTTTATGCATTCACAATGCAATTTTTGTAAGTATAGGAAAAATGTGATAGTAAAAAACCACGAGCCCTATAAGTAGCTTTCAGGCGGGATTCGAACCCGCGCCTCCGGGAATCCGGCCCGATGCTCTGACCAATTAAGCTACCGAAAGGCTTACACGACTCGTCGAATTTTGCTATCACTTGTTACGCTGTAGGCCAGCGTTGCTTCATCAATGTGAGGAAACCCTCGCATCCGAAAGAAACATTTTTACAAATGTTTAACAATCGATTAAGATGAAACAGCCATAATGAGATTTTATATTATTTTTATGCATTCACAATGCAATTTTTGTAAGTATAGGAAAAATGTGATAGTAAAAAACCACGAGCCCTATAAGTAGCTTTCAGGCGGGATTCGAACCCGCGCCTCCGGGAATCCGGCCCGATGCTCTGACCAACTAAGCTACCGAAAGGCTTACACGACTCGTCGAATTTTGCTATCACTTGTTACGCTGTAGGCCAGCGTTGCTTCATCAATGTGAGGAAACCCTCGCATCCGAAAGAAACATTTTTACAAATGTTTAACAATCGATTAAGATGAAACAGCCATAATGAGATTTTATATTATTTTTATGCATTCACAATGCAATTTTTGTAAGTATAGGAAAAATGTGATAGTAAAAAACCACGAGCCCTATAAGTAGCTTTCAGGCGGGATTCGAACCCGCGCCTCCGGGAATCCGGCCCGATGCTCTGACCAACTAAGCTACCGAAAGGCTTACACGACTCGTCGAATTTTGCTATCACTTGTTACGCTGTAGGCCAGCGTTGCTTCATCAATGTGAGGAAACCCTCGCATCCGAAAGAAACATTTTTACAAATGTTTAACAATCGATTAAGATGAAACAGCCATAATGAGATTTTAATGTTTCTTTCGGATGCGAGGGTTTCCTCACATTGATGAAGCAACGCTGGCCTACAGCGTAACAAGTGATAGCAAAATTCGACGAGTCGTGTAAGCCTTTCGGTAGCTTAGTTGGTCAGAGCATCGGGCCGGATTCCCGGAGGCGCGGGTTCGAATCCCGCCTGAAAGCTACTTATAGGGCTCGTGGTTTTTTACTATCACATTTTTCCTATACTTACAAAAATTGCATTGTGAATGCATAAAAATAATATAAAATCTCATTATGGCTGTTTCATCTTAATCGATTGTTAAACATTTGTAAAAATGTTTCTTTCGGATGCGAGGGTTTCCTCACATTGATGAAGCAACGCTGGCCTACAGCGTAACAAGTGATAGCAAAATTCGACGAGTCGTGTAAGCCTTTCGGTAGCTTAGTTGGTCAGAGCATCGGGCCGGATTCCCGGAGGCGCGGGTTCGAATCCCGCCTGAAAGCTACTTATAGGGCTCGTGGTTTTTTACTATCACATTTTTCCTATACTTACAAAAATTGCATTGTGAATGCATAAAAATAATATAAAATCTCATTATGGCTGTTTCATCTTAATCGATTGTTAAACATTTGTAAAAATGTTTCTTTCGGATGCGAGGGTTTCCTCACATTGATGAAGCAACGCTGGCCTACAGCGTAACAAGTGATAGCAAAATTCGCCGAGTCGTGTAAGCCTTTCGGTAGCTTAGTTGGTCAGAGCATCGGGCCGGATTCCCGGAGGCGCGGGTTCGAATCCCGCCTGAAAGCTACTTATAGGGCTCGTGGTTTTTTACTATCACATTTTTCCTATACTTACAAAAATTGCATTGTGAATGCATAAAAATAATATAAAATCTCAAGGTATAGTAGCTTAAGCACTAGTATTATGGAAATTGGAAACAACCACATACACCCAGACCCGAGAAAATATTGAAAAATTCGTTTTCAACATTTACCCGACCTGGGGGGCTACCGCGTAACTTTATGGATATGAACGTCATACGTTTTTGGGAACTTTAAGTAAATTTTTTTAAGAAAATAGCCGCTATCACTTCCTTTTTTTGTGACGTCGGATATAACGATAACTAGCTAGCAACGTTCAGCGTTTCTTCGTTCAACGTTCAACGTTTCTTAGCCGCTAGCCCCCCCCCCCCCCCACCAAGGGGGGCTACCGGCTAAGAAATATGGATATGGGTATGGGTTTCAACTGTCATTTGATTTTCTTATTTTGATAGATTTTTGCTGCTTTGTTCTGTTGAACGTTGCTAGCTAGCTATCGTTATACCCGACGTCACTAAACAGGGAACTGAAAGCGGCTATTTGTTTTATATTATTGATTTAAAGTTCCAAAAAACGTATGAAGTTCATATCCATAAAGTTTCGCGGTAGCCCTCCAGGGATCGAACCCGGGATCTCTAGAGATAGCGGCACCTTGAAACCGGCGCGTACACCACTAGCGCGGCCACGGAGGTCTTCTAATAATAATATATTAATATATACCTAGTATTATTAATATAACTAAAACAGGATGGGAAGGTATTTTGCATGGCTAAAACTACGATTCTGCGGTGAAGTATGCATATTAATTTAAGAAAAACTCCGAAGAGATTTTAAATCATTTATTATACACTAGCGACCCGGCCATGCTTCGCACAATCCTTTGAACAATTTGTTGGTGCTTCCACAGTGATAGTACGTTTCACTTCTCGCGTTTGGAAATATTTTTCATCAAAATGCTTACTGCATATAATCAATTTAGTTCATGTGTTTTTGGTATCCAAGGTAGTATGAAATCTGAAAGATACTTATATTACTAATGATAGTATAGGTACCTATTCTAACAGTAAAAAACTGATACCTATGGATCAGATAAGTATCTTAAATGGGATTACATTCCCAGGTAATTCATATCTAAACGTAATATAGGTACTTTAATAACAGTACCTAATACATATTCGTTTACCGCGTGATAGACAGTGGACATGAAATATCGATAACTTGATACAGCCCTAGTGTAAAACGAAAATTATTTCTTTACACAAAATATTCGTAAATTCTGCATTATGTGTAATCAATATTTGCTTGTTACATAAATAAATGTTTATTGAAGAGCATTAACACACTTCGTGCTTTAAATTCGAAGCGCATTAGCAAAAATAAACTTTAGGAAGGGAGGTGTCGGTTTAGAATAATTTACCTGAGAAATGAACATTTTGCGGGATTATTTCATTGTGTTGTACAACAATCAATAATTGAGCAAGGCACCATGTTTCTATACCACTTTTGGCTAAAAATATCTAAGATTGCATGTAAAATCCGAAAAAATTACAATACCTAAATTCTCAGCGTGCTGATAAGTGCTGACGAACTGTCAAACAGTAGCCAAAAACGGTTCTGTTACGTCGCATCACGCATCTCCTTTTATCTCACAGCGTTGTTGCTAGTGACATCCCGCTCGCTCAGCCCTTTGTTTCTCTATTCCGATAGGTATATTAACTTTATGGTGCAAACAAAAATTTTAGCTCGGCTGTTTTAGGCTGTTTCTAAGCTAAGATGTATCTTATCTATGACAAGCTCAACCCGAGTTTAGTGCAAACGGGCATAATGTTCTAGACAACAAATCCAAAAAAAATTACAACTCCCGCTTTTTGTAGGTAAAATTTGCAGTGTTTGGTCTAAATGTGGTGGTCATCTGCGAAACATTGCAAAACTAGCGTGACGTTAAGTTGCAAAATATTTTTTTATATACAACGCTGTAGCACTTACTTAGCCATTATCACATCACACCTGATGTTAAGTGCTGATAAGGCTGAAGGTAGAAGCGCACTACTCTCCGGAATCCTCAATCACTGCCGGAACACAATAATGCTGAAAACATCAAATATTTTTTTTTTCAAATCAAATTCTTTTATTTGCTAAGATTAGGTACATATGGTGTTAATAATATAGGTACATTAAAGTTCTCTATTCAGTTAACAATAAATTAACACTGAAAAATGGAAAATGATGTATTTAGAAAAAATCGACCCGTCTCACTAAAATTTAAATAAATAAATTAACATGCAAAAATATTCGTTTTAAACAATAATTTTCCTAATATTTTACTTATCATTGTTATAGCGTCAGACTTAGTTCTACCACCTAGGTACCAAACCGAATACAATATGTACCTACCCCCACTGGGAATCGAACCCGGGACTTTCGGGTCTGTAAATGTGGGTACGAACCACTAGACCACAGAGGCGGTTGAAATGAAATATTTCCTTAATTTCAAAATCATGTAGGTATATATACACCACTAAATTTTAATTAGCATAAATATTTTAGGGGATGTTAGTGCCCATCAATATGAACAACTTTCACTATGGGGCCAACCATGGAATCGCGAAAAAAAAATCAGCTGTTCCATACATTTCAGTCGACTCCATGTTGTACTTTTGTATGGAACAGCAGATTTTTTTTTCGCGATTCCATGGTTGGCCCCATAGTGAAAGTTGTTCATATTGATGGGCACTAACATCCCCTAAAATATTTATTCTAATTAAAATTTTGTGGTGTATATTATCGTTCTTAGTTCCAAGATGACTGTAAAGAGTCTTATAATAAATAGACTTCTAATAGTGTTTTCTTTAAAAAGAGGTTTTCGTAATCTCTTATAAAGCCGTACCTCCTTCAGGGTTAAGGAGTTGACATTGACAAATCAGGGGAGTGTTTGCGGATGATTGTGACGAGTGAGTTCTCGTGTTTTTTGTAGACAATTCCACAGATGAGCCTGTTGTTGTTAGTGCTTAGTACCTAATGCGTGATGCTCCAGAGAATGACTAAATGTTACCACTACAGCAGTATACAGTGTACAAAATAAATTAAGGGTGTATACTATACACCCTTAATTTATTTTAAGTAGGTAAGCATAAATACTTCAGGATATGACAGTGTCCATCAATACGAACTTTTACTCTTTTATTTTCTTTTTCTTTTCTTTAACCACCTCTATGGTGTAATGGTACACTCTGGTATCAGACCCAGAAGCCCCGGGTTCGATTTCCAGTGGGGGTACATGTTGTATTCGGTTTGGTTGATGGTAGGACTTGTTTGAAGTCCGCCTGGCTAGCTACCGCCATCTTATATAAGTCTGATGCCATAACAACAATGTTTTCAGCATTATTGTATTCCGGTAGTTGGAGATACGATAGCAAGTTCCTCAGTGATTGAGGATTCCGGGAGTAGTGCGCTTTCACCTTCAGCCTTATTATAACCACTTAACATCGGGTGTGATGAAGGCTAGGTGCTACCCCATTTGGGATAGATAAATAAATAAAAACTTTGGAGCCAGGCATGAAATTGTAAAAACTCACAGTGCAAAATAAGCTAGTTTATCTTACATTTTTTGGAACAAACAAATATTCTTACAATATAAAAAAATCAAGCTTATACAGTCCGTAAAAGGTATATCAATATCACTCACGGCGAGTATTGACGATCAATCTTTTGGTTGTAATATTACACAGGTATGGCGACAGCATCAATCACAATACAAGGAGCTTTTATCTGAAGGTGTCTGAGTATGAAACTGTGTTTTTATTATCCATTCATTAGTTTTGGATGTAAGAGATCGAAAATGTTAAGCGACTCAGACAGTGGTTTCTTTTTGAATGGATGACCGTGGTTTGGATTTACATTACATACATATATACATACTAGCTCTCCGCTCGCAGCTTTGGCCGCTTGAAGATTATTTGCCGTGGTAATGAGACCTTATCCTAGGGTAAAAAGCAGCCCATGCTATATAGTCTAGAGTATACTCTATCTTTGTGCCTCATCCAGATTCGTTCAATCTTTCGACTCTAATTGATTAACAAACATCAAAACTTTCGCATTTATAATATTAGTAAGATTTTGTGACATTTTTTTATTATGTAGTTGGTGACAAATAAAATTTAAGTGAGGTCTGAGCAACGTTAGTGGTTGATTTGATGATAAAACTCGGTATTAATCGGATTCTAAATCAACTTGAATCATGCTGTTAGATTCAAGACTACTACATAAATACCTATCTACGATAGGTATTGGTTTTAACTTTATACCACCAATATTGTATGAAATATAGGTACTTTGTTCCTGAAACAGTTACACAAAATGTAACTGACAGACAACCAAGACTTATATTACTTAGTGATTCCATATAAAGATACCAGGGCCCGGTTTTACGAAGACAAAGATGATGGAAGACAAAATTCCCATAAACAGCTAAACACAAGCCTCTGCTACTTACTTCCCTAAAAAGTTAACAAATATTTTCAAGAACCTCATGCTTTTTTGGGGGAAAACATTTGTTATCTTCAGTCAAAACGAGCCATGATTCAGGAAAAAGGATGAAGAACCTACCGACACTATCGATCCAAAGACCTTTCTCATCAATAAAAAAAGAATTAAACCGCCTTCAAAAATAAAACTGCAAAAATGGAAACTCACACATGTAAAAATGAAAAATAAATCACTTCAAAGGACGAAAGTGCGGGACTATTTCTTGATCTGTATGAAGTGGGTGCCAAGCCATATATGTTGGTTTTATGTATTTGATAGGCGTATGAGCTATTGTGTATTATTGTTTCACTAAGTATATGTTCTTCTTACTTTCGGCTCGACTTGAATTATCAAAATTGGTTAACAAATTGGCGGAGCTATCGTGGAACATACATAACAAAAATTTGACGTAATTTTTGGTATGGGGATAGTTTGGGAGTTGGAGAGTGACATAGGCTTCTTTTTATTCCGGAAAATTATCACATTCTCGCGGGATTACGTCGAGTAGTCCACGCGGGCGAAGCCGCGGGCGGAAGGCTATGGTATAGTATATAGTTTAGTTAGCTCGACGTTCACTCAACTATAGTCGAAATTCGTAGGGTTACACAGCTAAGGTTTCAAGTCAGTCTACTAATCGGCTCAGGGAAATATTTGAAGAATAATATCACATAACGTAAGGCATATACATTAAAGGGAATTAAAACTGTCTCTGAGGGTGAATAAGGTTTAATTTTGCTTGAGTGGTTTCGTCATGAGTAAGAACGGGAAAACAAAAGGGAGTGCCGTTCTAAGGATATGGGGTATTCAGATTACGCGGAGTTTCGTCGATTGAGGAGCGTTGAGCTACGCTCGTTTTGGAGCGAGTAGGAGAACAAAATTACTTTTTTTTGTCAAAAGCAACAACTTAACAGATTTGAGATGAAACATTATTTCTTTTTTTATTCTCTTTATATCCTGTGGGTTTTCGACAAAATATTTTATTTATTAGGACTAGTGGAGGACCCGGTGAACTTCGTATCACCTACATCGTCTACGTCTGATACAGATTTTCATTCACCAAAGAAGTTTTAAACATTGCCTGATAATAAAAGCCACATAATAAAAGTAATCCAAAGCGGCTATAACATCAGTGATCGATCACATACTCTTTAGAAGTGGCCTTAGAATTAATGCTAGTTTTGTTAGCACGTCAGTTATACGATTTCCCATACAATCCCGCGGGATTGTGATATTTTTCCGGGATAAAAAGTAGCCTATGTCACTTTCCAGCCTCCAAACTATCCCCACACCAAAAATCACGTCAATCCGTTGCTTTGTTTTGATGTGAAAGGTGGACAAACAAACAAACAAACACACTTACGCATTTATAATATAAGAATGGATTCTAGATTCTAGGACATTCTAGTGTGTTGTGTATGTGTTCGTGTGTGTTGTTAATAATAGGGGTTAAAGAATGAAATTGCCGTTTTTTTCCTACATTTATCTTAACGACTTTTATGATATTAGAAATATATAACTTCTTTAATATTGCGTTACATTAAGACCGTATCGAGCAACTTTATAATTTAATAACCACGATATTTGATTATTTACATAGAAAAAACCTATCCCGAAAGTTACGACTATTTTTGTTTCCAGAATTTCGTACTTTATTAGTTGTAACTTGGTGAAAATAGTTTTTTTTCTCTTAACGAATGTGTCATTTAGTAGTAAAAATGTACATAAATACATGTGTAAATTTTGTAAAGTTACATAATATTAGTCATTGAATAAATTACAAAACGTTAGTATGGTTATATTTTTTTTTTACAAAAATCTCATACTTTAACCCCTGCACTAAAAGGCTGTTATTCGGGGCCTCCATCCTACTTCCTAAAACATAATACTATTGAAATATCGCAGTATTATTCGATTAAGCGTAGCCAGTAGAAACAAGTTTTTTTACTATCACATTTTTTCTATACCTACTTACAGAATTGCATTGCGAATGCATAAAAATCAAATATCTCAATTTCGGATAGATACAATCTCAATATTGGACAGATAATTTAATACATATTTCAATTAGGCACTACTTGCATTTCCTAGCCAATCAGATTAATAAAACAACAAGCTTGTTAAACAGACCCGAGTGAACAACCTACAAATTCCAACAAAAATTAATCACACCCATTTTTGTCTTCAAGCATATTCTTATCTCCCCCACTCATGAATACAATTTTCATTTTAATTCATAATATTAAGATCTAAATCAGAAAATAAAAATGGTAATATGGACAATCAAACAGTGATTTATAAGGCTAAGGGGCAAAGCAATTTCGAAGCTTTGCAGATCTTTCAGCTTAAAAACTGACCAGAATACTAAACAGCTGGGTGTCAATAAGTGTTTTTGCCTCACAAGCTTGTAAAAAGGCACATAAGGTCTGATTGACGAAATCGACCGAAAGGACCTTCTTTTACCCAGAATGTAAGTGGTGGTACAAAAGTAGAAGAGAAATATATTAAAAGGAATGGAATTACGAATTTCCTATGTTGTTTCTTTCAGTTTTGGATTACTACTTAGAACTAGACCTAAATTTTATATTGGCACCTGAATCTCTATTACTGATACGTATTTTTTTAAAGCCAAACTAAGTATTTTCAGTTATTCTATTTTCAATAGGTACGTAAACAAAATGTTGATAGAAGTCGTTACAAAGTAGATGGATTAAAAGTAAGTGACTTTCTTCTTACTCTAAAAGTTATTTGACTAATTTTTATACACTATTTGCAATCTCAGATCATATAATACTATATATGATCTGAGATTGCAATGATGAAATTTTATATGTAATAAGTAAATGTGTCTTTTTTAATATAAAACGCAAAGAAAACATACGAAACAAAATCCATTATTGTCTTAGTTTTAATGTGTTTTAGGAGGATAAACTGACCAATATTGAAATTAAAATATAAGGTTTTTTAAGGCTTCTTTGTAACCGACTGTTAAGTATTTTACAATAGTATAAAATAACAATACCCGAGTAGAGCCGATGCGGTTACTATTCCGACATATGGATCGACTTAATCCAATTAACCGTTCTTATTATATGGTTTCAAGACACTGTTACACATAGCTTATCGTATGACATTGCAACTTCGGCGATTTACCAGCAAGACTGAACTGTATAAACAGTGCATCAGTCTATACACGTACAGTGCACATTAGAAAAAAATATTACGATTTGACTAGGTAGTTCAACATTAAGAGAGTGTTTGTACCAACTATTCTACTTACGCTCGTGCTTTTTATATTAATACTAGCTTTCCGGCCGCGGCTTCGCCCGCGTGGATTACATGACGATATCCCGCTGGAATATGATAATGTTCCGGGATAAAAAGTAGCCTATCTTCCTCTCCGGGCTACAAAGTATCTGTGTCCCGAATTTCAGCCAAATCCGTTCAGCATTTTTGGCGTAATTAAGTAACAAACATAGAAACATCTAAACATCCGAACATCTAAACTTTCACATTTATAAACTAAAAGTAGGAAGTAGGATTTGAAAGGGGTCAGCCCCCTGATACACAAACCGTTGGAAACGTTTCCGAAACCGGTGTGTATGCACCGTCACTGTCACTCACTTCAGAATAGATAAAGCCAAAGCTTTAAGATAGAATTCGAAAGCGATTCCGTTTCCAACGATTTGAGAATCGGGGGCATAACTGGAAAGCATTACTAGTCTATCTAAATTCAAATTAATGTTAGATACGCTCGCGGAAATAGTTTCCATTTGATTTGATTTCCATGAACGTTTAAAAATATGAAATAAACAAAAACCAGACATCGATTCTGTCCTTTATTATCTTTATTCATTAAATTTTTGTAACGATAAGTGGATTTCTAATTAAAAATTAATCCTCTTGATACCACGCCGGTACCCAAATCTGATTTTAATAATTGTTCGTGAAATATTGAATCTGCCTGCACAAATAAAGGATCCTTTTCATGTTTTTAATCAAGCCAAAGGGTGGACTGGGTAACTTTTTGTAGGCATATTTATTACAGTAAAAACTAAATTAATCGGTCAAAACTACATCATCATTTCAGCCGTACGACGCCCACTGCTGGGCATAGGCCTCCCCCAAGGATCTCCACAACGATCGGTCCTGCGCTGCCCGCATCCAGCGGCTTCCCGCGACCTTGACCAGATCGTCGGTCCACCTTGTAGGGGGCCTGCCCACGGAACGTCGTCCGGCACGCGGTCGCCATTCGAGAACCTTTCCGCCCCAACGGTCATCGGTTCTCCGCGCTATGTGTCCCGCCCACTGCCACTTCAAGTGAGCAATCCT
Source organism: Crambus lathoniellus (assembly GCA_949710035.1). Lineage (NCBI taxonomy): Eukaryota > Metazoa > Arthropoda > Insecta > Lepidoptera > Crambidae > Crambus > Crambus lathoniellus. The sequence goes on along the minus strand of OX453317.1, from coordinate 17,198,254 downwards.
TCGAGCGATGTCGGTTCTTTTAGTTCTCCTGCGGATCTCATCATTTCTGATTCGAACGAGCAGGGAAATACCAAGCATCGCTCTCTCCATTGCTCGCTGGGTGACCTTGAGCCTTCTTATGAGACCCATAGTAAAAGACCACGTCTCGCTTCCATAAGTCATAACTGGCAACACACACTGGTCAAAGACCTTAGTCTTGAGACATTGAGGAATTTTGGACGCGAATATATGCCGGAGCTTCCCAAACGCTGCCCATCCGAGCTGGATTCGACGAGAGATCTCTTTCTCGAAGTTGGATTTACCTCATTGGATTGTCTGTCCCAGGTAGACATAGTGGTCAACAACTTCGAGTGTAATGTTCCCAACATTAACTGGAGCGGATGCAACATGGGCATTGGATATGATTTTCGTCTTATCCATGTTCATCTTCAGACCCACTCTTTGGGAAGCGTTGCTGAGATCTTCGAGCATTGTGTTCAGGTCTTCCAAGGTCTCAGCCATGAGAACTACATCATCGGCAAACCGCAGGTGTGTTAGGTACTCGCCATTGATGTTGATGCAGAATCCTTTCCAGTCCAGTAGCTTAAAAATATCCTCCAACGCAGCTGTGAACAGTTTCGGAGAAATGAAGTCTTCCTGTCTCACACCTCGCTGTAGTTGGATAGGATTAGAGCTCTGGTTCTGTAATCGGACCGACATGGTGGAGTTTTGGTATAAGTACCTCAGCACCTCGATGTACCTGTAGTCTATTTGGCACCTCTGGAGAGACTGCAGCACTGCCCAGGTCTCGATCGAATCAAAGGCTTTCTCATAGTCCACGAACGGCAAGCATAGTGGCAAGTTATATTCTTCGGTCTTCTGTATAATTTGCCGCAGCGTATGAATGTGGTCTATGGTACTTGGCCTTTTCGGAACCCGGCTTGTTCCGGAGGTTGGAAGTCGTCAAACCTGCGAGCGAGACGATTCGTAATGACTCTCGAAAACAGCTTGTAGATATAGCTCAGAAGCGAGATGGGTCGGTAGTTCTTTAAGAGAGTCTTATCACCCTTCTTGTTTTTCTTCTCCAAAACTAAATATCACTGAATTATACACTTGTTTGCATAAATACGGCCCGTACATTGTTATATGAAAGTGAAATATCTAAATGCGTTAGTTTTGATGTTTGTTACTCAATCACGGCGAAACGGCAGACCAGCCCCCTGATTCACAAACCGTCGGAATCGGATTCGGATTTGTGTTTTGTCTTTGTCTATTCTATAGTGAGTGACTGCCGGGAGCGTTTCCGACGGGTTGTGAATAAGGGGGCTGATCTGGATGAAATTTTGCTCAGAGATCGATAATTGTCTGCAAAAGCATTTAAGCTATAGGTATATCTCATTCCCATGGAAAAAACACGAGCGCAATGCCAGTAAGGTTAAACATACCAAAGTATAAAAAACTAGCTTTCCGCACGCGGCTTCGCCCGCGTGGACTACACTAAGTTATCCCGCGGGATCGTGTAGGATAAAAAGTAGCCTATGTTCTTCTCCAGGCTACAAAATATCTGTGTTTCAAATTTCAGCCAACTCCGTTTAGCCGTTGTGGCGTGATCGAGGAACAATAATTATCCAAACATCTAAACTTTCCCATTTTATATTAGTAGGATAGGAATGATAGGATTATGATGACTCACAAAAATATCTTCATTACCTACCTTCAGTTTTCTATAATTAGTTGCCCATTCTTATTCGTCAAACTAAGTTTTTCTGGATTTTAGAACTCAGAACATCAATGAAGCATAAATAATAATAATTAAATAGATACTAGCATAAAGAACTTCAAAGTCGCGGGAAGCCGCTGGATGCGGGCAGTGCAAGACAGCTCGTTATAGAGATCTTTGGGGAGACCTATGCCCAGCAGTGGGCATCGTACGGCTGAGATAACGATGGTAATTATAGAACTCATCAGAACTTTATTGTAGGCAGACAATTAAATCAGATGCGGGTCTCTCCTAACTAATACTAGCTGTCATGAAGGCACCTAACGGTTAATATAAACGTGGCATTAAATTATTAATACTTGGAATTTGAACGGAATCTTAAGATTGAGGGTGGTCGCTCATAAGCAAGTAAGTAGTAAGTAGGTAACTATTCATTAAATGTTCACAAAGGTTGGAAGCAAGTGATTTATACAATAAATAAGGTGATGATTTGATACAATCTTAACCTTCGTAGGCGTCTGTACCTACTAGAATGCGAGCCGCTGTCCTCCAGGGCCTCCAGGCCCTCCTAGGTTACAGATATATTTAGTTAGCCCATATTGAACATTTAGAAAGGTGTATGTGAAGTAGAAGTAAATCAAACTATTATCATCTTAAGACGTCAGAGAAAAAAAAACACGATTATTTTTATTTGTTTTATAAAAAATATTACGAGTAGCTAAGCAATGTGTGTAAGTTTGCTGCCTGTGTTGTATAAGGTCTAACCGCACACGCCCCGTAGGGAGGGTCTGTGAACGGTGGCGACCACACCCTACTAAATATATGGAAAAAATGTGTAAACTGTTTGTCGCTAGCCACCGATGGCTATGGCCCGTTTTAGCCACCGAGGGCCACACAATTTTGCATTTATAAAATTAATAAGATAACACAACACTGCTTCTATAAAAGACGCATTATTTAAAATAATTAGCTACATGTTTTTAATTAAGTCAAGTTCTTTTTACGAGAAATCTCCCGGTAAAAGAATCTTATAAGCCCTTAAAACAAGAGAAATAATTATACAGGATAATTTGTAAAGCAAAAACGTTATGTTTTACTTGAATAGGGTACGTTTTCTTACATTAGGTAGGTAGTTTCTTTTCATGAAAAATAAATTATACGAATATAAAGTTAATAGTAAGATGTTTCTGTTTTTTATTCGTTTTTATATAATGTTTTGTAATGACTATATGAAGCAATATGTAAAATAGAACAAAGATTACGCGCTGAAATGTAAAAGTTAGTACTGACACAATTTTATAAAATCTATTGAAAAATATCGAAATTACAAATCGTAATTTTCCCCAAACATAGTTTGATTTGATCAATACACTCCTATGTGTATTGATCAAGCCTTTCGGTAGCTTAGTTGGTCAGAGCATCGGGCCGGATTCCCGGAGGCGCGGGTTCGAATCCCGCCTGAAAGCTACTTATGGGGCTCGTGGTTTTTTACTATCACATTTTTCATATACTTACAAAATTGCATTGTGAATGCATAAAAATAATATAAAATCTCAATACACTCCTATTGTATTCAATCTAAAATTCAATTCACGTCACCGCCTTCCCTAAAGCCATATGCTAACATCCCGAAATGAAAAAGTTTGAATCAAAAAGGTTATATTTTATCAACTCCAGTTTCCACCGCACGTGTAGCTCTACAGTGTTGAAAGTGATCACTATAATGACAGTTACTAAGCATTATTGACTGGCGGCAATGGGTAATCTATTTCTAGTTATTTTGAACAAGCTGCGCCCATTGGTTTCTCCCGCATGGTTCCCGTTCTCGTGGGAATACTGGCATAAAATGTAGCATTTATGTGTTATGGCGACCTCCATTCTATATCCGTTTTTGAGAAACAAATATCAAAACTTTCTCATTAAACTTATCTAACTAATGCGAAAATTTATAAGCACTTTTAACAAAAATTGGTTTGAATGAGATAAGAATATAATCAGACGTTTTTGAGATACAACACATTTTCAAAAACCGCTTAGTCTACTTTGCCATTCATACAAACACGATGAAATACATAGTTATTTTTTGCTGGCTAAAAATGATAGTGGTATTTTGGATAGGTGTATGTTAATCTGTACGTTATGTGGGTACGGAACCCTCTATGAGCGAGTTCGACTCGCACTAGGCCGATTTTTTTAAATTTGAATTGCTTTTTTATCGATATATTGCAGCAGTGAAACGGATATTGCATACTTCCCAAATAAATCTAGGCCTGACTTTCAGTTTGGTACCAATTCTATTTTAGTTTTAGACGACATAGGCATAAATACGTCATATTAGAGCTGCCAGTATAGTAGACATTATTCATGTACTTTCTAGCACTGACCTCCATTTAACTTTCTAGTGTTCCAAAGAGCAAACAGACGCATTAAAAAGGGAGTAAGGCAAGGGGACACACTTTCACCCAAATTATTCAACCTGTTACTTGAAGATGTTTTCAAAAAATTTCATGGGAGGACCGTGGTCTAATGTTACCAGAAGCCAGACTAAACAATCTGAGGTTTGCTGATGATATCGTCCTCTTCAGTGATAATCCCGACGACATACAGGCTATGATCCACGAGTTAAACGAAAGTTCCCTACAGGTTGGCTTAGAAATGAATCTCAATAAGACCAAAATAATGACTAATGTGAAAGAAAGCCATATAGAAATTTCTATTAACCAAACTGTCATCGAAAAGGTCGAAAAATACTTTTATTTGGGTCAAGAAATCAAAATGGGCAAAGACAACCAGTCCAACGAAATTGACAGACGCACAAGGCTTATGTGGGCGGCCTACTCAAAACTGGACTTTGCTTTTCGAATGAAGATCACAGCCGAACAAAAGGCAAGATTATTCGACCAGTGTATCCTACCAGTCTTAACATACGGAGCTGAAACCTGGGTTCTAACAAAAGAGAACACCACCAAACTGCAGGTAGCCCAAAGAGCACTAGAAAGAAAGCTGGTAGGTGTTACACTTCGGGATCGTAAAACCAATACGTGGCTTAGAGAAAAAAAGCAAAGTCACAGATGTCGTCAAACGTGTGGCAAGTCTTAAATGGCAGTGGGCTAGCCATGTTGCACGGAAGCAAGGGTCTTGGTGCAAGGCAGTTTTGGAATTGCGGCCGTGGGGTGACAAGCGTCCAAGAGGAAGACCTCAAATGAGATGAAAGGACGACTTAAAGAGAGTAGCAGGAAGCAACTGGATGCAATTGGCGCAAGACAGGGCTAAGTAGCGATTTTTAAGGGAGGCTTACACCTTGACGGTTGAAAAAGGCTAGGAAGAAGAAGAAGAAGAAAGAACATTTTGAAAGAGCATTTTCTTAACGTCAAGTTGACCTTACGTCACCCCTCGCCATTCCCATGACAGATAACCGCCATTTTTTCAAAACCGGACATATCAGGGGGGTGATAGAGTAAACAGTACAATTATTTAAAAACTGTCAAAGTGATTGAATTTCGTTCTTAAGATTATTCTCATTAAGATTATTCTAATTAAGATTATTCTAGCCGGTTAAAAATATTTTCAAACTTTAAACAAGTTGTAAAATTTTATTAGTTGCCATTGAGCTATAATTGTAGTGAATACAGTTCATTCAATCCGTGTGGATTATCTATATAAATATAAAATTCAAACTCCTGACTGACTGACTGACTGACTGAGATATCAACGCACAGCCCAAACCGCTGAACCTAGAGACTTGACATTTTGCACATAGATACCTTATACAGTGTAGGCATCCAATAAGATAGAATTTTTGGAAATTCCAAGGTGGTAAAATAGGCGATGAATGTTTGTATGAAAGTCCATCAGTTTTGAAGTAAGGATCTTCAAATTTTGTATTTAGGCTGACAATTGAAAATTAATATTTACGTATGTCAGCGGTTTTGACAATTCTACCCCCGAAGGGGTGAAAAGGGGGATGAAATGGTGTATCTGGAAAGTCCTTCACAAAATTTATTATTTAGGCTTATGGTGGAAAAGTAAAACAAATAAGAAAAACATATTTCGTATTTTTTCAAAACAACCCCTTAGAAGTTAAATGGGATAAATAAACCTAAAAATCGATATGGATGTCATTATTGAGGTTTTATGGATATGGCTATATGGCCTTCCTGACCCGTGGTCCACCTGACAAGTTTACCTGGGTGGACTACGGGCACTTGTTCTAACCCTTGGTACACTTGGGTGGATTACGGATACCGACGTAGACCCGTGGTCCACCTGAATGGAACACGGATACTGACTAAGATCCGTAGTCCACCCCCCACCAGGTCACCTCGTCGTGATATGGCTGCCTCGCGCAAGGCAGAATGTTCTTCACGTGCGGCGGGCCTCGCACGAGACTGCTCGCTTGGTGAGGTCCCGCCTAATCACGTAAAAACGGCTGATCGGATTTTGATGAAATTAAAACATAGAATACTTTTTATCTTGGTTATTGGTCTCCTAAGGATTTTCTCGAATGTCCACGCGGACGAAGTCGCGGGCAGAAGCTAGTATAAATTAAAATAACAGTGTACCAAGACTTCGAATTTGAAGGTAACTAAATCTAATAAAATATATTGTGTTTTGTCAAAATCACGAAATCCTTCGTAGTCAAAACACGAATAATCCGTTTGACTTTCCGTTGACGTCGCCCTTTATTAAACACTGTTCGACTGAGTTGGAAAATAGAAGGAACTCCGAAAACACTAAATTCTGTGCAAGGTAAGTACTTATAAAGATATTAAATTGCTGTATTTATGGCTTTGAGAACTATCTTGTAGAAATACGTAGGTGTGTTAAGTTAAGTAAACAAACTACTATTAAGTGGCCTGCGACGCGTCAGTCTCCCGTACAAACGTATTACCAAAATAATTCAAAATTTGACCTTGATTGATTGTACTTGTAACAGTATTTATCTAAGTTTTTATTGAAATAAAAATCCAAAATATCTGCCCAATAAAAAAATAATGGCAATTACTTATTTTTTTATACAAAACTGCAATTTGCATTTGTTTTTAATTGGGTAAGTATTTTGTTTTCTTATTTTAATAGGGACCTTGATAAATGCTGTCCTTATCTGAATAACATCCCAAGTACTGAAAAAAGGTAAATTTTGTAATTGAAAATGACTTTTAGATCGCTGGGTACTAGGTCCTATTTAGGAGTTTAGTGCGACACGGCGATTGTATGGAAGCTATTGGTAGTTCATAGATCCAAGTTTTTATTGAAATAAAAATCCAAAGTATCTGCCCAATAAAAAAATAATGCCAATTACTTTTTTTATACAAAACTGCAATTCGCATTTATTTTTAATTGGGTAAGTATTTTGTTTTCTTATTTTAATAGGGACCTTGATAAATGCTGTTCTTATCTGAATAACATCCCATGTACTTACTGAAAAAAAGGTAAATTTTGTCATTGAAAATGACTTTTAGATCGCTGGGTACTAGGTCCCATTTGGGAGTTTAGAGCGACACGGCGATTGTATGGAAGCTATTGGTAGTTCATAGATTAATAAGGTGTCAAAAGACGCTGATTGACAAGATCTATCAGATGATGAAGGAATTGAAAAAAAATTTTGATGTCCAGAAAAGTTATGGTTGAAAAACCTTATTGAATCTGTGCATTTTTATCCTATTTGTATGAAATCGAGCGTCGACGCTTGCAGTTGTCGTCCGACGCCCGGTTCGAACCGACTTTACTTTCTTAATTGTATTGCTCATGTTATTATTGTATTTTGTTGTTTTACGTGTAAATCTGTAATAGGCCCGCATGTTTCCGAAATGTTATCTAGATAATATTATAAAGAAACTAACAAAAAAAAAGTAAAATAGTTTTTCTTCTAGGAAACATATAAGGATAAGCCTATACAGGAATGTAACACTTAAATGAATCATTAATTACCGGACTGAGGTTTATCGTAACATTTGTTATAGAGAAGGAAAATGTAGGTACTCGTTCAATTTGCTTTGTGATTTAGTACACGATTCATATTTTCCCGTGAACACAAAATACGTGTAGTTGATAGAGGTTGCGAGGAAAAAATACCATTCTTATATTTACTTCCCATTGTTCAAGCCGAAGACGAGTTCATAGGGGGGTTGTATTCGGTTTAGTTGGTGGTAGTAGGATATATTCTAAGTCCGCCTGGCTAGCTACTATGAAGTGTTATTAAAGAGGGAGCTTAGCTTTTTAGTTTATTGTGGTAACATGTAGGTACCTTCCAGCAAACTAACTACATTATTATCTGTCATAAAATAAGTTTTAGTAAAAAATTCATTTTTATGACAATATTATAGTATAATAGTCAATACTTTAATATTTTATTGTCATCTAACCAAACCTATATACAAAATTTTAGCTCCATCGGACACTCGGAAGTGGGTGAAATTAAGCTTGCAAGATTTGTACTAGCAAACTACTAACTAGAGTCCGGTCAATTTAGACATCCGAAAATACATTAATTAGCAAGAAGCTGAAAGTTGGTGAAATTGTTCAAAACATAATTATAAATGAAATTTAAAAAGTCCTCATCGAACCGGTACCTGGAAAAAAAATATTCGAGGTCAATTGTCAAATTCGCGTTTTTCAGCAAAACGGTAAGTTTTATCGTAAAATTAGCGAAGACAAATTTGTAAATCATGTAATTATCTATAAAAAATGGCTTAATATTTTTTTTCCTAAGAGCCACCGTTTCTGAGATATATCGATTGAAAAATTTTGAAAAGTTGTAATCGTCATCATATGCAAAGCGGCTGAACGAATTTGGCTGAAATTTAGGGCACAGAAACTTTGTAGCCTGGAGAGGGACATAGGTTGTTTTTTATCCCGGAAAAATATCACATTCCCACGGGATAACGTAAATATGAAAGTTTAGATGTTTGGATGTGTGTTACTCAATCATGGCTGAATAGATTTAGCTGAAATTTGGGACACAGATATTTTGTAGTCTGGAGAGGAATATAGGCTACTTTTCATCTCGGAATTATTTTTATAAAAAAATAAAACCGCTTTCAAAAAAATCACATCAAAAAAGTAAGAAATAATTCCTCACCAAATAAATAACGTAAGTATTTATTTGGTGAGCTATAATAAATAGTGTGAAACATGTACGATTTTTTGTTGTTTTTGTTAAAACCCGCCCGACTTCAAAGTACTTACGTTATTTATTTGGTGAGGAATTATTTCTTACTTTTTTCATGTGATTTTTTTGAAGGCGGTTTTATTTTTTTATAAAAATAATGTTTATTTCACTCTTTTTAGTGCATATCGTGCAGTCAATTTACTTGTATTCTGGTAAATAGGTATGTGATCAAATTGAAAACCTCCTTTTTTAAAGTCGGTTAAAATACCTTGAGGTATCCCTTTTTAACAAAACAAGAATCATCTAAATCGGTTTATAAACAAAGGAGTTATGCCTAAAGATACGTATTAAATTCACATAAAGTGGTAACGAAAACGACAGTATTTTCAAGATTTCCTGAAAACTACTGAACCGATTTCAAAAATGGGACCAACTAGGAAACCAACCTGATGTAATAACGTTTCAATCATTTCAATCGGTCCATCCGTCTTCGAGTAATCGGAGGACATACACAAAAAAAAACATACATACAGACGAATAGAGAACCTCCTCCTTTTTGATTTAGAAGTCGGTTAAAAATTTCACATTCCCGCGGGATAACGTCGTGCAGTCCACGCGGGCGAAGCCGCGGGCGGACAGCTAGTCTGCTATAATGCAATCGTTTAGAATCATAACATACCCGTGGAATAGGCCTACCAGGGAAACCACGTTAAAAAACGCGCTACCTCATAGGTTGCGTGGAAACGTGCATATAATATATACTTAACTATCACTACATAGTATAAAACAAAGTCGCTTTCTCTGTCCCTATGTCCCTTTGTATGCCTAAATCTTTGAAACTACGCAACGGATTTTGATGCGTTTTTTTTAATAGATAGAGTGATTCAAGAGAAAGGTTTATATGTACTTTTTATCCCGATATTCCCACGGGAACGGGAACCACGCGGGTGAAACCGCGGGCGGCCGCTAGTTACTTACTAATAATAAACTTTTCCAATTTTTTAAATCGTTATTCAGAAACGGTGGCTCAGGGAAAAAGTATTGGTGCATTTTTTGTAGATAATTATGGTCTATAATTTTTGTCTGAACTACTTTTATGCTAAAATTTATCGATTTGCTGAAAATCGCGAAATACCCATTTTATTACTTTTGACCTCGAATATTTTTTTTTCCAGGTACCGGATCGATGAGGACTTTTTAAATTTCATTTACAATTATGTTTTGAACAATTTCACCAAATTTCTGCTTCTTGCGAATTAATTTACCTTCACTCTTATTTCTTGGTCTAATTTGACCGGACTACTAACTATGTGTTAATAAAAAGCTTAACAAAAGGAGTGCAGTGCTCACCGTTTGCTATATTTGATCCCACACTACCACTAGTATCTAAGTTTGACGCCATTACAACGATGTTTGCGGCATTGTTGTGTTCCAGCTGTTAGAGATAAGAAAGCCTCAGTGGTTGATTAATGTTTAACTTTAGTTTGGTCTTTAAGTGCTCATTTTACCAATAATGAAGTTTGACAAAAAAGTCAAAATGAAGCTTATTTAAATTTTTACCGACTTCAAAAAAAGTAGGGAGGTACTCAATTCAACCGGTATTTTTTATGATTAAGTTTTAACGGATTGTCCTGTTTACGTCAAAAAAGCCTAGAGCTGCATATCTTGTAAAATATATTTATTTATTTTTTATATTACTTACTTTGATATCACTCGAACAGCTGCTGATGGCAAGGTGTTAGAAATTATACCAACTACACTGAACTGACGCCAAAGATATCTTTCAACGACTATGTATGTTTTATACTATGTAAAGATTTTGAAACAGGAATCCGTAGGAAAGGTCTAGTCAAGTTAATTATAAACTCTTAGTTGATTTTCCGCTTCAATTAAAATTTCTTGATCCGTCACTTTGTAGAAGTACTTAAGATGCTAAAAATATTTTTAGTTATCGCGGTTCATAAACATGAAAATAAACATAGAGTGAAACTTTTTGTTTAATATGTTTCAGATTCTATATCATTTATTCACGCAAGGCCTTTGCAGTTTTTGTGAATATTAAGGAAGCTACGATATCGGTTCGCAAACCCTACGGCGAGAGACCCTCTGTAACAAGAAGAAGCGGCAAGAACTGTCCAGAGCTGGTTTTTCTTCGCCTAAAACGGCTCTCTGGTCTAGTGTCTGTCTGTCATGGTGGTGGCATGTCATGGTTGAGCGAAGCGATGGCTGGTTCATACATCATGCTCGTGAACGGGTACTGCCAGTGGGAATGGGTCTGCTTTTATCTGCTTGCCTTAAAATGTGTTTTCTTATGTTTTTAATCATTTTATTAAGAATTACATTTGAAACATGTATGGCGCAACTTGCAGTAGTAAGTAGAATTGTCTTTTGTTTTTACCTAATATTAAAGCTTTAAGTAGAGTTCTTATGTGATTGAAAATTGTTCACCGCTATGATCATTACTTCGCCTATAAGTACTTAACTGTATTTATCATAACCCATTGTGTAATTGTGATGGAAACTGATCTTAGTCATACCATGTTAAGGTCATTTTTCAATTTGACGACTCTGTATGAAATAAAACAGGGAGAAAAAAAACAACCCTTGGAGTTTCTTGCCGGTTTTTCTCTAAGGTCTCTCGCTGTAGGGTTTGCGAACCGACCTATGACGTTCACAAGTATTGTAAATAACAATCTAAATTGAAAAAAAAAGATTTATCTGCTGTTTAATTAATCATAGTATTATAATAGTCAATACCACAACAAAAAGAAACATCGCACGCGTGTGTTGAAAAATCTCCTATTTTCTATTTTTTTTTAAGATAGTGCTACAGAATCATTTATTTTGAAACTACTTTACAAACCATGACCGTAAAGGTCCTTGGACAATGCAACGTACATAAGAGTCAGATTTTTTTTATATTCGTCTTCGAAAGAACAGGGGCCTAACTGCGAATTGTCAAACAATGTTATAGTAATGTTGATTGAACGGACGGAGCTATAGCGCCATCTCGCTTACACATTGTTTGACAGTTCACAGTAAGCCCCCAGAGAGAGGTTGAATTTGAGACAATGCTCTGACCAACTAAGCTACCAAACTGTTTACACGACCCGTCGAATTTAGCTATCACTTGTTAACGCTGTAGGCCAGTGTTGCTTCATCAATGTGAGGAGACCCTCGCATCCGAAAGAAACATTTTTAAAAATATTTAACAATTATACCTAAAAGGAATCAATCCCTTTCATGAAATTAGCATTTTGTAAGAAATAGCGAATTTAACCAGCCATAAAAGAGAAATACACAGAAACTTCCCGATTTGGTAGGAAGCGGCGACAGCTGTGGATGTCAACTTCTACATAATAAACGATACATATTTTTCATCCGTGCACAAAAGTATTACGCTAAAGTGAACCTTATCACTTAGCCATAGGGTGAGAAATAGTATTTCCAAACTTCTTATTCAGTGGAAAAACCTTAGGGTAATGTATTACCATTGACATCTGACACTTACAAAAAATAAACTACTTAAGTGCAAGCAGTTGGAAAGATAAACGATTCAAGCGCTATTGGATATGGGTAGATATTTTAGAGAGCTTCAGAAAGCTTAGTGGATGAAAGACGAAATCTGAAGGTTTCATCGCTTGTTTAGTATGTATCATCATATTCATAATTTTAAATAATGTCCTGACTAATTGTGGCACAGGTCTTCCATATGGATTGATAAGGAGAACGTTATATCTCTCTCTCTCTCTTTCGCGCAGTACGAAAAGAGGTAAAATAACATCCTGTAGTTTTATCGCATCAATCGATGAAGTCAATCATAAGGATCAAATATTTTTAACAAATATGATAAATTAAATGAAAAAAAAAACAATGAGATATCATGGATTCGATGTCGAGTCACGTGGACTTTGCACTTTTCTATGGAACGGCTGATTTCTTGACGTGATAACGTTTTATAAATTGATGAACGCCGGCTGCACGCACGAAAAAATGTCACGTTCCACGGAACAAGCGATAAAGACGCACGATCGGCCTATCGGGTCTCTCCGATGCATCCGAGTAGAAGCGAGACAGCAGCATATTGTTACCACGTAAAATTATCGTCCGTAAACCGACTTTACAGACAAACAATTTTTCAAAAAAGCTATGAATATACTTAGTGTACTTTATTTTCAAAAATAAAGAAAGTTTCCTCTGAGTGAAATTATCTATCTCCATTGGTTCAAATACTTTCCCTCCAGGTGGCACGAAAAAAATCCATCCTGTATATTCTTAGCTGAATAGAAACGTTGGTTTCAGCTCGCCGTGGGAGCAAAGGTAACGTAATAAACATGCTTTGGGTATTATTTACAAACAGTAGCCCAGTTGTGGAGAGAGAACTGGGAACGAGAAGGAATAAAACTTTCTTTATGTCGGTATTGGGAACAATATTATATCGGTATGACTATAATAATAATATACTTATGACTTATTAATTATGTATTTTTAAACGACTTCAAAAAAGAAGAAGGTTATCAGCTTGACCTGTAATTGGATGATATTTGAGTATAGCGTTACATTTAGGCTTCCAAGCACGTGTGCTAAAGGACAATGACCATTTTTGTATGGCAGCTGGCGTCTTTTTTTTTCTTGGGGCCATCAACCAAACATTGAAATATAATTTGTTGGCAGACAATACTTGCAAAGAAAGTATACCTGTCCGAACCGAGTGAGAGTAGCTAGAACTGAACTTTGTTTTTACCCGTCTGCGGCGAAGCCAAAAAAGGGTTATGTATTTGACCTGTATGTATGTGGGTGTGTCTTTCCGTAGTAACTACTAAACGGATGAACCGATTTCGATAAATGATACGTCGTCAGATTCGTCTTAACGGCCCAAGTGACAATGGGACATCAAAATTAACATAAAAACAAAATGGCGGCTTTTAGACGATATATTCTGTGCATTGTAAAAAAAAAATATTTTTTTATCCCGTCGAGTGGGGTATCAAAATGAAGAGGTTACAAAGACGATCACAAAAATATAACAAATGGATATGTTTTGAACTAATTTCGACTAAAAACTTAAAAGCTTAAACTAAAAAGCTGAAAATAAAAAAGTAAGTAATAAAAAAAAACTAAAAAACCCGTCTGCGGTGCAAAAAATGATTTGTTTAACCAACTAAAAAGAAAAAAACAAGTAAAAAAAATTAGCGACTGTGGATTGAATGTGTTCTTAGTTCTTACTAGTACATTATATGCAGCGTTATGTATTAGGTACTACAAATTTTAAGTAAGAGAATTCTTGGAAGCAGGCGGGATCCACTTGCATATAAAATCTATAAAAATATATTGGACCCGCCTGCTTCCAAGAATTCTCTTACTTAAAATTTTTAGTACCTTATATATAACGCTGCATACAATTTACTAGTAAGAACTAAGAACACATTCAATCCACAGTTGCTAATTTTTTTTACTTGTTTTTTTCTTTTTAGTTGGTTAAGCAAATATTTTTTTTGCACCGCAGACGGGTTTTTTAGTTTTTCATAGTGTTTGTATGAATGACAAAGTTACATTTGCGGTTTTTAAAAATGTTCTATAAATATACGGACGAATGGTTCTAACTAGGTTCTGACTGAGTTTACAGCTATACTGTCTTGCCAAATATTGTTTGTATCAAGAATTTATGTTCAAAGATTTTGTTGATGGCCGCGAGACAAAAAAAGACGCCAATTTTAGGCATTGCCTTTTCGTAAGTGTGTAACGATGTCGTTCGTTTCAGTCATTATGGATGGTTTAAAACTCCATAATGGCTGGAAACTTCATAGTTCTACATACTGGCCATTAATTTTATCGAATCCTATCCTGTTCTTTCAATTCAAATTCAAAATCTTCGTTTCACGTGCCCTGTTCAGCATTTTTGATTCAGTTCTACCAAAACCACCAAGCCGTACAGAGCTCGCAGAGCATTACCAGTTATTATATTGAAATTATTATACCAGTTATTATCAGTTTAAATTAGTTGATTATATTAATAATTAAGTGGAACCCTTGACGCTTGGAAAGGGGTAAGTTTTCATAGTCATACCTACTACTACCTACCTACCTACTTTTTGTTATTCATGTATGTTTTATCTTGTTGTTACAGTCTCTATTATTACTTTTACAATAAAACAAGTCAAGTCCTATAAACATCTTTTTATTCATATCTATTATCTACAAACTGAATACTGGGGGGTGACTTGCGACGCTCCGGCTAGTGTACCGCTGGCCGACGAAGACGTCCCGTCACAAGTGTATGTATGTTTGTAAGCTTTTCTTTCATGTTTGTCCTCTCACTAGGAATAGCCTGTCCTGTGTGAGGAAAGTAAACGTTCAAAAACTGCTGGACGAGATTATGAACCGGAAATATTAAATAAAAAAAATCCTTTATTTCTGTAATCAGTCCTCCAAAAGTATACATTTCTAGCCCTCTCCCTAGGAATAGCCTGTCCTCTGTGGAGAAAGTAAACGTTCAAAAACTACTGAACGAGAGTATGAACCGGAAATATTTAATAATAAAAAAATCCTTTATTTCCATAATCAGTTCTCCAAAAATATACATTTCTAGACCTCTCACTAGGAATAGCCTGTCCTCTGTGGGGAAAGTAACCGTTCAAAAACTGCTGAACAAGAGTATGAAACGGAAATATTAAATATTAAAAAAAACTTTATTTCCATAATTTAGTCCTCCAAAAATATACATTTCTAGCCCTCTCACTAGGAATAGCCTGTCCTCTGTGGGGTAAGTAAACGTTCAAAAACTGCTGAACAAGAGTATGAACCAGAAATATAAAATAATAAAAAAGCCTTTATTACCGTAATCAGTCCTCCAAAAATATACATTTCTAGCCCTCTCACTAGGGATAGCCTGTCCTGTGTGGGAAATGTAAACGTTCTAAAACTGCTGAACGAGAGTATGAACCGGAAATATTTAATAATAAAAAAATCCTTTATTTCCTTAATCAGTTCTCCAAAAATATACATTTCTAGACCTCTCACTAGGAATAGCCTGTCCTCTGTGGGGAAAGTAACCGTTCAAAAACTGCTGAACAAGAGTATGAAACGGAAATATTAAATATTAAAAAAAACCTTTATTTCCATAATTTAGTCCTCCAAAAATATACATTTCTAGCTCTCACTAGGAATAGCCTGTCCTCTGTGGGGTAAGTAAACGTTCAAAAACTGCTGAACAAGAGTATGAACCAGAAATATAAAATAATAAAAAAGCCTTTATTACCGTAATCAGTCCTCCAAAAATATACATTTCTAGCCCTCTCACTAGGGATAGCCTGTCCTGTGTGGGAAATGTAAACGTTCTAAAACTGCTGAACGAGAGTATGAACCGGAAATATTTAATAATAAAAAAATCCTTTATTTCCATAATCAGTTCTCCAAAAATATACATTTCTAGACCTCTCACTAGGAATAGCCTGTCCTCTGTGGGGAAAGTAACCGTTCAAAAACTGCTGAACAAGAGTATGAAACGGAAATATTAAATATTAAAAAAACCTTTATTTCCATAATTTAGTCCTCCAAAAATATACATTTCTAGCCCTCTCACTAGGAATAGCCTGTCCTCTGTGGGGTAAGTAAACGTTCAAAAACTGCTGAACAAGAGTATGAACCAGAAATATAAAATAATAAAAAAGCCTTTATTACCGTAATCAGTCCTCCAAAAATATACATTTCTAGCCCTCTCACTAGGGATAGCCTGTCCTGTGTGGGAAATGTAAACGTTCTAAAACTGCTGAACGAGAGTATGAACCGGAAATATTTAATAATAAAAAAAATCCTTTATTTCCATAATCAGTTCTCCAAAATATACATTTCTAGACCTCTCACTAGGAATAGCCTGTCCTCTGTGGGGTACGTAATCGTTCAAAAACTGCTGAACGAGAGTATGAACCGGAAATATTAAAAAGTAAAAAAAACCTTTATTTCCGTAATCAGTCCTCCAAAAATATACATTTCTAGACCTCTCACTAGGAATAGCCTGTCCTCTGTGGGGTAAGTAAACGTTCAAAAACTGCTGAACGAGAGTATGAACCGGAAATATTAAAAAGTAAAAAAAACCTTTATTTCCGTAATCAGTCCTCCAAAAATATACATTTCTAGACCTCTCACTAGGAATAGCCTGTCCTCTGTGGGGTAAGTAAACGTTCAAAAACTGCTGAACGAGAGTATGAACCGGAAATATTAAAAAGTAAAAAAAACCTTTATTTCCGTAATCAGTCCTCCAAAAATATACATTTCTAGACCTCTCACTAGGAATAGCCTGTCCTTTGTGGGGTAAGTAAACGTTCAAAAACTGCTGAACGAGAGTCATCATCATCATCATCATTTCAGCCGTACGACGCCCACTGCTGGGCATAGGCCTCCCCCAAGGATCTCCACAACGATCGGTCCTGCGCTGCCCGCATCCAGCGGCTTCCCGCGACCTTGACCAGATCGTCGGTCCACCTTGTAGGGGGCCTGCCCACGGAACGTCGTCCGGTTCGCGGTCGCCATTCGAGAACCTTTCCGCCCCAACGGCCATCGGTTCTCCGCGCTATGTGTCCCGCCCACTGCCACTTCAACTGAGCAATCCTTCGAGCGATGTCGGTCGTTTTAGTTCTCCTGCGGATCTCATCATTTCTGATTCGATCGAGCAGGGAAACACCAAGCATCGCTCTCTCCATTGCTCTCTGGGTAACCTTGAGCCTTCTTATGAGACCCATAGTAAAAGACCACGTCTCGCTTCCATAAGTCATAACTGGCAACACACACTGGTCAAAGACCTTAGTCTTGAGACATTGAGGAATTTTGGACGCAAATATATGCCGGAGCTTCCCAAACGCTGCCCATCCGAGCTGGATTCGACGAGAGATCTCTTTCTCGAAGTTGGACTTACCTAATTGGATTGTCTGTCCTAGGTAGACATAGTGGTCAACAACTTCGAGTGTAATGTTCCCAACATTAACTGGAGCGGATGCAACATGGGCATTGGACATGATTTTCGTCTTATCCATGTTCATCTTCAGACCCACTCTTTGGGAAGCATTGCTGAGATCTTCGAGCATTGTGTTCAGGTCTTCCAAAGTCTCAGCCATGAGAACTACATCATCGGCAAACCGCAGGTGTGTTAGGTACTCGCCATTGATGTTAATGCCGAATCCTTTCCAGTCCAGTAGCTTAAAAATATCCTCCAACGCAGCTGTGAACAGTTTGGGAGAAATGACATCTCCCTGTCTCACACCTCGCTGTAGTTGGATAGGATTAGAGCTCTGGTTCTGTAATCGGACCGACATGGTGGCGTTTTGGTATAAGTACCTCAGCACCTCGATGTACCTGTAGTCTATTTGGCACCTCTGGAGAGACTGCAGCACTGCCCAGGTCTCGATCGAATCAAAGGCTTTCTCATAGTCCACGAACGCCAAGCATAGTGGCAAGTTATACTCTTCGGTCTTCTGTATAACTTGCCGCAGCGTATGAATGTGGTCTATGGTACTATAACCTTTTCGGAACCCGGCTTGTTCGGGAGGTTGGAAGTCGTCGAACCTGCGAGCGAGACGATTCGTAATGACTCTCGAAAACAACTTGTAGATATGGCTCAGAAGCGAGATGGGTCGGTAATTCTTCAGGAGAGTCTTATCACCCTTCTTGAAGAACAGCATCACATCGCTTCTGCCCCATGCCTTTGGCGTTTTGCCCTCGAGGATGACAGAGTTGAAGAGCTTCTGGAGGACCTTAAGTATCGGCTTACCGCCCGCTCTCAGAAGTTCTGTTGTGATTCCGTCATCGCCCGCCGCCTTGTTGTTTTTGAGCTGCTTGAGAGCCATTCTAATCTCGTACAGGCTGACGTCCGGGATATCTTCGGTATAGTGTCGGGTAAGTTTGGCTCTAGGTTCTGTAGCCTTACTTTCAACAGGTGTTTGTGTGGAATATAGCTGTCCATAGAAACTCTCAATCTCCCTCAGGATTTCAGGTGTTGATGAAATGATACTACCGTCCTCAGCTTGCAGCCTCGTCAGTTGACTTTGCCCTATAGCCAGATCTCTAGCGAACACTTTGGAGCCTTTGTTCCGCTCAATGGCCTCTTTAATACGCTCGGTATTAAATTGGCGAAGGTCGCTTGTCAAGGACTTGGAGATCTGCCTATTTAGCTGTCGATAACGAAGGGCATCCGCTGAGTTCTGTAGTTTCATTTCGTTTCTCTGATCCATGAGTCGGATAGTATGGCTGGAGAGTTTCTTTAATTTAGGACGGTGGGTTTTGTAGTGCTTGGACCCTACCGTGCGGACAGTGTCCACCACCATGTTGTATAGATCGTCCATATCGATGCTGTTCTCAAGGGCTTCGAAGCGGTTTTGGAGCTCGAGCTGAAAGCACTCGGGGTTTTGAATTTGAGCCGGTATTGGTCGGAGCGTAGATTTTATTAGTCGAGATCTTTCCAGCTTGACGTTGATATTCAATGTGCCTCTAAGCATGCGGTGATCGCTTCCCGTCTTTACGGCGTTGATCACAACGACATCATTGAATATTTGCTTCCTCGTTGACATAATAAAATCTATCTCGTTTTTGACTTTACCGTCCGGACTAATCCAGGTCCATTTGCGGCTTACGGGCTTCTTAAAGAAGGAGTTCATCATGTAGAGGTTCTCCCTCTCCATGAAGTCTGCCAGCATCTGGCCCCTTTCGTTCCGTTGCCCAAATCCAAATTGCCCCACTCTCAACTCATCACCGCAACGTTGCCCCAACTTAGCATTAAAATCCCCCATCACAACCGTGTAGTGGGTTTTGTAGCTATGCATGGCTTTAGAGATCTCCTCATACATAGCCTCCACTTTGACATCGTCGTGTTTCGAGGTCGGAGCGTAGACCTGAATGACATTCAGCGAATATCGTTCCGATATTCTGAGTATTAGGTACGCTACCCTGCTCGAAACACTTCCGATGGTGATCACGTTGTTGACATGGGATTTATGGACGATGAACCCGACACCACCTTGGGACTGTTGGTCGCCCTCCCGGTGGTATAGTAAGTTACCGGATTGAAGGGTAATCGAGTCCTCCCCCTCTCTTCGGACTTCAGATAACCCAATAATATCCCAATGCAAATTACTAATTGCCTCTTCCAACTCTATAAGCTTCGCGTCGAGCCTCAACGTGCGCGTGTTGTAGGTTGCCAGGTCAAGTCGTCGGTGTTGGTAGCCGGAACCTACCCGGGGATTCTTAGCACCCCCTGCCCCGCCGTTACCATAGCCGCTACCGTAGCTAGGAATAGCGGGGCCGCCGGGGACTGGGGGCCGATTTTTAGTGTGTGTATCCATTTTTACGGGGGGGGGTTTGCCATAATCGCCACGCTTGGCAGGCGGGTTGGCGATCGCAGTATAGCCTGTTGAAGCCTGGAGACGCTGCTGCCCATCTCCTTTGGCAGTTTTCCCTCTGTCGGCTCTTACGACACCCACGGGAAGAGAGGGGGTAGTGCTATTCTTTTTATGTGCCGGCACTACACGGAACGAGAGTATGAACCGGAAATATTAAAAAGTAAAAAAAAACCTTTATTTCCGTAATCAGTCCTCCAAAAATATACATTTCTAGCCCTCTCACTAGGAATAGTCTGTCCTGTGTGGGGAAAGTAAACGGCAAAAACTGCTGAACTCATAAGCATAAAAGAGAAACAATGATACAGGAAAAGGACAAAACCTTGCTTCGTTAATATGTTTTCCGGTAACAAATGAACTAACGTTCATTACTCAACAGTCTATTTCCTAGTATCGTAACAAAAATTTTACCAACTAATTAGGGTAAAAGCCCCGGTTTTGGCCACTTTTTGCTCTAAAAGTTTTCTAACTAACGTTTCGTCATTTATACAAATGGCAACTAAAATAAGGTAAGGTACTTCCTTATGTCACACGCCTTTTTTAATAAACGCCATTTTCATAAAAAAAAATCTAAATAATAATGTGTATGTATCTATGAGTGTGTAGTCTATAGAATACTTTATTTTGCTTTGACCACGTGATCAGTACCTTTATCAGGGGGCCGATTCTCAGGCAATCGAGAAAAGTTCACATTTATAAGCTCGAAATTCAAATATAACACAGTTTTTGTAT
This sequence comes from Crambus lathoniellus, assembly GCA_949710035.1. Lineage (NCBI taxonomy): Eukaryota > Metazoa > Arthropoda > Insecta > Lepidoptera > Crambidae > Crambus > Crambus lathoniellus. Next base: position 17,177,328 of record OX453317.1, on the reverse strand, counting down.
TGTCAGAATTTCACAATCGACAAAGTTCGGTCGAAAACCAGTCGAACGCTACGAGTGGTAAAAACCAATAGATGTTCGTATACGAACTTAGCTGTCAAAATGAATTTGTTGACATGTGGGACAGCTTAGTTTGTTTGAAATGTTCTAGCTTTTCAATAGAAACCACAAACAAAATGTTCGACATACGAATTACCACACTGAAAAAGTTCGAATGCCTGAGAATCGGGCCCCAGGTAATACTATCGTTATCATACTATTTTGTATGGAAACCACTTTCAGCCGTATATAGAACGAAAATTCAAAAGATATTTGACAACAGCGCTCTGACAGCTTTTGATGGATGGTAGGTATACGGCCAGAATTAATAATCTATCTACAGATAGGGATAGGCATGATCCAGATTAGTTGCTACGCAACACCTAGCAGCACCCAGGCAACTGTCTTTAATTCTATGTTACTATCAAACGTTGCATAGCAACTAATCTGGATCATGCCTATCCCTATCTGTGGATTGATTATTAATTCTGACCGATAGTTGAATATAAAGATTATCATATCGACAGTTTACGTGCTAAGTCTACTGAAAAGGGTCCTAAAATCGGTATTATGTACACTCCAACTGAGAATTGTTTATATTAGACTTGTTATCAAAGATGGCAATGCGATGTAGAGAGTATAAGATGACAAGGAAAAATGTTTGGCGTTCCGATCGAAAATTGTTGACACAGTTTTCCAGTAAAAAGATGTTAAAGAAAACGAATCCAATCATGGAACAAACGTTTTTGTTTTCAGAGTAGGACCACTTCATACGAAAATGGACCTTTAAGTAAGAAATGTTTCAGAACAAGAATCTAATAATTGTTTTATACTTTTGAAATTGAAAGTTAGGACGTATTTTGTTTATCTTGAACGGATAACTTATTCATGACACTGACTAATTCATAAAGCGATATTTCAATTGCCAATATTTTTTTAATGTAAATTTTAGAATGATTGATTATTTTCTAGAGTTTAAGTGCCGCCTTTTATATTCGTATTAAGTTTTAATACCTACTAAGGTACCTTTTTTCGCTCTTTGGGCAAGATGCCAAAGTTGAATACCCTTAACCGGCTCTAATTCATACACAGCTGTAAGACATTGAGAAGCAGATGGGCAGGAGCACCTCCTGAAAGGCTGGCTACTGGCAACAGCAGCGTTTACGACACAATAACCACTGTCATGGATACCTGACATCAAAGTTGATCATTTCATGATATATGTCCAAACGTTGTTTGAAATATCATTAGACATTAGAGATACATAATGGTCAATTTAAATTGGTTATTTCATCAAAATGACTAATAACATCATGAAATGGCTAATTGAATGATCTGACCATGACAGTCTATGAAAAAACTTTAACTTTATTTAAGTATAAAAAATTCAAGTAAATACACAATTTATATAATTTAACAATTAAATTATAACAAATTATTAATATAACTAACAAAGGTCCACGCTGACAGCTGTACTTGTGAAATCTGTGCCACAGCCGTCAGCGAATATTGACTGACTTACAAAGGAAACAAAACGTTTGAACATTGGCATTAGATATTTGAATAATATTTGCTTGTTACTTTTTATATTAAAAATGATTCTTTAAGTGATATAAAGTCAGTTTAAATGTCTGATGTTAAAATTAAGGCTATTGCGGCGATCAAACTCAGAATTTTCAATGTTTTTAAATTAAATTTCCTGACAAAGTATCATTGCTAGGCCTTTCAAAATATTATATGTGATAGATCTTTTCTTTATGAAGGGAAGTTACTAAAATTTATTGGAATCAAATAAATACAATGTACTAAAAAAATTATTTTCAAGACCCCTTTTTTTCGTCTTAAACTCAATTATCTTAATAACCAGTTGAGTAATCAAGCTAATTTTTTTTGTGTAAGTTGTTCTTAGTCATATCTAAGGAAGTTACTAAATTTTTTTTTGTTATATTTATAGTCAATAACTAGTATCCCAAAATGCATCGTGCACCGTTTCGCAGCATAATTGTTCAGTCTCCGCCTGGTATTGGCGGCGTTTGGACGTGGAGACTGTATCGCTCCGATTGCGCCAAAATTGAAAAAAAAAACTCACACTAGGATCCTAATTTTTTTCAATGATGCTTATTTTGCTAGGAAATATTGAAATAGCGCTTCAGGATTGGGTATAGATGAGTACTTTGCCATTTATTGCATAACCATAGACCTATGTAACCTAGGACAAGTTATTTTACTCATTACCTAAAGCAAACATCAATAGTTTGAAATAAAAGTGACGGATAATATTGCCTAAGATACTTAAGAGCCCATAAAAGTTATACCTATTTGAGTACCAATATTTTGTTGTGTTGTAGGTACATAATTAGTCTAAGTTTCTAATTTCTACTAAGGTCAATGTGGGGAAGTCCGGCATACTTTTCTAAAATTTAAGTTCAACTGAACTTATTGAATCGAGATACGCTTTCTAAAGTGACTTGTGTCGTCGGAGATTATAGGTAATATATTTATTTACCTATATTGGTCTTAAAATAGTATGAATTGCAATTATCTTTAGATTTATATGCTATTTTTTAAAACACGGCGTGTAGACGGACTTCCCGTGCAGTTTAGGGTAAGTCCGTCTACTAGCACTATATCCATAACTTGTGAGGCAATATGTATGAAAACAGTTTCTAGCAGTGACGTAAAACTAGCGTTGAAATGTGTGATTTATGTATTTGTCTATAAGGTTTACATTTCAAAGATAATTGAGTTTATTTTATTTTAAGGCAAGTCCGGCATATCTTTGGTGACAGTGGTTGCAAACATTTTTAATAAAATTGTATGTATCCAATTTCCTTTTTTGTAAAATAAAATACTAAGTAAAACATCATCAAATTGATCAAAATTCATCAAATTTGCTCATAGTCTATAACGACTGATCGCAGATGAAAACAGAGAAAGAAGAAAAAAAGTAAAACATAAATCTTTATTTCTAATTCAATTTTTATATTCCTAGTAAGGTAGATATACGAAAGCGATTCATTACTATCTTACGGTACATAATTATATCCCTAGGGATATAACTATATCACGGCTTTATCGTGCAGGTAAAATACGTGCAGCTGAAAAGGTTGACAATATCTGCAATTGAGGCAAGACCGTCATAGACGGACTTGCCTTACGTATGCCAGACGGACTTCCCAACTATTACATTTTGTGGTTAGAAATTTGTTGCAGGTAATAATTACGAAACTCAAGCGATATAAATGAATTCATCACCAGAAATAAGTATATGGATCACTAAATGACTTGCGTAATCAAAGAAACTCCAAGAACTCCATTGATTTTCTACTTTTTTTTTAGTTTTTTGAAGAGACGTTACACTCCAGCTTCAAGTGCAAAACGCGAAAAAAAATCGTCTACCAATTTCTTTCAACCTAATGATGTTAGCGACGTCTATGATTCTCAGTTCGAACTAGCTCCGTAATACTGTTTTACCGACCGAGGCATAAGAAGCTAGTCATTCAAAAATGGAAGTTATTGGCGCTAGACGGACTTACCTCCTAGACGGACTTCCCCACATTGACCTTACTGTATATTAATTTTATGTTCGTTTTAGGTCCCTCAAAATTGAAAATGTGAGAAAGTTAAATAGGTAGGTGTAAAAAATTGCATCAAGAAATAAGAAATTCGCTTGTTGAAAAAGTTTTTTACAGAGACATAATGTAAAAGCAATTCTTGAAATAAAACCGATGTAAGAATTTTATATGACCTAGTTGATCTAATATCACCATTACACTTTTTTGAGACTGTGAGAAGTCCAGCTTCTTTCCTTTGAGTGAGGAACATAAACCGCACCATTTTGTGTAAAATTCAGGTTCAAAACATTTTTATTACTGATTCTCTTATCCATTATTAGTACAAAATAGAGCATGCATACAATTTCTTGCAAGAAATGCTCTCGCGGTTTTGAAATTCTAAATTCGAAATCCCCACAACAATATCTAAAACCGATGGTTGAGGCGCCAGTAGCAATAAAAAAGAATGAAAAGTCTGTCAGCTGTATTGACAGTTTTAACTCTCAAATTTAACCACTGCGTCAGATAAGTTTGCGGAGTTCTGTAAGGAGACTTGCATAGTCGGAGTAAAATTTTTGATACTCTAATGAAATATTGCATAGGTACAAGTACTTCCGAAGGAAGAATATTTATTTCATTATTTAAATTTCATTGCACAAAGTATAAACAAATGGCGGGCTAACTTTAAACTGACTAACATATTATATCAAAGATAATAAACTCATAAAAATAAATAATCTCGAAGAAGTTTTATATACACTCTCTGCCACAAATGTCATTTATTAAAAGTAGGTGGCTAAAACGTCAGTGATTAGATTACATACCCTTTGGAAGCGGCCATGGAAGAAATAACAGTTTTGTATAAGTAGTACGAAACCAAACCGTTTCAGCTGCTCGACCCTGATGTTGTCAAAGCCAGCGGCTTTACCTTCTTTGAGCTTATCAAGGGCAAACTTGAGCTCTGTTTCTGTAAAAGCCTCGTCCAAGTGGTTAACCTCTTTACCAGGGTCTCGTGTAAATTTCTTCTGGAGACTTTTCGTGGAAGCTTTCCCATTTTGGAGTAAGTGGTGAGCGATCTGGTTTGTGGTCACATTGGAATGACGATCAGCGATTTTAGGATCATTATTTTGTTTCCTTATAAAACACCATGCCTTCTTGCTTTTATGCGTCATATCTACGCCTTCGATTAGCTTGTTCCACTTTTCTCTCGTTGTTTCGGATATGGCTTCTAGCAATTCATTCCCAAAATCGATGGTGTCCTGTGAGATGGGATCTAATTCATACTGGTCTTGGTATGTCATCCTATCATATTATATTTAAAAACATATATTTGATGCTTGGGAGAGCAAGCGAGATGTAGTTGGTATTTATTGTGACCTCTCCAAAGCTTTCGATTGTGTTAATCACCAAACGCTTTTAAGGAAATTAAAACATTATGGTGTCTATGATAAATCGGTTAGCCTTATGCAATCATATCTATGTGAAAGAACACAGAAAGTAGTTACCAACAAAACTGAGTCTACTGGAGCCCCTATCAACATGGGCGTACCCCAGGGGTCAATACTGGTCCCTTTTGCTGTTTTTAATTTATATAAATGACCTTCCTTTTTAAGCAAAGAATTTATGCGAGACAGATGACACTTCCTCTAGTCTTTCAAGTTGACAGAGGTAATAATTGTTCTGACGAAGTAAATAGTACTTTATCGAAAGTTGCGCATTGGTTTCATAGCAATAATCCATTCCTTTACCATGGTACCATTACACAGTACCATTGATGGTACTGTGGCAATTTCTTTTTGCCGTGGTACCATCAATTAATCTATCATTAAACTAGAAAAAACAAAATGTGAAAAAAAATCCCTGCCAAATGTAAGACAGGTTGATATTAACATAAAATTGGATGACAATGTAGTAGAATTAATTAACAGTACTAAATTTTTAGATATAACATTAGATTATCGACTTCAATGGGACCCTCATATTGAAGCCTTGGCCGGTAGACTCAGTTCTGCGGCATTTGTTCATGGCATTTTTTCTTAACAATAAATAAATAAAATAAATAAAAATAAAATTGGCTGTTAAAGAAATAAGGCTCTTAACCGATATTGAAACGGCAAGGTTAATCTATTTTAGCTATTTTCAGAGTGTATTGTCCTACGGCCTATTACTTTGGGGTTCAGCAGCTAACATCGAAAGTATTTTTGTGCTTCAGAAAAGAGCTATTCGCGCTATATACAAACTTCGGCCAGGAGATTCTTTAAAAGAAATCAACATATTAACTGTTGCAGGACAATACATATATGAGAATATGGTATATGTGAAGAAGTTTCTCAATACATTTGTAAAACGTAGCAATTTACATCAATTCAAAACAAGAAATAAAAATAAGATTACCGTTCCAAGGATTCGACTTGAAAAAACAAGAAGTTCGTTTTTGGGGAAAAGCGTAGCTAGTTTTAATAAAGTTCCACAGAATTTAGTAGAGCTGCCTTTGCACAAATTCAAAAGTCATGGCAAAAAGTCGCTCATGGGCAAAGGATATTATAAAGTAGACGACTATTTGAAAGACCGTAATGCATGGATTTGGTGTAACACATAACCTGAGCTGAACTAATGTAATATTATAATGAAAAAGTTGTAAAAGTTAACGATATAAATCTTTGGAAATATCGTTACTCCAATTATTAAAGCTGATAAGTTTATTGCGCCTATTCTTCTTATCAGTTAAAAAAGTCTTGAACGAAAATATTGACGATTCAAAAGAGCTTATTTCTTAAGTCAAGTTGAATAAAGATATTTTTTATTTTATTTTATTATTTTATCCTTCAGGTCGTAAGGCCTGGCTTATAATTAGGTCCTCCGTATTGCACCACTTACTGTCTTCACGCACTGGTGATCTATGTTATCACTGGCAAAGATTAGATCAGGGTTTTAACCCCTTTTCCAGCGACCGCTGTTGAATGAGGACGGAAGTTTTGGATCATGGATCAAAGATAGTAGGTATGTGTCCATCAACCCATTCTTCAACCTTCACTCCGTTGTCATCACTGGTTCTGTATCCCCAGTTCTCGCTATGGCTATTAAAATTACCAAGAACGAATCTAACCGGATGGGCGTTAAAGTTCGGCGGACACCTGAAGCAATACGGTGCATTGGGAGGTTTGTAGACTGAAGTGACCGTACAGTTACTAAATTCGGTAGTAAGGATCTCTATGTTACTGGTGTTAGTCTGATACACAGTCCGTACCTCTTTATCTGGCCTGGCGAATAAGCACTCCCATACTGTCGATGAGACTTCACTTCGACTTCAGCTATGAGTTTCATCGCCTGAGTCAATTGTCAGGTGTGCATCTGAGTTGCATAACCTCATTCCGCCCTCTCCTTTAAACTCACGCTCAGAGAATTAAGTACTCCTTCATCATGCCTGGAATACCATGCCGGCTTCTGTTTGCCCGAGTACCTACAACCCAAACCTCTTAAAGTCGCAAGTAAATAGGCATCTTCTGGGTGAATCTATTCACACAAAATTTTATTCAAGTACTATAACCAACCACATTATAAGACTGGCAAGTTTACATTAGTAAACAAAGTATCAATTATTTCAGTTGCGCTACATTTTGTTTAAACAAATTCGACGATCTCCGTGGCCGATTGGTGTACGCACCGGTTTTCTAGGTGCCACTATCTCTGAGGTCCCGAGGTTCGATTCTCGGACGGGTAAATGTCGAAAACTAACTTTTAGATATTTTCTTGTATCTGGGTGTATGTGATTGTTGCTTCCAATTTTCAATGACACAAGTTATTGTATTATTTGATATTATCATTTTTGGTATTGGAATAATATGTATTTTATTTATTTTTTTTGTATTTAAACAATATTTTTATTTAAGTGTTTTTTTTATATATTGATTTATATTATAGATTGATAGCGTGATTTTATATAAACGGTATACTTATTTAAATATTGATTAACTAAGTACTTAGATTTATTTTGTAAAAAAGTATTGGATATTTTTTCATATTAAATTATAAGTTTTATTAATTTGATTGGAATAAATCTGAAAATATACCTACTAGTACATGGAAATCGTACCAAATAAGTGGTGTTGCCTTGCATTAAATGAGGTAGTTCTGATTTTTTTATATGTTAGTATTGATGAGATGGTTATGAAAAATCCAAGTTTTCCACCTCGAAAGCCCTACGGATCATTGTAAAATACTTAAAAATCCATAAAGTTTTCGGATATTTTTCAGTTTTCGTAAACTTTTACCACCAAGGATCTGAGTCACGGCAAATGTTACTATGCACTCTTTAAAGTAGACTAAATTTGCAATAAAAAGAGAGTAATTGGGTTTTTGTAAGCCAAATAGTTTTTAAGATAAGGCTATTTTAAAATTTGCTAAATCACAAAAAAGGAAGTATTACAGTTTTTTTATTTTTCGTCAATTTTGACCCCCTAGTAGTGGGTTTATGGCAAAAGTTTTTTCATTAGTTATTAAAGTCCATTAAATTTCCAACAAAATGAGATTAATTATGTCGATGTACACCTGATAGTTCCTAAGACACAGCTGTTCAAAGTTATAGAGGTAGGTAAGTAAACAATTATGTAATAGAAGGCTTTGCAAAAGGTAGTAAGCCCTAAAGGAAGAAGGATCTGGGAGACGTTCCCGTTCTACCCTGTTAATGACACGCAAACCTTAATCACCTTGAAAGCATACCAAAGATGTAAGGTTGTACCAGCAGATGTGGTTGCAGGAAAGCAGAACTCAAATGTTCGGCTGTTTGCAGCTACTGCATTGGCCAATCATGCGAGAACATACCAGACCTGATGTGTGATGACATTGATGAACCATTGATTGATAACCCACCATCAAAGAACGATTTTAACCTTCCTGAGCAGTTCGATGAAGAAATTATACCTCAGCAAGCTGCCCCCAAAAAGTGTGCTGTGGATTCAGAGGACGTGCCTGGTCCATCAAAATTATGCATACAATGTACATAATTGATCCCACCACCACCCAGATCCTCCTTCCTTTATGGCGTACTTCATTTTGCAAACCCTTCTATTACATAATTGTTTACTTACCTCAATAACTTTGAACAGCTGTCTCAGGATCTATCAAGTGTAAGTTGATATTACTAATTGGTCTCATTTTGTTGGAAATTTAATAGACTTTTATAACTAATAATTTAACTTTCGCCATAAACCCACTACTATGGGTCAAAATGTCGAAAACTAAAAAAACTGAAATACTTCCTTTTTTTGAATTTTTGCAAACTTTTAAATAGCCCCATCTTAATAACTATTTGACTTACAAGAACCAAGTTATTCTCTTTTTATTGCAAATTTTGTCTACTTTAAAGCGTGCATAGTAACTTTTGCCGTAACACAGGTCCTTGGTGGTAAAAATTGACAAAAACTGAAAAAAATCTGAAAATTTATTGGATTTTTAAATATTTAACAATGATCCGGAGAGCTTTCGAGGTGGAAAACTTGGATTTGTCATTACTATCTCATCACTACTAACATACGAAAAAATCAGAACTACCTCATTTAACGCAAGGCAAAATGTACGATTTCCATGGACTATACTGGTTAGAGCAGTATACATTTTTTTTTCAGTGTAATTTGTAGCAAATGTTGTAGTTTTGCCTATTAAATTATAAGTTTTATTAATTTGATTGGAATAAATCTGAAAATGTATCCCGGGGTATTCCGGCTGACTTGCAGCCATTCTCTTGGAAGTAGGAATAAATGTTGTGTACAGATTTCAACTTGTAAATAAACAAAACCTTCAAACATTTTCACGTAGAAGTATATTGCGAAAAGCATATTATCTGTTTCGGTGATGATCTTTGGAACTCAAAAAAATTCCATAAGATATCTTGACAGCTAATTTTGCATTGCAAGTGGCTCCTCTGTTACGGCTGTCACCGAAACAGACAGGAATGTGGGACTATAGTGTCATCTAACAATAAAACCGGCTACCATAGGAAACCAGCGCCCGCAGCCTTACTTGTGGCACAAGCATAATGAGGCCGCCAGAAAATTAAGAAGATGTGTCTACCTTTTTTTAAATTTGTTTGGCGGTTCCCACACTGCACCGCACACCACTCCGGTTTGTGGTAGTGCGCTTCTTAACTGTGGCTGTAGAATCTTGATGTGCATACAAAACCCGCAGTGTATGCCAAATCACGCCGCATCTCGGAAACTGGAGGCAGTGTGGTGGAAGCCTATCTGTGTTTTTGCTGAATAAACAGTTTTGGATTATTTTCATTGCCATTATATGATAACTTAATCAACTTCTAAGTTATTGAAACTGAAGTACCTTTTAGAAAAAATCGACCCGTCTCATAACAAGCCCCGATGGGATGCGAACCCACGACCTTTTACTGTCCGGGCGAATGCTTTTTCTAATACTTCAGTTTCAATCATAAAAATTTCATTGTGAATGCAAAAAGTAAAAATACTGTTTTCAAATTATCTAATTCATTAATGCGACGTATGAACTTTTTAGTAAGTATCTGCACGTAGATGAACCACTTTTTTCGTTGTGTGTATTATTTACAGAAATTGAACACGTTTTTTACTGATTAATAAAATCAACTGAAATAAAATACAATCTAGAATGTTTAAACTTGAAAAGATTTTATTTTTTACCTTTAAAAGCTTTGAATTTAATCAGATAAAGTTCAAAGGGTTACTTATAAAAGTCAATTTTGATAGACTTTGTTTGTCTAATTATTAAATGAGAAAAGGTCTACAGCATTTTATAATAACATTGGCAAGTTTTTTTTTATCCATAACCAGTAGCACTTAGCCTTCATCATATTGTAAGAATATTTTCAACACACTTGCTCATAAAGTGAGCCTTATTACATCGATCTTAGGGCCATAAACCGAACTATAAAACACGCGTGCATAATAATATTACAGTACTAGTTGCGTAATAGAATTATCCCTACAAAGTTAAGTAAGTACCTAACTGCAAATTATATGCGAGTTAACAGAGACTTTTCAATTTAACCGGGTAATACAGTATCCTTAGAAAGTTAAGTTAGTACCTAACTGCAAGTTATATGCGAGTAAACAGAGCATTTTCAATTTCACCGGGTAATACGTACAGTTCTTTTTTTGTAACAACAAAGAGGTTTTATACAGTTGAAAATCCATTTACGTTTAATAAATAAATATGTCCCTAATTAAGTCAAAAAAGCATAATTAAGGCCCGATTTCACCAATGATATTTAAACGAGATTAACGCTAAACGTGTTTAAAACGTATTTCTGTCCCTGTCACATTCAAACAGATGACAGAGGCAGAACTAAGTATTAAACACGTTTAGCGTTAATCACGTTTAAATATCAGTGATGAAAGTCGCCCTAAGTATATTATTATCAAATTACTTATAATTCACAATAATTTGTTATAAAACATTTGCGTTTTATCACTATTATTATAATTATTTTGAAGTAGGCTGTATGGCTGTATGTAATCAATGAACTTACATTTGGCGCGTGCAAAAAAAAACTTGCGCGCTTTTTCCCTTAGCTAATTAGGTTAATTAATTTATGAATGAATGCAATAAATGATTGTTTTTCCTCGCAATTGTGTTGAAAAAGTGCGTATGAAACTCGTGAGCAACTTACTCACTAGACACTCGGCTGATTTACGCCCTCGCCTGCGGCTCGGGCTGCAACCCACATCCTCGTGTATAATGAGCAACGTTAGCTCACTTGTATCATAATATACTATTGTTTGTTTCAATAAATGTAAGGTAAACTAGCATATTTTGCACTGCGAGTTTTTCATGTCTGGCTCCAGAGTTTTGTATTTATTTATTTATCCAAAATGGGGTTGAACCTAGCCCTCATCACACCTGTGGCCCGATTCTGCTAACGTTAAGTCATAATCGTGTCTCAATCGTGTTTCGATTGTTGTGCTTTTTTACACACTAGTTAAAAGAAATGTGAACTTTTTTCAATACTACTGATGGTCACACCACACACTACATTCACATCATATCATACTGCCATAATTCTTGTAACTAGTGTGTAAAAAGCACAACGATTGAAACACAATTGAGACACGATTACGACTTAACGTTAGCAGAATCGGGCCACAGATGTTAAGTGATGGTAAGGCTGAAGGTGGACGCGCACTACTCCCTGAATCCCCCATTACTGAGGAACTGGCTATCTTATCTCTAACTGCCGCCGGAAGGAACTTATTTGATGCAAGAGTTTTTCAGTTTGTTAGTTAATTTAAGCAAGACCTTATTTTTTATCTTTTTTATTAATGTTCCCACGTAGTTTTATTTTATGTTAAGATCTGTAATACCTCATGAGTACAATAAATAAATTTGATTTGATTTGAACACAACAATGCTGGAAATGGTGGTAGCTAGCCAGGCGGACTTTGAACAAGCCCTACCACCACCAACCAAACCGAATACACTAGGTACCCACACTGGGAATCGAACCCGGGGCCTTTGGGTCTAATGTGTACCACTAGACCACAGAGGCAGTTAAAATTTTATCTAAACGATTATACCTTTAATTACAAAATCGTCATGTCGAAAATTCAACATACAAAAATGTCAGTTCCCTCGACTAACTAAGGGTCGTCGCACAGATAAAGGTCGTATAACTTTTAATGTCGCCATATCCGATATCGAGGTATATCAGCTCTGGAACTTCAGTATCCGCTAGATACGAAGTTTGTCCATTTAGCGACTGGTCGACAGGTAACAGCAGAGTTCCGTATATTGTTATTGCTTAGAACGACAGTTAATACGTTGCTTACACAAATAAGTAGCTATCTTGTGTTCTGAGGAGCATAAAAGGAGCAAGTCACGCATTTTTGAAGTGAAAACTTCTTTAGCGGCGTTGTGCACTTTTTGTGATGGGTAAAACATTTTAAGGCCCGTGGTATCGCCAACGACCTTGGGCATAGAAACGTGGCCTAATTTTCCCGCCCCGCTACCCGCACCAAAACAGCTTAAACACACGTTTCGTCAAAACTATGTATTATTTGGTTGGTGGTAGGACTTGTTCTTAGTCCGCCTGGCTAGCTACCACCATCTTATCTAAGTCTGACGCCATAACAATGATGTTTTCAGCATTATTGTGTTCCGGCAGTTAGAGATAAGATAGCCAGTTCCTCAGTGATTGAGGATTCCGGGAGTAGTGCGCTTCCATCTTCAGCCTTATCACCACTTAACATCAGGTGTGATGAAGGTTAAGTGCTACCCCGTTGTGGATAAAAAAAAAAAAAAAAAAATTTTAGAACGAAAAATGCTCAGTTATAAGTTAAACAAGTTAGCAATCTTATTCTGGCAGAAACGTGAAAATATCACTTGTAGTTTAGGAGCAGTAGCGTATTTCAAGTTGAAAACAGCTTCATTTCAATGTTTTTTTTCATAGTATCTTAAAGACTATGTTTTTTTTAAATGCTCAGATTAAAGTTTATATATCAATATTTAATACATATTTATTCTGGATTCATCAGTAGGCTAATTTAGGAGTTTAAGGGCCTCAAAAATTATCGTTTCACGACTACATGCGACTTGTGACCGTCAGATCGAAACGAACACGTTCACGAACCGTCGGAAACGCTCCCGACAGCGGAATGTATGCCCCGTCTCTGTCACTCACTGTAGAATAGACAAAGGCAAAGCACATAATTCGAATCCGATTCAGTTTCCGACGATTTGTGAATCAGGGGGCTGATCGAAAAACTGTTACAATGTCATTACATTAGAATACGAAGGTTGTAATAGAAAACGGGCGGCATTGAATCCGGAAGAACTCGGTTCAAATCCAGTCCGTTTTTTATTCTTTTTTTTGATAAATTATTTTTTTTTGTATAAAAAAAATTAAATAAGTACAAAAGTTTTAGTTATTTAAGTATTAATACAAAAGACATATTACATTAATTATTACAATGGCAACGCATAAATAACACAATTAAAACACCGAAAATGTTTTTGTTAGGTAGGTAATCAAAATGGCCGTGCTAAAGTCAATAGTCGAAAATAAATAAAGAAATGTAAGGAATTTGAACAGTAAAATTACATAAACCTACTTTCTTTCAAAGGTACAAAGATCAAAGTACCTAATAAATAGAAACGTGGGACTCATATATGGGATTATATAAATGCTAATTCATTCCAAATGGAACCTATTTATAAATATCATCGAATATTCCAGAAACAAGGTAATATTTTTAAGGGACCCTTCTGTAAGTGACGGCGAACCAAGAATACACATCTAGAGCTTCGCTTAAAGTAAATGTTCATACTAGAATGAACTCTATTGATTCGTGATAAGAGCTAATCAAACGTTTGCTTAGTCCATTCTTTATGATTATATGAATGTACAGTCAGAGACAAATTCGGTGAACCACTTCTTACTTCTTTTCGTTTGGCTGGCGCCTCACCGTTCACTTGCAGTCCCTATCCGTAATTTCTTATGCATTGTACTACCCGAGTTTAACACTAAATAGTAAAAGAGTCTGCGCGTGAATAGCGAAGCACCAGCCTTACGAAAAGAAGTAAGAAGTGGTTCACCGAATTTGTCCCTGACTTTACGTAATAGATTTGTGCTAAGGACCCAAAAGTTTAATTGACAAAGTTTCGCTTTTATAAGCAATTAACACAGACAAAACGTAGTTATTTACGTTTTGTCTGTGTTAATTAAATTATAACTCATTAAAAAATAATCGAAGTACAAAGTACTTCGATTATTTTTATTTTATTCGATTTTTATTCGATTATTAAGTAGTTTAAATTTGAAATTATTAATATTTAAGATTATTACAAACAATTAAGTAAGTCATGTAATAAAATCCTACTATCCTTCTCCTACTTAAGAAGTTTAGATGTTTGGATGTTTGAATGATTGTTACTCAATCACGCCAAAACGGCTGAACGGATTTGAATCGAAATAGATAGATACTTTGTAGCCTGGAAAGGAACATAGGCTACTTTTTATCCCGGAAAAATGTCACATTCCCGCGGGATAACGTCGTGTAGTCCACGCGGGCAAAGCCGCGGGCTGAAAGCTAGTTACTTGTAAATATTTTGCAATGTCAGAATTTTATATACTTATATGAGAAAAATAAATAAAAAAAGATTTTCAAAAGTATTTGATAGGATCGCCGATTCGGATTGCCGATACGACATTCTCTTGAAAACGAACTTTAGTTATTTCAAGTCAGATTCCCATAAAATTACAGACTTCTTAGGTAATAAAAACTTGTTCTCATTGACATCCTTTTCGAAGACTATATAAACAAAATATCTAGAGACAAGACATTTGGATCTCATGATTCTAATGCCATATTTCATGAAAACTAAAGATTTACTAGTTCCCTTAATCGCAAACCGTCGGAAATATTTGCGACAGTGGAAAGATGCTCTGTCAGTCACACAGAACACGGACAGATTTTTTTCTCTTTCCATGTTCTGTGGTCACTCACTTCAAAATTGAAAAATTGACAAAACGAAAAAGACTTCGAATTCGAATCAGGGAGGAGTAGCCCTAGTACGAAAAACATTATCGTGATTTTGTATGAAAACCGAAACAGCGCCCTTTCGGCCGAATAAGGAACTGAAATTCCATACATTTTTACAGCAGTACTTTGACAGCTCTTGAAGGACGGTATAGGTTACTAACTATTCGATTACCATTACAATACTTTTTCATGGTAGGTGTACAGGTGTAGAGGCCGATTATTCAGTTATTACTTAAAGTTAATGGGGAAGTTAACTAAGAAGGCCAGCTATATACCCTAAACAGGCCTGTTACGTCAACTGTCTCAAAAGTTTGTATCATTTTGAATGTTTTCTTTGTAATTTGTTTGTGAGCAATTCAGGCTTTTATTAAAATTACTAGCGTATCCTCGCGGTTTTACCCGCGTAGTACCCATTCCCGTGGGAATATCGGGATAAAATATAGCCTATGTCACTCGGAAAGAATGTAGCTTTCGAATGGTGAAAGAATTTTTAAAATCGGTCCAGTAGTTTCGGAGCCTATTCGATGCAAACAAACAAACAATCAAACCTTTCCTCTTAATAATATTAGTACAGATAAAAAAAAGATGCTTCTTAATTTTTTTATATCAGAACACTTAAAAGATCATTGTTAAGACTTAAGAAAGCAACTTTTCTATTCTATGTTTAATCAATAGAGGAAAATCTTGGATCTTGTGCATTATTAATTTACTAAAACGAAAAGTTTGTTGCCGTAAATTTTACTTAAGTCAATCCAAAGATCGATGTGTTTGCTTTTTGGGGATTGCTTTGTTCCTAAATAATATATTTGGTTGTGTGATAAAATTGCAAAAGGTAGGCACATTAGTATTTTCTTATTTCTATTTTCCTCTTTATGTTGCAAACAATTTAAAAGCAGTTTGTAAAATAAAAACATGGGGTCATTTTTATATCTGTCAAAATGATGCCTATGTCATGGTCATATCGTAAAATAGGTTATTTTATGCTATATTTGATGAAATTGATCAGTTTCAAAAATTGATCAAATTTCATCAAATATAGCATAAAATAACCTATTTCACGATATGTCCACAATATAGGCATCATTTTGACAGCTTTAAAAATGACCTCATGTTTTTATTTTACAAACTACTTTTAAATTGTTTGCAACATAAAGAGGAAAATAGAAATTAGAAAATACTAATGTGCCTACCTTTTGCAATTTTATCACACAACCAAATATATTATTTAGGAACAAAGCAATCCATTGACTTAAGTAAAATTTACGGCAACAAACTTTTCGTTTTCGTCAACGTTTAATTTTATTTTCAGCAACGTTTGACCATATCATGAAATAAGTACGTCTATTTCATGAAATGACCAACTATATCATGAAATTATCAATTTAATTTAAGCTCGCTACGCTCGCTCGGCACGCGCTGTTTTTTTGCAGTTCTGACCTAACTTAACCGATCAAAAACTCTTTTCTCTATGGGGTTTTGAGTCATCTAAGTATTTCTCTCTTTGCTAAACCGAAACCTACGAGTAAATTTGATGAAATAAGTGAATAATGATGTAATTTAAGAGTAAAGTACTAACGACATCCAAGATTTTATTTCTGAATTTGTATTGTGGCGCTTCGCCGGCCGCTATCGCTGCACACTTTGCTCAGCTGTTTTTTTTTCATAGTTGAAACCTAACCTATCCTAGCAAAATCCCTTCTTTCTATGGGCGATATTAAACAAAGCGCTTGCAGCGCCTCTACCGGTAATAAATATAACTATTTTACGGTGTGATCAAATAATCTTGACCGTTTCATGAAATGGTACTTCATGCCGTAGCCGCACGTTCTAGTTGCCCATATCGAGAAAGGTTTTTTTTTATTGAATTGCCCAAGCCACACCATGATGTGGCCAAAAGACAGTGACACATTTCAAGACAAGCGACCATTTTATGAAATTCTTGGGCATTTCATGAAGTGAACAAATCTTCGAAATGGCCACGACACCTACATATTTAACTTCAGTTCCGTAAACGACCGCAGCAGCGCTGCACTGGTTTTCATAAAAAATAATAATAACTCTTTAGCATGGCATCCATTGGTCAGCAGCCACCAACTTATACTTTGTACAATGTAGCATGGTTCCTTTGACAGCTCATTCGTGCAGAGCAAAAAGTTCTTTAAGCTATTGGAATAAAAGTCAAGAAAAACAGTATAAGACATTTTGATGCAGCTTTTGCTTGAAAATTAGACCCTAAATATTGGGCAGAAGCAACATTTTGCTTTGCACGAAAATGAGCGGTCCCTAGGCCCATGCTACATTGCACAAAGTATTGAAGGTATATCTGTATCATATATTCCATAAAGATCTAAAACGGCACTTCTAACCAAAAGGTAACTTTGTTATTATGACAATTCGTATTACAAGACAAAATTACAATTCAAATAGTAAGTATCATAAACAACAAATAAATCAAATACTAATTAATAAAGTTTTATTATAAAAAGTTCGTTTATTATATATTTAATAAATAGCTAGGTATTTATCACGTTCCATATAAGATACCAACATAATAGACGCGAAATCTCAAAATCCCCATTGCTATTGTAAAACGAAAAAAAGTCTATCCACCTCTGATGTTTTATTCACATCACTTATACAGACTCTATCCTATTGTAGTAATGTAGTGATTTAATCATAAGACCACCCTGTCGTTGAGATAAGTATTATATAGGAGCTTTCTATTGACAGTGGGAAGGACACCCCATAACAACTTTCAAGGTCACCTCATGTAGAAGGGAGGAGTCCTTCTTAGAAACAAAAATAATTTAGATTACATAAACAACTTTTTGTTTGCGGTATCTTTTTCTTGTTATGAATTATCGCGGTTTAAGTGTTCCACAGATTAAATGCTTTATTTACGTAGTCTGCTTAAGATTTAAGTCTATCAAAATTAAAAGTAGCACATAATGATTTATCAGAAATAAGAAAGAAAATATAGGGTGTATTTTTACAAGAAGTAAAAAGGTTTAAATAATTAGTTTGTTTTCAACGTCTTTTTATTTATTTAGCTATACTTACTTACTGTTTTATGCAAGGAAATATATAAGAATACCTTTTATTGTACTATTATTTTGATCCATTTGCCTAAATAACAAATAACATATAAACATACTTACACTTCACAACTCGCAAGCAATCAAAACAAAAAGGGGTGGTTGAACGAGCAGGATGAAAAATGCAAGATGCACTAACAATTGCAATATGTAAAAACCTGTAAACATGCCACTAAATAACCATCTTTATCAAATTATTGAAACATCTTGTGCATTTTTGTACGCATTCCCATTTTCTTACCACTGACGGCAAACGCACAACGTTATTTTTTTTGGTTGCCATTGATGCTGGCAACTTTTAAACTCATGCTAATATTTTTTTTCACTGTCACTTCACGCGCGAAATCGGTTTGCTATGTTGGCACTACTGATGCGTAATTGTTTTGTTTGTTCACGGCGCTTTTTTATTGGGTTGTTTTCGAACGAAGGGGTACGTGCGGCGCGGCGGCGACACTGCGCACCGTAGGGTGGTCGACGTACAACTGAAACGGTCTACTTATAAAATCGTACAGTCGCGTGCGAAGTTTCTATTGGTGTCTTTTTAATTAGCTTTATAGTTTTAAGTGCTTGAGAATCTTCTGTTTAGAACTGTCTTTAAGTAGCGTGTCTTTTCAGGAAACTTTTGTAAGTCATTAACCTGCTCTAAGATGTTGTGAAATGCGCAGTTATGATGCGGGAACTAAATATTTACAGTGAATCGTTTATAAGCTTAAGAACACAGGTAAAAGACGCGTTTATTACGACGCGAAAATTTTAAAAGTGTATATGAATCGTTTTGTTTCATGTACAAAGCTTCTTCGAGTCAAATTGGGTAGATTTAAAATATTGTTCATATAGGTCCTATATTAAATTTCAGATGATTAATTTTATAGTTTGAAAAATAGACTTGTCTACTTATGAATCTTTTTCTATTATAATTTTATTATCATGTTATAATCTATCTGCTATCCATATAACGGAATGTCTAGGTATTTATGGTGCATATACAAACATCATACTCATTGGTTTATTTTTACTTTTTTGCATTCCGAATGCAATTTTTATTGGTGAAAATGAAGTACGTATAAGAAAAAATCGCCTTTCTCACAACTAGCTCCGATGAGACTCAAACCCACGACCTTTCACTGTCCGGGCGAATGCTCTTACCACTGAGCTGCGGAGTCGTTACTATACTAATCCCTTCATTCATACTAATTGTTTTGATTTTTTTACACCAACACATCACATCACATACATACATTGTTCCATTACCACACTAAAGAAAGAGAAACAACGACGGGTAGTATGCACAAAGGTACACCCAGACCCGAAAAAATATTGAAAAGTTCGTTTTTCAATATTCACCTGACCAGGAATCAAACCCGAAACCTGTAGAGATAGCTGCACCTCGAATACCGGTGCATATCCGTCGTCAATGGTCAGTATATTAGTTTTTATATTCTGTAAATTACTTATTTAACTGCTTTTGTTTTTCATAAAGTGAAACGAAAATCTAAGAAGTGATTATATTTATTCCACACATTATAATACCGTACATCGCTAAAGTTGTGGCGCAGAAAAGATTTATTCATAACATAATAATATATTATTACTGCTTCGTTACTCGAAACGTTATTCTTGTGTCTATTTTATTGCCAAAGAGTGTTATTATGATATACTTACAGTTAGCATTAGAAACAGAAATAGATAGATACTTGGTACTTTGTCATAGTAACAATAAGTAAATTATTTTTATTTTTTTGCAATCACAATGCAATTTTGCCTTTAGAGCTATTTGTAAGTCGATTTTTTCTAACACTTTATCTTTAACTATAAGTAGGTTATTAACCCTGGCCACACACGAACCATCGATCACAACCACAAAACGCCGCCACCGACGTCTTTTCTGTAGTTTTCATACATTTTATATGAACACGCCGCACACGGTGACGCCGGTGGTCGCCACATGCTACAAATCGTCGCCACTCACAAAAATACTGCAAGCAAATGGGTTAGATAAATAAATAAATAATGAATACACCAATTATCTAAGCCCATAGTAAATTACTTAAGAAACTGTCTACGTGAACTTGATAACGGATAAATATATACTTAAATACTTTTTGTTTTTAAATACATGCTTAATATACATAGAAAACACCCAGACTAAGACAAATAGACATGTTCATGCACACAAATATTTGTCTTGTTCGGGAATCGAACCCGAGACCTCTGGCGCAGAAGGCAGGTAGTTTACCCCCCCGTCACGTCAAAGTCAAAGTCAAAGTCAAACACTCTATATTCGAATAGATTTCCAAAATGAACTTTTGAATCGTCCAACATTTTTTTTCCTACCATCTACGAAAATCGGGCGAAAAAATCTCACCAGCTTCAACAGAAGCAGCTGAGTTTTGGTCGGACACAGTTTAGTTTGTCAGCGACACGAAAAAAGAAGAATGGGCATTGAATGACTGTTGATGATGAAGATGATAGTTCAAACTTTTTGCAGGATCGTTACGCCAAGCCTACTGAGTCAGCCCGCTTCTAGTGATCAGTGTGTAAGGCGATCTTTACAAATTTTAACATTAATTTCAAGCGGAAATTGTTAGCCAAGGGGAATAGTTATAAATAAACTTGGCAGAATCATTATCTTCCGCGAAGGTGATTATTCAAGTTGACGAAGCCATAAATAAGACGCTTTTTTAAAACATTCTGGACCATTTATTTGGGTTTTAATTGATGTTAAAAAATGATTAAATACTGTTTTTCTTACTTTCTACATGTATTATAAAATACTTATTTTGCCCCGTAATTTCACATGTAGTGGTAAAAAAAATTGTCAATATAAAAAGTATTTACTTTGGATAACTTAGTAAATGCATAGCTAAAAACTTTTTAATTTTCAAAGTTTATTTAAACCATCTAAATAACAAAATCTAGACCAATACTAATATTATAGGTGGAGAGCCGACCGCAAAATTTCGTACCGACTTGATACCGCGATGAAATGCATAATGGTTATCCATAAAAGTGATGCTAAGTCCGAATGTGATAGTCTGCCAAGGCGGAACTTGCCGAAAGTAAAGAAAAAACCGACATTTTCGGTGCGAAAAAGGGGGCGTTTTTTACCCATCTGATACCGATATAATAGTTACGGTATCAGTTAGAAATTTACTGGTAGATACAGAAAAGCGAAGTCTGCCAGTATTTTTTTTGCCGCGCTCTCAAAGGTTACCATCGGGACCCCTGAGTATACATTTTTGATACCAGCATGAAACCAATTCCAGTCGGTGGATATGAACTCTTATTTTTATTCTTTCTATCTTTATGCTATTGAATTTATGAGCAATTAATTATTTTTGTCTAACAATGTCTATTATACAGTGTGTTAGGGGCACTGTTGCTAAAACTTTTAACCATGGCTCAGGCCATCATGCTGAACTACGCAAAGCAAGATTTTTTTGTCGGAAATGAAAAAAATATTTCGACTCTCCATACAAAATGTCTCGATTAGTTGCTAAATTTGTATGAAAAGTCATTTTTTTTTATCTCCGACAAAAATTCTTGCTGTACGTTGTTCAGCATGATGGTCTGAAGCCATGGTTAAAGTTTTTGCAACGGTGCCCCTAACACCCTGTATTTTTATATGCATCAACCGTCGCGCAATTAATTCTAAGCTGATTTTTGTTCATGATTTTATAGGTGAAATCCGATTTATCTGCGACACTCAAGAAGTTCCGCGAGCTTGTTTACGTCTTCAATGCTATATAGAAATATTGGAATCGTATCTTTCGTATAACTTCGGAAATAAATTAGCTACAAACTTAAAATTTTGGTATCCTGTTGTGCATGCAACATTTTAGCGTTCTAAACATATCCAGTGTTTGCTTCACGCTTGACTTGGCGGGGCACGGGTATACAAATAATAATAATTACATTTTTGTATTTTTAAATGTTATATTTTTTAGTGTTATACATTGTAAAAATTTAATGTTTAGAAATATAATTTTGTAAGTATTTAAAATGTAATAAAGGGAATAATAATAATAATAAGCATAAAGTAATAAAAACGTCCGTAATCGGTATAATTCCAAAATACTGTTTCGGCAGAAAAAGTCTTGGCAGACTTATATATTCCTGAAATGAGGGTTCATACCTACCGACTGGAATTGGTTTCATGCTGGTATCAGATAGGTATATTAAGGGGTCCCGATGGTAACCTTTGAGAGCGTCTGCCAAGCACTTCCAGCAATAAAAATAAGAGCATTCAACAAAGTGTCCAGTGAGTAGAAAATGCTTATTTCGGAGGCTAATGACGCGGCTCTAATATTATATTATAAATACATAAAATTATTTTAAATAATAATGTACAAATATAAGCAAAAAGTAATAAAAATGTCCGTTATCAGTATAATTTCCAAATACGGGTTCCACGGATGTTGCTTACATAATCTCGTCTGTCAAGGTGTTTCGGCAGAAAACGACTTGGCAGACTTATATATTCCTGAAATAAGGGTTCATATCCACCGACTGGAATTGGTTTCATGCTGGTATCAGATAGGTATATTAATGGGTCCCGATGGTCGCCTTTGAGAGCGTCTGCCAAGTACTTCCGGCAAAAAAAATGCTGGCAGATTTCGCTTTTCTGTATCTACCAGTAAATTTCTAACTGATACCGTAACTATTATATCGGTATCAGATGGGTAAAAACCGCCCCCTTTTTCCCACCGAAAATGTCGGTTTTTTCTTTACTTTCGGCAAGTTCCGCCATGGCAGACTATTACATTCGGACTTAGCATCACTTTTATGGAAAACCATTGTGCATTTCATCGCGGTATCAAGTCGGTACGAAATTTTGCGGTCGGCTCTCCACCTATTAATAAAAACTCCACTTTATTCACTTACAAAATAATTTCTATCCAACTTTTCAAACAACATTATGTCACCTAGAATACTTATGTCAGTTTATCATAATCTAGCGCTAGAAAAGCGACGCATCCTTTTAGCGACATGAAAAGGAAATCCGGGTTGTTTTACGAACCCTTTCAGCTAATACTCTTAACTCTGTAATATATAAAAATGATTTATATACTTAGTTACAAAGTTTTTAGACATTTTGAACTTGTAAAAAAATAGACTAATATTTAGCACTAGCAGCCGGTTTTGTCTGAGTGAGCAAAGTAGACCTATCGAGTAGGCAATGAGAAAACGTAAGGTCAGAGTACTAACGAGTACTCGCTTTCAGGGCCTTACAGCGAACTGTCAAACAATATTATAGTAATATTGTAAGTGAGATGGCGCTATATGCAGTGAATAGCTCCGTCCTGCAATCAACATAAAATATTGTTAGACAGCTTGCAGTAAGGCCCCAGATCTTTAGTAGGCAGATACAATACTCGTTTGTACTCTGGTAAGGTGATTATTCAATTAAATTGTATGTATAAACAACTGTAGCCGTAGCACGAAAAACTATCGTTAGGAAAGATTTTCTGCCAGCAACTTAAAAAAACTAAAGTTTATTTATTAATTCGATAGATGGCGCTGACCTGACATGTATCTCATCTGATCTGACCTACACTTGTATTTCAAAGTTGTGCAAGAAGGTGCAAGGCCAAAAAAAAAAGATGACGTTGACGGAAGAAAAGAAATGTCAAATAATTCTATTCCTCTTGTTTTGCGTTGCAATACCATACCGACCATACCGCGAGTTGTAGGTAAGCCTTTTCAGTCCTGTAAATGTTTTTTTCCTTCTGCAAGAGTTTTTTATTAACATTGACCGTCCCTTGCCAGCAAAACTAAAAAAAGCAAACCCATGTCTGATGAACGCCATCTGTTGAGCTTTTTGGAACTAACTTTTTTCTTTTTTAATCATCTGTCAGAAAATCCCTCATTGTAATGAGAGATTTTCTACCAGCAAATTAAAAAAAAAAGTTTATTTATTAGCTCGATAGATGTCGCTGACCAGACATGAATCCACTCACCTCTATTGTTTATTACCACACAGAGATGGGCCTACTTCTCGAAAGATACAAGTTTACAAGTTCACAAGCTTCGAAATGTAACATGGACTTGTAAATTCTGTTTCACGAAGTAAATAACAAGTGTTTTTTACGGTAACAAAAAAGAGTGTCATTGGAATACCTAATGACATATAAATGCATTGGCTGATAAATATTTTTCATTTCTCATAT
Organism: Crambus lathoniellus; assembly: GCA_949710035.1. Taxonomy (NCBI): domain Eukaryota; kingdom Metazoa; phylum Arthropoda; class Insecta; order Lepidoptera; family Crambidae; genus Crambus; species Crambus lathoniellus. Next base: position 17,152,954 of record OX453317.1, on the reverse strand, counting down.
TCGAAAAGTGATGTATATTTAAGGCCTAATCAGACGAAGGACTGTTGTCCCCGTGAGACAAAAAGTCCCTGTACGTCCAAAATATTTCCTCCGGGTACTTGTCGCGGACTCAACGCATATAGTGTGCGGTCATTTGTTGCCCGAAGACGTACTTCACTATCGGGCGCTCAATGCAGACTAAAGTTCGTTGTGTGCGTTGTTACGCCTATTTACGTTTGTTCTATTTTTTTCGGGGACTACCGCGAACTTTTGTCCAGTCCAGTCTCTCGGTGTCCGCCGTACTTTCGGGGACTTTTTGTCCGCGGTACTTTTAGTTCCTTGTGTGCGTTATTCGATACAATTTATAAGAGATCTATATAGATGGACAAAAAAGTACTCGGCGGACAGTCCCTCGTCTGATCAGGCCTTTAAACTGAGCAGCGGGTTCAAAACTCTGCATTGCACCCTAGGGTGCAATACACCCTAGGGTGTAAAAGTATTTTTAAAAATAGAACTGAATTTGGTTACAGTCAACCATAGAGTTATCTCATCGGCAATGAAAAAGTTTTCTACTGATGTTGTATGGGGTGGGGGGGCCGGAACTGTTTCAAAAATTAATTTTATAAAAATGAGAATATCTCAAAAACGGTGCGTCGAAGCTAAAAACCCCGGATATACATAGGAGGCATCCGATGGACATATAATTTTTTTATTTTTTGTTTAATTGAACTTCAAATTTTTTAAATTTAATAAAAAAAATAGAGAAGGCTATGCCCCCCGCCACCATTCTTTTATTGTTCTAGGTAGTTTTAGTTGTTTTTGTTGCTTTTCTTATTATGAAAAGCAAAGTGTATTTACTTTCCATAAATTCGAAATAAAAGTAGAGTGTATTACTCGGCCGCAAAATTATTTTCACCTCGGGCGACGTATATTGAATCCCTCGCTGCGTTCAGGATTCTACTATAGAATCCTTCACTCCGCTCTGGATTAAAAATAACGCCCTCGCCATAAATATGCTATTTTGCTCCCTTGTAATACAATCTACTATTATTTTAATGTCAATGTCACTGACATTATGGCCGCCAACTTGTGATTCTGATGTTCTACTAGAGTAAAAATACAAGTACTTCACTAGCTTTCTTACATAATGGGCGATTTTCTGAAAGCTCAGTCACTAGATGGCGCTGTCTTACCTATGCAGTTAGAAAGAACGGAACGTTATAAATTTTACTTTGACGCGACTTTTTTACGTAAAACGGAACGTCAGACAGATATTATTTATTTACCCTAATCTTTAAATTTACCTATTTCGTTTCTGTTCCTCACAGTAGTACTTATTTAATATATTATTAGTTTCCTTTGGGTTTTTTAAAAGTAAATAATTTAAATATGATTAAACCAAAATATACCATAGACATGTACATACTTCGTTCAACGCCATCTAGTGAAGCTTTTGGAAGCCTTTTTTTTTAAATGGCCTCTCAGAAAATCACTCATTGTAGACTTGTAAAAATGGTTAAACAGGGCCGTTGCCAGCAAATTTAAAAAAAGCAAACCCATGTCTAATGAACGCCATCTGTTGAGTTTTTTGGAACTAGCTTTTTTCTTTTTTAATCATCTGTCAGAAAATACATGAAAAAAAAATTGAAGGTCTCATTTTTTTTTCAACCCGATTTTAGGACAAACTAGTTTTTCCTAGGTCAAACTAGTTCATCGCGTTGACATTTCAGAGAGCGACTTTGCCTCGGAAGACCTGTAGATGTAGAACATGACACAAAAAAAATAACCACCATTTTAACCAATCACGTGTTCTACAGGACTTCCGAGGCAAACTCGCTCTCTGAAATGTCAACGCGATGAACTAGTTTGGCCTAGGAAAAACTAGTTTGTCCTGAAATCGGGTTTGGCCGGTAAAATATATAAAGTATTTTACAAAACTTTTAGCCCAAACAAAGTTCCAAAGTCAAAAATTGTGTTCCAAACATTTCCCTCTATATCTCTTCGTTGACTAGATATAATATAATAAAAAAAAAAACTTTCGCCGTAATTCAATTCACATCTTAGATTTCTGCGCGAACTGTTCATTTAAATAAAACACTTTCTCGGATTTTGCACACATTTATTTAACAACTTGGTTAAATTTGCTTGTTACAAAATAAAAAGAAAATCTATTATTTTTGCACATTTTGGATAATTTTTTTATCTGGATGTAGCAAGTCGGAATACTCTTTGGTCATGTCAAGAAACGTTGCTGTTTGATTTTCTTGATTGCTGTTTGGGTGTTTTAATACAATATCTATTGTATAATTAGTGCATATAAATACGTGATCATTGTTGGAAATTACTTTTGAAACCTTGGATCTCGAAAGATTTGGATTCCCGAAGGAGGAACACTGCGTCAGCGATGGATTCGTGCGATACCTCGAGCCGACTGGGAGCTTACAACATCAGTAGGAGTGTTTAATAAACATTTTCGTGACTGTGATATAGTTAAAATAAAACAACCCTTAGTTATGTACGCGTATTATTTGATTTTGAGGCGCTATAATCAGGAATTCATCTCATCTCATGCATACAAGAAATTAGGATTAGTGGTACGACATTGACATTTATGACGTTGCCAATCCGAGCAGCATGGCCTGTAGTCCGATCAACGGGGCATATGTAACCTGATAAATTCCCCCGTCGTTCAAATTTGGCACGATTGTAGAGTAAGTAATGCTGATTAAGGATCTGCAAGAATCCAAGAATATTTCCCACGCCAAGTTAGTCATTTTTGACGTGCCGTGAGCGCGTGAAAATCGCTTCCAATTTCTTTGAGAATGGTTCCTTAGCCTCATTACTTTCTGTATGCGTACCTTTTACTAGGTAGAATAAGGTAATAAAGTTAGAAAATAACATTTCTTCCTAGAAGTTGAGAATTTGACCTAAATGTGAAAACATAAAATTGCTTTTAATTTCTCCGAAAATGTTTTCTTGGCCTGAAATACCATCTGCATACGTACGTATTACGAGCTAGAATGAGTATATGCAGGAATCCAATAACATTTCTTACCAGAACTTGAGATTTTTACCTAAACGTGAAAACGTTAAATAGCTTCTAATTTCTCTGTTAAAAATTCCTTAGTCTCATTACTCCCTGTATGCGTACCTATTACTAGATAAAATCACTTTATAAAGAAATTAAAAATAATTTCTAGCTAGAAGTTGAGATTTTAACTCAAACGTGAAAACATAAAATTTCTTCTAATTTCTCCGTTATTGTTTCCCTAGCCTCAAATACTTTCTGCATAACGTATTACGAGTTAGAATGAGTATATGAAGGAATCGAAAAACATTTCTTCTAGAACTTGATATTTTTACCTAAACGTGAAAACGTTAAACCGCTTCTAAAATCTCTGTTAATGTTTCCTCAGCCTCAAATACGTATGTATACTATACGTATACACACGTATGTATTTATATGTTCAAATGTTCCTAGTATGATATTGTGAGTCGTGTCCTATATTTTATATTATTAGCGTTTATATTAGTTAAGCTTTTAATTCGATCATTTAAGGTAGGCAGTTTGAGTATGTCATGCTCACTAAAACATTTCTACGGTGGTGGCGTGTGAGGCGGGTCGTTACGTTCCCTAAAATATGGTTGAGCGAAGCGATGGCTCAGATGGCTGGTGCATGCGTCATGCTCGTGAACGGGTGCTGCCAGTGGGAATGGGTCTGCTCTTATCTGCTTGCCTTAAAATGTGTTTTCTTTTGTTTTTATTCATTTTATTAAGAATTACATTTGAAACATGTATGGCGCAACTTGCAGTATATAGTAGAATTGTCTTTTGTTTTAAACTAATATTAAAGCTTTAAGTAGAGTTCCTAAGTAACTGAAAATTGTTCACCGCTATGATCATTAGTTCGCCTATACTTAACTGTATTTATCATAACCCATTGTGTAATTGTGATGGAAACTGACTGTTAACGCCTGCAAGCATGACAACCGTCAGGCTTGCCCACGGCGAAAAAGGCATGAGGCCAATGCCGTAATAGAAACGGATCTCTATGGACGACGGACAGCAGCAGCCAATCAGGAACGCCTGTCCGCAGCAAACGTCATCGCGTTGGTGACTGCACAAACTTCACTTCTATACCTTTTCTCGGCCACAACGGACGTCGTGAGAGCGCGCGCGCGCTCCCATCATCCATCCATCACCTCTCATCATACTCTATCTTTATGTAATTTTGTACCGAACAAGTTTTGTAGTAAAGCAGATGCTAAAGCAAGCTATCAAAATCTTTTAATTATCAGCAAGTTAGATTCCTTTAATTCCCACTACATCTTGACTTCGTCATCATTCATCGCAACGTGTCATCGTGTCACCGGGCCAGCCATCGGGAGCTTCACATCTAAACCACCGAGCCAGTACCTGGGCTACCACTGACCTTAGTCATACCATGTTAAGGTCATACCATGTTAAGGTCATTTTTCAATTTGACGACTCTGTATGAAATAAGACAGGGAGAAAAAAACAACCCTTGGAGTTTCTTGCCGGTTCTTCTCCAAGGCCTCCCGCTGTAGGGTTTGCGAACTGATGGCGTAGCTTCTATGACGTTCACAAGTATTGTAAATAACAATCTAAATTGAATAAATAAATTTGAATCTTGAATCTTGAATCTTGAATCTTGAATCTATAATAAGAATGATTACATGAAGGAATTCAGAAACATTTCATAATAGAAGTTGAGAGTTTTACCTAAACGTGAAACCGTAATAACGCTTATAATTTATCTGTGAATGTTTCCTGAGCCGCAATTACTTTCTGTATACGTACGTATTTCTAGTTAAAATAAGTAAGTATGTAAAGAAATTTAAAAACATTTCTCAATTGAAGTTGGATTTTTACCTAAACGTAAAAATGTAAAATCGCTTCTTGTTTCTATGTGAATGTTTGTATTATTATGTTGTATAACAAAAGTAGTTTTTAAAAGTTGAGATTTTTACCTAACCGTGAAAACATAAATTTGCCTCAAAACTCTATGGAAATGTTTCCTTAGACTGTCAGGTAAAAAAAGCTTAGACTAAGTACTGAGGTAACTGGAGAGTGCAGTACTAACACTTTTTTGTGGCAATGTGGCTGTCTTCCATCTCACCTACACTTTGAAAAAATACGTATGGTCATATGAGACAACTGACAGCCACTACGTACTAAATGACAAATTTGCTGAACACACTTTTTTATTCAGGATGAAAACTCCAGTCACCTCAGTATTTAGTCTAAGCTCTTTGGTCAGGTCTCACCAATATGAGACAGATGAAAATAAATAATCACGAAGAAGTTTTATAGGTACGTGACGTGACAGATAAGTCTGCGCGCATGCGCGACTGGGACATTTTTGACGCTAATACAGTACATGGTTTTTTACTAATCTTACGGAAAAGATTAGTATTCGATTTTGACCGCGCGCAGACGCGAAAGCGGCCATGGAAGAAATTACAGTTATGTATCGTAGGTACGACAGTTAAAACTATTTTCCATACAAAATTACCGATATTATTTTACAATTTTCTGTAATAAAAAGTAGCTTAAGTTACTCTCCAGCTTTCAAACTATCCCCATACCAAAAATCACGTTGATCAGTTGCTCCGTTTTGACGTAAAAGATGGACAAACAAACACACTTTCACATTTATAATATTAGTATGGATTGCACTACATATTGAAACCTACTCAATGCAAGCAAAACATGCGTAAAATAGATTATAATAATGTAAAATAGATTATAATAATGTAAAATAGATTATAATAATAAACACTGACTATTTCCGGCTTGGGAAGTACGTTACAGCTATAACTAAAATAATTATAAAATTACCTTACTAACTAAACATTATACTATAAAATAAAAGTAAAAGTTTTATGAGAAAATATTTTTAAGGCTTTCTTTGCTTAGGCCACAGAACCGTTAAAGACATCAAAATTGAATCTGATGGAGTTATGTATGACACATACGAACGATACAGTGGCGAGTGGTGACCGAGTCTTGACTTACACAAAGGGAGGGTGAATGTATTGAGAATTTGCGATTGTGCAACCTACTTCCGCTTCGAGGAAGTGTGAATTTTGTGTGTTCAAGTATTTCTGGAGAATCAATATGATCTTGGATCAACTTGAACATGTACTTCATAACAGAAATCTTTCTTCGCGCATTCCATACAGAAAGACCGTAGTTTTTGGCACAACGTGAAAATAAATCATAACAAGTGACAAATAATACAGGTTTGTTATTGCTACCCTAGCTCAACATAACACAAAGGTTTTTATTGTTTTAAGGTCAATACCAATTGACATCCATTGCAACACGTGGCACACCGAACACTAAAATTGCCATTCCGTTTATCTTTTTTTACCTGCCCTATTTTTTGTTGGATACCAAGTAATTTTTTTGCGGTAACTCCTAAGTTATTCATTTGAATGATAATTACACAAAATCTTTATAAATTGTAGTAGGCTATGTGTTATTCCGATGTATCAGCTATTTTAGTGTTGCTAAGTATATTTTGCGGGACTGAGAGACTAACAAACAGACAGGCACATACATACATCATTATCATCAAATTGTACCTACTTTTAGGTATTACGTTATGATGTGTAACGTATAAAAAATACGTTACACATCGTCAGCTGATTTCTTTACCATTTACTGATCACTTCCTTACATCATTATCTTACATTATTACCTACACTAAACCAAAATAACACTTTCATTTTTTGCCAGCAAAAAATTTAAGTGTTAATATGAATGACAAAGTAACATTTGCGGTTTCTGAAAATGTGTTCTATCTCAAAAAGTGCTTAATCTCGTTCAAACACAGGCAGACTTGACGAATCTATAAGGGTTCCGTTTTTTGCCATTCGGATACGGAACCCTAAAATGAAGTTACAGCTTTGGTGCCATAATAATAAATGTTAAGGAACGCAAGATCTATCAGAATCACACCTTTTTAGGGTTCCGTAGCCGAATGGCAACAAGCGGAACCAACCATCATTTTTCACCATACTACTGATGGTCACACCACACACTACATTCACATTACATCATATGGTCATAATTCTTGTAACTAGTGTGTAACAGAGCACTACAATTGAACTACAATTGAAACACGATTGAGACACGATTATGATTTACGTTAGCAGAATTGGCCCCCTGGAGCGAATCCAAATCATCCTGCAATCGCAGACAGTCCTCTACACAATCGATGACTCTGTATATTTTCGTGTCGTCTGCATATTGAAGGTAACTACTATAGCATAGGGTCTTGATGATAAAATATCTTTTTTAACACCCTTGCTAGTAAAGCTGATGTAATTCCACCGGTTTTAAATATGAAAAGCGGGTCATAAAAAATGCGTGTGTTACCAAAGCAAATAGTTAAGTTATAGTCCATACAAATTCCATAACAGTATTATTTGCCATTTCAAATATGGAACTGATCGCCGCCGCACGACTCCAGCTAGTGAGCAGCGCGCTGTTGCTATTCAAATTTCGAACTGATCGCCGCGCGGCGCCAGTCAGTAGACAGTGTGCATTCACAGATTGAGTTTATTTAAAATAAAAAAAAACTGTTTATTCGGTAATTTAAAAACTTGGCTGCATGCTCTAGCGTCTTTGCCAACATTTTCACGCAGCCACGGCAGAAAATAATCCTCGCTCCATTTTTCTCAAATTTTATTTTCTTTGTACTTGTATTGTGAATATCTAAAAATGACAACTTTCAATAATGAAGATGAGCAATATATTACTTTAACTCCACCGGATATACTAACAGAAGCGCGAACCGCATGCGACAGCTTGCTGCCGTCAATATCCAAGGACAGATACATAACCACGTATGAAAATTTCTTAAAGTGGAAAAACATGAAAAATGCCAAGTCATTTTCCGAAAATGTAGTTTTGGCGTATTTTAATGAACTAGCAAGTAAATATAAGCCTAGCTCGTTTTGGACAACATATTCTATGCTGAAAAGTACCCTCAAGATGAAAAATGGTGTCGATATTAATTTATATACTCATCTCATTGCATTTTTAAAGAGACTAAAAATTAACAAAATATTAAATGTTTTTTTTTCTGTTTCCTCGCAAATGTGTTTAAAAACGTCGAACGATATACTTGCGTATTGGTTATAACATCTTAACGCACTAATATCGTAATGTACTATTATAAACTTATTCTAACTAGTAATATTTACAAGTAATTGAGGCTTAGGAAACATTTACAGATAAATAATAAGCGATTGAGTCTAAAGAAACATTCACAGAGAAATAATTATGTGTTTTTACGATTTCGTGTATAGGTAAAAATCTCAACTGCTAGTCAGAAATGTTTTTGATTTCTTTATATACTTATTCTGACTAATAATACGTACGAACACTAAAAGGAATTATGACTTATAGGAATTATGGCACATTCACAGAGACACTAAGCGATTTAACGTTTTCACATTTAGGTAAAACTCTCAACTTCTTTTATGAAATGTTTTTGAATTTCCTTCATATTCTCATTCTTAATACGTACGTATACACACAGTATTTGAGGCTGAGGAAACAATAACAGAGATTTTAGAAGCGATTTAACTTTTTCACGTTTAGGTAAAATATCAAGTTTGAGTAAGAAATGTTTTTCGATTGCTTTATATACTCATTCTAACTCGTAATACGTTATGCAGAAAGTATTTGAGGGTAATGAAATATTATCAGAGAAATTAGAAGCAATTTTATGTTTTCGCGTGTAGGTTAAAATCTCAACTTCCAGCAAAAAATGTTTTTTAATTCCTTTATAAACTTATTCTACCTAGTAATAGGTACGCATACAGAAAGTAATGAGGCTAAGGAACCACTAACAGAGAAATTAGAAGCGATTTAACGTTTTCAAGTTTAGGTAAAAATCTCAAGTTCTAGTAAGAAATGTTATTGGATTCCTGCATATACTCATTCTAACTAGTAACACGTACGTATGCAGTTGGTATTTGAGGCTAAAGAAACATTAAAAGAGAAATTAGAAGCAATTTTATATTTTCACATTTCGGTCAAAATCTCAACTTCTAGCTAGAAATGTTATTTTCTAACTTTATTAACTTATTCCACCTAGTAATAGGTACGCATACAGAAAAAAATGAGGCTAAGGATCCATTCTCAAAGAAATTAGAAGCGATTTTCACGCGCTCACGGCACGTCAAAAATTACTAACTTGGCGTTGGAAATATTCTTGGATTCTTGCAGATCCTTAATCAGCATTACTTACTCTACAATCGTGCCAAATTTGAGCGACGAGGGAATTTTCCGGGCGTCTCCATACAACGAATATCCTCGTTGATCGGACTACTGTAGGAGCGCAAGCAGCCGAGAAATAATAGCGGGCCATGGAGCGTCTCAAACATCGCCCTGTCACTTTAAATGTCAAACGTATGAAAGAGATGCCATGATGTTTGAGACGCTCACAAAGATGATTTGCGTTCGAGAATTCGGGCGAGAAAGCTACATACCTTACACCTTACAGTGACATAGGTTATATTTTATCCTGATATTCCCACGGGAACGGGTAAAACCGCACGGATCCGCTAGTCACTTAATAATTTGAAAACTAAGCTTTTTAAAATACTCCAATGCACAAAAAGCTATAGTTTCGTAAGCATTTATACTCGTATAAGTATAAAGGTGAATTCTTAGATTTTAATTGTATATTTCATAATTTGTTACCACACTTTTATTAGCTTCACTTGTAACTAAGTCACAATGTAAGAAAATCTTGGAAATCACCTACTTCTAATTGTCGTATTGATTTGAAACTTTGCAAGTCTATATGAATCCGATGACAATACAATAATTTGGTACCATCGAGCTGATCTGATGATGGAGTCAAGAGGTGGGCAATAGAACTCTTAAATGGCTGCTAGGAAACCCCTCTAGTATAGGCTCATTTCTTTTGTTCTGATGAGATTCGCTACACTTGATAGTGAGGGTCTGATGATGGAGCAGGGAGGAAGCCAGTGGCACTTCTTAATGACCACTAGGAAACCCCTCGAGTTTGGCCTCCGTTGTTTCGTTCTGATGAGACTTATTAGTTGCACTTGGTGGTGAGGGTCTGATGATGGAGCAGGGAGGAAGCCAGTGACACTCCTTAATGACCAATAGGAAACACCTCGAGTTCTGGCTCATTTATTTCGTTCTGATGAGACCTATTCGCTACACTTGGTGGTGAGGGTCTGATGATGGAGCAGGGAGGAAGCCAGTAAAACTCCTTAATGACCTCAAGAAAACCCCTCGAGTTTGGGCTCATTTGTTTCGTTCAGACGAGATTTATTCGCTACACTTGGTGGCGAGGGTCTGATGATGTGATGATGGAGCTGGGAGGAAGCCAGTGGCACTCCTTTATGACCACTACGAAGCCTTTTGAGTTTGGGCTTATTTGTTTCGTTCTGATGAGACCTATTCGCTACACTTGGTGGCGAGGGTCTGATGATGGAGCAGGGAGAAAGCCAGTGGCACTCCTTAATGGCCAATAGGAAACCCTTCGAGTTCTGGCTCATTTGTTTCGTTCTGATGTGACCTATTCGCTACACTTGGTGGTGAGGGTCGGATGATGGAGCAGGGAGGAAGTCAGTGGCACTCCATAATGACCACTAAGAAACCCCTCGAGAGGGGCTCATTTGTTTCGTTCTGATGAGACCTATTCGCTACACTTGGTGGTGAGGGTCTGATGATGGAGTACGGAGGAAGTAAGGGTTCGGCTCGCGCATCTGGTAACTAATAGACTCCATTTCAATTTGTAAAACTAAATACATACAATCACGCCTTCGAGTTATAATGTTCACGGGGTGGGCACACATGAATGGACTGTGAAATCGATTACCATCCATCCATAGCTTGCCATTTATTAAACTAAAAAGTAAAAAATAAATATGTAGTTTAAAAAACTAAAAAACACACTTTTACAGGAACACCCTAAAAAGTACAAAATAACCGTCTATTCAGTAACTGAAATTAAAAAGCGTGGTGCGTCCTTTGCAACGCATGAATTTCAAGAACTTAATATTGACAACGCGCACCACGCTTTTTAATTTCAGTTACTGAATAGACGGTTATTTTGTACTATAGGGTGTTCCTGTAAAAGTGTGTTTTTTAGTTTTTTAAACTACTGTACATATTTTTTTAGGCAGAACAAATAAGATTATATTCCTTGCTTTAACACGCTAACTCTCGAATAGGTACTCAAACGCTAACCTTTAAAAGCATCTTAAAAATCATGGCGTATCTATCATAGCTTTGAAATTTAATGCAACAGAGCGATGTTTGAGAGTCCTTTAGTTAGTTAGTCAGAGTTCGAGTAAGTATTTGGGCGTAAACCACTCACTGTTTTTAGGACAAATATAAAATAAATTTTCATTGTCCTGGCATGAAGATTTTAGGAGACGCCATACAAAGTTTCGTGCATTATTTTTATCTTCCAAAAGAATAATACAAGAATCCAATAAATATCTTGACACAATACTAAAGAAGCTTTCTATCTCAATTTATGTACTTTCGAATATAAAAAGAATTCCACAAAACATGAGGAAGAGAGTTAACTTAATTGAAACCTGTGGTTACATAATGAACGGGATAGAGTGGCCTTTAATGAGGAAAACGGATTATGGTGTGTTGACAGTACCGCCTTTAAGCTCTGAACAGACTGATGCGACCATGCATTTCCGAAGATTTGGATTTGCAAACTTGTGTAAAATTCATACATTTTAACGCAAAGCGGGAAAGCGAAGACGGTAGACGAAGCAGCCCGAGTCAATGGAACGAAGATCCCCATTTGACTCAGAATAATTTATGCAATTTTATTGGTCTTTCTATTGGATATAATGGTTTGTGGTAGGACTTGTTCTTAGTCCGCCTGAATAGCTTAGTTACCACCATCGTATCTAAGTTTGACATTTCCTAAATTATTGACATTTTATTTTGAGTGCTCGGGGAGTAAATTGTTCATATACCGTTAAGGCAAAGAATATATACACTTGTTAAGGTGAATCGTGGCTGTACCTATTTGTTTTTTTCTGTATTTAACTGACATCTTTGTCGCTGTATTATCCGTGTTGATGAATAAATAAATTATATGAAAATATGAATGAGTCTGACGCCATATCAATGAGGTTTTCAGCATTATTGTGTTTCGGCAGTTAGAGATAAGACAGCCAGTTCCTCAATTATTGAGGATTCCGGGAGTAGCGCTTCCACATTCAGCCTTATCAACAATTAACATCACGTGGGATGAAGTTTAAGTGCTACCCCGTTGAGTATATAAGAAACAGTCCGTAAGCTTAGCATTACTCGTTCGCTTCGCTACGCTACCTTGCTCATACTATATTAAAGCATTCAATTGGCAAACGCAGCTCGCAAGTGTACTCCGCATTACTCACTCGCTCCGCTCTCACAACACCACGTCCACTCAGCCAATAGACAGGCAGCCTAACACATCCTCGACGAAACGCAAGGGAAGTGGCGAAGGACGTGATTTAGCCGCGAAGGTCGTTATGCTCCTTGTGCTGCTACAAGTCTGTCGGTTAAAGGCCCACATTCTATCGCGCAGGATTGCATGGAGGAAAGTTCGCACGCGCAATCTTTCGCAATACGGTATTTTACTGATTTTTTTTATTTCTTTAAAATGTTTTTCGAAATATTAGCTACACAAAACAAGTATTCATTTTGAATTATCTTGAATATTTTCAGAGATATAGGACTTCAAACTTTATAATTAGACAAGGACAGGACGCTATCTTAGTGACGTCAGTGGGTTAGTAGCGTCATAGTCACGCCATAGAAGATTTCGTTTTAGAAAGAGACAGCTATAGTCAAAATCAAACAGACTATAATTCTTTTCTTATAAAACAGATTCAAATTATTTTTTCACATTTGGTATTCTTAATTGCAATATTTTTTAACGTCATCATTAAATATCTACATTTCAACAACAGTAAAATACCCTATTGTCTGTTTAGTTAGGCTAACGTTAATTTATTTCCTTTTACTCACACGCTCTTTCGCGCACAATTGCTGTATCAATTACGACAGAGTGTCTGTGTAAAGCCCGCTATTGGCACGTAATGAATGCCGAAATACAGGTTTTTTATCTAACCAGCAGAGGCTTATAATATTAAGAGTCTGTTAGCTAGTCCTAAGTTGGTATTATTTAAACACCTATCACTAAATGGTCAATAAAACCATTTTTATTATTATTATAATAATACAGCGGCAATGCCAACGCGAGTAAGTGCCTTCTAAGACACATATTTGCAGCAACGCAAACAGCGCGAGAAGCATAGTGTGGCCATGGCTTAAGGATTTATTTGTTTGATAAATGTCTTACTGACGACGTTACTGGATAAGGAATGTATATGAAAAAGTAATAAGAAGTGATCGCTTGTTGCTACGGAGTATGTTGGAGCAATTAGTGGTTGCTAGGTATACGGAGAAAAGGTTAAAGCTATTTTTGTTTCGGATGATGTATAATTTATTTCATTTGTTTGTAATATATTTAAAATATTATGATTCTGTTCCCGACGTTTTTTATTAGAAAAGTCACAATATATCTATACATACTCTATATACAAATAAATACAAAATAGTTGAATACTTTTGTAATCTTATTCTTCTTTTAATCAAGTAGGTACTTCAATTAAATTTAAAAAAATATGCATAAGGATAAAAAAAACTACTTACCTGTCTCCACCTGGTCCGGATGAGGAGAGACTGGTTATCTGTCACACAGGTCTCCTAGTGCAGAGGCCAATCTCTCACATAGACTAATCTTTTTTTGTTGGTTTTGACTAATTTGGCTATGTTTTTGTGTATTGTAGTGAGAGAAGAAATAAAGATTAATTTTTTATTTTTAACAGACACTCCAATTTTATTTATTTGTATATAACAAATAAATAAAACTGGAGTGTCTGTTTGTAATATTGAAATAACCGCTTTTTACTACATGCATATGATTTTATATACGTTACATATACCAAAATATTTTTTTTTTTCAATTTTTTTCTGTCTGTCTGTCTGTTTGTTCCGGCTAATCTCTGAAACGGCTGGACCGATTTTAATGGGACTTTCACTGGCAGGTAGCTGATGTAATTAAAAGTAACTTAGGCTACTTGTTATCCCGGAAAAATATCACATTCCCGCAGGATAACATCGTGTAATCCACGCGGGCGAAGCCGCGCGCGGAAAGCTTGTAGAACAATAAAATAGTTTAAGAATTATTAAAGATGAGACACATTTAGATCATAAATTATTTTCATTTTATCAGTTTTAAGTAAATAATGTTTCTTCTTAGTTATCCTGTAATATCAACTGCATTATTATCACTTTTAATAGAGCTTTTTAGAGCATAATATTGATTGATAATATTGATTGATCATATAATTCAAAGATAAGAATTAAATGATCTGTAGATAAAACTCAACAAGAATTTAAATCAAAAGAAAATAATAATAGTAAAGAATCTAAAGTTTTATACACAATGATTAAGGAAGTTATCACACTGCACCACGCCCCGTCGCAGAGCGAGTGATCGCAGATTTTAAGGCTGGGATTTCCCAAAATAGGGTATTTTAAATTATGGATTACTCACAAATCACAATTACTTAAAAACTTGGAAAAAGTATATGTTATTTTACAGTTATTTGTCTAGTGCTTCCGGCCTTTTTTTTTGATTGGTGATATTTTACTTTGCCAAATAAAATCCCATACATCCGTCTAATCGTAATCCAAATATCCTATTACTTGCAGTAAGTATACTTGGTTTTAGTTAATGAAAAATATTCGAAAATACTTTCTTTGAATAGCCGAGGGATTCCGGCCGTCATAAGTGGAAAATTTTATTATTTAATTTTTAATTGAATTTTAAGTGATTTTCGATTCGCAGGACGCTCACGAGTTCACAGTTCACTGCCGGCTGCCGCTGCGTCCGCGTGAAGTGTATCGCGCGCGGCTGAGCAAGCGTTAGCGTGCCTATTTCGGTCGGGAATCATCGCCTTAATATGTAAGTATGCAAGTTCATCAATTTGTATAGAAACACGTCTAGTCCATCCCACCGCAACGGTTTTCGTACGTGAGCGCGGGGCCATCGTTCAACGCCATCACGTGCGGTGGCGCGGTGCAATCTACGCGGACGGAAAGGCGATCTGGGTGCCTACCATCAACTCTTATTGCGGTTTTGCTTAGGATCTAAATTGATCTGCTTCGCTTATTCGTACTACGATTCTATTGCGTCAATGACAAGCGATCCAGCGACATGTCACAGCCGCTTAGCTGTCATGAAACTCGTATTTGACTTATAACTCGGTCGAACTAACATGACACCTCCAGGCTAAACCCATCCCTCTCACTCTCCGGGCATGACAGAATCGAGTAAAAGAGACAGGTAGAAGAAATAAGTACACAAATCTTTCGTTCATTCACATTTAGCAATTCATTTGGTACGAAATAAAGCAATTCATTTTAGGAACCTATTCTGAAACGCACCAGTTTTGGATCGCTTTCTTAGAGTTTATGGTAGGCACCGTGCTCCTCCATCTCGCCGCGGGGTTATTTGCGGATCTGCGCGCCCGCCGCCGCGGTGGGGCGCGTCACCAATGTGAGAACCGCCTAAATCAAATGCTCGCTCGACCGTCACTAATGATGAACTCGTAGCGTCTACGGTTGCTACGACGTAGCAATGTAGCACTTGAAACGTCTACTAGCGTTTTATCAATTTTATTTTAATAAGTACAAAATGTACTTATGTAGTTCATTTTGTCCTTCTTAAAAAATTTTGTTGCACTGTTTTGTGTTCTCGATGTCTAGTTTCTAAATAAAATTGATAAAACGCGCCTCGTTAGTGTTAAGTTAACATACTATGCCGAAAATAAGCGACCGAATTTTACGTCACGACGATGTTATGCATTAAACACATGAAATTGGATAATACAGTAATCTGTTTAGTAACGGCATTTACACACAAATGCACATCCTGGGTATCTAAATTTGTACATTACAAGTAAGTTTAGACTTTAACGGGTTAAATATTAGGATCAAAGTCGAATTAATTTCAGATATTGTGTTAACCTAATGTAGGTGTACAGTAGTTTATTTGCGGTTATGGCTGGTCTGTATTGAATGCTTCTGAAGTGGTTAAACTAAGCAGTTAATTAAGTTTATAAATAGCTAGCATTTCATTTGCGACTTCGACGATAGTTCAAGATACAAATTCAGTCAATATTAAGATACCTTTTGATTATGGTGAGATGGTTTTCTCTAAAAAACTTATAATGATTTGAATATCACTGAACATAAATGCATTTTACAGCAATCAGAAAACTCATATTAAAATATTATAAAAAAAAATAGTTACATTTTACATACATTAAAAATCTCACTAAATTATTATCTTTATGTAAGATACATAACAAATTAGCTGAGACATTGTCTTTAGGTATTAATAATTCTTTCTAATGTATGGTATTTTAAACAACTTATGCATTTCAGAAATCTGAATGTGTTTTTTGTTAACAACCTAAATTAATCGCTTCAATATTAAAGCATGAGAGAAAAAGTAAAATAAAATAAAAATATTATAAGCTTTATAATATAGATGACCAATAGTTCTGCATAAAAAGAACCATTTACATTAAGTTGAAGCAAGTAATTAGATTATACTCGTACCACGTTCAAAATTACAACAACCACTGATCTGAAATGCGAATTCGAGAAACTTGAATATACATTATACCTAATATTGGAAATCAAATTATATCAAATGTCAGATTAGATTAACTGAGTAACCAGTTCTGGAATTTGATTAGTACCTGACATTGTTTAACGAAAGTTAGTTAACGTTTGTGCCAGTGGCAGAGAGGGTAATTCATAAGCAAAACAATGGTAAAATAAGAATTAATTTCCTACACATTTCGTTAAAATGTTTTTAGACATTCGCAATGCACTATGGTTGAAAATTCTATTTCAGTAATAGTATTGAAATGTCAATCCGTATTATTTGTAAATATAATGTTGTTATTTGTCGGAAATTGAATAATGAATCTTTTTAAGGTATGCTCGTCAACGTAGTTAGTTACTAGACAACAGAATAACATAACTGGGCAACAGATTAACTTGATTGATATGTTGCCTAGTTACTGACATAAAATAATCCATGCGACATGTCGCGTCATCGTGATCTAGGTGGGTTGGAAATTAAAGTCCGTGACTGTACTCAAGTAACAGTTAATAGGTAGACATAAATATACAAGATGACACAAAATATGAAATAACCTGTGGAATAGATTTTCCTGTTCCTCTTACAAATCTATAATAAGTGAATAAATCACAGGTACTAGGAACTAACAAAGAACGTTTAAAATGTAAAAACAAATAGTACAAAATATAGATATAAAGGAAAAAAATTATAGCAGAACTTCATTTCAAAATACTTTTAACTTACCTATTGCATGTTCAAAAGAGTAAAGCAATCATACCTGGAACAAAAATAAAAATAATTAGGTAAGTATATAAATAGATCAAGTTCCAATGTTATTATTTACTCCTGGTGATATATATATTTTTTAAACAAATCAAAAAGTAATAGTTTTATTTTAAAGCCCACTGTTACTATAGAAATCCGAATACCAAGACATAGAATATCCAAAAAATTCTATAAAATGTTGAAAAAATTGCAATATGTTTACATCATCGGCAATCATTTCTTACGGTATAATACTGTTTGCTGAATGTATCCTTTCATTTGCCGAAGTGACAAGCTTTTTTTTTTTTATACACAACGGGGTAGCACTTAGCCTTCATCACACCTGATGATAAGTGGTGATAAGGCTGAAGGTGGAAGCGCACTTCTCCCGGAATCCTCAATCACTGAGGAACTGGCTATCTTATCTTTAACTGCCGGAACACAATAATGCTGATAACATAATTGTTATGGCGTCAGACTTAGATAAGATGGTGCTAGCTAGCCAGGCGGACTAAGAACAAGTCCTACCACCAACCAAACCGAATACAATAAGTACCCCCACTGGGAATCGAACCCGGGACCTCTGGGTCTGAAATCCATGGTATGAACCACTAGACCACAGAGGCGGTTAAAAATACATTTCCGTGGAAATCCTTATTTATGACTGTGGCACATTCGCCCATGTGAATATTTAATTTTTTTCTCAGTTTGTTGAGATAAATCCAAACTTTTCATTTCTATACACGGTGTCCTAGAGTTACGAGACATGAAGGGAAAGTACTCTAAATAATGGAGATAACAAATTACACTGAAAGTAACAAATCCTTTATTTTTACTGTAAACAAAACAGCGTTCAAAGATAAAATAACGCATTTTTCATAATAAAATACAACATGACACGAGTCAAAACGATGATTCCAAGATTTAGACTTGAAAAAAGTAGAGGCTCGTTTGTGGGGAAAGGCATAATAGCCTTCTACCGCCTCTGTGGTCTAGTGGTTCACACCACTGATTTCAGACCAAGAAGTCGCGGGTTCGATTCCCAGCGGGGCTACATATTGTATTCGGTTTGGTTGGTGGTAGGACTTGTTCTTAGTCCGCCTGGCTAGCTACCACCATTTTATTTAAGTCTGATGCCATAACAATGATGTTTTCAGCATTATTGTGTTCCGGCAGTTAGAGATAAGATAGCCAGTTCCTCAGTGATTGAGGATGCCGGGAGTAGTGCGCTTCCACCTTCAGCCTTATCACCACTTAACATCAGGTGTGATGAGGGCTAAGTGCTACCCCGTTGTAGATTAAAAAAAAAGAAAAAGTTTCACAAGATGTAATTGAACTGCCTTTCTATAAGTTATTGTAATAAACATGTTAAAAACACGCTTTTGAGCAAATGTTATTACAAAGTAGATAATTATTCAAAGACCGCAATGCATGGATATCATAAAGTAACATGTAACAATCATAGTTCAGGAAAGTATTTCATTACTATCAATTGGTTTTTTTTTTAAATATGAGTGTTTTTTCCTCTATTTTTATTTTTATGTACGATTATGCGTTTAGCAATGATATGTTTATTATTTGTAAATAAAGTTGCTTTTTTTGAAGCTGGTGAGTTTTTTGTCGCCCGTTTTTCTTGTCAGCAAAAAAATGTCCCTAACGGGTGCTACGAAAAATGTTGGACGATTTAAAAGTATTTCATTTTGTAAATCTAACTGAATAAAGAGTTTTTTACTTTGACTTTGAAACCAACCAGTAAGAAAATATCGAACTCCGTTATTTTGAATTCGCACTAGTGGCCATAAATACGGTAGCGTAGGATGTCCTTGCCATTTGATCACCAAAACTGGCTTTTGCCCTAGGATTGCCGTAACACAGGGGCTTAAGCTGCCTGACCTTAGTTTTTTAGACCTTTTAGACCTTAGTTCATCCCCTCAGGGATTGAATTTTGGTAAATCTTTTCTTAGTGGATACCTGATTTAAGTTAAATTATTTTACTGGTTTGAGCTTTCTTAGTGGATGCCTAACTTTAGTTGAGCTATGTGTTGAAAGATCAGTTAGTAACGGTTTTCTTGCTACCCTAATGGCAATTCTAGACAAATAAAAGATGTGTAGCTTTGTTTTGTTTTCTAATCAAAGGCATAATAATGTACGACATCGTAACTGTGCCAATCAAACCTGACATGACCTAATTTAGTATCATCACAGGTATCATGTAAAGGCACATTTTGTTGAAATTTATTCATGAAATCACATAATATGATACCTGACCTGCCTGAAAACTTCAACACGCGCGTGTATTAAGTAGATGGTGATTAAATAAGCTTTTGTAAAAACTTCGTTTTTATGACAAGCTTTTTTGTTGACTGCACTTTCATATTGTATTGTCATCCAAACCAAACCTGTATGAAAAGTTTCAGCTCAATCGGACAAAATTAGCTTTGGTCAAATTTAGCTTGCAAGATTTGACCCGAACGGACATGCATACATACATACACACACTGCAAGTTAAAAAATAAATAAAATAAAAGCTTGTAAAATACTTATGTGTGGATGACAAAATAATTCGATTCAGTAATTTAATTTCTTACTGCATGTTTTAAAACAATGTTGTAATCATCATGTCAGCCGAACGACGCCCACTGCTGGGCATAGGCCTCCCCCAAGGATCTCCACAACGATCGGTCCTGCGCTGCCCGCATCCAGCGGCTTCCCGCGACCTTGACCAGATCGTCGGTCCACCTTGTAGGGGGCCTGCCCACGGAACGAACAACAAATGTAAAATGTTGAACAATGTTGTAAACGAGATGTATAATATAGTAACATGTAGAGTAAAGAAGAAAATATTGTAGACGAGTGTATAGCTCCGTCCTGGGTGCCTACCATCAACTTTAAGACAGCGATTCAAAAATAGCGCGATGCAGAATAGGTTCCTAAAATGAATTGCTTTCTTTCGTACTATGACCTTCTAAAAACTGGATCGCAAATAAATTGCTAAATGTGAATGACCGAAGGATTTGTGTCCTTATTACTTCTACCCGTCTCCTTCACTCGATTCTGTCATGCCCGGAGAGTGAGAGGGACGGGTATAACCTGCAGATGTCATGTTAGCTTGGCCGAGTTATAAGTCAAATAAGACTACATGACAGCTTAGCGGCTGTGAAATGTCATTGAAAGATCACTGAATCGCTGTCATTGATATTAAGCTGTCGTGGTACGAATAAGCAAAGCAGATCAGTTTAGGTCCTAAATAAAACCGCAATAAGAGTTGATGATAGGCACCCTGTAATCAACAATACTATAACTTTGACTGACAGAGTGAAAGAGACGGGTAGAAGAAAAACCGCCTTCTAAAAAACCACATCAAAAAAGTAAGAAATAATTCCTCACCAAATAAATAACGTAAGTACTTTGAAGTCGGGCGTGAAACATGTACAATGTTTTGTTGTTTTTGTTAAAACCCGCCCGACTTCAAAGTACTTACGTTATTTATTTGGTGAGGAATTATTTCTTACTTTTTTGATGTGGTTTTTTAGAAGGCGGTTTTATTTTTTTATAAAAATAATTTTTATTTCACTCTTTTTAGTGCATCGTGCAGGCAATTTACGTGTTTTCTGGTAAATAGGTATGTGATCAAACTCAAAACCTCCTTTTTCAAAGTCGGTTAAAATACCTTGAGGTATCCTCTTTTTAACAAAACAAGAATCATCTAAATCGGTTTATAAACAAAGGAGTTATGCCTAAAGATACGTATTAAATTCACATAAAGTGGTAACGAAAACGACAGTATTTTCAAGATTTCCTGAAAACTACTGAACCGATTTCAAAATTTCAAAAAATGGGACCAACTTGGAAACCAACCTGATGTAATAACGTTTGAATCATTTCAATCGGTTCAGCCGTCATCGAGTAATCGGTGGACATACACAAAAAAAAAAAAAACATACATACAGACGAATAGAGAACCTCCTCCTTTTTGATTTAGAAGTCGGTTAAAAAGGACACAAATCGTTCGGTCATTAACATTTAGCAATTCATTTGCGATCCAGTTTTTAGAAGGTCAGAGTACGAAAGAAAGCGATTCATTTTAGGAACCTATTCTGCATCGCGCTATTTTTGAATCGCTGTCTTAAAGTTGGTGGTAGGCACCCAGATCGCAGTATGCTCTTAAGGTGCAAGCACCCTACTCTCGGAATGTACTTACTACTACGTTTACTACATTTATGTAACTGCCGGAAAACAACAATTCTAAAAATATCGTTGTTATAGCGGCGTGAGACTTAATTAATATGGTGGTAGCTAGTCTGGCAGACTAAGAACAAGTCCTACTACCAAAAAAACCGAATACAAAGTACTCCCACTGGGAATAGAACCCGGGACCTCTGGGTTTGATACCGATGGTGTTTACCCCTAGACCGCAAAGGCGGTTAAAAGATAAATGTGATCGGGTGCTTCTATGTTTTACAAGCATACATTTACAAAAATAGTTTATCTGCTACCTATTGCAATCTCATAATTAAAGACTGGATGTTTAAAATGTTCTAACAATAATATATTAATTTATAAAAAGTACCTACCTACAGGTTTGACGAGTGATGTCGAGGTCCGAAACATCACATGAGATAATCATATCATCGGCACAACACACGGAGGGCCAAATTAATTTTATGCATATCCTCCCCAAGGGATAAGGCGATAAATTCTGAATAACATTTTTATTTTTTTGCGAGAATTTTGTCCTGATTAGATCGGGTCGGACGGTCGGTATGATAATACGGGTTATGTTATGATTAATGAAAAGGTAGGAATTAATGTATAGGTAAGTATGTGGGATCAAAAGGCTACACCAATACGCAAGGACTTGTAACTTAAGTAGATTATTTTTGCAAAATTAACCGTTAATGAGTCACACCAACACATCAAAATATGACCATAAAATTACTGCATTTAATGCGCGTACTCGTGCAAGTAATAACAGTTTTTGTTTCATCGAAATCTGGCCAGGATTTCCAAAGTTACAGCGTTGTAAAGTTTCACCAGCTTTTGTAATTTTCTTTCCTTGCGCGCTATTGCGATGACGTCATGTCGCAATGACATCTCCGATTGCGGCTGCTACGGGTGATTTCTGTCCAACTGTACCTACATAGAGTCCTCCATGCGCAATCTGCGCGCAACTGGTGCATTTTTGCCGCTAGTTACAGTACATTTTCTTTGTTCTAAGGATAAGGTAAAAGATTAGTATTCGATTTCGACCGCGCGCAGACGCGCTCTTAAACTGTCACCTACTGTCAATACCTACCGAAAGACATTTCTATCCCACAAACTTATATGACCCAGTGGTGGAGGTGCCACTAGCTGTACAAAATTATCGAAATGGCTGTCAGTTTTGGTTCCATATTTTGATCACCAAGTCAGTTAAGGTTGTAAGTACAATTTGTTTTGGCAGTTGCTATATTGACAGAATACCGCCCGCCATTACGAGTTGATTTAATTTATTATTTCATAACACGAAAATAACACATGTATTTGAAGGTGTTTTTTCACTGGAGTTGATCGACTATAAGAAAAATAAATTTTATTACGAAACCGTGAGAGCGCAACTATATAGCCAAAGGATTCTATGTAGGTCGGAAGTGCGACGTGACGTCACACGTTAATGCCATTGGTTCACCCGAATTTTCCACGGAGGCCGTACTTTAAAGTTTAATATCTCAGTCATTTTTGAAGATAGGAAAAAAATAAAAACAGGTTCTTTTTTCTCGAGTTACATATTTTTTAGATATGCTGATAACAAAAATCGTTGGTGTGACTCAATAGAAAGACATTTTAGAAATTTATGTTTTATAGGTATATTATTGTAATTAATACTTCTTCTACTAGGCTACTCCTGAAAAGCTCGTGGCGCAGTGGTTAGCGCACTCGGCCTGCAATCCTAGTGAAGCAATTTTAGGGATGGTCGGTTATGGGATGGGTGACCAAAAATTTATAATCTCGAGCTGCTCCGTGCTTTTGAAGGCACGTTAATCCGCTTTGGCCCGAGTGATGGGTCATGTCCCATTCATCTTATCCATCCATAAGGAAGGCCTGTGCCCAGTAGTGGGGACTTATTATGGCTGATGATGATATTTGTAATGTCAGTAAAATATTGATTAATTCCAAACAGTCTGTTTTTATAAATTTCTATTCAAATATTCTGTTCGTTTCAGCAATTTAAACTAGAATTAAGCTGTTGATGAATACTCATTCAGCGAGATAATTTGCTTAATCTTAGTTTTGTCTGGCCGTTAGCGTAGTTAGCGTAGCGTAGTTGTACAAAGACAACCATTTAAATCAATCACTGGAAATTTTACTAGTTTTATAGGATTTTAGTTAGGTTGAAGGCTTTTTGATGTGAATATCTATACTAATATTATAAAGAGGAAAGATTTGATTGTTTTTTTGTTTGCATCGAATAGGCTCCGAAACTACTGGACCGATTTAGAGAATTCTTTCACCATTAGAAAGCTATTACATTCTTCCCGAGTGACATAGGCTATATTTTATCCCGATATTCCCACGGGAACGGGTACCACGCGGGTGAAACCGCGAGGATCCTCTAGTCCTGTATAATGTATACACAAAAAAATTAAATCCTACTAATATTATAAATGTGAAAGTTTAGATGTTTGGATGTTTGGATGTTTGGATGTTTGGATGTTTGTTACTCAATCACGCCAAAACGACTGAACGGATTTGGCTGAAATTTGGGACACAGATACTTTGTAGCTTGGAGAGGAACATAGGCTACTTTTTATCCCGGGAAAATGTCACATTCCCGCGGGATAACGTCGTGTAGTTCACGCGGGCGAAGCCGCGGGCGGAAAGCTAGTCATTTATAATGCATAATTTTATGCATTTACTGAACAACTATTTGAGTTACTGAAATGTTTGCTTTTTTGCATTCACAATGCAATTTTTAATATTGAAAAATTTAAAATGAAGTATATTAGAAAAAACCTTTTTTTACCCCCTTAGAGGGGGAATTTACAAAAATCATCTCTCAGTGCTCCCCTACACTCCCCAAGGAACAGACATGCCAAATTTCAGCTTTTTGCGCCCAGTGGTTTCGGCTCTGCGTTGTCTGTCAGTCAGTAACGCAAGAATTTTATATACCTACCTACACGGTATTTTTTTTATCACCCCGGATAATTTCAGGGATTATTCTACTCATGAAAACAAACAACTTTTATTATGGGACTAAAACTAAAATCGCGTAAAAAATCTGCTGTTCCATACAAAAGTGCAACAATATTGAATCAAAATGAATGAAACAGCTGATTTTTTGTTTGCAATTTCAGTTTTGGTGATAAAAAAATAACGTGTATATAGATTCTAAATGCAAAATTAATATATATCACAGACAAATTGCTTTTATGTTTTTGGGTAATATTTGATTTTGCATTTGTATGTTGTTTGTCTTTGTATAAAACTGTGTCGCCTTGTTACGCTTTTGCAATAGCTGTCTGTCATTTGGTCAGTAGTTAGTATTATTGGTAAGTAATTAGTATAAGGTTACAATAGGGTTGGCATGCCTATTAAGACAAAAACCCCTTTCAAAACATTAGATTAAAAAAATAAGGAATGTTTTCAATGTTAGGTATGTAAGTAAATATTTCTAAACAAGAAGTGCTGGAGCACAACATTTAGCAATGTCTAACAGAATAAAACAAATTGTTATTTGTGAATTTGTGAGTATTTATTTTATTGTAAGAAAATGTTTGTAACATGTTTGTAAACATTTTCTTACAGCAGTATGGGAGCAATATAAGATACCTATATATTTTTGTGTTTATAATTGGTGTTTTCTATGTATATTATGTATGTATTTGCAAACAAAAAGTATGTCAGTATATATTTATCCGTTATCTAGTTTCCATAACACAGTTTCTTTATACAGGGTTATTTTGAAACCACTGACCAAATTTTTAAGTTCGACTCAGAATCGGTAAATGAACAACTTTCTCCTAAAAACATGGGTCGAAATACGACAAAATTTTTGGACTTTCCATACTAAATAGATCACGTGATCAGTGTGATTTGTATGAAAAGTACAAAAGTTTGTCTGTCTATATTACCTGTTTACAGGCCCAATCTAATAACAATAATCTAACATTCTATCGCAACTTGAACTTGAGACATGTCCAATACAACAATGGCACACATACTGGAGCCGTAAACCGAGTCCTCGGTATGAACCATAAATATTTTATAACTTTCCGTATCTACCACTGTGGGCCACCGTTTCCTTATATTGAGTCGTTTAATACACTTCTCTTTTTAAGTGTACCACATAAACTGTGAAATATCGCACTCGTGAATTGCGTATTTAAGCAGAGTAAATTAAATTATACAACGCAGCAACTTGACTAGAACGAATTTTTAAGTCATCCCGTGTAGAACTTCGGCCAAACCGGAACTAATTTGTCTCTCTCATAAGTCTATTAATTTATATGTAAAGTTTATAACACATTTTAAAAAACCGCAAATGTCACTTTGTCATTCATACAAACACTATGAAAAACAAATTTATATTTTGCTGACGAATAATGATAGTAGAATTTTGGCTAGGTATAGGCAATCGGTAGGTTAAGTGGGTATGGAACCCTTCATGGGCGAGTCCAACTCGCACTTGACCGATTTTTACATTGTTTTGCAGTTCGCAGTTTTAAGAGTTTCATGACTCCATTCAAATCGGAGAAAATCAGTTTAGTAGGACTGTATATCACTATTGTAGCATTTAATAATAGTAGTTTATGTGACTGCCGCATAATTAGGGGTATTAAAACACGAGTGGGAGTTTTAAAAACGAGCCTTGGCGAGTTTTTTAATAGTATTCCAAGAGTGTTTTAATACCGACTTATGTGCAGTCTCATACACTACTTTATCTACACTCATTACATCCTACTAATTTATTATATATTTCAAAAATAAAGCAAATCAATATTAATTACAAAATGTGAATTGGTGCCAAACCCCACTCATAGGAGTCTATACGGTCTATTCCTTCTTAATTCAAAATTCTAATTTTAAAAACGTTTCTGATTGTTGCCGGCTAAAGAAGGGCTTGAAAGAGTTGGAAGTCAGGGCCGGTAAATCTTACGGTTGCCATGGAGACTGTAAAATTAAGAAATATAAGTGTTTTATAATGAGTGACAGCTGTATCCGGGTGTTTCATAATGGTCATTACAACACCCGGATACAGCAGTTTTATTTTTTATAGTTGACTATCGCATAAAGTGTATCATTAGACGTTCAAGCACGAGTTCATAATTCGAATATTATAACATGAGTGTAAATAAAATACTTAAATATTAACAAGCTGACCCGGCAAACGTTGTTTTGCCATAATATAAATTTTATTGGACACGAACTTCGTATCATCAATATCTACTATGCACTGCCTGCCACAAATGTCACATATTAAAAAAGCGGCAAAAACGTCAGTGATTACATACTCTTTGGAAGCGGCTAAGAAATGACAGTTGTGTAAAGTACCTACGACAGTTTGACGATTTTCTATACCTACAAAATTACCATTTTTATTTTATAATTTTCCTGGATAAAAAGTAGCCTATCTCGTCGATCCGTTGCTCCGTTTTGACGTGAAAGCTGGACAAACAAACATACAAACAAATAAATAAACAAACACAATTTCACATTTATTAAAGTATTAGTATGGATATCATGTATTCTGTCTGGTCTCGGGTCGTTCCGAGAAGTTTACGAAGTGACAAATAATTAAATGATTTGTTTATTCTTAACATCTTTTTTTCATAACAAAGTAACAATATTGTTCTCTTTAAAATTGTAAAAGAAACCAGCACAAAGAAAGAGAAATTGTTAAAATGTTGCTACAAAATGAATATGCTTGTCAGACAGTTTGTTTATATAATATCTGTGAAAAACTAGCTTTCAGTTTTCCGACGCTGCCTGTGTTCCATTGTCTTCGATGTAATTATTAACAAGCGTATTGTAAGGCTTAGAATACACACACATTTCGGTATTAAAAGTAATAAATAATTGAATTTAAAATAAGGAACTAAAAAAAAAACAAATTATATTTAAGCGTATTAAGCGTAATGTACTAAAACGAATATATTTTTTTAACTGAGTGTGTGTGTGACTTTAATATTGTATTGTATAACAAACCACACAATGGTTTAAAATTGAAATATAATTAATTGCACCACAAAAAATACTAAGATGCAACACGTAAACGTAGTTTTGGTACGCGTTTCAGTATTTTAGGTGTTACTGAAGGGGGGGCCTTACCTACTGAAGAAGTCGTCGTAGAAAACATTAGCACTACCTATATTGAGAGAAAATTTTGATGCTTATACTTTGTTTAATGTAGAATGGGTCCTTTGACAGCTCATTTGTGAAAAGCAAAAAGTTATTTATTCTATTGGCATAAAACTCAAGAAAAACAGCGATAGACATTTTTTTATGCAGCTTATGCTAGCAGAAGTAACATTTTGCTATGCACGATAATAAGCTTGTAACGATGTCGTTTCGCTACAGTCATTATGGATGGTTTAAAACTCCATAATGGCTGGAAACTCCATAGTTCTACATACTGGCCCTCAAGTTCTACATACTGGCCATTAATTTTATCGAATCATATCCTGTTCTTTCAATTCAAATTCAAAATCTTCGTTTCACGATCTTTGTTCAGCATTTTTGACTCAGTCCTACCAAAACCATCGTGATAATCAGTGCTTTCATTAGCTACCAGTTTTTTATATCAGTTAAAATTGTTTGATTATAGTTATAATTAAGTGGAACCCTTGACCCTTGGAAAGGGGTAAGTTTTCATATTCATACCCACTACTACCTACCTACCTACCTACTTTTTGTTATTCATGTATTTTTTTATCTTGTTGTTACAGTTTCTTATTACTACCCTTACAATAAAACAAGTCAAGTCCCTATAAACATCTTTAACTCATATTTACTACCACTACATTTTGTGCGGCGATTACCGACGCTCCAGCACCTTACTGTGGCCCTGTGCTACACTGGCCACTACGCTACAAGCTAATAGGACCCATGCCAAGTGTATAAATATTCTTTGCCCATGCTACATTGTACAGATCGTGCGTGTTTCGTTTATTGTAATCGAAAGCGATTTTCTATAAATAATATTATTTTTATAGAAAATCGATAAACATATCGTTAGAGGTGTTGTTTAAAAAACATCGTTAACACCGTGTTCTTTATTATTTTTGAAGACATTATTTGAAGTAGGTATTCTAGTAACAACTAATTTACATAGATAATATGAATAAAGTACAATGTCTAGCTGTCCGAATTATTGTTTGAATTCAAAAGTACCATGATAACATAGCTATGGAGGCGGTAGTTATAGTACATAGCTAAAGATTTTTTCTAACCAGTCGTAACGATATAAATCATTACCTATGTACTATGACTACCACCTCCATAGCTATGTTATCTTGGTACTTTACGGTAAAGAACTGAACTGTGTTATCGATGTTTTTCGATCGATGCTTCGAGCAACGCGGGTCTTCCGTCCCGGAAAAGCCCGCGTTGCTCGAAATTTTTTAGTTAACACCTCTATTTAAACCATTGGTTCCGTAACTGGAATGCTTTAATCATTTTTCGAACCGCACCGATTAGGTGCCGTAACTGGAATGATTTTGGTGTGGTTCGAGTGGTGCGGTTCAAATTGATGCGGTAACTGGAATACCTCCTACCTACACTTTAATATTTTAAATAGTATTTTATATTAAGTAATGATTCATTTTTGTTTTTTTTTCTTATCAAGTCAACACCCTCCCTTACTAGCTACCAACTATAACTTGTAGTAAGCTATTAATTAAAGAACAGAGGCTGTGATAAATTGATGACATTAACTCTTTTATGGACGCGCCAGCAACAATGTTTACGAAGAAAATGAACTAAGAGGGTAGTAAAAAGAATACCAGTTGCTATGGACTACCGAAGGGGCGCAGAGGTATGATGGATACCTTCCTTCTGCGCCAGACGTCCTGGGTTCGAGTCCTGGATAAGTCAAATATTTGTGTGCATGAACATGTCTATTTAAATTTATTTAAAGCGTCAAAATTAAAAAGTTCAGTGTCAATGTCAACCAGTTTGACCTTATTGAAATTTAATTTTAAAATCTATTAGAAAATAGCGCTATGGTGGGTCACGATTCCATTGGTTCGACTGTACATTGAAACCGTAAGAAGTCGGAGCGGGTCGCTTGTTATACATGTTAATTATGTTATTCATGATAATATCACTTTCTTACAGTTTATTGAAATAAGCATAATACCTATACGATTAATATACAAAATGTATATGTAATGGTTTCAATATTATTTTTAACCGACTTCTAAATCAAAAAGGAGGAGGTTCTTCTATTCGTCTGTATGTATGTTTTTTTTAGTGTATGTCCGCCGATTACTCGAAGACGGATGGACCGATTAAAATGATTAAAACGTTATTATATCAGGTTGGTTTCCAAGTAGGTCCCATTTTATGAAATTTTGAAATCGGTTCCATAGTTATCAGGAAATCTTGAAATTACTGTCGTTTACGTTACCACTTAATGTGAATTTAATACGTATCTTTAGGCATAACTCCTTTGTTTAAAAAGGGGATACCTCAAGGTATTTTAACTGACTTCTAAAAAGGAGGTTTTCAGTTTGATCACATACCTATTTACCAGAATACACGTAAATTGCCTGCACGATGCACTAAAAAGAGTGAAATAAAAATTATTTTTATAAAAAAATAAAACCGCCTTCAAATCCTCACATCAAAGAGGTAAGAAATAATCCCTTACCAAATAAATAACGTACTTTGAAGTCGGGTGGGTTTTAACAAAAACAACAAAAAATTGTACATGTCACGCCCGACTTCAAAGTACTTACGTTATTTATTTGGTGAGGGATTATTTCTTACTTTTTTGATGTGGTTTTTTTGAAGGTGGTTTTATTTTTTTATATAAGTATTTTTTATTGTATAAATTATATTAATAATAACTTTTATTATCTCATGAAAAACCTAGACCACAGAAACTACAACAACAGCAGTGAACCAAAACATAAAAACATACCACGTTCCTAATAATAAAATATGATAATGAATAGAACACACGTGGGAGTGAATATTATACCACTACGCTATAATATGAGAGCTGTGCAGGAATGCACACCGCATTTTCAACGTGCAAATATTTAGTCGATTAATATAAATGAAAGTGCCAACACATAATATTGAGAAGAATGTCATACAGAAGCAATATAGGGCAGGCGTACCGGTTTTGGCCACTTTAAGGATTTTTTCACTTTTAACTTTCACTTAGTGCTTAATGATCTTAAGTATTTTAGAGAAAATTTATAATGTAGAGTTATAGATAATTTATCAAACTTTAAGGGTACAATCTACAAAGTAAAAAAAAATCAATAGTTTTTTTATTTAGAACAAACTCTGCGGACGGGGCCAAATACACCGTTTGCATTGGTTTTGGCCACTTTCATAAAATTACTATATTTATACGTTGAGTTTATGCTTAATTGATGTCTTATTCATATCAAGAATGATATTTTATGTAGTGTTCTGGACTAAAACACTACATGAAATAGTATTTCAATCACAGCTAGCTCCTTACTACAATTTTATAAGTATACCTTTATCACTTGATTAAAAGAAAATTAGCGAATTGAGGCTAGTGTAGGCTTGTGCCTACACTAGCCTCAATCCGCTAATTTTCTAGTAGGTACGTTACAAAAGTGAGTTGTGAGTCTTTTAAAATAAATGAACTTTATGATAGGTTGGAAACTTTCTACTAATGCCAAAGTGGCCAAAGGTGGCACATTGCTAAAATTTCTTGCCCCTCTTTTGGCCACTTATTGTTTCCCAACTTTTTGTAAGAACAGTGAAAAAAACACTTAATCCATCTAGAAGAAACATATTCCAATATGACATAAAATATTAAATAACCATAAAATAATTTTATTGTAGAAAAAAATCATTAAGAATTTTACAAAATGTTAACTTTGAAACATAACACGTGTTTATTTCTAAAATATCGTACTTCATAAAAAAAGCTAAGTACTGTAATTATTAACTAAAAGTCCAATCTTTTATTCGCCATTAATAAATATAAGCAATAATTATTTAATTCCTATTTATATAACTTTAAAGTGAAAAGTGACCAAAACCGGTACAGTGGCCAAAACCGGTACGCCTGCCCTACCTACGGTCTAGGCAAAAAATTAAATAAAAACAAAAACATTTCTTTTTT
Organism: Crambus lathoniellus; assembly: GCA_949710035.1. NCBI lineage: Eukaryota > Metazoa > Arthropoda > Insecta > Lepidoptera > Crambidae > Crambus > Crambus lathoniellus. Next base: position 17,121,136 of record OX453317.1, on the reverse strand, counting down.
CTATTTACTTTTTTGAAACGTACATATTTTAACGACAAAACGCATTTCATATTATGCATAATCACACATTTTTGGCTAAGAGTTATTAAGTTTAATTTTGTTTAGTGTAAATGTGTCGCAACGTTGGTAAAACGACAAACCAAATAAATAACACAACAACCTTGAAGCTAAGTAAAATCTTTTCAATGTTTATTTTTCAAAAATATCTGGATTTTCAGCTATACATTTTTCAGTTTATTCCTTTACAAAGCTCAAGGAAAAATACTCATATCAGAATACAATGCTTTGTGTAAAGTCAAAGGTGTAATTTAATTTGCGTTCACGAAAATCTATGGAAAAACGCGGACGTATTCGACGTTCTATTATTTTACAGGCTTTTATTTATCTTGCAGTGACGGCCCGCCGGTTTCTGAAACGCCAATCAAAATTAAAATTAGCTTATTAGCTAATCAGACTGTCACAATTAATTCCCAATTAAAAGCACCTTGGGTTTCTGAAACGAAAATTATCTCACAATTAGGTTTAGATTTGTATGGGCACTGACATACTGTTAACAAACTGTTGACAGTCTGTCACATTTTTCTTTCAGAAACCCAAACTACAATTAATTGGAGATTAATTGGGAATTAGGTAATTTTAATTTTAATTGGCGTTTCGGAAACCGGCCGTAAATCTCCTACTACGGGAAAGAAGTAAAAGAAGTAAGTTTGAAAGTAAGCGGCTAGTCCTTACTTTCAAATAATAATAATAACTTGCAGTGTATGTATGTAGGTAGGTAGGTACTGGTATGTCAGTTCATGTATCGATGTTTGTTACTCTTTCACGCAAAAACTACTGAACGAATTTGGTTGAAATTTGGCACACAGATAGAAGATAGATAGATTAAAACATATGATATTTTTTATCCAGGTATTTCCACGGGAACGGGAACCACGCGGGTGAAAGCGCGGGCGGCCGCTAGTAATAATAATTGAAAATGAATAAACACGTCCGTTTATACAAAATTAAAAGGGTCGTTTATCCGTGTCACTTCCTCCTTTGTCGCATTTAAACAGGATATAATAAAACAATTGGAATTGAAAGAATACGCAATCAACAGGACTCAAATTAGACTGCACTACGACCATAGCTCTTATTAGTTCCATAATAAGGCACAAATTACTAAACATTGTTCTGAAGTTTAGTACTACAGTGCTATGTAGAACCAGACATTGTTAAAAAATTTACCTTATTAATGACACCTTTCTTCTATTTGTTTTATTTCTTACTCTCTTCTATATTTGCATAATATTTTTGAAGATCATTTCTTTAAGATACGTCAAAGCATTTTGCGATTTTTATACGTTTCCGTACGAATATCAGGATGAAATATAGTCTATGTTACTCGGGAATAATGTACCTTTGTACTGGTATAAAAATTATTTCAGTTCAGTAGTTTTTTAATGATTTACAAACACGCAAACAATCAAAAAAGCAAATATTTCCTTTTTAACATTAGCATAGAAATCCATTTTCTTTATAAAGTTAAGTCCCGTCAGAACAGTTTGGATCTAGTTTTTTTTGTAGTAGGTATAAAGTCAAGTCTAGCTCTTAATTTCTAAATAGATTACACCCATTCTTTGCGGTAGGTATACTCGTACTGTTGTCTAATAAATAAAGAGCTAAATCCATTTAGGACTTGCTATATGCCACAATATATTCGTCATTTGTAATCCTATAAAGTTAAGGGTAAGGATTTTCCTTGTTATCTCAGAAAATGGTCGCATTCTTTACTAAAATTGTAATATACTTAAGTAGTTTTTCCTTTATGTAAATAATCGAAAAATTATTTTTCTTACAAACTGAAACGGTGATTTATTCATTAAGTGGGTTTTGTTAGAAATTTTTACAACATTAGGTCTTTACAAAAATTGCTATGGTACTTGACTGGTATTATATTTTCTAAAATGCAGAGAAGGTATTTATAAGTTTTTTATAATTCTAAATTGTGATGAGTAATTTTTATATAGAAAATAAGTTAAAATCGCTTCAAGTTCGTATTATAAGAGAAACTTCGTGAAAATTGTCGTTCAAAATTGTCATGGGTCGTTGCAAATTGTCGTCAATCTTTGGCTAAAGGAGGAAATGTTTGCCACGGTCACTCGAATTTAAACTTTATTACCAAGTATTAAAGTATTGCAATAAGCATTCTTAAATACTTCTCACCCACTTTTATGTTGATAGATCAATAAAGTCCATGAACTATCCTTAGCCAATAAAACAGTATAGATAATAAAGATGTCCGACATTAGAAGGAAAAGATTTTAGAGATAATGATAGTGTTTTGTTTACTTTTTTAACGACTTTTTCAGGGTTACAATAATAATTATCGTGTGAAATGTAAGCTCTATTTGAACTTGTGTATGTTATGGATAATTATATAACAAACATAGTTACATGATACCGTTGACCAAGTGTTAAGCTGTAGCAAATTTTACATACATAACTGTTCAGGCGTTTCGCCGTGATTGAGTCACAAACATTCAAACTTACGTATTTATAATGTACACTAGTGGCCGTCCGCTAGTAATTTAATTATATCGCTTCAAAATTTCGTGTCAAATAGCACAATCTCATACCATCCCGTTAAGTTACTTAACCTCAGCGATCACAGGCCAAAAGCATTACCCACTGCTCTTTGTACCAAATTTCATCAAAGCCAGATCAGTGGTTTAGGCTTGAGAAGGTAACAGATAGACAAACAGACAGAGCTACTTTCGCATGTATAATATTAGGACATTCTCCTACTCTTGAACTTACAATATGCAAAAATTCGCCTCGATATATAATATTAGTATGAAATAAGATAAATTATCAGGTTTACCATTAAGTTGGAACAGTAACAGGAACCCAGAAGAGAGCTAAATAACACAATCTTAGCTGTGAATTATTAACTAGGTAATTAAGTCTCTTTTACTTTTTAGCAGCAAAAGTTTGGAGGAGGTCATTTTTATCCTTCAAACACTCAGAACTTTTTACAACGAACTTTGAGAAACGGAGGGGAAGTAAGTATTATCAACAGCAAGGCTAGAAACTTTGGAATGAGAGTGCATGAAAAAGAGTGGATAATATTATCGCCTTATTATAGTTCTATTTCACAATTAAATTGAAAATGAAATATTAGAAAATATGGATATACAGCATATTTTTTTCTAGGTTTTCACTCTTTTATTTCAAAAGTTGGAGGGGGGGGGGGGGGACACATTTTACCACTTCGAAAGGCTCTGTCTTTCAAAAGATTGACTTTAAAAAAAAATAGTTTGAGAAACCTTTATGTCATTTTTAAAGAGTATCTATAGACTATCTGTAGTCAATCCACACGAATATGTTTGATAAAAAATACAGTTTTAGTTCCTTGTATGGGGAGCCCCCTTAATTTGTTTTATTTTTGTATTAAAATCGTAAAGCGGTTCGCAGAATACATCTTCCTACCAAGTTTCAAGTCTGTAGTCTTAATAGTTTTGGAATAAAGTGGCTGTGACGTACGGACGGACGGACAGACAGACAGACAAACTTGACGAAACTATAAGGGTTCCATTTTTTTGCCATTTGGCTACGGAACCCTAAAAGTAATCTGATCACAATAAAAAGCTTAGAAATGGTGCACTATGAGCTACCGCCTTTCTTCGTTGGTATTCCCAACTTCTGAACTAAGTACTGGAGTATCATGCATCATTCACACAGCAAAGGAATAGTTCTGACTTCTGCCTGAGTCTATATTTCTGAATTTCTGTAACTCTCTCTCTCTCTAAAGGTAACCAGTGTTCTCATACATTTGACTTGAGATTAGTGCGTTCAAACAATCAAACAAACAAACTCTTCAACTTTATAATATTAGTATAGATCATAAATATGGAAACGAAGCTCAGTTGTGCTTCTTTGGAAACGCACCCTTAGGTTAGTAAACATGCATCCTCTGGGTAAGTTCACTTTATTTGAGATCTTAGCTTTGGGATCAAGATCAAGAGCAAACTAACCCTAGTTTGTTTGTCTGTATGTTCCGTTTTCACGTCGAAACGGCTGAATCGATTTTGATGAAATTTGGAATGGAGATAGTTTGATACCCTAGGAAGAACATAGGCTACTTTTTACCGCGGGAATAAAGCTCATTCCCGTGGGAAAATAACTTTTCTCGCGGGATAATGTCGTGTAGTCCAAAAAAAGGCTGCTAGTTGGTAATAAACACTTAAGTGAGTATGAATATAATAGTGAACGGTAAAATAAATTCAGTAGAATTGCAAGAAAAACTATCACTAAAGCAGCATTTCCGTGTAGAAGGTACATTTCAAAATACCTTTGTCGTTGTTTGCGACCTTTGGTTCGACCTTTACCAAAATAGGCTACCTAATTCGTACCTACAACGATTCTAGTTCGGGCTCGTCAATGTCTCACAATTTTATTGGTGGATTGACCCTGAGATTTTGTGAGCTTTTGCATAATGATGACGAAACTAATGTGATTCTCTTATCATCGTAATTTTTTTTCATGACATTTTTGATAGATTATCATACATCCTTTGTATTTAAATAAAGCCGATCTTCGTGTATGCAACACCAATTTTAATTTAGTTAAATGTGTGAACCTATACATTTATGTTAACATCTTGTAGTGACCACATTAAAAGCAATAAATTAGTTATTTCTTTCTTTCTTCTTTCACTTTTTTTGCATAACTAAGTCTTCAAATCTTTTAGTTCTGGGTGCTAGAATGACGAAAAGTGGAGGTGAAAAATTATGCTAAAAAACTCGGTGTGAATGAAAAAAACTGTCTTATTCGTATCAAAATTCTACAACGCGTACTAAATGTACAAAATTTTACAACGCGTACTAAATTTAAAAGACATACATATGATCAAACTCAATGGAGCAATGCAGATAAGATCATAAGTAAACTAAAAAAAACAACAATAGCACTAATAATTAAAAAAAACGATTCGACTTTAGGACTTTGATATAAAGATACAAAGAACAATTTAAGACAATCTTACATGCACACACTTTTAATGGTTCTTCTCTTTCACGCCTGAAAAATTGAACTACGTACTACAGTATCAAAATCGGTAAAATCTTAAAAGTTGGATAGATTTTGTGTATAATGATATGAATGAGAAAGGAGTGAATGCAGTCAATGAGGAGATGATGGGTAACAGAGTGAAGTGGAGGACAAGGAGTTAAGTGCCCAGACCCCAAATAGAATTGAGATAAGGAGATAATGGTGATGATGAATCAAAATTTAATACCCAATTTTTCAGTGTTGTCTAACGACAAACCTATTCGGGATTGTCGTTAGAAATCACTGAAAAATCAAAGTGAAACACTCAAACTCTTTGAAGTTTGCTTAAGAAAGTTGCTAAACAACACAAATTTAAAGACTAAAAGTTCTGTTTTTGCGTGGAAGCCTTTTTCATTTTCCCCGAACCCTTTTGGTTAGGAGAAATAGGTAGCTCTAGAGAGTGATTACCCACAGACAGTGATCGACTACGCTTAGGTTTAAAGTCTATATTTTAGTACTAGCCTTTTGGTTCCTACAAAACGAAACCCATCCCAAATAAACAAAAAGTTTGAACAATAAAATATTAATGCAATAAAAGCTTTAGTAATCTGGGGCTCCGTTTAATAAACATAACAGCTCCGTAATGGAATGACAGTCGTTAAAATATACGACCAATAAAAGCAATTAATTTAATTTGTGCAATGTTATTGTCTCAATAGTACCTACTCGTAGTCTCATTATAATATTATGAATCCGGCAGTTTTGAAAGATGGATTATCCTACTTCGTACTACTCGTACTAATATTATAAATGTGAAAGTTTAGATGTTTGGATGTTTAGATGTTTGGATGTTTGTTACTCAATCACGAGAAAACGGCTGAACGGATTTGGCTGAAATTTGGGACATAGATACTTTGTAGCCTGGAGAGGAACATAGGCTACTTTTTATCCCGGAAAATATCACATTCCCGCGGGATAACGTCGGGTAGTCCACGCGGGCGAAGCCGCGGGCGGAAAGCTAGTTGTTTAAATAATTTAATATGTCGAATGTAATTAATGCAAATGTATGGTGTTGGTAAATGTAGTTGCAAAATGGAAAAAGTTATTTAAGTGTGTAACTACAACCCAACAAGCAAAAACGTCATATAAGTCTTGACTTGTACGACATCAAGTTGGATAGCAGTCTTATAATAATAATGAGATGACTACTACGTCCTATAGACGTCTTTAATTTAACTATTTAGTCGTGCGACGAATAAGTCATAATAAACTGGTCATAGCAACATCGGTAAGACTAAACTACACGACGTTATATTACTGTTTTATCTAAAACGTTTGTAAGACGACTTAATAGTCATACTAACGTTACAATCCATTAAACGTTTTCAACTGACCAAATTATGTGTTAGGAGAACCTTTATATGATATTTATATAACCTAGCAGTTGTACACACGTATTAAAGTGACGTTTATAAAACGATCCCTATTTTGTTTTACAACAGTCAATTTAAGACACTTAAATGACTTGGTTGTTTATTAACGACTCAAATATAACCTTTATATTAAATGATGTCCTTTTAATGTCATGCCATGACTTTGATCAAACTTGTAGTCACAATTTTGTCAAGTTTCGACTTTAAAACGTCTTGGCCACCATATTCACGGAAAGTCTGATTATATTTAATACGACAAGAAAATCGTTGCGAAAACTTACCTAGTGGAATTTTCAAAAGGAAAGTAAATCGTTATTTCCTTTTATTAAGTACAACGCCGTGTAGTGCCGGCACATAAATAGAATAGCACTACCCCCTCTCTTCCCGTGGGTGTCGTAAGAGGCGACAAAGGGAAAACTGCCATCAGGAGATGGGCAGCAGCGTCTCCAGGTTACAACAGGCCATACTGCGATCGCCAACCCGCCTGCCAAGCGTGGCGATTATGGCAAACCCCCCCGAAAAATGGATACACACCTAAAAAATCGGCCCCCAGTCCCCGGCGGCCCTGCTATTCCTAGCTACGGTAGCGGCTATGGTAACGGCGGGGCAGGGGGTGCTAAGAATCCCCGGGTAGGCTCCGGCTACCAACACCGACGACTCGACCTGGCAACCTACAACACGCGCACATTGAGGCTCGACGAGAAGCTCGTAGAGTTGGAAGAGGCAATAAGTAAGTTACATTGGGATATCATTGGGTTATCTGAAGTCCGAAGAGAGGGGGAGGACTCGATAACCCTGCAATCCGGTAACTTACTTTACCACCGGGAGGGCGACCAACAGTCCATTGGTGGTGTCGGGTTCATCGTCCATAAATCCCTTGTCAACAACGTGATTACCATCGGAAGTGTCTCGAGCAGGGTAGCGTACCTGATACTCAGATTATCGAAACGATATTCGCTGAATGTTATCCAGGTCTACGCTCCGACCTCGAAACACGACGATGTCGAAGTGGAGGCTATGTATGAGGAGATCTCTAAAGCCATGCATAGCTATAAAACCCACTACACGGTTGTGATGGGGGATTTCAATGCAAAGTTGGGGCAACGTTGCGGTGATGAGCTGAGAGTGGGGCAATTTGGATTTGGGCAACGGAACGATAGAGGCCAGATGCTGGCAGACTTCATGGAGAGGGAGAACCTCTATATGATGAACTCCTTCTTTAGGAAGCCCGTAAGCCGCAAATGGACCTGGATCAGTCCGGACGGTAAAGTCAAAAACGAGATCGATTTTATCATGTCGACGAAGAAGCACATATTCAATGATGTCAGTGTGATCAACGCTGTTAAGACAGGAAGCGATCACCGTATGGTGAGAGGCACATTGAATATCGATCTCAAGCTCGAAAGATCGCGACTGATAAAATCCACGCTCCGACCAATACCAGCTCAAATTCAAAACCCCGAGTGCTTTCAGCTCGAGCTTCAAAACCGCTTCGAAGCCCTTGAGAACAGCATAGACGTGGACGACCTATACAACATGGTGGTGGATACTGTCTGCACGGTAGGGTCTAAGTACTATAAAACCCGCCGTCCCAAATTGAAGAAACTCTCCAGTCAGACTCTCCTACTCATGGATCAGAGACACGAAATGAAGCTGCAGAACTCAGCGGATGCCCATCGTTATCGACAGCTTAATAGACAGATATCTAAGTCTTTGACGCGCGACCTTCGCCAATTTAATACCGAGCGTATTAAAGAAGCCATTGAGCGGAACAAAGGCTCCAAAGTGTTCGCGAGAGATCTGTCTATCGGGCAAAGTCAATTGACGAGGCTGAAAACTGAGGAAGGTAGCATCATTTCGTCAACACCTGAAATCCTGAGGGAGATTGAGAGTTTCTATGGACAGCTATATTCCACACAAACACCTGTTGAAAGCAAGGCTACAGACCCTAGAGCCAAGCTTACCCGACACCATACCGAAGATATCCCGGACGTCAGCCTGTACGAGATTAGAATGGCTCTCAAGCAGCTTAAAAACAACAAGGCGGCGGGCGATGACGGAATCACAACAGAGCTTCTGAGAGCGGGCGGTAAGCCGATACTTAAAGTCCTCCAGAAGCTTTTCAATTCAGTCATCCTTGAGGGCAAAACGCCAAAGGCATGGGGCAGAAGCGATGTGATGCTGTTTTTCAAGAAGGGTGATAAAACTCTCTTGAAGAACTATAGACCCATCTCGCTTCTGAGCCATATCTATAAGTTGTTTTCGAGAGTCATTACGAATCGTCTCGTTCGCAGGTTCGACGACTTCCAACCTCCCGAACAAGCCGGGTTCCGGAAAGGCTACAGTACCATAGACCACATTCATATGCTGCGGCAAGTTATACAGAAGACCGAAGAGTATAACTTGCCACTTTGCTTGGCGTTCGTGGACTATGAGAAAGCCTTTGATTCGATTGAGACTTGGGCGGTGCTGCAGTCTCTCCAGAGGTGCCAAATAGACCACAGGTACATCGAGGTGCTGAGGTACTTATACCAAAACGCCACCATGTCGGTCCGATTACAGAACCAGAGCTCTAATCCTATCCAACTACAGCGAGGTGTGAGACAGGGAGATGTCATCTCTCCCAAACTGTTCACAGCTGCGTTGGAGGATATTTTTAAGCTGCTGGACTGGAAAGGATACGGCATTAACATCAATGGCGAGTACCTAACACACCTACGGTTTGCCGATGATGTAGTTCTTATGGCTGAGACCTTGGAAGACCTGAACACAATGCTCGAAGATCTCGGTAATGCTTCGCAAAGAGTGGGTCTTAAGATGAACATGGACAAGACGAAAATCATGTTTAATGCCCATGTTGCACCCGCTCCAGTTAATGTTGGGAACATTACACTCGAAGTTGTTGACCACTATGTTTACCTAGGACAGACGGTCCAGTTAGGTAAGTCCAACTTTGAGAAAGAGATCTCTCGTCGAATCCAGCTCGGATGGGCAGCGTTTGGGAAGCTCCGACATATATTCGCGTCCGAAATACCTCAATGTCTCAAGACGAAAGTCTTTGACCAGTGTGTGTTGCCAGTAATGACCTATGGAAGTGAGACGTGGTCTTTTACTATGGGTCTCATAAGAAGGCTCAAAGTCGCCCAGCGAGCAATGGAGAGAGCGATGCTTGGTATTTCCCTGCTCGATCGAATCAGAAATGATGAGATCCGCAGGAGAACTAAAACAACCGACATAGCTCGAAGGATTGCATCATTGAAGTGGCAGTGGGCGGGACACATAGCGCGGAGAACCGATGGCCGTTGGGGCGGAAAGGTTCTCGAATGGCGACCGCGTACCGGACGACGTTCCGTGGGCAGGCCCCCTACAAGGTGGACCGACGATCTGGTCAAGATCGCGGGAAGCCGTTGGATGCGGGCAGCGCAGGACCGATCGTTGTGGAGATCCTTGGGGGAGGCCTATGCCCAGCAGTGGGCGTCGTTCGGCTGACATGATGAAGTACAACGCCGACAACCGTGCATTAGTCTCAAATGTTGAAGAAGAAAAGTGTACAAACATGAACAACAAACAGTTCAGTATCAATATTTATTTTATTAACTATGATTAAGTAATATTGTGTATGATTTTTTGTTGATATTCCTTTCCTTCCTTTTTTTCTTTTCAATGCAATAAATCTCAATAAATAAAACTACGTTTTTATTTGATACAATAAAATGAAATCGCCGCAGTATTTATGATAGTCAATGATACTGTGGCAACCATAGCACTTGTCCGATAATATAAAATGAGTGCTTTTCTATGGCCAAACCAATCTATTAAGAAGTCATATTTCAGAATAAAGTTACTTGAATATGTTAAAATGTTTTGTAGTCTCCACTGCACTTTAACTACGACCAGCCTGAAATAAATTTAAAGATACTTAAATAGTTTTGGTGAATATTGAAAAATTAAAAGGGTTTTTAAAATTTTTGAGGAATCCTAATAGCTAGCTGCAATGGCGTATTGCATGGTCGTGAAATAACCTTACAACGACACTTTGTCTTTACAACGTTATAAAGAGATAAGTGTGCGACAAAAGCAACATGTCTTACATTTTAAGAAATAAACATATTTTTATTAATAAAAATATAATGTTTTAAACACAAAACTACGAAGGGGCATGGAAATATTAATAGTATTTACATAGGTATATTATCATAAAAATTTTATTCCCAGTCGAACCAAACGGTATGAGAGACAGTTTAGCAAGATATGGAAGTTAAATAACACTCATCTTTATTTTCTTGTAATTATTAATTTTGTACTTACTCAAATCTTTAAAAAAAGACTCGATCGAGTCACTAACAAGAAATATAAATAAGTCTCACAAGTGTTGTTACTTGACTGAAATAAAATGTTTTAGTCATTTAAAAACACCTGTATGCCCACAATATAACTGAACGAGTTGTTGTAAGGTTATAATGCAACTACTGCGCGATGAAAGTGGTAATTCTTTAACGTTTACACGACTTTTGAATGACGCTTACGAAGTCATCTTGTGACATTTGTACGACCATTATACAACAATGTAGGTCGTATAAATGCGCCCAAATCGCGTTTAGTAAACGTTATTATAACGTTAGTTGACCTAGCTTTTACGAACATGGTAATTAAGATAACGTTTACTAAACCATTGAACGACGTTAAATTGTTAGTTGGGAATAGACTTATTTTTACCGACTTCAAAAAAAGGAGGGAGGTACTCAATTCAACCCATATTTTTTTTCTTTTTTTAAAGTGACAAAAAAGGGATGATGGTCCTAAGTGCATAAAACAGACATTCTGGCGTCGCGCCACACCACAGAAGTGTGTTTCCGACTTAAGGTATAAAAAATAAAACTGCCAATAACCATTCATCATCATCATCATCAGCCATTTAATGTCCCCACTGCTGGGGCACTGGCCTTCCTTATGGATGAATAAGGAGAATGAGCCATGACCCACCACGCGGGCTCAGTGCGGATTGGTGGGTATTAACGACTGCAAGTGCAACCGGGACCAACGGCTTAACGTGGCTTCCGAAGCACGGAGGAGCTCGAGATGAAAAGTTTTTGGTCACCCATCCCGTGACCGACGATTGCGAACGTTGCTTAACCTCAACGATCACAGGCCGAGCGCGCTATGCAACGCAATAACCATTAACTATTGAAAAATAAACGGTAAACAAACTTTCGTACTCCTTTATGTCGTTTTGCTTACACCTTAGTGTGGTAAGCAAGACAACTTGCCGTACCATATCATATCGCGCAATAAAAGCCGCTCATGCTAGGCCGGCGAGAAGGACCGGTAGGTACAGGGGCGGATCGTGAATTTGTGGGGCCCTGGGCTAATACTACTCAGGGGCCTATTATTAATTGTTATTTTCTAGAAACTGTTTTCTATAGTGATGTTGGTGGGTATACGGTATAAGAAAAAAATATGTAAGATGAGTTTATTTATATTACAGTACAGTACTAACCTACTAACTGGAATTCCAGAGTCCGAGCCAGTATAACTTGGCAAATGAAGGAGGGCGCTGATCGCCGTCGTCGGTCGTAAAATTAATTTTGGATTTCGCAACATGGCCCATGTCAACATATTACTCAAACTCAATATTTTAGGACCACGCTATTTAGCGTCCAAGTCCAACCCACCAACAGAAATCAATCGATTCTTAGCTGAAGCGAGATAGCAATGAGAAAACGACGCGCACGGGAGCGAGACCGATTTTGCAGATTAGGCAAAAAACACAAAATCAATTCGTATTAAAACACTACAGTGATTTTTAAAAAGATGCTTCTATACGATCCGAATTAAACCAATTTCCAATAGTGTATGTAACCCCATTTAAGAATAATCTTGAATTTTCGTATTTTTAGAGGTCTTTTCGAAAAGAAAAAGTGTAAGGCAAAATCATAAAATCCTGTTTTTGAAACTATACGAACCTAGATATTTAATGTACAAAAAAATACAGTCCATATAAGTAGTTTTCAGGCTTTTCAACCCCGCCTGAAAGCTAGTTACAGGGCTGATAGTTTTTTCTATTACAATGTTTTCCTATTCTTACAGAATTGCATTGTGAATGCATATGTATTTTTGTATCGTCTAGTATTGTTTTTAATGGGGGTTGGGAGGCGTAATGGAAACCCTTTCAAATCGGCTATTCAGAGTTCCGAATGATCTAGATTTGGTTATTGTTTTCAGAGCAGTTTATTCAAAACTTTATATCAATAATGATTTCTCTACTCAGATTCCTAGAAAGCATAAAAGTACTTGGCGATCTTAGCCCCGGGAGAGATTTCTGGCTATGCCACCGGCAAGCTTATTACGTAACTTGTAATTAAGCAAAGCGATAGCAAAAATCTCGCAATTATTGCTCTAAAATCGGAAATCATAGTAAGTTTTTGCTGCTATATAGTACGAATTTGCGAGCAATAATTGCGAGATTTTAGCTATCGATTTGGCTTTTGCAAGTTACGTGATAAGCCTTACGATCTCAGGTCGCAAGCAGCACGTGCTGAGAGAGAAAAAAAGCAATATAATTAGCATTGCTGTTGTTTGCTTTTGAAAGGGTTTTCATAAACGCGGCTGGGGGCCCTGTATATCCTCGGGGCCCTGGGCTTAAGCCCATCAAACCCTTAGGTAGATCCGCCCCTGGGTAGGTACCTATTTATTCGCGGCGGGAACAAATAGGTACCTACCGGTCCATTCGCGCGTCCTCCTATTTTACGATAGGCCACTAAACTGATCACAAGGCCACCGTGGCCTTCGAACGGTTCATAATTTATTATAGACTAGCGACCGCTCGCGCCTTCGACTGCGTAGACTTGGGCAAATTTTTATCTAAACACATTTTTTTTTAATATTTTATGGGTTTGCTCTTGGCTTCACACTGAACCTTAGAGTTGAGAAGACGCCTAAGATGGAGCGAGCTTACCCAGTAGCAGCCTATCCACTATACTTAGCTTTAATAATTATAGGGTTGTAGTCATTCATGAGAACAGGATGGACAGGGAGGGTATTCCATTCCTTGGCGGTGCGCATATTAAACATATTACCTTCACATCTTAGATTTTTGCGTGAAGTTCATTGAAATAAAATATCTTTTACGGAGTTCCACGCAATTTTATTGATACACATCGCGGATCAAATTCAAAATATATGTGTCCATGAGCACGGTCCCTGGAAAGGTGCTGAAAAAAAAAACTGACAATCCATAAGAAACACAACTCAAATAAAAATATAGCTGTGTTTATAAAACCGCGTGTTAAAAACTGCTGAGTGTGAGTCTTAGTTATGTTTTATTTCATCTACGCTTTTTAACGCCCGTCTGGAAAAAAGAGGTGTTATAAGTTTGACGTCTCAGTTTGTCTGTCTGTGTATAATTATGTCTGTGGCATTGTAGCTCCTGAACGAATGGACCGATTTTGATGCTGTTGTTTTGTTTGAAAGCTGACGTGACCGAGACGGCTCTTAGCTACAAAAAGCGCTGTACTCTCTCGAATGGGGGACTGCAAAAAGAAGGGGAAGTGGTGTATATTAGGGGTCCGAGAGAGAATCTTATTCTTAAGCTTATTGTCGGGGGTTGATTAAAATTTTATTTTAAGCGATAAAGTTGCATGTAGGAAATAATAACGTCTGGTACTAATATAACCGATAAGAGAAATGACTCATTACCACGACTGGCTTATGACGCGCCTTCTGAGATGCGGAGGAGCTCGATATAATAAGTTGCTTAGCAACCAGAATCGTAGTCCAAGCACGCTAACCACTGCACAAAAGGATCTTTAACGCCTCACCTGTTTTCATTACAATGCAGGATATTTAGGCTAATTGCATAAGTCTTCTCAAATTCAAAATGCTACTTATCTTCGTGAAACTTTTTACCTAAACATAAGCATAATTCAGAAATTGAAAAATAGTGTTATTCACACAGATAAATAACCACAAAGCATTACTCCAAACATCAACGTACTTAAAGTAAACGATAGATTTAAGGCGATGTCTGACTTGAAAACTTGTCGAACCCAGCTTTTAGCAGTTGGTAAGAAATTAATTTATAATAATATGAAAGAGAAAAATATCAGCAAAAATCAGTCGCATCTCGTTACCAACCACTTTGCTTTATTTGTTCACGTATTTAAATCGTTATTTATGTGTGTTGATAGGCATCGATTTAGATATTTTTAATAGATTTTTTATAATAAAATAAATAAATATTTTCTTACAATCACACCAATTGTCTAAGCCCGTAGTTAATTGTGTCTACGTGAACTTGATAACGGATAAATATATACTTAAATACTTTTTGTTTGTAAATACATACTTATTATAAATAGAAAACACCTAGACCAAGACAATTAGACATGTTCATGCACACAAATATTTGTCTTGTTCGGGAATCGAACCCGAGACCTCTGGCGCAGAAGGCAGGTAGTTTACCACTGCGCCAAATCAGTCGTTAGAAGAATCTTCTATTCTCAAAATAATAATAAAAATATTATGTCATTATTACTACTGTACGCAGTATTAAACAGACTCACAAAAAGAATGTTAACCACTTTGACCAATAGCACTGTAAGTACCTACCGCTCATTAGTAATGCGCGGCTAGGTGGGGAGAGCGGTACAGCGAGTTCGGTCAAACTACAGTTGAACGTCGCCTTAATACAAAATAGTCCATGATCTATCAAAGCGGTCTAGACGCCTGCCGCGTCTTCGCAAACAGGATTATGAGTCGCGATGGATGTCAGCGTTTTCTTCACCTGTCTCGATATTCAGTGCCCGTAGTGTAAGTTTTTATGTCAAAAAACGCAAACTATTTCGAATGCGTATTATTGTCAATTTGTATGAAAACTGTATTAGCGCCTCTAGCGGCGAGTAGCGCGCTTATATAGTTTTCATACAAATTGACATTAATACGCATTCGAAATAGTTTGCGTTTGCTTGACATAAAAACTTACACTCGGGGTACAGAACATTTTGTGTCGTTCAAAGTACAGTACAGCACATAATATGTGTCTTTGAGAATATACATCATTTATTATTATTCGATATCATCACACACATTGATCTTAATACGAATAAAGTAAAATAAGCACTTGCGTTAAGGATATAAGTCCGTGATCAGAACCAACGAGGGTATGTCAAATTTAGATTACTTAATAACCCAGATATGGAACAAACACAGATGTTCATCAGATAAATGTTTGTCCTGGATGGGGATCGAACCCACGACCTCTGTCTCAGTAGGTTTAGTCAGCACGTCAACGCCACTACACTTTCAGGCCCTGTTAAAAGAAGAGAGAATGCGTTATTCTCTTGATAGCTATCGCTACGAGTAATGCCAATAACTCTACTAGGTTAAAACACATGACTTTAATGAAAGAAAGAAAGAAGAAAGAAAGAAAGAAAGAAAGACATTTATTGACACATCACAAACTTTCACAAATTACAAAACCAAAAAAAATAAAAATACATTACAAGACAAATAAAAAAATATAAGAAAAAACACTGTAAAAACTCAAAACAACAAAAAATTAAACAAAACACAGTTTAAAACAGTGGCTATGATGGGCCAATCAGGACCCTGCCTCAGCATAATGTTGCTGCAGGGTGAGATGTCATCTCATCCCACAACAACGCTGTTATTCTGGCAGGGCCTGTGCGAGTAACGTTTTCTTAATACAGATACCAATACCTACCAGATGAAATAAAAAAAAAAAACAATTTGTACAAGCACATTTACACTTATTTATATTTATAAGTTATGCCTTAGGGGCCAGGGCTGATAAAAAAAAATAGTTAAGCATAGACAAAATTAATAATAATAAAAAAAGAAAAAGTTGACATTGACATTGACAATATGAAATGAACCAAATATAATTTCTACATCTTTGAAATGAACAAACAAACCTCTGAGTACCTACTGAATTGAATTGAACTGAAAAGAAATTTTGTGAACAAAAGTATTAATGACACGCACACTAAGTATTTATAAAACACTTGTTTGTAAGTTTTATTTCTTGATCTGTGCTACTACACCCCGCTTCCTGTCCTGTCAATATCACCATACCGAGTTGTCTGGTAGAGATAGCTTTGAGCGATAAGACTGCCCTTTTAATGCTTTTAAAAGTTATTTAAAATTGTTTTATTTTTCCTTTTATATAGGTAAGTATACTGTGCATGGTGTTAAAATAGTGTTATATAAATAAACTAGCTTTCCGCCCGCGACTTCGCCCGCGTGTACTACACGACATTATCCTGACGGAATGTGTTATTTTCCGGGATAAACTATGTCACTCTCCAGCTCCTAATCTAACCCCGTACCAAAAATCACATTGATCCGTTACTCCGTTTGGATGTGAAAGACGAACAAACAGATAATACCTACTTATTGATTTTCCCGTGGGAGGGAATATGATACTATCCTGTAGTAAAAAGTAAAAGTACTTAGCCTATTATAATTTATAATCCTTGCCAGGGTCTCAAATTATTTACTTAAATACCAATTTCTGCCCCCAAATTAGCCCGCGCTTAAAGTGATTTTTTCCATAGCAATTAGATTTCCCGCGGTAAAAAGTAAAATTTGTCCTTTCCAGGGCCTTAAACTGTCTCTATTATAAATATAATCCTTCCCATGAACTCAACCTATCACCTGAAATACCAATTCCATTCCACAGCTTTGCCCGAGCTAAAACTTATTTTACCATGGGAATGAGCCTTATTCCCGTGATAACAATTCGCCTATGTCTTTCCTAATAGGGTCTCAAACTATCTTCATTCCAAATTTCATCAAAATTGGTTCAGCCGTTTTGACGTAAGCATATTCAATATCGCATTTTGTAATAATAGTAGGGATAGTAGAAATAGGAATATGAATGGTCGGCCGCGACTACGTCCGCGACTACTACATCGCAAAATTTTGTGTCAAAAAGTAGGTAGATAGGCATTCTCTAAGGTCTCATTAGTACCATCATCAATCTATTGTCTCCGCTGCTGGGGCACAGGCCTTCATATAGAATCTTTATTATAGATGGATAAGGAGAATGGGCCATGACCTTCCACACGGGCCCATTGAAGTTTTGGTGTATTTACCAATCCAAATGCAGCCAGAAACATCGGCTTATCATGTCTACCGAAGCACGATATATTTTTAACAGCAATCCCGTGATAGACCATTGCAAAAGTCACATTACCTCAGCGATCGCAGGCCGAGCACGCTACCCACTGCTCTATATACCAAATTTCATGAAAGCCAGATCGGTGGTTTAGGCATAAGAAGGTAACGATACCTAGACAAACAGGAGCTACTTTCGTATGAATAATATTCGGACATTCTCCTACTCTTGAACAACCAAAATGCATGCAAAGAATCAAGTCAATACTTTGCTAAAAATGTGTAAGTAATACTGATTTTCTTGAGTTTTATTCCAATGCACAAAGAACTTTTTGCTTTGCACGAAAATGAGCTGTCATAAGACCCATGATTCATTGAATAAAGTGAATAAAAAAAACTGTATCCCACGGGAACTGTACTTTTTCCCCGAGTTAAAAAAACCGTATGAAATTTTCCAGGCCGGAGTTCAATTATCCCGATCGATTTAGCCGTTTAGTTGTGATTGAGCCCCACCCACCCTATATAAACACTAACGCCCCCTTTCTACCTATTAGGGTTTTTTATTTTGCCTATGCAGATCATTTTTAATGATGACCAGTATCCTTCATACCAATTTCCATACTCCTAAGTCCAGAAATGAGGAAGTTTTCATAGAAGCCTTAATCCCCCCTTTCTACCCTATTAGGGGTTTTTTTTATAACTTCCCATACGCAGATCATTTTCAATCGTGAGCAGTATCCAACATACCAATATTACTTCTAAGTTAAGAAATGAGGAAGTTCCATATAAGCTTTACCCCCCCAGTTTACCCCATTAGGGGGGAGGTTTTTTAACTTCGCTTACGCAAAACATTTTCATTCGTAACCAATATATAAGATACCAATTTTTATGCTTCTAAATCCATAAATGAGGAAGTTCCATATAACCTTAACCCCCCCATTTTACCCCTTCAGGGGGGGATTATCCCAAAATCCGTTCTTAGCGGACGTCTCCTAGTTATAATCTACCTTCCTGCCAAATTTGATCTTCGTTGGTACAGTAGTTTTCGAGATTTCGTGATGAGTGAGTTATGTCCCTTCGATTTTATATATATAGATAAATAAGTTTTAACAAAATGTATGTTTTAAGTTTTTTTTATTTTACCGATTTTTCGGCACATTTTCAAAGGCCGTAATTGAGAGTATACAGTCCTGAGCAATAGTATGTAAACTTTGTCACATTGAAGCGTTCCGAAAAAAACTACCTGTGCCACAAAAGTCATTCAATATTGTAATTTGACAAAAACCTATGTTGTTTACATATTATTGCTCGTGTTTATACTACTACTGTATATGCGTTTTCGTACATTTAACACAATAGTGAAACGTCAATTGTATGGAAATACATCTCATAGCGTGGCTCTGCTTATGTGAAAACGAACCCTAATAAGTATGATGCGTTTAAAGGTCGATTTTTCAATGCCTGTACAAAAAATATTCGTCTGATATCGTATTCGATATATTCGATTAAATTTGGAGGAATTCTCCAAATTTAAAAGCAATTGTCATTCATATCTCTCTTGTTTTGTGATTGATATTAACTTTGGTTAGTTATTAATTTAACTGACTGATAAGTATTATCTGAGGATTGAAAAATCTGCCCTAAATCCATTAAACTTGATTTATGTCAATGAACAACTTGAGATGACTGTGTAAAAACAGTATGATTACTTTTCAAGATATAATCACCGTCCTTTCCTTGTCCCTTCTTATTACATCTTGCCCTCCAGAATACTGCCGTCCCGAGCCTAAACCGCAGTAATGACCAAAATTACGTTTTTGAGTTAAATACATACCATGAAAGCCCAATTCAAGACCTACCGGCCAAGTTTTTAATTATTTTTCTACGACAAATATTTATTTTTTTATGATTTTTTCTCTGACATAAGAAATTCAAAAAAATATCAAAATTGATGAAAAAGTCATCGATTTCCCAGCTAATGTGCATTAAAAACCATACTGCCGTTTAAAACGTCATTTTATTATACTTTCTCCCAGCTAAATAGCAGTAACTCGGCAATTTTACTTCACTTTAGTCAGTTACTACGGTCCGTAAATTTCAACAAAAACCAACTAAATAGCAGTATAATGCAGGCCCATACAAAATGTTTTTACTGCTTTTCAGCAGATTTATTGTTTTAATTTAAGAAACAAATTAAAGGGCAGTATAATCTTCACTTACTGCAGTTTAACTTGGGGGAGGTTGATTTGCTTTGTTTGTATTAGGTACCAACTAAACTGCAGTATAAGTACTATTACTCTTATTAGTTGGTAATACCTGAATATACTCATTACCAGAACTCCTAGCTAATGTGCAGTATTTATTTAATTCAACTGTTTTGTTTCTTTTTAGTTAACAGGTATTTTTTGAAGTGAGTTTAATTTTTTAAATTATTTTATCCCCATCCCATGGATATAAAATCCATATCTTTAAAACTGCTGAACCGATTTTGATGAAATTTGGACTGATCTCTAAATTGGAATACCTACATTTATCATCAATATCATTATCGATGAATCATCTCGATATGCCTTTCAGTTTCCAAGAAATTCGTGGACAAACAAACAAACATACACCTTCGAAATTAAGCACACATGTTTGGAAGTCTAAATAGATCGTCATATTCAAATATTATCCAATGCCAACAATATCACATCACATTCATACAGGTCAAACTGCTAACTTCCTCTTTTGAAGTCGGTTAAAAATCCCTAGCATTTTATGCCATTAGATTCACTGGCGGAGGCAGAGGCGGGAAGCATAGATAAGTGACCTGGCCGTGACTATAATATTTTGTCAGTACCTAGGTAGGTATCAAATAGTATCAATTTACTTGTCTTTTATTATTATTATTATATTTTATGACTATGAATATGAATTTAATTTGTATAATTTTTTTTAAATCTAAAATAATGGAATTTAAATAGGTAATGTATCTACTATAAAAATTAAATATTCGAAAATAGCCACTCATCCTCCAAGTAGCTCCGCCAGGTAGCGAGGTTCCTACATAGAAACCTTACAAATACAATAAACAGTCTCTCATCTCAGTTCGACTTAAAACATTTACATTTATGCTCTCCATTTCGATACCTAAGTACTTATATTAAGTTCAGTATAAGAATTGTTATATTGAGGCACTGAATATTTTATTTATAGTTTAAGCTTTCTAGGTCGATATAAATTCATAAATGAATAAAATTGTTAATTAATTATTGTTAACAACCAATATTGAATTTAATTACATTTCTATACTAATATTATAAAGAGGAAAGATTTGTATTTTTGTTTCTAACGAATAAACTCAAAAAGTACTGGACCGATTTCGAAAATTCTTTCGCCGTTAGAAAGTTACAGTCTTCCCGAGTGACATAGGCTATATTTTATCCCTATATTTCCACGGGAACGGGTACCACGTGGGTAAAACCGCGAGGATCCGCTAGTCTAAAATAAAACTCAGATTTTTTTCTTATGTCGTAGGTAGCTTTAGAAGTATTTTAAATACTTATGGTAATAATATGACCATAAAAGATTTTGTTTAACTTTATTTCGTGAAGTTTTATAGAATTTTTAAATAAATTGTTCAATGTTATTTTTTTTTTGTTGTTACTGCCAATTGAAACATTTAATTTTTGTTATGAAAAAACCGACTAAAGCGCAGTATCAAAACGGACATACTGCACTTTAGTCAGGAATAGCGATAACAAACCATTCTAATAAGCAGTATAAGCCCACTTAACTGCAGTTTAGTCTGTTTAAGGATCGATTTACCTTATCAATTAAAAGCAGTAATAGGGGTCAAAAACTAAAAACCTTGATATTTTATATATTGTTTTATATTTTCATCCTTAATGTTGTGTTATATAAAGCTCTATATAAATTCTCTCACTTTGCCTAAGAAACTTGGTTAGAATCCTTTATTTACTAATTTTTTGACGCATTCTAAATTTTAAGCTCCATTTTCTCGGAATCGCATTTTGGCTCTTACTGCGGTTTAGGTTTGGGACGGCAGAATAGGGAGGCTATGCGAGGAACTCACGAGGCTCATCTGAAGGTCAACGACCCCGAGGAATCCGGTTTATTGGCACTCCCCTGTACAATAATAAATTGCTATACATTAAGAAGCTATATCTTTAATGAGACGAGAGATAATAGTTCGTATTAGTTTCTGTAAATATATGTGTGTGGGGTGGTTAGCTATCTCTATGTAGATAGGGGTCTTTGTATTAAAGATATTGAATGTTTTAAAGTATTTATAATGTAGGTAATAATGAAGAAAAGAAATTAGGTTTATGAGAATCTCTCTAAAACGACACCTATGACAAATTGGCAATACAATATTATTAGATATCAAAAATAAAACAAAAGTAAGTAGTTACTTAGAATTTTTGTTAAGTGCGATATTTAGGTATCTTTATGAGTCTAATGGTAAAACTATCTATCACTTTCTGCAAATATTTTTATGGTCTAACTAAACTATCATTATATACTTAATGCCTCCAGTAAAAAAAGGTGTTATGTTTCATATACTTAAGTTCAGTTAAAGAAACTCATTAAAAGCCCTATATTGCATAGAGCTAACAGTTTCCCTTCATTAATATAAGTACCTATATATTTACGTTACTAGGCTAGAATTCAGTTTATTCTTCAACTGAAATCGAAGCAAACCACTGATGGATTCGCCCGTTTGCGGTCCGCCTGAGTGGAAGCCGCAAGACCGAAGTGATTTTGTCTCTAATTATCAACTTTGAGCAAGGCCTCTGAAGTAGATGAATACGTTGAATAGACACTATACATCTTCTACTTTATATGTATAGTTTATTAGCAGAATAGACGCTTTAAACATTATTATGATTAAACGTCTAAATATTAAAATTAATTATTATCATTTATTTTATTTATTTTATTTTTATTCGGAAAACATACAGTGATACATAACTAAATGATAACTTATTGGATTCTATACACCAATTACATGTTTCCACATATACAAAACAAAGTAATATAACAAGATACATTCGTTACATAGTAATTAGAATATTAGCAACGTATCTAAATAGAACATAGTTATTATAAAAGAAAGAACATTAAAAGTAAAATGTGACTTGATCCTTATTCATGACTAAACTGTTGGAGAATCATCATCAAACCATGCAGTAGATAAGGTTTTTTTTTAATGTTTTGGCTTCGTTATATTTAAGTCGAGGTCGGGAAAGAAAATCAATTTGTTTATTTCGCTTGAAGTTCTCACAAAAAAGGAGTTCTGTCTATAATTTGTAGAACAGTGAGGAACGTCAAGGTACACAGGTCGCCTTACGGTCCTGTTGGGTGTTTTGAAGTTAATTTTTGCAAGCAAGTCGGGAGCATCCACTAAGTTTTGCATTATTTTAAATGAATAATCGATGTCAGCTATTTTCCTTCTTTCATGCAGGGGCAAAAAGTGGTGTCGGCGACATCTAGCTTCATATTTGAAATCGCGAACCCCACACTTGTACTGCAAAAATCTCAAGAACCTACGCTGGATAGACTCAAGTCGGTTAATATGGACATTGTAACGAGGGTTCCAAACCTGAGAACAATATTCGAGGATACTACGCACCAGTGAACAATAAAGAATTTTGAATACTTTTATATTTTTAAACTCGGAGCAGGCTCTAAAAACGAACCCCATGGCCTTACTGGCTTTTTTAGCAATGATATCCACATGCCTATCATAAGTCAATTAACAGTCATGTGTGATGCCAAGGTCTCTAATCTCGTCAACTCTATGCAGATTGCACCCTTTGAGGGTGTATTCGTTGCGTATTGGTTGTTTTTTGCGTGTAAATGTTATGAAATTGCATTTAGCGGCGTTCAGGTCTAATTTATTCAAAGCGCAATACTGCTCGAACCTTATTAAATCTTCCTGCAGTAGAAGGCCATCACTAGGGAGAGTAATACTCTTAAATATCTTCATGTCATCAGCATAAAGAAGAAATGTAGAATGCTTGAAACAAATGTTAACGTCGTTAATGAAGATATTAAAGAGCAATGGCCCCAGCAATGAGCCTTGGGGGACACCTGAAGGGATATTATTCCAAGCAGACGTAAAACCATTTAGAACTACAGCCTGGCAACGATTTTCAATGTAAGAACTAAACCATCTAAAAAGATTACCACGGATTCCCGCATGATAAAGTTTTTGTAATAGTATAAGGTGATCGATCCGATCAAAAGCTTTGCTGTAATCAGTGAAGATGGCATCCACTTGACCACCAGAGTCCATACAAGAAGTAACAAAGTCAGTAAACGCTAATAGATTTGAAGTAGTGGATCTCTTTTGCAAAAAGCCATGCTGCTCCGGTATAAATTCAGTCGACAGAGTTCCATATACTTGGACATACAATATTCGTTCAAGAATTTTGGCAAATATGCAGAGCTTCGATATTGGTCTGTAATTTTTAACTTCATTCTTATTCCCGCTTTTATGTACTGGTGATTCAAACGCAGATTTCCATATGTTTGGTACATAACCCTCGGAGACTGAACGCTTATACAATATTGTGAGTGGTATCAGTAAATGTTCAGCACATTTTACAATAAAGTATGGCACAATTTTATCTGGCTATCATAAGAGTCAACTATTTAAAAATCGGTTAAAATACAGTAAAACAACTATATCTACTCATATTTCTTAACAAAAGGCTCCACGCAGTTTTACCCGCGTCGTACCCATTCCCGTGGGTATATCGGGATAAAATCTAGCCCATGTCAAGAGTGTAGCTTTTCAATGGTGAAAGAATTACTGAAATCGGTCCAGTAGTTTTTGAATTTAAGCATTACAAACATAGAAGCAAATAAAATATAAAATACTAGCGGATGCTCGCGGTTTTACCCGCGTGGTACCCGTTTCGGTAGGAATATCGGGATAAAATAGAATGTAGCTTTCTAATGGTCAAAGAATTTTTTAAATCGGTCTATAGTTCCGCAGCCTATTCGATGCAAACAAACAATCAAATCTTTCCTCTTCAGAATATTAGTATAGATATAGATTTCCTCTCTATAATATTAGTATAGATAGTGCCATTGTAATGATGTAACATCGAACGAAGCCTTCTAAGCTACTCTGCCCAGCGCGACATGACTGAAATCAATTTGTCGTCGCCGCCCGCCGCCCGGCTAAATCTGCTCGCAACAGGGCATCACTCAGTTGTTACAAGTAGTGTACAGTCCAAACAAATTGAATAGTGCGTGACTCACTTTATGTTTATTTTCCAACAGGCATTAAACTTCAATAAGGTTTTCAAGGAAATTCTAACTTGTTGACATTGACCTTTATAGTTTCGACGCTTTCTAACAAATTATTAGCAAAATGGGTCATGATACAAGTGGTTCGACTGTACACCTAACCTATTGTGATTCAGGTTGCATATTAGTTTATTCAATTTATAGACAATTTATTTTAAACTGTGCAATAAGTCGGTTCATCATCATGTCATTAAAAAAAATTAAATAATAGATAGATAATCATCGACTTTCTCTCCAGAATAGGGAAGCTATGCGAGGAAGTCACGAGGCTCACTGCTGGGACATAGGCCTTCCTTATGGATGGATAAGGAGAATGGGCCATGACACCACGCAGGCCCAAAGCATATTGGTGGGTATTGACGATTGCAAACGCAGCCGAGACCAACGTTGTTGCGTGTCTTCCGAAGCACGTAGGAGCTCAAGATGATAAATTTTGGTCACCAAAGAAATGCCGACCATTGCGAAAGTTGCTTAACTTCAACGATCGCAGGCCGAGCGCGCTTAGTACTGCGCCACGGGCTCCTCAATCACATAGTCGGTTTTATTATTATATTAAGTACTAGCGGATCCCCGCGTGGTACCCGTTCCCGTGGGAATATGTAGCTCTCTAATGGTCAAAGAATTTTCTAAATCGGTCTAGTAGTTTCGGTGCCTATTCGATGCAAACAAAAAATCAAATCTTTCCTCTTTATAATATGATGGTATAGTATAGATGTAATGTAATGTTAGCCTTCTTAACTACTCAGTCTAGCGCAATATGGCTGAAATCAATTTGTCGTGGCTGCGGGCACAATCAGCTCGCAACAGGGCAATCACTCAGTTGTTACAAGTAATGCAACATAACTTCTTATGATTATATGTAGTCGAGAACAGGAGAAATTAATCAATTGAGACCGAACCTATTGTGATTCAGGTGGCATATTAAGATAAGATAAGATAAGATAAAAATATTCTTTATTCACTTAGACATAATAAATATGTACTTATGAATCGTCAATATTTTCCTACCACCCATTCAAGACTTTTTTAACTGACAAGAAGAATGGGCGCAAGAAACTTGCCAGCGTTTCTTAGTTAGGTAACGACATTTACAAAAAAAAACATATCGTTACTAATACAACAATTGCTTAGTATAAAAATACATCATATTAAACAGTGATTATGTTATGTGTTACATCATGACCATGCATTGCGGTCATTCAAATAATCGTCTACTTTATAGTATCCTTTGCTCATCAGCGACTCTTTAATGTAACATTTAAATTTATGCAATGGTAGTTCAATTATATGCTGTGGAACTTTATTAAAAAAGGCTATGCTTTTCCCCAGAAATGAGGCTCTGGATTTTTCTAGCCTAAACTTGGGAACGACAAGTTTATCTTTATTTCTTGTGTTAAAGCGATGAATATCGCTCTGCTTTACAAATGTATTATAATACTTTTTCACATAAATTATATTTTCATAGATGTAATGTCCTGCAACAGTTAAAATGTTTATTTCTTTAAATAGATCTCTTAAAGAATCTCTCGATCGGAGGTTGTAAATGGCGCGAATAGCCCTTTTTTGGAGTACGAATATACTTTGGATGTTAGCGGCTGAGCCCCACAACAAAAGGCCGTAGGACATAACACTATGAAAATAACTAAAATAGACTATTCTAGCCGTTTCAATATCGGTTAAGAGCCTTATTTTCTTAACTGCGAATGCAGCCGAACTGAGTCTACTCGCCAAGGCTTCGATATGAGGATCCCATTGTAGTCGCGAGTCTAATATAATACCTAGAAATTTTGTATTGTTAATGAATTCGACTGTATCGCCGTCTAGTCTAATATGAAAATCAACTTGTCTTACATTAGGTAACGAAAATTTTAAACACTTAGTTTTCTTTGAGTTTAATGATAAATTATTACTATTAAACCAATGTGACACTTTTGAAAGAGCACTATTTACTTCGTCAGAACAGTCATCACCTCTATCTACTTTAAAGACTAGAGATGTATCATCGGCAAATAGCACCGTCTCACATAAATTCTTCGCGTAGTAAGGAAGGTCATTTATGTATATTAAAAACAACAGCGGACCCAATATTGATCCTTGGGGTACGCCCATAGTAATGGGAGCTCCGGTAGACTCAGTTTTATTAATAACTACCTTCTGAGTTCTTTCATACAGATATGAATGCATAAGCTTACTGACATTTCAGAAACACCATAATGTTTTAACTTCCTTAATAGTGTTTGGTGATCAACACAATCGAATGCCTTGGAAAGGTCACAAAAAATAGCTATTACATCCTGCTTGTCCTCCCAGGCATCAAGTACATGTTTTAGAAATGCAACCCCAGCATCAGTTGTACTTTTACCTTTTGAAAAACCAAACTGTTTCTCATGCAATATACTATTTAATTTAAAATATTCTAAAAGTTGATCATAAATTAATTTCTCAAATATTTTACTTATTGCTGGTAGTATGGATATAGGTCTAAAATTTGCTGGGTCACTTTTGTCACCAGCTTTAAACAGAGGAATAATTTTACTATTCTTCATTAAATTAGGAAAGACCCCTTCACTTATACATTGGTTAAAAATTATTGCTAATGATGGAGCTATCACATCAATTATTGATTTGATGATACTTGTAGATATGCCCCAGAGATCTTCTGTTTTCTTAATATTTATTGCTTTGAATGCTTTAATAATATCTTCGGTAGTGACATAGCTAAAACTAAATGTTTCCTGGCACTTGTTCACACTAGATTCCATAAGAGAGACAGCGGTGTTGGGGCAAGAATTAAGTCTGCTAGTAGTTTCTAACGGTATTCGAGCAAAGAAACCTTCAAAAGCACTAGCCACCTCAATATCTGATTCAAAAGTCTGATCATTAATTTTTAAGTTAAATGAATTAATTTTGCTTTTTGTTTTGCCAGTTTCTTGGTTTATAATACTCCAGGTAGCTTTTATTTTATTTTCAGATGATTTAATTTTATTTGAAATATACCTTGATTTTGCCAAAGCACATACTTTCCTAAATGTTATTGAATATTTCTTGACATATTCAATGAAGCTAGGATCACAGGAAGTCGTTTTTTGTGCATAGAGTTCAAATAACTTTCTTCTGCTATTATAAATACCAGGTGTGGCCCAGTCACTAAACTTCTTACGATCATTACACTTTATAACTTTTTGTTTAAAATTGTTACTAAATTCTTTTTCAACAATATCAAATAATGATTGATAAGAGTTATTAGCGTCAGCAGAAGCTGGCAAACATTGAATTTTATCTTGTACATTATTTCTAAATTTATTAATACCACGTTTCGGTATTGGCCTGCAAATTACTTCGCGTTTAGGAATAACATTATAGTGCTCAAAAGAAGCTAGTTGTCCACTGTGGTCGGATTTAATAATATTAATTACCGATTTCTCAATTAAGTTACAGTTGGAAAAGATGTTATCTAAGCAAGTAGCCGATGTTGGCGTAATTCGCGTCGGTTCATTAAAAGTGTGAAGCAAATTAAATGATTTAAAAAGATTAAGGAATTTACTGGAGAGTTGTGCTAATTTAATATCTAAGATGTCTATATTAAAATCTCCACAAACTACAATTTTTTTATTCTTACGACAGCATATTTTCAAAACATCCTCCATAGTGGACTCAAAGACTGTGTAATTTGCTCCAGGGGGGCTATATACACAGATTATAATTATTTGTTCAAGTTCCACGCATGATATCTCACAAATTCGTTCAACAGAGAGGGATACTATATCCTTTCGCTCTTTATATTGTGTGTTATTAGGTAAAATTATTAAAGAACCCCCCCTTATTGTAGTTTTTCTATTAAATGAACTTACAACACTATAATTATCCAAATTTAACAATAATTCATATTCTTTTAACCAATGTTCAGTAACACATAACACATCAATATTTTCACAATTTAAAAATAAACTTATTTCTAGGTCTTTGCCAGCAGAAAAGCCTTGGATATTCTGGTGTACTATTTTTAAACATTTAGGCCTTCCTCTTGTCAATACTGGGCTAGAGTATGCCTCCGTTGTCTCTAATGGTAATTTAAATTAACCATGTCAGTATTTGGATTCAAAAGAATCGAATTATTTGGAACAGATTCCAAAGTTACATTAGAAGTATCAAAGTTAAACTGCTCAATAGAAGCAGAGGTTATACTAGCCAAGTTGTTGGCTAATTGTTTAAAATAAAATGATAGCGATACCGCTATTTGTCGCTTAAGATAATTAGGCAGATAATATTTATCTTTAGTCAAGTATACATTATTCAACAACATATTGATATCAATAATATGCAACTCTTTATTATGACAGGCTAATGTGTTCATAGTTAAGTTTAGATTATACCTTATTTTATTTTCTAACGGTGAAAAACTTTTACTGTAGGGAAATGTAAACATAACAACCTTCCTTACATTTAATGAACATAATGTGTTGCAATAGGCTATTAACTTTATTAGGAGGGTGTTACAAACAATTCGAATTTAAACCGTGTTTTAAATCACACGTTTTACCTCAAATATTGGGTTTTCCCCTATAAATATACCTAATAGAGTTCATAGGTAATGCCCCGCCACCGCGCCGGTAATATAGGCCCGCGAGGAAAGTCGCTATGTCGCCTATTTAAAAAAATAACATTTATAGTTAGAACCTCAGATCACATAATACTAAAGTATAGTAAGTATAGTAAGTAGTATCTGAGGTTAGAACATACAGGGTGACTGTAAAGCGTTCAGTACTGATTAGAGATACGCAACATAAAATAAATGTTTATCCATTGATCGTTGTTTGTAAATATTTAATTTAAGTACTATGGCAAATTTGAAAAGATCAAGTCTAAAAATGAAACATTATACTTAATTTGAAATAATATCCTAAACTAAAAAGAACAAAATAAAACAAAAAAACACTTCTATAAAACAATTTGAACTGTTTGTTTTACACACTTTAAAAAAAAACGTTTTTTTCCAACCCTGCATATTAGATAAATTAACTTAAAGGCAACTTATTTCAAGATGTGCAATAAGTTAGTTAAATTATTATTTTAAGTATTGTTAGCCTTCTTAACTACTCTGTCCACCGCGACATGGCTGAAATCAATTTGTCGCTGCCGCCCCGCCCGGCCGGCCCAATCAGCTCGCAACAGGGCATCACTCAGTTGTTACAAGTAATGACACGACCTCCGTGGCCAAGTGATGTACGCACCGGTTTTCAAGGTGCAGCTATCTTTAGGGGTCGGGTTCAATTCCTGGTTGGGTAAATATTGAAAAACGACATACATAAACTCATATCGCTCCCCATGGAGGTAATATAAAATTTATTTATTGAATAAGTCCGCACTGCTGGGGCACAGGCCTTCCTTATGGATGGTTAAGAAGAATGGGCATGACCCACCACGAGGGCCCAATGCGAATTAGTGGGTATTAACGACTGCAAGCGTAACTTCAACGATCGCAGGCCGAGCGCTCTCAAATAAGTAGGGCAGAGGTACCCTTTGTGGCCACTTTAAGGCTTTTTTGACTTTTAAGCACTAAGTACTAAATGGTCTTAGGTATTTAAGACACAAATTATATCTTAAATTATAGATAATTTATCTACCTTTAAAGGTAAGTACATTTTTTACATTTTGAAAAGTAAAATAGTTTTTTTTATATTACACACAACACAATGTATGAGAGGTGCCACATGTACCGGCTTTGGCCACTTACTGATAGTTAAACTTTTGTAAGTATTGCGAAAAATCAAAACCAAACCCAGGTAAAATCAATATTTTCTAATGCGCTAGAAACCAGTCAATTGCACAACAACAGTTTAATTGTAAAAAA
The DNA here is from genome assembly GCA_949710035.1 of Crambus lathoniellus. NCBI lineage: Eukaryota > Metazoa > Arthropoda > Insecta > Lepidoptera > Crambidae > Crambus > Crambus lathoniellus. The sequence continues at coordinate 17,090,359 of OX453317.1, read as the reverse complement.
CAAAGGTTTATAAAGTATTTCATCCAAAACAAATTTCTTAAAATTTTCATACAAAACATTTTTTCAAACAGAAAATGGAATTTATTGAAAAAAATCTTATGACATAATAAATTCTAACGGTTGTTATTATTACCTTAAAATACCTTATTTTAATTGCCTTTATCAAAAATGGCTAAAAGTTGTTTAGAAAACTTTTATAGCAAAACGTGGCCAAAACCGGTACAGTGGCCAAAACCGGTACGCCTGCCCTGAATTGAATTTCGATTCTACGATTGAAACATTTTTTGAAATATATATTTTATGTACTACGGGAATAGTCTACTAATATTATAAAGAGGAAAGATTTGATTGTTTGTTTGAATTGAATAGGCTCAACTTAGGCTATAATTTATCCCGATATTCCCGTGGGAACGGGTACATGGCGGGTGAAACTTCGAGGGTCCGCTAGAATATTTAGCGACTGCAACGAATCACACAAAGTGTGGACTTTGCATGAGTGTAGGTATAGGAAGCGTGTGGCAAAATCTGTAAAGTTACTGTAACTGTACAAGTGAAAAGAACATCGCTTAATCTATCTTATCTTATTATCTTATCTTAGAACATTCATGCCAGTTCTGACACCTCACATCTTAAATTATAGATAATTTATCTACCTTTAAAGGTAAGTACATTTTTTACATTTTGAAAAGTAAAATAGTTTTTTTTATATTACACACAATGTATGAGAGGTGCCACATGTACCGGCTTTGGCCACTTACTGATAGTTAAACTTTTGTAAGTATTGCGAAAAATCAAAACCAAACCCAGGTAAAATCAATATTTTCTAATGCGCTAGAAACCAGTCGAAATTTCGCTCAATAACGTGTCGTTGAATTTTCAACCATCAACTGACAGGAATATCGCTTAAAATCGAACGATAGTCGCGACTGTTCGTTCACCGCACAATGTGTGGATGGGTGTATGTATAGGGATCGTGGCAAAATCTCACTGACGCGTTGCTACTTCTACAGAGGCCTGCAGTTTGAAACGTTCACAGGCCTTTGTACAGCCTCGAACCATGTATTCAGCAGCATTGAACAATCGCAACACGTATGGTTGTACAAAGTGTCAGACATTTTAAACCTTAACCCAATAGATTTTGGGTAGGTAATAGATTGATGAATATTCACGTTTTTTATTATTATTTTGTCTTTCAATGTAAATACCAAATTTTGGAAATCTATAATAATGAATCCTGTACCCCTAGAATGAAAAACTATCGTTATAGAAATCGAATAGTAAACTATACCTACCGTTCTTCAAACGCTATCAAAGTACTGCCACAGCGTAAGAACTAAAGGGAAATTATATAGACTGTGGTACTGCTGTCAAGTATAGTATGTATTGAATTTTAGTTCTTTATACGACCGAAAGAGGCACTGCTCAGGTTTTCAAGGAAAGTAATGCCATTAAGTTACCATAACGACAGTTTTTCGTGCTAGGGCTACAGTAGTCCCAATGTATTTCCATCTAAATATCCAATAAAACTTCAAAGAAAAGAGAGAGTATTTTGGGTTCAGTCACAGTCAACGCCTTTCTAGTATATTTACATTTACAAATGTGGAGTCAATAGATGTTGGATTTTAAAAGAACAGTCAGCAGTAGCCTCAGCATCAAAATCTGTCGTTATGGTAACCGTTATCGTGATCGTTTTAGTTGGTATAAAAACGCACAAGCAGCGCCACTTTCAGTCGTTGAAGGAATTGAAATTCAATCTTCGATCAACAATAACACCTAGTTCTACATACATAGTTGGAGTGACAGACATGGCCGAGCGTTATACGCCCACTTGAGTATAATTAATAGTAGATTATTTTGACAGTGTCAATAATTCTAAGGTATTTCACACTTGGAACGCTTCCTGTCAATTATTATGTAAGATCGTAACATTCGTAACCCTTTTTCTCAGTTTTAAAAAAAGTTAGTCTGTGCCATATAATTAGTTTTCATTTAGTTCGTGAGCCTTCATCTAGTACTATTTGTTGATCGAAGAATTCGATACATATATTGTGTTACGGCAGTTAAAAAAAGATAGCCAGTTCCTCACTGATTGAGGATTCCGGGACTAGTGCACTTCCACATTCAGCCTTATCACCACTTAACATCAGGTGTAATGAAGGCTAAGTGCTAAGCCGTTGTGAATAAAAAAAACATCAGTTTTCTACTGTATTTATTTTTATCGTGCACAACGTGTGTCTAACAAGCTATCGGGAAATTCTATAACTTTTCAATTTTCCGCTTCAAAACGGAAATCAGCTTCACTGACCAATGAACACTGTTATACGGAATATTCTTTATTTTTATTTTCAGATCAACAAACAGAGGATGAAAATGTCGATCTTGGTATTAAGATAAGATGGGTCACAAATATCAGGTCAAGTCAGCAAATCTAAACTTTGGTATAAAATCTCTAAATTGCCGTGCGTATAAAGTAAATATCGCTTACGCCATTAAGTACCTATGTATGTAATTTTTTTTTAATCCATTACGAAGTCTAATGACCAATTAAAAAACTTCAGTTAGAAAGAAATAATAAATAAATAAATTCTTACACCAAATAGGTACTGCAGAAACTGTGTCATGGAAAACTTTATAACGAATAAATATATTTGAAAATACATACTAAATAATATCATGTCAGCCAAAAGACGCCTACTGCTGGGCATAGATTAATATACATAGAAAACACCCAGGCCAAGACAAATAGACATGTTCATGCACATAAATATTTGTCTTGTCCGGGAATCGAACCCGGGATCTCTGGCGCAGAAGGCCGGTATCCGTACTTCTGAGCCAATGAGATACCTACGTGTATACCAACGCTGTCCTGATTACTAACAACGATGTTAATCGGCCTAATATATGAACCAGCGGATCCTCGTGGTTTTACCCGCGTGGTACCCGTTCCCGTGGGAGTATCAAGATAAAATATAGCACGATTGTTAAAGTACGATTTATTTCATTTTGCAGACAAATGCATCCATAGGCCATTTTTTTTCAAACGAACAAAAAATATTCAAATTACGACTCCATAATACCAATACTCTGTTATGAGCTGTAAAGACATGTATCAAAAATTCTTAATGAAGAATAATTCAAACTTGGAAAAGAAGATGAAAATATTTTATCGCTTCTAGACATTTATGTCATGACGTAAGATCGGTAACATTCTTTGTAATCGTAATCTTTTTTGTTTTAAAATGAAATACATCTATTTTACAAGCTATTTATTAACTTGCCATGTTAGTTAGTTAGTTAGTATGTTAGTTAGTGGGGGACAAATCTTGCAAGCTTAATTTGACACACTTCCCAGTATCCGGTAGAGCTGAAATTTTGTATACAGGTTTGGTTCAGATGACAATACAATATTAAAGTACAGTCAGCAAAAAAACTTGTCATAAAAATGAAATTTTTACTAAATAATTATTTACTATTATACCTTATAAATATCCATAAAGAATATGTTAGACTGAGACAACTTTCAGACGTCGTATCTCCGAAAGTAGGTACTAACATTTGATCATAGGTTTATTAGTAAGTAACTAATGTTCCGCTTAAGAAGCCCTTTCCAACGGTATATCACATATTACTATTGAGGGGTGGGCCCAAAACTTCCCATCATCCTTTATGTAGTTTTCGTCAAAAAGGTTTTCTAGGTGTAAGCTTTGTTCTTACTCATCACTTTTTACGGAACATAGTAATAGTTGGTAATAGATGAATTGGACCTGTAGTTGGACGATTCAGGCTCATAAGTAATAGAATAAAAAAAAAACGTTTTGATAAACAGAGCATTTAACTGTATGTGGGTGATGTAATTAAACACTGCTATTAAATAATGTTTTGTTGCCGGAAACGCTTCCTTGTCATCACCCACGTAGCAACAACAAATTACTTCAAAGCGTCAAAGTTTTCTTGTCAGGCGACAACACATCAAAAGTAACAGTAGATCTACAAAAATCAGCCCTAATCACGTATGTAATAAGAGTGCTTTCAAGGACATTCATTTTACGTTTGATAAGTTGTCGACGGTACATTTTGCGGCTTGTTTTTTTTTTTTTCTTTTTTTTTTTTATTAGTTTATTCATGACTTGGATACAGAGTCCTTCAGCCGCATACATTTTTGTAGTTATATTGTACAGTACATAAGATTATACAAAAAATCAAAATCAAAGAGAGAGCAGCAGCTGGCTAACATAAAAAATCGCTAACTTAAAGCATAAGATAAGGAAACAAAAGGGAGATAAGTATTATAAACTTAACTAAAAAAAAAATTAAGATTATGTAAATCAAACTAAATTTAAACTATGTACAAAAAGTATTCACAAGAGAAAAGAAAACTAAATTAAATCTTTTCTACAGTAGTAATAATGTACTTAAAAATAGGATTGAAAAAATCACTGTTATTTAAGAGGTCTTGAACGCGGCGGGGAAAACTGTTTTGGTTTTGAACTGATAGGGAACTGTCAGTACTGTCACAGTCTATATAATTTGTGCTGTCACTTATGTCACTGATCTCACTGATAAGGGTGGACCGTTGGATTGTAAACTTAGAGCAGTTGAGGATTATGTGTTGCAAATCGGCATCTTCTTCAGAGCAGTGTGGACATCTACTGTTGCTGGAGACATTGATTCTATGGAGATGCGTCGGAACTAAACAATGGCCAAGTCTCATTCGTGTGATTACAGTTACAAATTTCCTGCTCTCAAATCTCTTACTTTTGCTATACCAAGGTTTTGCTGGTAAGTCTTTCTGTATCTCAGCATACCACTTGCCTTTAGTCTGTAATGTATTATTCCAGTGACTTTTCCATAGGTCTTTTGCATTTGCCTTGAAATATGCATAGTAATCCGTAAATGGGACTTGAACTGTTTGGGTGTGATCTTGGTTATGTTCCATGCGTGTCAATTCGTCTGCTATCTCATTACCTTCAATGCCACTGTGTGAGGGAACCCATATAAAGTTTACATTAAACCCTCGGTTAGTTAATTGCTCTATTAAACAAAGAATTTTACACAAAATATAGTTTGATTTGTAAGACGAAAGGCCATGGAAAAGGGAAGTTAATACACTTTTAGAATCAGTCACTATAACAATATTTACATTATTTACATGACAATTTATATACATCAAGGCTTTAAGTATTGCATAACTTTCTGCTGTGAATATGCTGCAATTCTGATAGAACTTAATACAATCACTGTAACTAGCTTGTGGATCATAAATAGCCGCTTTGACATTGTGTTCATCTTTAGAGCCATCTGAGTATACAAAATAACTGTCAGCTTTATTGTTCTTAAACTCAATAAAATCTATTTTACTTGTTATTAAGGCTAAATGGATCTTGTTTCTATCATAATTTATCAGGCTATTGTAAGACGAGTCATAAATAGGCCACTTATTAAATTTAGAAATATATTTTGATTGGTTTTTAACGTGAGTATAAATTGTTATGATTTCAGTACCAGAAAGGAGTGAATGAGGAGTTAAATTAGGAGCTGCTAACGAATGTAACTTTTCTGTCATTTGATCAAGTTTGGAGTCAAGACTATTGTCAGATGACACAATTTTTATAAAGAAGTTCTCAGCTAACTGTAGTCGTCTGAGGAATAAAGGAGGTATGCAAGTTTCTACTTCTAGAGAATTAATGGGGGTGGAGCGCATTGCTCCACAGATTAGTCTTAGTCCTATATTTTGTATCACATCTAGTTTTCTGTGAAGGGTGCTACTGGCATTCAAATAGGCTAAACTACTGTAATCAAAGTGGCTTCTGACTATACTTTTATATAGAATGCTCATGGTTTTTGGGTCTGATCCCCAGAAAGTACCAGCTAAGTGCCTTAAAATATTAATACTTCTCATTGCCTTTTTACAAATGTAATCAATGTGCTTCTCAAATTTCAATTGTGTGTCAATAATCACTCCTAGGAATTTGTATTGAGCAACAGTGGGTATTTCAGAGTTGTTGTATAAAATTTTCATATTGGAATTATTTTTGCTAAAAATTAAAACTGAACTCTTTTCAGGACTAATATCTAATTTAAGTTTATCATGGTAGTATGTAAATAATTGGTTTAAAGCATTATTTATATTATTCTTAGCTATATCTATGTTTTGATTTATACTGTACAAAAGCAAGTCATCTGCAAATTGCAAAATATTTACATTATCTGTGTTTACATATTTTAAGATTTCAGAAGTATAAAGGTTGTATAATAATGGAGATAATGTAGCACCTTGCATAGTTCCTTTATTAGCTGCTCGAGGGCCATGCAGCTTATTGTTATATTTTACAAAAATGACTCGATTGCTCAAAAATTTAAAAAGCCATTGTAGAGTCTTTTCTGGTACACCAATATCATGCAATACTTGAATAAGTTCTTCTATATTCACATTGTCAAAGGCACCCTTAACATCCAAGAAAACACATACCATGTTGGAATGACTCAGTTTTACTTGTTTTATGTCGTGTATTAATGATACAAAGCTTTCAGAGCAACTTTTACCTTTTCTGAAACCATGCTGGACTGCAGGGATTAAATTGTTACTTTCTGAAAAATAGTCCAAACGTAGCTTCAACATATTTTCAAATAATTTTCCCAAACATGATGATAAAGATATAGGTCTGTATGAAGAGGCAATATTTGCAGATTTATTTGGTTTTAATACAGGAATAACACATTGTGTTTTCCAAGATTCTGGTATGATGAGGATTTGCCATAATTTATTATAAATGCAAAGTAATGTTTGTTTTGCATTTGGATGTAATTGTTTAATTAAAATGTATGGAATATTATCTAGCCCTGGTGTGGTATCCTTCCTGCTTTGTAATGAATTATTTAGTTCATTCAAAGAAAATGGTTGGTTCAGAAATGAATTATTAGTATTTTCCTCAGCACTATTGAATAATGATAAAAATCTCTCTTCATTGAAATCACTAGAATCTGATAAATTGTCCAGAAAACTTGGAACCCATTCATCATCAAAATTCTTATTATGATTACTACTACCAATTCTTTTGAATTTTTTAATGTAATTCCATATCTTAGAAACAGGTGTCATTCTATTAAAACTACTGCATAAGTTTTTCCAAGATTCAGAACTCTCTGTTTTTATAGTTCTTTTCTTAAGAGCATCCAATTTTTTGTACTGTATATAATTATCGATGGACGGGTTCGATTTATATTCTTTTAATGCTTCTTTTGAGTTTTTTATAGCATCCTCACATTTTGAATTCCACCAAGGAACTGGTTTTCTACGAACATTATTACTTAACCTACTTTTTCTTTTAGGGATAGTTTGTTCCCTTAGGTCATTTAAAATATTTACAAAGCTATTATACACTTCTAGACAATCATCAGATTCAGTATTCAAATCAGAGAAACAATTTTCAGATAAAGCATAGAATTCAAGCCAATTAGCTTTATTATAAATGTATTTTTCTTCCACAGGACCTACTTCATACTGGGAAGGTTGGATATTCACATGAAGAGATATCGGGTAGTGATAACTGCCTAACGGATCATCTTGAACATGCCAATCACACAAATGAGCTATGGAGGGACTAACAAGAGTAACATCTATCGCAGAAGCCTGTCTATTAGGATATGGACAAGTTGTTGGTGTGCCATCATTCAAAATACATAAATCTAGTTCATCAATTAGATTGTATAAAATATTGCCTCTATTATTATTACTATAACATCCAAAACTTACATGATGTGCATTAAAATCACCCATTATGATGCATGGTTTGGGAATATTATTTAAAATGTTTTTTAATTTATTCGCATCAAATCTGCCAGTGTTGGGTGGACAATAAACACAAAGTATAGTTATATCTCCTGATTGCGTCATAATAGTTAAAGCAACGTTTTGAATAGTTTCCTCAAAATTAGTGTTTAAGACAGAGTATTTCAAACCATGTTTAATCAGAATACCTACACCATTGTGTTTGTTTTCGGAATTTTTAAAAATATAATTATAATTGGGAAAATTAGGAATAACAGATTTATCAGTAAGCCAAGTTTCGTTAAGCAAACATATGTCAATATCTTTATCTAAAAGCAACTTTTGTTATAGTGGTTTTTTGCTCTGTAAACTTTGTACATTAAACTGTACTATATGTAAATAATTATCCATTAAAGTAAATTAGATATAAATATTTCTTTTATTTTCTTAGTGGTTGAAGGAGTTTTGTTATCTTTGTTGTTGCCTAGAGCTATTAGCGACTTTACAATAGCATTAAGAATGATGTCATTATTAACTATTTGAGAAATATCTACATTTTCATTATTTACACTTACATTGTTCAATTTTGGGTAGGATTTCAAATCATTAATGGCTGGAGGGAGAGGGGGAGGGGAACTCACCACAGTGGCATAATTTGGCTGTGAGTACTTCTTCTTATTTTCTTCTAATTTCTGTTTCTTGATGGGACAGTCTCGGGATATGGCCAAGTGGTTGCCGCTACAGTTGATGCATACTACTTCTTCTACATCGCAGTCTTTATATGAATGTTGACCAGCACAGGACGAGCACATTTGTGTACCTCTGCAAACTTTTGCTGAATGATTAAATTTAAGGCACTTAAAACATTGCAGGACAGGTGGTATATACTGGTGGATATTGTATCTGAATAATTGTATGTAAGCATATTGGGGTAAGGTAGTTGTGGCAAACGTAACGGCAATAGTAGTCAGGGGTACAAGTGAATTGTTAATCTTTTTCATAAATCTTTTGATTGAAATTACTTCAGCATCACATGTAATATTTTTGTATATTTCTTCATTGGACATTTCTTTTGGGACATATCGCAATACACCAATTCTCTCGGTCAAGTAAGATGGCACAAAAGCCCTCATTTTATGCTTGATTAAGAAGTCATCCATTTTTAAAAAGTAGTTAGCAGAAGATGCTTTTTTGAAGGTGACTCCAATTTTGTGTGCGTTTACTCGATGTACGCCAGTAATGCCTTTTACATTTTCTGATAATAATTTAGTCACAGTTATGGGATTTTTGTTACCTAATCTTTCTTGTTCGGTAGATTCCACAAACACAGTAAATTCACCAGCACTGTTTTCGCAAAATAGTCTTTTATAATTTGGCTTTGTATACATTTTATACTTATCATTTTGCTGTTCTTGGGGGTCGTTAGATACCTCCGTGTATCGTCGTTTTTTCTTCTCAGCGGGGTCCTCCCCATTGCTAGGGGGACCCATCTTGAGTGTGTTTTAAGTTTTCTAGCAAGTTAATAGAGATTGGCAGGGATATAATCAACTTTTAATAAAAAGAAAATTTGAAGCTGCCGCCTTGTTCGACTTCCCGCCAAAAAGTCCTTTGCGGCTTGATGATCACGGTGATGTCATGTCAAGAACTTTAAGGCGCTATTTAAGCAAAAGCTCTCGACATCGCCATCGAGTAGAAAATGTTACAAATAAAAATGAATTACTGAGGACCAACTATTAGATATTTTAATAGTTATTTTATTCAGACTGGGATCGTTATTAAATGTATGACATTTAATTTACTGTCGCATTGCCGTCTCCATTGTGCAGTGGCAGTCTAATATTACTTATTATCACTATTCAAATAAAATTTTAGTCATTACATCTTTAGAGAATTCTGCTACAAATGTATGTATGTTACTAATAATGAGATTTGATTTGTTTAAGCCACATACACTAATATTGAATTTTTATTTTATAAGTTGCTAGACCTCGCTTGGTGCGTTTCAAAAAAATCGATATTAAAAAAAGATTTTCGCTAAAATTGTTGTTCCAAAAAACTATTATTGAGAATGTACAACTATGATGTAACATGAACGACGATGATATAGCGTAATAAACATAGAAAACATTTAACAAGAGTAAAAACTATAATTACCAATTCCTTTGTTTACATCAGCGTTAAATTTTAACACTTCGCTTAAACTAATTTGATACATAACCCCTTTAAATTAACTTAGTCGAGTGCAAACATGCTGTTACCGCATGTTGATTAATGATAACAATTACCGCTTTATGTTGAACTATTCGATTCATTAGCAGGCTTATCCAAACAAAGTAAAACAATACAAACTTTTTGGAGCACGAAGTTCGTTCAATTAAAAATAAAGTTTGACAGGATTGCTCAAGTTCTTTCACTTTGAGAGATGTGGGCGACCTAAGCTGTCCTTAAATATATCCCACTCATTCATTATGTACGTAATTTAATCGTCTTTATGTATAACAATACAAACTTTTAGAGCACGCAGTTCGTTTCTCTCAATCTCAATCTCAAGTCTCTACATTGTAAAAACAAATGAATGTTAATCTTGGTTTACTGTTGACAGTATTGTAACTGGGAGTAATAATGGTCTTACCATTTCAACATAGATAATGTTACGACATTATGGTTGGCCAAATGGTTGATCCGCCAATTAAACGGCTAGGGCGATAATTTTTTCCGTAAGCTATTTTATCTTCCCAAAAGTTGACGGAGTCACAAAAAAAATTACCACGAAATTTAAGGCGATCAGGGGTACATGCTGCCATACTTAACTATCCGGTGGATTCAACTATCAGCCTGCGACAGATATAATATCACGATCGCTTTGAGTTTGAATTTTTTTTTCATCTTTAACAACGAGTGATGTATGTCACACATTTGCCAAAATAATGCAGTATCAACAGTTTGTAATCATTTTATCATAGATACTTATCTGTTGTAGTTCTCGCCTCATTAATAATTAAATCATATTCATCATACGCAGTGTAAGTTGTATAAGCATAATGTAGAGCATGTTGATTGTTTAATTAGATATAAATCAGTCCTCCTTACTATTGTAACAATCGTTGGTATACCTAATAATTAAAAAATAAATAAAGTGCTGCAGTCAAATATGACGAATAGAGGCACTACGAGAATGAAATATTCGTTCTTGGGGTACTATTTACCTTTCAATAACTGTACCTGGCAATAAATAACATCTTCCAATTGTGGTCAAATATATTTTGATATTCTCCATAGATAGCTAGCCAAATCACGCCGCTCTTTATTAGGCGCTGGCAGTTCGCCAGTAGAGATTCACTCGACCTCTCATATTTATAATGCAATAAATAAGTTTTGGAGTGCAATTTGAGGTTATCTTAAGTTCTTCGTTAGTGTGGAAATAGGAAATGGAATTTGATAGCTTCGTATTGAGGTCAAATATATTTATTCTTTATTACTAGCGGCCACCCGCGGTGTCACCCGCGTGGTTCTCGTTCCCGTGGGAATATCGGGATAAAAAGAAGCCTAAGTTACTCCTTATTGCATTAGCTACCTGCCAGTGATAGTCCCGTCAAAATTGGTCCAGCCGTTCCAGAGATTAGCCAGAACAAACAGACAGACAAACATTGTAAAAAAAAATATTTTGGTATATGTACTGTATATTAATCATATGCATGTAGTAAAAAGCGGTTATTTTAATATTACAAACAGACACTCTAATTTTATATATTTTTAATATAATATAATATGTAATAAGATATAGTTTACTAATTTTCTGTTTCACGAAAAACTGTCGTTATGGTAACCGTTATCGTGATCGTATTATTTTGTATTAAAACCATAGCAGCGCCTCTTTCGGTCGTGCCAAAAACTGAAATTAAATACATATTTGACAGCAGCACTTTGACAGCTTTTGAAGGACGGTATAGTTTACAATTCGATTACCATTACGATAGTTTATCATGCCAGCGTGGGATAGACGACGTCTTCCCGTTAGAATGAGATAGGATCTTCCCGGATAAAAAAAAAACATTTATTTATGCAATTCTAGACAATACTATGTATATTAAGTATGTATTTACAAACAAAAAGTATTTAAGTATATATTTATCCGTTATCAAGTTTTCCATGATACAGTTTCTTAATAAAATTAAAATGGGCTTAGATAATTGGTGTGAATGTAAGAAGTTATTTATTTATTTAATATATGTCTGTGCCAAATGTCAGCCAGATTCGTTATATTATCCGTTTGGCATAGTGATTAATTAAGCATTTTGCAGTACAAAATCAGCTGTCAGAATGGACTATCAGCAGTCAGCAGCAAGAAAAATTGTCCAGCTCCAAAGATGACCACAACGGTTTGTAGCACTTTACTGTGTTACTCTACCCGCATGTCATCAGGCTTAATTCAAACGGCCGAAGTCGCGTGCGTAGCCCTAGTTTAAAATAATCGTCGATCATTGTATTTTGAATCCAATCCATTTGAAGGATTATTCCGACCGATCGGATGTCGGACGTCGTCGGCCGGTTGGACCTATTACGCTGCTGGAGCCTTGCCAAGCGATCAGTAATGCCTATCAGAATCTCATAGTATTGTTATTTAAATGTTCCGATGTGTGGTAACTAACTTAGCACAGTGATAAGCGCATCGGCCTGCGATCGTTGGGGTTAAACAGCTTTCGCAATGGTCGGTCACGGGGTGGTTGACTAAAAAATTTTTAGACTTTGTCATTTAGAAATTACGTATCTTTCTGCTGGTGAAAGTATTCTCGAAATAGGTTCAGTAGTTCCAGAAATTACCTCAAACATCAAATCAAATTTTACCTTAATTTATCTTACAATCCATAATTTAGCAATTAAGGTCCTACTTAACAAATGCAATATAAATAAAACAATTGCATTACTACTAATAAGTTAGTTTTTTATAAAACCATAAGTTAGACAGCGATACAAAAATATCATGCATTGTTTTCTTCAATCTTCCGAAAGCGCCATCTGTGAAGCAACTCTGGTAACTTCTCAAGCTACGACACGTCTACGACCTTGCTACAGATTCGTAGTCGCTCGTAGCACCGTAGCGCCACGGACATGTTTTGGAACTAACTCGTAACGTTTCTTAAAATGCCTTGTGTTTTCATCGTATGTACGAATTGGCCGAGACACAGTAATGTGGCCGAGATTTGCAATAAATATGCATTTTAATTATTGATTTGAGTGTTAATAAAATAAGGGTTGAGTTTGAGAGTTAAAGATCTGAAGTAAAAGATAAAAGTTTAAATAGTTATCTAAAAATACTAGCTGCACTTTAGGGTCCTAACTGCGTGGTAAGCGTACCCATGGGAATATCTGGATAAAATAGCCTAACGCCCGAATTCTCGTACGCAAATCATCTTTGGGAGCGTCTCAAACATCATGGCATCTCTTTCATACGTTTGACATTTAAAGTGACAGGACGATGTGTGAGACGCTCCCAAAGATAAGTAACGTACGAGTATTCGGGCATAAGACTCTTCAGAAAATTGAAAATGTCTAGTAAATGAATTTTTTAAATTGGTTCAGTTTTAAATATACTTACGAGTATGTATGTATTACAGATTTAGTTACAATATTCTTCCACAAATCGGATGTGAAACTAAATGGAAAGTATCTGAATCCTAATAGTATATTATGATACAAGTGTGCTTAGGTTGCTCATTATACACGAGGCTGAGGGTTGCAGCCCGAGCCGCAGGCGAGGGCGTAAATCAGCCGAGTGTCTAATGAGTAAGTTGCTCACGAGTTTCATACGCACTTTTTCAACACACTTGCGAGGAAAAACAAACATTTATTGAATACATAACATAATTATAACTTAATATTAGCTAAGGGAAAAAGCGCGCAAGTTTTTTTTTTTGAACGCGCCAAATGTAAGGTGATTGATTAGGTACATACAGCCATACAGCCTACTTCAAAATAATTATAATAATAGTGATAAAAAAGCAAATGTTTTTTATCAAATTATTTTGAATTATAAAATATAATTTGATAATAATATACTTGGTTATGTTTTTTGTCTTAATTAGGGACACATTTATTTATTCTCAAAACGAAGTCAAAATGTAAATGGATTTTCAGCCGTATAAAACCTCTTTGTTGTTACAAAAAAAGAACTGTATCTATTACCCGCTGAAATTGAAAATGCTCTGTTGACTCGCATATAACTTGCAGTTAGGTACTAACTTAACTTTGTAGGGATACTGTATTACCCGGTTAAATTGAAAAGTCTCTGTTTACTCGCATATAATTTGCAGTTAGGTACTTACTTAACTTTGTAGGGATAATTCTATTACGCAACTAGTACTGTAATATTATTATGCACGCGTGGGTTATAGTTCGGTTTATGGCCCTAAGATCGATGTAATAAGGCTCACTTTATGAGCAAGTGTGTTGAAAATATTTTTCTCAGCTTAAAAACAAATATTCAGCAAGCGAAATTCAATATTGACAATAGAAATTGTATTTCCCCGACGATATTTTACAGTGAAATAAAAAGTTCAAGGAATTAGCGTTTATTTACTCACCCTTTATTGCTGTTAAGTGTTTATTTGCATTTTACGTTCAAAACAGGTTATCGCTCAGTTTGTTTAATTGAAAGAATTGAGTGTTGTTTTTTTGGAATGGGAGTTTTTCATTAAGTTTTAGTTTTGTTTGACATAATTTATAAAATACAATTACAAGTCAACACAGACGGCATATAGAAAACAAACAAAAGGTGGCCTAATTGCCTTATGGCAATCTCCTTCGGGCAACCATGGGTGAAAGAAGAAATAAATAAATGGTTTTTTAGTCTACAAAAGACTAATTCGCGAAATGACTACATAGTTTTAAATGACCATTCTTGAAATGTATAATTATTAAAATGACCGATTCTACAAATGAACGGTTTTACTATTGACCGAATCTACAAATGATTGATTTTTTTATGGTATGAAAACAGTACTTTGATTAAGAAATTTGGCAATACGGTTAAAAAAATGAAATGTAAGGAATACTGAATAAATAAAAAATAAAAAATATTTTTATTCAACTTGACTTAATAAATAAGCTCTTTTGAATAGTCAATATTTTCCTACCACCCGTTCAAGACTTGTTTAACGAAAAGAACAGTCGTAATGAACTTTAATTGGAGTAACGGTATTTACAATTATTTACTTCAAACTTTTTTTTATTAAGTAAATGTTACATCAATATTAAAATCGGTTGCAGAATAATACTTGTACATTTCGGTAATTGGTAGGTATTTGTAGACAATGCGTAGTCATTTCGAAAATAAGTAATTAGTAGAGTAAACGAAATAACTAGGACAGTAGGGGAAAAGATGGCTAAACAAGATAGGATAAAGTGTGTACTAAAAATATGTATTGGGAAAAAGATAACAATAAATAAAAAATACATAAATAAGCAGAGGAAATGCCTAAGTACTTGATTATCAAAGGATTTTACAGTCCGAGCCTTTCTGATACTCTCAGGAAGTGCGTTTCACAGACGAACTGCATGGAAATGGACAGTGCAGGAATAGGAAAGTAATCAGAGGAGTGACGTGGGATTTCAAGGACAAGGTCAAAGGAAGACCGCAAGGTGCAATGTGCTGAAGAAGGTCTTATAATAACAGCACTGCGAATGCAGATAAGTAAATCGCAATTAAGTAAGCAGTTTTCGTTCTTCACACAAGATAAATAGATTGAGGAGGATAGAGTTTAACTGAAAAAAAAACTAATAGCATTAAAAATGCAAAATCATAATAAAGTTTCAGTATTTTACACAAGGCGTAGGGGACAGATAGAGCAATAAACCAAGATAATTATGCGTTTTATTACCCTAGCGCCGTATGTCGTTGGCCGTTATAAGTTATCGCTGCTATAATGTCCTTATTATTTTAACAGTGACTTGTAATTATATGCTTTATCGTCATAAAAATTTAAATTTAAATTTAAATCTCAATATTTTGTTGATAAACACTTTTTATTTTGCGATTTTGCTCGCAATTACTTTTTCTAGTTTGCTAAAAGGTAGCTAAAAGTGTTCAAAGTGTGTTCAATACATCATATCATAATTGGAAGGCAAACTGTGATTCAGCCGTAAACATACATACCTACAGAGCTCTGCTCAGCGCAGCTCCACTCCTGTGAACGTAATACTCTCACATCAACATTATATAAAATATACCTAATCTATAATAAAGCTACTACTAGAGTGCGGCTAACGAGACGTGACCAACGAAAACGGCGGCAAATTAAAAAAATCTTAAGCAGATAATCTATATATATAAAATTCAAAGTCCTGACTGACTGACTGACTGACTGACTGAGATATCAACGCATAGCCCAAACCGCTGAACCTAGAGACTTCAAATTTTGCACATAGGTACGTTATACAGTGTAGGCATCCACTAAGAAAGGATTTTTGGAAATTCCACCCCTAAGGGGGTGAAATAGGAGATGAATGTTTGTATGAAAGTCCGTCAGTTTTGAAGTTAGGATCTTCAAATTTTGTATTTAGGCTGGCAATTGAAAATTAATATTTACCTGTGTCAGCGTTTTTGACAATTCCACCCCCGAAGGGGTGAAAAGGGGGATGAAATGTTGTATCTGGAAAGTCCTTCAATAAATTTATTATTTAGGCTTATGGTCGGAAAGTAAAACAAATAAGCAAACACATATTTCGTATTTTTCCGAAAATCAACCCCTTAGAGGTTAAATGGGATAAATAAACCTAAAAATCGATATGGATGTCGTTATTGAGGTTTTATGGGATGATGATTGCAAAAATGGCATTTATTTTGATGTTTAACACGCTGAACATGATTCAACCCCTAAAAGGTTGAAAAAGGGGTGAAATTTTGAATGAAAAATTAGGGGTAAAATAGAAATTTCAACTTGAAACTTTTTAAGCATACTTCTTAAAACAAATAGGCAACCCATTTCGTAATTTTCCCAAAATCAAACCCAGGGGGTAAAAAAGGGAGATGAATATGTGTATGAGAGTCCGTCAGTTTTGAAGTTCATCATCATCAGCCATTTAATGTCCCCACTGCTGGGGCACTGGCCTTCCTTATGGATGAATAAGGAGAATGAGCCGTGACCCACCACGCGGGCTCAGTGCGGATTGGTGGGTATTAACGACTGCAAGTGCAGCCGGGACCAACGGCTTAACGTGCCTTCCGAAGCACGGAGGAGCTCGAGATGAAAAGTTTTTGGTCACCCATCCCGTGACCGACCATTGCGAACGTTGCTTAACCTCAACGATCGCAAGCCAAGCGCGCTATGCACTGCGCCACGGGCTCCTCTTTGGTTTTGAAGTTAGGATCTTCAAATTTTGCATTTAGGTCAAAGTCAAAGTCAAAGTCAAAAAAAAAAAATATTCATATAGATTAAATAAAATTAATGCTTATGAATCGTCCAACATTTTTTTACCTACCACCTGTTATGGACATCTTTTAACTGTCAAGAAAAACAGGCGAAAAAAACTCATCAGCTTTAACAGACACGTAAAACTTTATATTTAGTTAAAAACTTTAACTTTAACGTAAAACTTTAACTTTATTTTTACTTTTGTATTTAGGCTGGCAATTGAAAATTAATATTTTCCTGTGTCAGTGTTTTTGATAACTCCACCCCCGAAGGGGTGAAAAGGAGGATGAAATGTTGTATCTGGAAAGTCCTTCATTTAATTTATTATTTAGGCTTATGGTCGGAAAGTAAAACAAATAAGCAAACACATATTTCGTATTTTTTCGAAAATCAACCCCTTAGAGGTTAAATGGGATAAATAAATTTAAACATCGATATGGATGTCGTTATTGAGGTTTTATGGGATGACCATTGCAAAAATGGCATTTATTTTGATGTTTAACACGCTGAACATGATTCAACACCTAATAGGTTGATATAGGGGTGAAATTTTGAATGAAAAATCAGGGGGTAAAATAGACACTTCAACTTGAAACTTTGTAGGCTTACTTCTTAAAACAAATAGGCAACCCATTTCGTAGTTTTCCGAAAATCAAACCCAGGGGGTAAAAATAGGGTATAGAAACCTAAATCATCCTAAGTACCCTAAAAGTTCTTGGTACCTAAGCTATTCAGAACTAACTTTTTAATTGTGAAACAGACACTTATTATTTGCTAGCTTCCGCCCACGACTTCGTCCGCGTCGACATTCGAGAAAATACTTAGGGGACCAATAACCAGGATAAAAAGTACCAAGCGAGCAGCCCGCTGCACGTGGCAAGGTTCTGCCTCGCGCGAGGCTGCTCGCTTGGTGACGGAGGACCCGCCTAATCACGTAAAAACGGCTGATCGGATTTTTATGCAATTAAAACAAAGAATACTTTTTATCCTGGTTATTGGTCCCCTAAGTATTTTCTCGAATGTCCACGCGGACGAAGTCGCGGGCGGAAGCTAGTACTCAATATAATAAGAAACAACGAGTTTGATAATTGGTTATTTACGGACATTGAATAAAATTAAATAACTGGTATTATTCTTCGGTAATGTGCTTGTTAACTTTTGCCTTTCTACTGAAACTACTGACATAACAATATGCTAATATAGTTAATAGCCATACTAATATTATAAATGTGACAGAGTGTTTATTTCTTTGTTTGTCTGTCTTTCACGTCAAAACGGAACAACGGATCAACGTGATTTTTGGTATGGGGGTAGTTTACGAGCTGGAGAGTGACATAGGCTACTTTTTATCCAGGAAAATTATAAAATAAAAATGGTAATTTTGTATAGAAAACCGTTAAACTGTCATACTTCACACAACTGTCATTTCTTAGCCGCTTCCAGAAGAAGGTATGTCAAACAGTATGTAATCACTGACATTTTTGCCGCTTAGGATTTTTTTTTAATAAGTGACATTGTGTCAGGCGTGTGATACGAAGTTCGTGTCCAATAAAATTTATATGGCACGTATTTTATTCCGGAAAATTATAAAATAAAAATGGGTATTTTGTATAGAAAATTGTTGAACTATAGTCGTTCTATAAAAAACAGTAATTGCTTCCATGGCTGCTTGCAAATAGTAAATTGTAATCATTACTATCGACGTTTTAGCCACTTTTGATTATTCTAATTTAAGTGACATTCAGTGTTAGGCAGTGTTTTAAACTTCATCGCGATTATTTATTTTTATCTGTCTATCTTTATAAGATGTTGGTGTTCACCGGATTCATTCTAATTCATATGACAACTAGCTTTCCGCTCGCGGCTTCATCCGCGTGGACTACACGACGTTATCCCGCACGAGTGTGATGTTTTTCCGGAATAAAAAGTAGCTTATGTTCCACTCCAGGCTACAAAGTATCTGTATCCCAAATTTCAGCCAAATCCGTTCAGCTGTTTTGGCGTGATTGAGTTACAAACATCTAAACTTTCACATTTATAATATTTGTAGGAAACAACGTTTGCCGGGTCAAATATTTGAAATATAAAAAAATTTACCGTCCTGTATCTGCAAGTATCAATAACGTTTGTTGGCGCCTGACAAAAATTATTTTTACTTTTGCATTTGCAAAAAAATTGCATTGCATTCACAATGCAATTTTTTTATTGAAATATATTGTTTAAAACTGCCTTTGAATAAATTTAA
Source organism: Crambus lathoniellus (assembly GCA_949710035.1). Taxonomy (NCBI): domain Eukaryota; kingdom Metazoa; phylum Arthropoda; class Insecta; order Lepidoptera; family Crambidae; genus Crambus; species Crambus lathoniellus. Next base: position 17,070,936 of record OX453317.1, on the reverse strand, counting down.
AAAAACATGTTAAAAAGACGCTCTTAAGCAAAGGCTATTACAAAGTAGAAGATTATCTATATGATCGCAACGCATGGCTGTCATAATTATAGTAACACTAACGATGTATAAAAGGAAAATATTCCTATACTTACATAAGTATGAGAAAACTTTCCTTCAGCATGCTTCCTGTATAAATTTTATTATTGTACCATTTTGTCTAGCAACGACATAATTATTTTGTAAATGCGTTACTTCTGATAAAGCTGATGAGTTTTTTTCGCCTGTTTTTCTTGTCAGTTAAAAGAGCTCCATAAATCTATAATTATGAATAAACATTTTTGACTTTGCCTAAAATACGTAAAATGAGCTACTAACAGTGGGATACAGTTAATCCAAGTGTCCGAATAAAATACTAGATCGTCCGAAAAGAATACTAAGTTAGCGACAGAAACACTGAGTGAGTGAATCAACAATCGCCCAAATAAAAATTTGTCCTCTTAATAATATTGTCAACAACTTTCATATTTTTTGGCTTTCTAGTAGTTCCCATTTGAATGTATGAATCCAGACACCCAAACATAGCCGCAAGCGATTTTACGTGCACACATGCTTAAGTGTCGTTTCTTTTCGCATAAGTGTATATATTCTTTGGTACGGGGGCGATTCTCAAATGTATTGATATATATCTAACTCGACATAAGTCAAATTCGAATACTAATCTTTTCCATAAGATTTTGAATAAAAAATGTACTGTAACTAGCGCTAAAAACGTCCCAGTTGCGCGCAGTACTGAAAAGTCACAAAAATGTCTAAAAATACAACTTTACGCGCGATAATGTAACGGATGAGTTTTTTTTTTGGGCATAGGCATTTCTTTAATGTGTCTACGAAAATTCTGTTTCAATTAACATTCGCCATTTTATTTCGACAGTACGCGCCATATAACTTGGTGTGTGTCAATCACAGAACACGGAAAGATGTGGTGTCAATATCTGGAAGTAAAATTATGTCATGGGAATAAGGCTTATTTTTCCGACCAACCGCGACGATCAGGGTGCCTACCATCAACTCTTAATGCGGTTTTGTTTAGGAACCTAAACTGATCTGCTTCGCTTATTCGTACCACGATAGCTTAATATCAATGACAGCGATTCAGTGATCATTCAATGACATTTCACAGCCGCTGAGCTGTCATCAACTCTTATTTGACGTATAACTTGGCCAAGCTAACATGTCACCTGCAGGTTATACTCGTCCCTTTCACTCTCCTGGCATGACAGACTCGAGTGAAAGAGACGGGTAGAAGAAATAAGGACACAAATCGTTCGGTCATTCACATTTAGCAATTCATTTGCGATCCAGTTTTTAGAAGGTCATGGTACGAAAGAAAGCAATTCATTTTAGGAACCTATTCTGCATCGCGCTATTTTTGAATCGCTGTCTTAAAGTTGATGGTATGCACCCAGCGCCCTCTGACAAATGCCAAGTTATGTGGCGCGGACTATATCTAATTCGATATCATATCAAAGGTGCGAGAATTGCCCCCACAGTTTGTTTAACATGACAGTTCGGAAATGTTGTCACATGAAGAATTTGTAAAAATGCCTTGTGCCAAGACTCGGCAGCCAGACAGTAGCAGCTAAGTTGGAACTATGTAACTAAAGAACAAGTCAAAAGAACCAAGACATATCTTCAATTTGTGGCTAATGAAAATTCAATAGATTTTAAGTCGATTTAATTCAATACGACTGCATTTAGAGCAAGTCTACAGCTCTCAGTTAATGGGTGGATTTTATGAATTTTAATTAGACAGTTTTGAATGGGCAATGTTCTGACTCGTAATTGGTGCGAATCTAAAGCTGGCCATTCACGGGCACAGAGACGAGTTCGAAACGGGTTCGTACCGTTTCTGTAAAACGGATAGAAGTTTATAATGGAGTCTGTAAGCGGCTTAGGCGACATGAGCGGAGTACTAATCAGAAAGTCATTATAGATTATACTTAGGATGAGGATTTGTCCTTTTTTGGCTTCATGTATTTCGTAAAATAGTGTTTTATACCGAAAAAGCCACATTTAGAAATACTCGGACATAAATTCTTGGCAATTTAGTTTATTGCTGTTTTTAAAATGTAAGTGGAAAATCAACTTTTGCATTTTTGGAAACGGTATAACTGCAACTTTAAAAATTAATCCATAAAAATTGATTGTTGGAAAAAGAAAAAGACACGAATGATTTTAAGTTATTTTTATGCATTCACAGTGATATTCTGTAAGTATTGGAAATTATAAAATAGGATAAAAAACGATTGAAATCTTACTATGAGGCTGTGTAGTAAATTAATGCCCGAATACTCGTACGCTACTTACCTTTGGGAGCGTCTCACACATCGCCCTGTCACTTTAAATGTCAAACGTATGAAAGAGATGCCATGATGTTTGAGACGCTCCCAAAGATGATTTGCGTACGAGAATTCGGGCGTAATTCTATTAAAAAATTTACGAGGAGCCCGTGAGGAGAAGTTAGCGCGCTCGGCCTGCAATCGTTTTAGTTAAGCAACTTTCGCAATGGTCGGTCACGGGATGCGTGACAAAAATTTGTTATCTAGACTAGAGCTAGTGCCTCCGTGCTTCGGAAGGCACGTCAAGCTATTGGTCCCGGCTGCGTTTGCAGTCGTTAATTAATACACACCAATCCGAATTGGATCCGCGTGGTGGGTCATGGTTTATTCTCCTTACCCATGCATAAGCCACTCATCACTCGCCACTGTATCGTATGTGTCATACATATAACTCCATCAGAGTCAATTTTGATATTTATAATGGTTCTGTGGCCTCGGCAAAGAAGGCCATAAAAAATATTTTCTCATAAAACTTTTAGGTTAGTACTGTTACTTTTATTTTGTATTTAATGTTAAGTTAGTAAGGAATTTTATGCTTGTTTTAGTTATAGTTATAGCGTACTTCCCGAGCCGGAAATAGTCCGTGTTTGTTATTATAATCTACTTTACGCATGTTGTGCCTGCATCAAGTAGGTTTCAATGTAGTACAATAAGCTATGAATGTTTTTTTCTCAGCCGTTTCTGTGATCATTGTAAACCAGTTTTGTGAGCCTAATAAAAAAAAAAAGGAAGGCCTATGCCCCAACAGTGGGGACTTATAAATGGATTATGACAATGGCATTTTTTTAAATAAAAAGTAGTCTAATGTTTTTGATTTACCCATATCCAAGCTTTGCCTACTTTTGATTATTCCGACATCTATATCAAAACTATAGATAAACGTTATTCAATCAATTTAATGTTCTAATTTATATTCAGGAGACGCGGCAGTGGAATGGCGATGGATGGTAACGTCTCTATGGATGGTTTACCGACTTATTACCATAATAATCTATGGCTTATATTGACAGTACCTTAGTATGCCTTTGTTTACCTCCTATCTACAAGTTCTAAAGGGCTGCGTACACGGGCAAGTTTTTTGGCAATAATGGGCGATTTTCTGACAGCTTAAATTAAAAACGAAAAACTTGGTTCATAAAATCGCGATTGAAGCTTGACTTGATCGACCGATGAAAAAATCGGTCAGTTGAAAAATGGAAAATGAAGTATTCAGAAAAAATCGACCCGTCTCACAACCAGCTCCGATGGGACGGGTCGATTTTTTCTGAATACTTCATTTTCCATTTTTCAACCATAAAAATTGCATTGTGAATGCAAAAAAGTAAAACTTTAAATCGGTCAGTTTTTATATTGCTTTAGTAAGCTATTATACGCGCGTGTCAACGTAATGCCATATGAATTGTCAACCGTAATCCCAGAGGAATAAATAAGTAACTTATTCTTATGGTAATGTCTATGTTGTAACTGACCGATTTTTTGATCGGCCGATGAAGTTAAGCTTCCATGCGTTTGAGCCCTTAAAGCCGAGCCTTTCTAAAGCCTATAGGTAAAGTTAAAATGTGCTTTTTCCTCAATCAACCAAAAAAATAAATAAGTAAGTAGCAGGATCACCCCTTGTGAAAATGTTCATTTTATTATTTTTGGAAAAGCTATGAAATGAATATTACTCAACTATACAAGAGTTCGACATGAACTCGTCTTTTACAAGGCGCCATCTATGGAGTTCATCGTCTGGAACTATTTTTCCTTATCAAATTATTTTTGGAAAATAGCCCATTGCCTGGCAACTGTAATAATATCAATCTCTAGAGCAATTAAGTGGTATCGTGTGGCCGTATCCCAGCAACGGGTTGCTACATTTTGACATTTTGCCATCACCCTTAATTGTTTGATGTGGTCGTGACGTCATGTTTGGTAGGAATTGACAGGAATTGCGCAATTTAACAATTTAGTTACCCATGTGAGCGCGCCTACAGAAATCCTTTGATGGTTGGGCGACAGATTAAAACAATGGAAGGCCCGCGTTGCACGAAGAAACCAAAGATCTGAGGATTCAATTGTTTAAATAAGTAGAACAATTACTGTTTTTACCTTTTTTAAATCCACTATGCAATTATTTTCATTGTTGAAAATGAGGTAAGTATTAAAAAATCGATCCGTCGCAGAAGCGTGTAATTATAATGGGTAATTAAAAATGAAGTATGTATTTAAAAAAAAACGACCCGTCTCACAACTAGCTCCGATGGGTTTCGAACCCACGACCTTTCACTGTCCAGTGAATGCTCTTAGGTGTTGGATAAATTCGTTGCTTTTCCTAACACCTTCGTAGCTAAGTGGTTAGAGCATTCACCCGGACGGTAAAAGGTCGTGGGTTCGAGTCCCATACGTAGAATATTTTAAATTAACTATTAACAAACTAGTGACTCTCCGCGGTTTCACCCGCGTGGTACTCATTCCCGTGGGAATATCGGGATAAAATATAGCCTATGTTACTCAGGAAGAATGTATCTTTCGTATAGTGAAAGATTTATTAATAAGTTTTTAGTAAAAATTTCATTTTTATGACAAGCTTTTTTGCTGACTGTACTTTAATATTGTATTGTCATATAAACCAAAAATGCTTACAAAATTTCAGCTCTATCGGACAATGGGAAGTGGGTCAAATTAAGCTTGCAAGATTTGACCCGAACGGACATACATGCATACATACATACATACACTGCAAGTTAAATAAAAGCTTGTAAAATCGGTTCAGTGTTATGGCGATTGGAAACAACGACTGTCACTACTTATACCATATTCAACCAGGCACACCAGATAAATAGAAAAGTTCGTTTTCTACGTTTACAGACCGGGAACCACTCCGGGATCCCGGGACCTCGGTGATAGCGGCACTCTGAAAACCTTTTCACCGCTTCCGTGGTCTAGTGATACACACCACCGGTATCAGATCCAGAGGTCCCGGGTTCCATTCTTATCGGAGGTAAGTACATATTGTATTCGGATTGGTTGGTGATAGGGCTTGTTCAAAGTCCGCCTGGCTAGCTACCACCAACTTATCTAAGTCTGACGTCATAACAACGATGTTTTCAGCATTGCTGTGTTCCGGCAGTTAGTTATGATAGCCACTTCCTCAGTGGTGGAGGTTTCCGGGAATGCTTCCACCTTCAGCCTTATCATCACTTAAAATGGCCTCAATTCTGCTATTTTACCACAAATTGCTATGTCGCGGACATGCCAATGATTTGCCAACGCCATTGATCTAAAAACGGTATTCTACTAATTTTGAGAAAAAAGTCGTCAGCATATCGCTGGCACGTCGTCAGCATCGCATCGGCTTGGCATGAGTAGATTGAACTAGTGCATATAAAATTATACTTAACAACTGTACAAACAAGGGTCAATATTGTCTAATAATATCTACTTGCACCTTTGACAATTTTGACATCCATCTGTCTAGTTTTATATCAACATCAAGAAGCTTAAACAAAACTGGAGATTGCAGCCTGAGTAAGAAATCGGTAAAGTGCGAGTCGAACTCGCCCATTTATTTTATTTAATTTTTTTATAAATAAGGGTTGCATTGTAGGGTTCCGTGAATGGTACCCATGAAGAGTTCCGTACCTACTTAACGTACCGATTACTTACATCTAGCAAAAATACCACTACCATTTCTTGCTAACAAAAATGATTTTTTTGTCTTTGTTCAACTTTTGATGCTGGGGCCACACTATGCCGATGTCCAACTTCGCTTGGATTGTCGCGAGAATTATTGCGTTGAGTTTATCGCCATAGTGTGGCCGCACGATCACAAAAATTCTCGCGATAATCGCCACTCGAGCTATTGGCATATAAGGCATTACGGCGCGGTGCGGTGGCGGCGTACTGAATGCCGTATTAAAATTTTCGCTTTGATTATCGCGATAACGTGGCTACACTTGTTGGAATTTGGCATATCCCGATGTCTTTTGGCGTATTCCCATAGTGTGGCCGCAGCATAACGGTTGCAATATTGACAGAATGCCACCCGACTTTACGAGAGTTGGTTTCAATTACTATTTCAGTAAATTTATGCACAAAAGTACATTTATTTTGAATGACCTTTGACCTTGAATGACGTCACGCATGGGTGTCTAGTAGTAATAGCAGTACGTTTTTTTAAAAGTTACTTAGTTCTTCCTCTTCGTCGTCGTCCTCTGCCTTACTTTATATCCAGCATAGCTAGAGCCCTTCTCACAAAATGTAACTTTCGTCGAGTCTCATCATTACATGGCCGTTGCATACGTTCCTCCACTATCTTGCAAGTATCGATATTATACTCATGAGTAGTATCGCAACAAAGGTCATCGATACCGGTATCGTACTCGCATCAAAAGTATCGAGTACTTTTTGAACCCATAGGATTCTAATTCTTTGCTGTGGGCCCCTTCAGGCTGGGGGAGTACCGCGCAAAGTATCGACTATAGATGCGAAGCTGGCTATTAACGAAAATTAGCAACCGTTATTGACGGCTATTTTAGTTATAAATTTGATTTAATTGATTGTAAATAAAGTATTCTTCCGCCTCGCCTCTCTCTTCTCATTTGAGTACGTTATATCGATAATGTCGATCCATAATAATAATTTTCAGAAATAATAAGAAATAAGAATAAAAATGACAATATCTCGAAAACGGTGTTTCATAGCTAAAATCTAACGAAAATCGTATTACAACTAAAGCGGGTTCACAGAATACATCTACCTACTAAGTTTCAAGTGTCTAGTCTTAATAGTTTTGGTTGTGACATACGGACGGACAGACAGATTTGACGAATCTATAAGGGTTTAGATTTTTGCCTTTCGTCTATGGAACCCTAATAACTAGTAAAAGTGCAATCTCTTTTTAGATCAAAGTCGGATAATCTAACCGTTATTACCGTTTTTCGGTTAATAATAGTAAATAACGGGTTATTTTTACACATAAACTACTAAAAATGTATCGAGTATGGTGAAAAGTGTCGATTCTTACTCGGTATCTTAATGAAAAGTAGAAATCGAGTACTAAATTACTCGGTATCGTAACCAAAGTATCGAGTATACTAGTATAGGTATCGATACTTTTTGCGGATCTCTATCTCCAGTTTGGTTCTAAGCAAGCTTCTTGATCGATCGATCGATAATTCAAACAAAACTTTTTATTACATATTACCAACAAAGGCCTATTTTATTTATTACGAAGTTTGATTCAGATGGTGTTCTCTATGAGGAGCCCGTGGCGTAGTGACTGAAGATGATGATGATGATGAATGCTTCTTCCCTCTTGTCGGAAATAAACGGAGATTTGATTTCCGCGATATCTTTTATTACCTACGTTTTCACTAAAGCGGAACGTTTTTATAAACTCCGTGTCCGACAAAACAACTATCTTCATCTTAAAATGTGATGCTACATTGTTGTAATCACTTTTATCGGAGAATTTATACGAGAAAACGATGAAAAAACGTATGGCTGCACAATTGCTTCTCAATGGCCAATTTTGACAGATATCGCGATGCCAACGCTATCGGCACAAACGTCAAATAAGAGCAGAATACCTATTTATGTTGCCGTGCTGCCGCTATTGTAACGCCATTGGTTAGTAGAATTCCGAAATGTATCAATAGCGGCTGATCCAGCCGCTATTCAACTTTTTGACAGGAGCAGAATACCAAAAGTGTCATTTTAAGCTATCGCCATGCTAACGACTTGCAATTGAACTGCATTGCACTTAGCAGAATTGAGACCCAGGTGTGATGAAGGCTAAGTGCTACCGGTGGACGCCATTCGACCACGAAGGTTGACAATTATATTACATAAAAAAAACTTTTGGTTTTTTTCATTGTACCTCAATTCCACCGGAAAAAGAACTCATTCCTTTGTCAAGAGGACGTTGTATTTCGGCGCCGGTTCCTAAATAATTATGGTAATGGTTTTCCGAAGGGCGCGTATGAACAACAGGCCGGATATCTATTTAATTGAGGACTCTTGTAATGTGAAACTGTTTTTTAAATTAACAGGCAACAATGGATGTTGCTTCAAAATAAAAATAAATAGGTATTGTGTAGTACCTACACACAGTTTATTTTTGAGTAGTTTAAACATTTCAGGGGATAGCTCTTTTACCATGAAGCCATCTATAAAATCGTGAATATTGCACACATTTTGGTCGAGACGGTTTTGTGATTTTCTTTGAAACAGCAGTTTTTTTTTTGCTGGAGCCATATCCTATTGATGAACACTTTCATCTCCTTAAATGTAGGTAGGTACTTGCACTTATATGACCTCTATCACAGAGGCCAGTGCACTGTATGTCATACCTACCACAATGTCGAATGACTTTTGTGACACAAGGTTTTTTCAGAAAGCTTCAATGCGACAAAGTTCTATGTTGTATACATATTATTGCCCGTGCCTGTACATAGTGAGCTAAGGGGACTTTTGACGCAAAAGTGCAGTATTCATATTTGTGCTTGCTGAGCATCGGCTCCTCAGAATAAACTCCACTCGACAAACATTCATGTATTGAAGACTTTAATTTAGTATAAGATTTTAAACTTTCGCGTTCCATTACATATAAAAACAAGAGTAACGGGATTCAACGCGACATTTATTATGTAGTACAAACATAACAGGGGTTAATAAGAATGAAAATGCCGTTTTTGTCTTTTGTACATATAACTTAACTAACTTTTATGAATTTTTACTTTTTTGCATTCACAATGCAATTTTTATGGTTGAAAAATGGAAAATGAAGTATTTTGAAAAAATCGACCCGTCTCACAACCAGCTCCGATGGGACTCGAACCCACGACCTTTCGCTATCCGGGCGACTGCTCTAACCACTGAGCTACGGAGTCGTTACGAGAAGCGTCGAATTTATCTAATACTTCTTACACGCTGAATAGCCAGCGTTAATTTCATCAATGTGAAGATATTACTACCCCCACACGCGAAAGAAATACCTTTCCAGATATTTGACAATCGCTAAAGAAGAAATTACTATGGCAAGTTATTTAAATTTTTACTTTTTTGCATTCACAATGCAATTTTTATGGTTGAAAAATGGAAAATGAAGTATTTTGAAAAAATCGACCCGTCTCACAACCAGCTCCGATGGGACTCGAACCCACGACCTTTCGCTATCCGGGCGACTGCTCTAACCACTGAGCTACGGAGTCGTTACGAGAAGCGTCGAATTTATCAAATACTTCTTACACGCTGAATAGCCAGCGTTCATTTCATCAATGTGAAGATATTACTACCCCCACACGCGAAAGAAATACCTTTCCAGATATTTGACAATCGGTAAAGAAGAAATTACTATGGCAAGTTATTTAAATTTTTACTTTTTTGCATTCACAATGCAATTTTTATGGTTGAAAAATGGAAAATGAAGTATTTTGAAAAAATCGACCCGTCTCACAACCAGCTCCGATGGGACTCGAACCCACGACCTTTCGCTATCCGGGCGACTGCTCTAACCACTGAGCTACGGAGTCGTTACGAGAAGCGTCGAATTTATCAAATACTTCTTACACGCTGAATAGCCAGCGTTAATTTCATAAATGTGAAGATATTACTACCCCCACACGCGAAAGAAATACCTTTCCAGATATTTGACAATCGCTAAAGAAGAAATTACTGTGGCAAGTTATTTAAATTTTTACTTTTTTGCATTCACAATGCAATTTTTATGGTTGAAAAATGGAAAATGAAGTATTTTGAAAAAATCGACCCGTCTCACAACCAGCTCCGATGGGACTCGAACCCACGACCTTTCGCTATCCGGGCGACTGCTCTAACCACTGAGCTACGGAGTCGTTACGAGAAGCGTCGAATTTATCAAATACTTCTTACACGCTGAATAGCCAGCGTTAATTTCATCAATGTGAAGATATTACTACCCCCACACGCGAAAGAAATACCTTTCCAGATATTTGACAATCGGTAAAGAAGAAATTACTATGGCAAGTTATTTAAATTTTTACTTTTTTGCATTCACAATGCAATTTTTATGGTTGAAAAATGGAAAATGAAGTTTTTTGAAAAAATCGACCCGTCTCACAACCAGCTCCGATGGGACTCGAACCCACGACCTTTCGCTATCCGGGCGACTGCTCTAACCACTGAGCTACGGAGTCGTTACGAGAAGCGTCGAATTTATCAAATACTTCTTACACGCTGAATAGCCAGCGTTAATTTCATAAATGTGAAGATATTACTACCCCCACACGCGAAAGAAATACCTTTCCAGATATTTGACAATCGCTAAAGAAGAAATTACTGTGGCAAGTTATTTAAATTTTTACTTTTTTGCATTCACAATGCAATTTTTATAGTTGAAAAATGGAAAATGAATGAATGAATTGCATTGTGAATGCAAAAAAGTAAAAATTTAAATAACTTGCCATAGTAATTTCTTCTTTAGCGATTGTCAAATATCTGGAAAGGTATTTCTTTCGCGTGTGGGGGTAGTAATATCTTCACATTGATGAAATTAACGCTGGCTATTCAGCGTGTAAGAAGTATTTGATAAATTCGACGCTTCTCGTAACGACTCCGTAGCTCAGTGGTTAGAGCAGTCGCCTGGATAGTGAAAGGTCGTGGGTTCGAGTCCCATCGGAGCTGGTTGTGAGACGGGTCGATTTTTTCAAAATACTTCATTTTCCATTTTTTAACTTTTATGATATTTGAAATACATAATTTCTTTAATATTGCGTTACATTAAGTTCGTATCGAGCAGCTTTTGATAATTTAATAACCACGATATTTGATTATTTACATAGAAAAAACTTATCTCGAAAGTTACGACTATTTTTGTTTCCAGAATTTCGTACTTTATTAGTTGTAACTTAGTGAAAATATTGTTTTTGCTCTCAACGAATAGGTATGTTATTTAGTAGTTAAAATGTCCATAAACACGTGTGTAAACTTTGTAAAGTCACATAATATTAGTCGTTGAATAAATTCCAAAAACTTTAGTATGGGTTTTTTTTTACAAAAATCTCCATACAAAAAGACAATTTGATACTTTAACCCCTAATATATACTTACAGCTTGACGTTTCAGCTGTGTTGCTACAACCGTGGTCACAAGCAGACTAGTCTGCTCGTCAAGCTGTAAGTACATAATATGTACTACATAATAAATGCGTTGAGCCCCTTTACTCTTGTTTAATTTAGGTACTACTTCTAAAGTCAATCAAAATCACCTATAATATAAATCCGTAAAGTTCCTAAGAATTCGCAAGCGACAGATACATTTAATGTCTGTTATATTCAATTACCTTTTCAGGCAATATAACAAAGTGAAAAAGCGTAAATGACATATACATGGTAGCGGCATTATTTAATTTCCCGGTAGCTATTCGCGACGCTATAAAAAGTTATATAATAAACTGAAAACTTCCTCAGCAGGATTTTTCTGTAAGTTACAAGAGCTATACGAGAAATAAAAGTATTTTTTAACAATTCAATACTATCTACTATTTTAATACTATAAAATTGTGAATGTGAGTTTGTTTGCTTGTCCGTCTTTCGCGACAAAACGGAGCAACGAACCTACGTGATTTTTCATATAGATATAGTTTGGGAGATATAGTTTGGGAGTTTGGGAGCTTTCATATAGATATAGAGTGACATTGGCTACTTTTATCCCGGAAAAATTATGTTCCCGCGGGGTAACTTTGTCTTCACGAACAAAGCGGCGGGCGAAAAACTTGTGTTTAAATAATCGTATTAGGTGAAACAACCGTCGTAGAGCATTGGGTTGTATTTTCAAAGTTGCTTATTTGAATCCCGTCCAAAAATCTATTTGAGGTTTTTTTTATTCAAATTTTTCTTGACAAACTGTCATTTGGTTATTTTAGGAACCCAAATTACGTTGTAATCTAGTGAATAGTGTTTGGTGCATTGACGTGTCTAAAATTAGTGTGATATTTCGTTAAAATAATTTTTATACTCATTTTTTCTCTTATAATAAAAATGGTAAAGATTAAAAAACAAAAAAAAAATCTTAAAATCACACCAATTATCTAGCGGATTCTAGCGGCTAGATAGCTCATAGTAAGTTTTTAAAACTTTAAAGTTTTTCATGCACACAAATATTTGTCTTGTTCGGTAATCGAACCCGAGACTTCTAGCGCAGAAGGGGTATCCGCACCCCTGCGCCAAACCGGTCGTCGAATCTTAACGCTATCTCTTTCGAATTATACCAACATACTAACATGGGTTTTTTATGTCGATCACATTTTTGCTTTTATGACGCATCCGCTTTAGACGCTGTATGTTTTAAAGAAGATGGCTTGCGTTGTTAAAGAATTACAAAGACGATGACTCATGAAGATGTTACTAAACAATTTCTTTGTAGCTTGCTTCAGAAAGGCACTTAAATTGATTTTTTTTTACTACAAAACTACGAGACTATAGCTTGTATAGACGACTACAATGGGATCCACATATTGAGGCCTTGTCGAGTAGACTCAGTTCAGCTGCTTTTGCAGTAAAAAAGATAAGGCTATTAACTGATATTGAAACGGCAAGACTTGTTTACTTTAGTTACTTTCATAATGTAATGTCCTATGGCGTGTTGTTGTGGGGCTCAGCAGCCAATATTGGAAATATTTTTGTACTTCAAAAAAGAGCGGTACGCGCCATTTACAGCCTCCGCCGCCGCGATTCATTAAAGGTTTTGTTTAAAAAAATTAATATACTAACCTTAGCAGGGCAATACATCTACGAGAATATATTATATGTTAGGAAACATCTTGACTCATTCACTAAGAATAGTGATATTCATAATTTTAACACAAGAAATAAAAATAAGCTTGCCGTTCCAAGATTTAGACTTGAAAAAAGTAGAGGCTCTTTTTTGGGAAAAGGCATAGCATTCTTTAATAAAGTTCCACAAGAAGTAATCGAGCTGCCTTTGAATAAATTTAAAAAACATGTTAAAAAGACGCTCTTAAGCAAAGGCTATTACAAAGTAGAAGATTATTTAAATGATCATAACGCATGGTTGTAATAATTATAGTAAGTAACACTAACAATGTATAAAAGGAAAATATTCCTATACTTAAGTATGTGAAAACTTTCCTTCAGCATTAGCTTTTTGTATAAATTTTATTATTGTACCATTTTGTCTAGCAACGACATAATTATTTTGTAAATGCGTTGCTTCTGTTAAAGCTGATGAGTTTTTTTCGCCTGTTTTTCTTGTCAGTTAAAAGATGTCCATAACAGGTGGTAGGTAAAAAAATGTTGGACGATTCATAAGCATTAATTTTATTTAATCTATATGAATAAAAATTTATTGACTTTGACTTTGACTTTGACTTTGACTTGTGTATCTCTGTCACCGTCAATTTTAAGAAAACAAAGGCGCACCTTTATAAATTTTTTTGTAATATCTATCCGGACGACGTTCCGTGGGCAGGCCCCCTACAATGTGGACCGACGGGTCCACCTTGTAGGTGGGGGACCACGGATCTGGTCAAGGTCGCGGGAAGCCGCTGGACGCGGGCCAAGCAGGACCGATCGTTGTGGAGATCCTTGGGGGAGGCCTATGCCCAACATTGGGCGTCGTTCGGCTGACATGATGACGATGATGATGATCTATCACATTCCCGCGGAATAACGTCGTCGTGTAGTTCACGCGGGCGAAGTCGCGGGCGGAAGGCTAGTAACATATATAAAATTAGAAGGTTTTAAAATTAAGCCGTATCCAAGAACAACAATCTGTTTTATAAGTCATTTAAGGCACTGGACTCAGTTGTATCCCCAATTAGTATGCACAGACATTCTCCAAGTGACCTCACGTCATTTTGTTTGTTAAGTAAACAAACGGATTTAGAAAACAAACATAGACCTTTAATGGATAAAGGAATCTCGGAAATAATGAAGCTTTCTACTGGTGAAAGAGTTTTTAAAATCGGTTTACTAGTTTTCGGGTCTAACCATTACAAACATACAAAAAAACAAATCTTTTGTCTTTACTAGATTAGTTTATATTTGTAATGATTAAAAGTAAAACCGCCTTCTAAAAAACCACATCAAAAAAGTAAGAAATAATTCCTCACCAAATAAATAACGTAAGTACTTTGAAGTCGGGCGGGTTTTAACAAAAACAACAAAAAATTGTACATGTTTCACGCCCGACTTCAAAGTACTTACGTTATTTATTTGGTGAGGAATTATTTCTTACTTTTTTGATGTGGTTTTTTAGAAGGCGGTTTTTTTTTTTATAAAAATAATTTTTATTTCACTCTTTTTAGTGCATCGTGTAGGCAATTTACGTGTTTTCTGGTAAATAGGTATGTGATCAAACTCAAAACCTCCTTTTTCGAAGTCGGTTAAAATACCTTGAGGTATCCCCTTATATACAAAACAAGAATCATCTAAATCGGTTTATAAACAAAGGAGTTATGCCTAAAGATACGTATTAAATTCACATAAAGTGGTAACGAAAACGACAGTATTTTCAAGATTTCCTGAAAACTACTGAACCGATTTCAAAATTTCAAAAAATGGGACCAACTTGGAAACCAACCTGATGTAATAACGTTTGAACCATTTCAATCGGTTCAGCCGTCTTCGAGTAATCGGTGGACATACAAAAAAAAAAAAAAAAAACATACATACAGACGAATAGAGAACCTCCTCCTTTTTGATTTAGAAGTCGGTTAAAAAGCAAGAAAAAGTTTAATAAATCAAGAACGTGACAAACGTCTGTCATGAGGGCTACACATACCAAATGGTTGCAATAAAAAAAAACTGGGGTATCATGGGTAAATTAACTTTTGTTGTGAATTTAATGGTAAATACGAATAATTACATCGCTGATTTTAATATTAAGTTGCAAAGATATGAACTAACGTAATATATTTTGTAATTTAACAATGAAAGCAGCGGTTTAAGTAGTTAACAACAATCGTAAAATGTCAGCAAACCAAAGTTATAATACCAATTGGTAATGGTTACTTTGAAACAAAATGTGATATTTTACGATGCCATTTATGGCGTGAATAAGTGTGAAAGGGTGCCTAAAAGGTTTTGAAATGTCAACCATTAACAATTTAAAGTTATTGTAATGTTACATTTCTCTGTATTTTATTTTCGTTCTTATATATTGTACTACTTAACGATCGCTTCAAATTTTAGCAACAAATAAATGTCCTTCTCGCTGAGAGACCTATGTGTGCCTATGTCTATGCCATATTGCATCGAAATTGATAAAACGACTAACAGGCTACGTATTAAACCCAGTACTTCTTTTGTCTAGCAACATCTTACAATAATTGTAAGTATGATATTAATATAATATATATATAATTATTATATTCATATCATAGTTTTGAAGACCTATAAGAAGTTTTATTCCCAAATACCTGAAATTCAATACCTAATAAATTCATACTAATAACATAAATGTAAAATTGTGTTAGTTTGTCCGTCTTTCATGCCTAAACGTAGCAGCAGATTGATTTGATTTTAGGTATGGGAATGGGGATAGTTTGAGAGCTGGAGAGTGACGTAGGCTACTTTTTATACCGGAAAGATATAACATTCCCGCGAGATAGCGTCGTGTAGTCCATACGGGTGAAGGCGCGGTTGGAAGGCTAGTATAATTTTATTAGATACGCGTTATCCCGGGGAAACGTGATATTTTTCCGAGTTAAATAGTAGCCTATGCTCCTCTCCAGGCTACAAAGTATCTGTGTCCCGAATTTCAGCCAAATCCGTTCAGCCTTTTTGGCATGATTGAGTAACAAACATCCAAACTTTCACATTTATAATATTAGTAGGATCTCATTTCGTTATCAGACTGTTTATCTAATGAAAACTCCCGGAAACTCTTCAAAGGACTCTAGCTAACAAAATTCTAAGAGGTACGTTCAGATTCCTCGAAGTTTGCAAATCATAAGATATGTTATCTGTACGAGACGCGGTTGACTTTGAGGGAAATGAGGGTTTTAATAATCTGCTTATGAGGGTACATGTTGTTTACCGTTCCTTAAACATGCGATTTGAGTTTTATTTGGAACTGGTAAATATTTTTTTTATTTTTTGTATTAAGAAAATTGCGGAACTTTTTTCGAGTTTTTTTTATACACAACGTGGTAGCACTTAGCCTTGATCACACCAGATGTTAATTGGTGATAAGACTGAAGGTGTAAGCGCCATAGTTCCGGAATCCTCAATCACTGAGGATCTGGCTATCTTATCTCTAACTGCCGGAACACAATTATGCTAAAAATATCATTGTTATGGCACCAAACTTAGATAAGGTATGATACATGCATATTATAAATTACTAGCTGACCCAGCGCGACTTCGTTCCCGTGGCCCTACCCCCAACTCCACCCTACCCTACCCGTACTCTACCCCTACCCTACCCCTACCCTACCCTACCCTACCCCTACCCCTACCCTACCCTACCCCTACCCTACCCCTACCCTACTCCTACCCTACCCCTACCCTACCACTACCCTACCCCTATATCCTTCCTTGGACTTCCACGAACATTTCAAGACCAAAATTAGCCAAATCGGTCCAGCCGTTTACGCGTGATGTCGTGACCAAGGGAAATAGGGATTCATTTTTATATATATAGATTATGTATCACTGCATCCGTTCGAAGCCGTATGCGAGTTGTTAGTCTATAATTATATTACACAGACAGATTTGATTATTTGTTTGTCTATAGTATAAAGAGGAAATATGTTTTTAAATCAAAAACTACTGGACAAATTTTAAAAATTCTTTTACCGTTTAAAAAGTAGGGTATATTCTTCATGAGTGACACAAGCTATGTTTTATCCCGATATTTCCACTGGAACGGGTGCCACATATAGGAAAAGGATTCCAGAAATACATTTATCTAGTTATTTCCTTTCGACATCTGCATCATATGTTTCGGTACTAAAATTTAATGAAACGCGAATACGTATTGGTCTTGGATGTCGGCCAAAGGGTGAAAAAAGGTTTACAACTGCAGACAAATGTTCTCATCGAAAATGTGGATTTCATTTTTTTGTTGCTGTTATCACGAAAAAGGTATAAGCAGACATTTAATTTTGTAAGCCATGTCCTTTTACGGATTAAAAAGCGCTTTGACAGGCGCAAACAACTCTTTGAGTCAATTAACTCGTAAAATAAAAAAGAAAACATTCCTAGTAATTTTTATTTTCTAACGTTTTAAGCATTTTCTACTTGACCAATAATAGTGTTCCCTATTTATACCTTAACAATTTCCAAGCCATAAGTAAAAAAAATCAGCGTAATCGATAAAAATGTCATGGCTATTTAATTCTGATTTAAGAACATTTGATATCGGAATTCAGACATTTCAAATATCTAATGAGTTTGATTCTAACTCATAACAAACATTTTTTCCATATATATTGAGTATGTTTTTATAAAAAGTATATAGTTAATTATATATTTATCCGTTATCTAGTTTCCATAGCACAGGTTCTAATGAAAACTACTTATGAGCTAGATAATTGGACAACTGTAAGATTGTTATTATAAAAATGTCGACGAGGAAGTAAAGTTATGTTACAAGATTTCCCTATTTCCATTCAGTAAGTTGTTCAAGCAAAGTTATTATAATAGCTAGTGTGCGCGTTTATCGTTCCACTACGAAGCTCGTATGCTACTTAGGGCTGTCGACAGAAACTATGAGATCATTAGTAATAGACACGGTAATTTTTATATCACCCCGGATAATTTTAGGAAATATTCTTCTCATGAAAACAAACAACTTTTATTGTAGGACCAAAACTGAAATCGCGAAAAAATACAGCTGTTCCATTCAAAAGTGCATAAATATGTAATCAAAATGTATGGAAAAGCTGATTTCTTTTCGCGATTTCAGTTTTGTTCCAATAATTAAAGTTGTTTGTTTTCACGAGTAGAATAATCCTTAAAATTATACGGGGTGATAAAAAGATTACCGTGTATATTAGATGATTAGACATGAGGGAGGGTCAGTTAAGCGATTCTGATGTCGAAGGTCGAGCAAAGTGGAGACATGAGACCAAAAAATCGGACCCCACCACCATATGTGCTATGGAAAAGAGTATTTATTAAATTATTGCGAGGATATTATAAATCCAGTACAAGTTATTCTTAGTTTAGAACTATTTGAAAATTCACAAAAATATTAATCCACGCTCGCTAGCCCTACAGTAAATCTGTTCAAAATTCATCTCATCACAAATTCAAGTTGAGAGCGGTTATAATGGCGTCACACACGAGGTTCCTTGCAGCCGCAAAGGAATGGAACTGCTCATTTCGCTCGTTTCGCTCATGAGAGTGACGCTTAAAAATGAATTGCCTCATCGTAAAAAGGCTGGAATTAAACGGTCAATATTTAATTACAGTGGTACAGTTACAATGTTATATGTTTTTTTTAAGTTTATTTATTATAACTAAGCCACTAGAACAAGATAGTTGTTCATAGAAAACTTCCTTTAATATTGATACTTTTTCTTTTGCCTATCTACATTAGAGTGCGCGTCAGATAAGTCTGCACGCGGTCAAAATCGAATACTAATCTTTTCCTTAAGCTTAGAACGAAAAATGTACTGTAACTAGCGCCAAAAACGCCCCAGTCGCGCGCAGAGTTATCTGACACCCACTCTACTTGCTCTTATAACTCTTGCGTTACTGACTGACTGACAGACAACGCACTGCCGAAACTACTAGAGTGCGAGCCAGATAAGTCTGCGCGCGGTCAAAATCGAATAGGTACTAATATTTTATCTTACAACTAAAAATATATTATGCTGAAACTAGCGCCAAAAATGGCCCAGTCGCGCGCAGAGTATCTGTCAATCACTGGGCGCAAGAAGCTGAAATTTGGCATAGGTATGTTCCTTGGGAAGTGTAGGGGAAAAATGAGGGAGGATTATTGGAAATTCCCCCTCCAAGGGGGTAAAAATAAGGGGGCCACCACGCAGACGAAGTCGCGAGCGGAGCGCTAGTTTGTCATAAATATCATCTAGTTTAATTATTTTTCACCTTACTAACACAGCTAGAGTGGTTATAATAGCATCACACACGAGGAAAATGAAGTACGTATTTACAAAAAATCGACCCGTCTCACAACTAGCTCCGATGGGATGGATGTCTTGTGAGACGGGTCGATTTTTTCTAAGTACTTCATTTTCCATTTTTCAACCATAAAAATTGCATTGTGAATGCAATAAAGTAAAAATTTAAATAAATCACACACGAGGTTCCGTGCAGGTCCCAGGAAGGAATGGAACTACTCATTGATGATACGGTTGTTAATAAAATTAATTACAGTTGTAATTTTATTGGTGTTTTAAAAGTTTTTTTATTCTCATTTAGCTACTAGCACAAGATATACCTACAGGATAAATTTTTCATCAGTGCACAAATTTTTAGGATCGACTCAGAATCGGTAAGTGAACAACTTTCTCCTAGAAACATGGGTCGAAATACGACAAAAAATATTTGACTTCCCATACTAAATCGATCACGTGATCAGTCCGATTTGTATGAAGAGTCAAAAATTTTTTGTCATCTAGCTTTTTCAGCTAGAGCAGTTTTAATGGTGGCACCGCACACGAGGAAAATCACAGGGCCTAGACAAGGGGCTTTCTGTTATTGTTGACGCCTGTAGAATATAAAGACAAATGTATGGGATTTACATAGCGATTGAAATGTCACGTGACCGCTAATGCCAATACAATCAGTCTTTCTCAAGGAATTTATAAGTACTACGTACAACAGGAAGGTGCACTCCGTATTTTTGTGTATTTAAAAATACACTTTAATTTTAAGAGATAAGGTTTATATTTCAATACAAAATGTCAACGGTCCAGCTGAGACCGCAAGAACGAGCCTTTGTGCGCATTAGGTCACTTTCGCAATTCGTCACATGAGATGTTTGTGAGGGTGTCCCTTTCTCTGAAATTGCCAGCACTCTTAAATAACAGGTTTAGTAGATTTATCACAGATTTATGGTTCACAACTTTCGTTATAAAATTTAAATTTCGTAAAATTTCCGCTTCGTATTACTTTTAGTCAATAGAAAACATCGCATATTAATTTAGGTATTACCGTATTAAGCATAAATATGTATTAGGTCGTATAAGTTTTTTATGGCTTATCCTAGAAAAGAATTTGAATGATAGATTTCAGAATGTTAAAGTGGCAACAGTACAAGCCGAATGACGTTTTTCGTCTTCGTTGTGTCAAGTTCGCAACTCGCTCGTCGTCGCCCGCCGCCCGTCGCGCATGTTCGTGGCCGCCGTAATGGAATGGAGTGAGATAAACTGACCTCGTTCTTGCTATCTCATTAGGACCGTTTTTTAGCAGCAGTGCACCTTCCTGTTGTATTATAAATTCCTTGGTCTTTCTATTCTACTGGCGCTAACGTTATCAGAAAGCCACTTGTCTAGGCCCTCTGACCCGAAAACGAATGAAGCTGCTCATTTGACGACATCCGTGGCCGAGTGGTGTTCGCACCAGGTTTTCAAGGGGCCGCTATATTTAAAGTCCCGGGTTTGATTCTCGGTCGAGTAAATATAAAAAAAACATACATATTTTCTCGCGTCTGGGTGTAAGTATGTAGTAATACCCGTATTATCCGTCGTTATTTCCAATTGTGATAAATCAGGGGTTATTTAGCTTGGTATTGGAGCAATGTATTTGACGTTGTCCAATATTAATTTTCCTTATTATTTATTCTGCTCATGAGGGTGATGCTTAGAATCAAATTGTCTTTGGTACTTTGTTATATGGGCTGGTTGATATTTAATTACAGCGATGTGCTTAAAGCTGTCTTGTTTCTTATTTAGGTGTTGACAAAAGCTCAGTTGATCCAGTGTTATAGCTGCCATAGTAAAAATCGAGGCAGGAGGCAGTTAATTAATTACCTAACTACCTTAGCCTCGTCACAACATATTTTTAGTTGCAATGAGATTATTTCCAACGTTGAGGCGAGGTTAAATTTAAAAACGAAGTATTAACTAATATCATCGTTGTACTTACTTTATGAACCAATTTTAGCTAAAATAATTTTCATTTAGAAGCGTTCATTGCTTCGGTTATTCGATTGCTTATTTGCATTTATAAGGGCCACCGCGAACGAAGGGCAATTTACCACCATTCGGAGGCCAATTTCAATAAATTACCTGAAGGCCACAGCCTATATTTTCCCTTTACCTTTTTTAAATCTCGCAATTCCCAAACAGATCTGGTTAAGATTTTAATTTGCTTTGTTGCTATCCCAACGATTTCTTTTTGTAAGCGGAAAATTGTTTTATGATTTGTAAGGATATTTTGAAATGAATATTTATTTTATTACCAACAGAGAAGTGTTCAGTGTTTAAATCTTTGACAATACTTTGAATTTTACACATAAAATTATAATTAGGTGACTAGAGGCTCTTTGGTTAATAAAAAACTAATTTTATATTTTTTTGAAAAAATATACCTTTATACTTACTTACTTACAATGTTATTTCATATTTATATTATTGAAGGTTCTCTACAAAGATAGTTGCTATCTTAGATAATTAAAAACTACAAAACTACTCATCACTAAGAATAATTTCATTATATCCTACTAAACATGTGAGTACTCATGGATGTACTTACCTATGTTTGTTACTCTTTCACACGCAAAAACTACTGAACGGATCTGGATGAAATTTGCAACAGAGATAGATAATAGGTTGGAATAAGACATAGGATACTTCCCATTACTAACATTACATTAACATTACATAGGATACTTAACATTAGGATAGGATCCCGATGTTCCCACGGGAACCGGAACCACACTTATAGTAGAAGCGATAGGTATATTTTAATTTCGAAACTGCTTCAGTGTTTAGTTAAATCTCTATTTTGTAAAAATGAGTTTACTAAGTAACACATAGGATACTTCCCATTACTAACATTACATAGGATAGGTACTTAACATTAGGATAGGATCCCTATGTTCCCACGGGAACCGGAACCACACTAGTAGAAGCAATAGGTATATTTTAATTTCAAAAGTGCTTCAGTGTTTAGATAATCTCACAGAACATGGAAAAAAGAAAAAAATCTTTCCGTGTTCTGTGGATAATCTCTATTTTGCGCATAAAGTTGTTTGTAAAAAGGAGTTTACTAAGTTTGCAGAGATAAAATAAAGTACTAACACCGTTATTTTTTGCGCAAAAAACATTTAAGAAATGTAAAGGACATAAAATGTACAGTCTACGTAAATAACTGAGTACCTACCGTCAGAGAGATAGATGGATGCTTGACATATCAACGCAGACACAAGATCGTTGGGATAGAGAGAACAAATTATTATCCCATTAATCCACAAAAATAATGAGTATTTTCCGACTTAAAATGTTTTCTCTCAGTCTGGTTTCACTTTGTAGGTTATATTAAGCTGCAATTTTATACCTTATGAAATATTATTTTTGAAATAAAATAATGTATTGTACTGTCGTGTCGCCTAATCTCGTCTATCAGCTACTGGAGCTAATTAAAAGATGTGGCTTCGTTGTGATCCTTTATTATAGCACTTTTAGTATAATTATGTTACACCTGCTAGTATGATAGCTTATTTGAACTCTACGGAACTCCTATCGCCATTCACGGCTAAGCATTCACTGCCGTAGTGATTACATGCTCTTTGTTCACTGCGTCAAAACAATCTTTTCTTATTAAAATAATATTTCTAAAGATTGGTTTAGCAGTTTCAACTCATTTTTCAAAACCTAACTGCCACAGCCTACAATTCCATCTTTCGGCTGCACACAGTATAAGTACTCTACAGTACCTACACGATTTAAACTTCAATCTATTTTGATTAACTTAGTAGTGATATCATTTAATATGTTTTGAATTTTATGTTATAACTAGTGGCTCCTCGCGGTTTTACCCGCATGGTACCCGTTCCCGTGAGAATATCAAGATAAGAATATAGTCTATGTCTCTCGGGAAAAAATAGCTGTAGGGAAAAATTCTTTCACCAGCGGGAACGGGTACTACGCGGGTAAAACCGCGAGGATCCATAGTTATAAATATAATAATTGAGGAGCACCACCACTTTCGCAATGGTCAGTCACGGGATGGGTGACCAAAAACTTTCATCTCGACCTCCTCCGTGATTCGGAAGGCACGGTACGGATGCATTTGCAGTCGTTAATACCCAACAATCCACACTAGGACCGCGTGGTGGGTCACGGCCCATTCTCCTTATCCATCCATTTTGACGACCGATTTGGCGCAGGCGTAGGACACTTGCCTTCTGCGCCAAAGGTCTCGGGTTCGATTCCCGAACAAGACAAATATTTGTGTGCATGAACATGTCTACTTGTCTTGGTCTGGGTGTTTCTATGTATATTAAGTATGTATTTACAAATAAAAAGTATTTAAGTATATATTTATCCCTTATCAAGTTTTCCATGACACAGTTTCGCAATGGAATTTACATGGGCTTCAATAATTAGTGTGATTGTAAAAAGTTATTTATTATTTAAGTTATTTATCCATAAGGAAAGCCAGTGCTCCAGCAATGGGGACATCAAAATAGCTGATAATGATGATTGTTGCAGCTTAGATTAATCCTATAACCCTTTCCCCTCCAACTGTCTTGTGAAACGCAATCGATACGTCACTCGATAATCGGTGACGTCGCCAGTCCTGCAAAAACTATCGAACGGGCATCATATGCATTATTATCATTGTGCGCGCACGCTCCAAGATATACCAAAACTCTTTCGATACAGTGAAGTGTTGAAGGTGACCATTTCCGCGAAGGTCAGGACCACCCTGCACCCTGTAAGTCCTCAACCTTATCCTTATCTTAGCTGCAAGACTTAAAAGTTTCTTTTAGGTATTTAAATCGGTCCACAACGATCGGCGGCATAAGCAATTGAAAGCATAATCATATTTCTGGTCCATTTCGAGCACGGATTCCAACCTTTGGTAGTCCAAATCAATTAATAACAGGTTCAAATTCATGAGAAAACTCTGATTATAAATTAAATCTTATCCTAATTCCAATTGCTTACGCGGCCATCTTGTGCCTATACGATTATCGTGTTGCGGTGTGCATACGGATTGTATTTAAATCATACAATATTAACCTAATCTTAATCTTCTAAATCTTAATTTAATAAAAAGCATATTCTCCAATAAAAAATAAGTATATAAGTATTAATCTTTTATATATTTAATCATAATCTTATAGAATACTTAACATTAATCTTATAAAACATAACAATAAAAACTAAATATGAGTGAAGCGAAATTAAAAGTGCTTAATTCTCGACGAGAATATTTATATCGTTCCATGCAAATATTATTTGATATTTCGCAACAGGTGGAAAATGATGGTAGCAAAATCTCCAAATTTCGCACGCGTTTTTCGCGTATAGAATCAGTAAGGGCGGATTTCCATGAAGTCGATCAAGAAATCAGTTCATTAGAATTATCAATAAAACCCGATGCTCAAATTAACACGGCGAAATTAGATGCATTTGATGAACTGTATTACGAAGTTTTACAGGTAGAATCTTCTTTGCAAAATAAAAAATCGGCTAAATTAAGCGAATCGTCCAGATGTGAACAGCCCCTTGATCAAAGTCACGCTCGGTTACCAAAGATCGACTTACCAAAATTTGATAGCAATGTAGAAAATTGGCAGACCTTTTATGATACATTCGTGACTTTAATTCATGAGAACAAATCAATAAGAGAAATCGAAAAGTTTCATTATCTTATCTCATGTCTGTCTGGCTCGGCCTTGGGAATTGCAAAGGGAGTACCCTTAACATCAGATAATTATCAAACCGTATTTAACGCTTTGGTAGAAAGATTTCACAATAAACGAATTTTGGCTGTAACTTATCTTGATAAAATTTGTAATTATCCATCTATAAAATCGTCAAATTATCATGAATTACAAACGTTTACAAATGTATTGTATGAGTCATATAACGCATTAAATAACTTAAGTGTCGAAAACTTAAAAGATTTCATGTTATTTCACTGGGCATCGCGCTCGTTGGACGAAGACACGAGAAAGCGTTTTGAGATACAAAACCAAGATAAAGTCCCAGTTTTACAAGATCTCATTGACTTTTTACAAAGTTATGTAAAAATTTTAGAAACAAGCAACTTATCGAATCTTAACTCGTCTCGGTCAATTAACGCAAATTTACCTCCTACACGATCTAATTCTTATCGAAATAATTTACCACAAAATCGAGCGCAATCTTATAAAAATCAAAATATAATGAACTACCCTCAAAACCAAAAACAAAACCAATTTACCTCGAATCAAAAACGATCTTTTGTAGTCTCACAATTATCTCCAGCATCTTATCAATACCAAAATGATTTAATGAACCCTAATCAACCGCAATCTTTTGTAGGATCGCAAGCGGTTAATTCGAATGCTAAAGCAATTAATTGTTTGATCTGTAGCTTAGAACATAATATTTATAAATGTCCTACTTTTTTATCTTACAATCTTTCGAAACGTATGGAAATTGTTAAACTGAAAAATCTATGCTTTAATTGTTTACGTTCAAACCACTCAATAATGAACTGTTTATCTAAAATGGCTTGTCAAACTTGCGGCGCGCGTCACCATACATTGCTTCATTTGAGCGAGGCTGCTCCTGTAACGTCGGGCCCGCCGCGTAATGAACGTATTACCGCTGTAGCTCAAACCTCCACGAGTGCGAATGTGACTCATAGCGGTGAATACGGTCGACGCGAGACGGCGATTGTTCTACTGGGCACTGCAATAGTATGCGTGTGCGATGCATTTGGTCAAAAGCAATATTTGCGCGCGCTTATAGACAGCGGCTCGCAAGACTGTTTTATCACGTCAGCCAGCGTTAATAAACTCGGGTTATCTTACCGTCGCTGTAATCTTACTGTAGCGGGGCTTGGCGAGAATACGGTTCGACAAATACGTGGTACAACTCAATGTACTATACAACCTCGCGATTGTGACGACCTGAAGTTTAATATCTCACCTATTATCTTAGATAGTATAACATCTCAAATGCCTACCACAATAATACCTGCTTGGGTTTGTGACCAATTTAAACATTTAGTGCTCGCAGATTCCGATTTCGATAAACCTTCAAATATTGACATGCTACTCGGGGCAGAATTATTCCATAAAATTTATGACGGTCAACGCGTTCATCCACGTCCTGATTTACCTGCTGCCTTGCATAGTGTGTTCGGATGGGTGATCACGGGCCCTGTTAATCTTTCCGGTTACACCCCCCCGAATGTTACCTCTAGTTTTATAGCTTCCACTCATACCCTTGATGAAGTGGTCAAGCAGTTTTGGGAAGTCGAGGAGCCCCCTCGTACCCGTATCTCGAATCCTGATGACCTTGAATGTGAGCGTATTTACAGTACCCGCATGTACCGGGAGGAGAACGGTCGATATGTTGTTCCTTTGCTTTTAAAAGAACCTCACGGCGTTTTAGGTGATTCTTTTAACAAATCATTATCTCGTTTATTTAACATTGAGCGCAAGTTGAACAGGGACGCGCAACTTTCGGTTCAATATTCTAACTTTATGAATGAATATCATGGCCTTGGCCATATGAACTTAGTCGATACTGCTAATCGAAATAGCAAGTATATCATTCCTCATCATTGTGTTATCCGCCCCGATAGCGATACCACAAAGCTTCGCGTCGTATTCGATGCAAGTAGCAAGTCATCAAACGGCTTATCTTTAAATGATCTAGTGTACCCTGGGCCCAAGCTCCAATCGGACGTAATAGATATCATTACTAACTTTCGTTTACACGAAATTGTTTTTACCTGTGACATTTCGAAGATGTACAGACAAATTAATATCTTACCTGAAGAGCGAGTTTATCAGCACGTTCTCTGGCGTGAATCTCCCTCGGAGCAGGTTGACGTGTATGAATTGAAAACCGTCAGCTATGGAGTGAGTAGCTCACCGTACCTGGCTATACGGACTCTGCATCAGCTGGCTGGTGACCATGGTGCACAGTACCCGCGTGCGGCAGACTGCCTTTTGAATAATACGTACATGGATGATATACACGGCGGAGCGTCGTCGGTGGAAAACGCGTTAAGATTAAAAGATGAACTTATTAAATTATTAAATTGCGGCCAGTTCGAACTCCGCAAGTGGAGCAGTAACAGTTCAACCTTTTTAGAAAGCCTACCAGCTAGTCACTGTCAAAAACCTAAATGCTTTTCAACCGAAAGTAATAAACTCATGTTAAAGATTTTAGGAGTCCAATGGGACCCAAGTGGTGATTATTTCACTTATAACATATATCAAATCGAAACAAAATATACAAAACGCTGTATCCTAAGCAACGTTGCTCGTATCTTTGACCCTGTAGGGTGGTTAGCACCGTTTGTTCTTTTGGCGAAACTGATCCTTCAGAATCTTTGGCGTTATCAATTATCCTGGGATGAATTAGTTCCTGAGACTATAGCTCATGAATGGAATGAGTTTATCTTAGAGCTCCAAAATCTAAAATACATTAATATCCCACGTTTTATTATTCCTTTAGACACTGTGCAAACTCAACTTATTGGGTTTTGTGACGGCTCGACTAAAGCTTACGGTTGCTGTATTTATATCCGGACGGTATCAAATAGTGGCGAAGTTAAAATATCGTTACTTATCGCGAAATCGAAAGTCGCTCCCTTGAAGCCTTTAACCGTTAATAAAATAGAACTGTGCGGCGCTGTGTTATTAGCCCGTCTTATGGCTCACATGCAATCACTTCTTAATAAAAATCTTAATATAGATCAGATCATTGTATTTACCGACAGTTCAACCGTCTTATCCTGGATAAATACCGCCCCACATAATCTAAAAACTTTTGTCGCTCATCGTGTAGTAAAAATTACCGAATCTTTACCTCCAAATCTATGGCGGCACGTATCTACTCAAGATAATCCCGCAGATCTATGCAGTCGAGGTCTCACATGCTCACAGCTAGCGGTGTATGAAGCCTGGTGGACTGGGCCTAAGTGGCTCCGTCAAGGTGTGTCTGAGTGGCCAAATAGCGTCCCTCAGTCTCCTTCGGAGCCCTTGCCAGAGCTTAAAGCTATCTCAGTATCTCATGTCACTCACGAGGTCGACGCAAATAATCTTATACCGGCACTCATCGAACGTACCTCATCTTTGATGAAACTACAACGAATCTTAGCTTGGTGTTTACGTTTTACATCTAATCTAAAACAACCTCTAAATCAAAGAAAACTATGTTTTTTAACCTCAGAGGAACTTGAAAACTCTCTCAATTATCTTGTACGTTACGTACAATCTATATACTTTGAAAAAGAAATTAAATCTTTATGTAAACAAAAACCTTTGCCAAAACATTTACAGAAATTAAATCCGTTTGTTGACTCATCTGGATTATTGCGAGTGGGGGGACGTCTGCGCAACGCGAACCTACCCAATGAAATAAAACATCCTTTATTATTGCCCAAAAAATCTTTTTTATCGGAAATGATAATAGATAGCTTTCACATTAGATTTCTTCATTGCGGTCCTCGTACACTACAATCTTTAACTCAACGTAAATTTTGGATCCTAGGTATTCGTAACTTAATTCGTTCCCGTTTATCTAAATGCATAACTTGTTTTAAATTCAATCCTTCTAGGAGTCAACCTATTATGGGTGATCTACCTAAAAGTCGATTAGCTGAAGGTCAATGCTTCAAAACGGTTGGCATTGATTTTGGAGGACCTTTTTTCGTTAAGGAAAGCAAACGTCGTAACGCAAAAAGTCACAAGGTCTACATATGTCTTTTTGTATGTTTCTCAGTAAAAGCAGTTCATCTTGAACTCGTATCAGAGCTATCTAC
The DNA here is from genome assembly GCA_949710035.1 of Crambus lathoniellus. NCBI lineage: Eukaryota > Metazoa > Arthropoda > Insecta > Lepidoptera > Crambidae > Crambus > Crambus lathoniellus. Next base: position 17,041,655 of record OX453317.1, on the reverse strand, counting down.
AGAAGCCTTTATAGCAGCACTTGACCGTTTCGTTGCTCGCCGAGGACTGTGCGAACAGATTGTCACAGACTGCGGAACGAACTTCATAGGCGCAAAACGTTATCTCTGTGAAGTTAGTAAATTATTAACTGACGAACAGTCAAGCATTTCCGATAAGTTAGCTTCGCGAAACATAACTTGGAAACTGAACCCACCTTCCGCCCCTCATTTCGGAGGTATTTTTGAAAGTGGTATCAAATCCACCAAATACCATCTTAAGCGTGTTGTAGGATCTCAAATACTCACCTTTGAGGAATTCTATACCATATTAACTAAGGTCGAAGCGATGTTAAATTCCAGGCCTATTTGTACATTATCTTCGGATCCTAACGAGGTGGATGTTCTCACGGCTGGCCATTTTCTTGTAGGTCGTCCTTTGGTAGCGGTGCCAGAACCACATCTGGACGATGATATGCACCCGCGATCGCGTTGGCAATTGTTGCAAAAGTTATCTCAGAGCTTTTGGCGTAGGTGGCAAAAAGATTATCTTCATACTCTCCAACAAAGAGCAAAGTGGTCACAAGATAAAAGTCGTGCGCTAGCTGTGGGTGACATTGTTACCATCATGGAACCTAACCTAGCACCTAACGAGTGGAGGCTTGGAAAAATTATAAAAGTTCACCCAGGTCAAGATCAAACTGTCAGGGTTGTCACCGTCAAAACCCACAAAGGCATATTGGTTCGACCTGTGGTCAAGGTTTGTCCATTACCTATGGACCATTAATCTAAATAAATTTTCCAAACCTTATCTCTACTATCTTATCTAAAACAAATAATATTATATATAAACTCTTATTAAAAACAGAAACTAACTAACTTAATAAAACTCAAACCTTATATCTAACTTAAGCTATCATTTTAATAACAATTATTTAGTTACAAATTTGTATGCACATCTCACGCGTCACATCTCACAGGCATCTCCAGAGGCAAACGTTGGAGCGCTCTGTCTGGGTTGCGTTCGGGAATATATCATGTGAAATCTATCGATTTCAAGTGGGGGGAAATGTTGCAGCTTAGATTAATCCTATAACCCTTTCCCCTCCAACTGTCTTGTGAAACGCAATCGATACGTCACTCGATAATCGGTGACGTCGCCAGTCCTGCAAAAACTATCGAACGGGCATCATATGCATTATTATCATTGTGCGCGCACGCTCCAAGATATACCAAAACTCTTTCGATACAGTGAAGTGTTGAAGGTGACCATTTCCGCGAAGGTCAGGACCACCCTGCACCCTGTAAGTCCTCAACCTTATCCTTATCTTAGCTGCAAGACTTAAAAGTTTCTTTTAGGTATTTAAATCGGTCCACAACGATCGGCGGCATAAGCAATTGAAAGCATAATCAATGATGATAAGTGTGAAAGTGTGTCTGTTTATTTATGAGTTTGTTTGCTTGTCCGTCTTTTACGTCATAATGGGGTAATGGAACGACGTGATTTTTGGTGTGGGGTCAGTTTAGTAGCTGGCGAGTGACATAGGCTTATTATCCCGGAATAATATCACATTCCCGAGTGATAACGTCGTTTAGGGCGAACCACGCAGACGAAACCGCGGGCGGAAAGCTTGTTGTTTATTTTTCATGCGTTTTTTTATATCGAGGGCGTCTAAGCACCTACACATCATTAATATCATCATCATATCAGCCGTACGACGCCCACTGCAGGGCGTAGGCCTTTCCCAAGAATTTCCACAACGATCGGTCCTGCTACCTAAACTAAATAAATTAAATCGATCCGTGATGAAAAATTTAGTTTGCAAGTGCTTTAGCTACAACCCATTTACAGCGACCGATCGTTATAAAGATCAAAAAAATAATCAAAATGGGTATAATTTTGATGATTTTTTTCCATCCAATCAAACATAGTTATGAGTTTTTATGAGTGGTTAATTTTGTCTTGCTATTTTTATCGATAAAAAAATTTGTTACAGACTGAAACTAATTAATTTCAGTAACAACTGGATTAAATCGAAATCAATGTATGTAATAAGTTAGATACTTATATTCATTTCTTCTATTCCAATATATTATTGTAGCAGCATTATGAATCAGAAACAAAAGTATTTGCCACTTGTGCAAACGAATGATTAATCTTATTGCTCGCAATACACGCTGATGTTACCCTTACGTAACTTTCTGCTTCTTTTTCAGCGTTAAGGCGCTACTCGGAAAAAATATGGACTCTTTGATATAAAACTATAGGACGGTTAGAGTTGTTATAAATCTGGTAATAAGATATATATTTCTTCATACCTTTATCTAGAATCGTATAGTTTCAGAAACACGATTTTATGATTAGGCTCGACACTTTTTAGTTTCGAAAATACCTCTAAAAAATAAGAAATATCAAGATTATTCTTAAATGGGGATACATATACTATTGAAAATGGGTTTAATTAGTGGACACCAATAATATTTAGGATCGTATAAAAGCATTTTTTTTAAACCGCTACAGTTTTTGAATACGAAGTGATTTTGTGTTTTTTTTGCGTAATCGGCAAAATCGGTCTCGCTCCCGCGCGCGCCGTTTTCTCATTGCTATCTCGCTTTAGCATAATTTTCCGAGTATCGCCTTAATCATGTTACTTACGGAACAAAGTTAAGGCATAGGTTTGAAAATGAAATACTTATAATATTAAGATTTTAAATCATTTTAATGCATTCACAATGTTATGTAAGTAAAGGAAAAATACAGCCATTGAAAGCTACATTATTCATCAGAGACTAAGGCAATACTTTATCCCGATTTTTCCCTCAAAAATGGCAACCACGAGAGTATAAATGCGGGTAGCAGTTTGTTATATTGCCTGTAATTAATATTTATAAAGTTTGGTTTCAGAGCCCATGGCACAGTGGTTAGCGCGCTCGGCCTGCTATCGTCGAGGTTAAGCAACTTTCGCAATGGTCGGTCACAGAATGGGAAAACAAAAACTTTTCATCTCGAGCGCCTCCGTGGTTTGGAAGGCACGCTAAGCCGCTGGTACTGGCTGCATTTACAGTCGTCAATACCACAAGCATATATATTTAATGTGTCAATACCCACCAATCCGCACTGTGGGGCTACCGCCCAAGTGTCATGGGCATCGCTATCGGCTTCATTTGACTGATAAATGTGACACATTGCTACTTTTCTGTGATAAGTTTTTATTGGTGCCAATAAGAAGTACTTAGGTATGTGTCAAATCCATCTGTCAATTGAAGCCGATAGCGATGCTGACGATACTTGGGCTGTACCCTCTCTGGGCCCGCGTGGTGGGTTATGGCCCATTCTTCTTATCCGTCCATAAGGAAGACTCCAGAAGTTCCAGAGACTAGTTCCAGAAGACCTGGGTGCCTACCATCAACTTTAAGACAGCGATTCAAAAATAGCGCGATGCAGAATAGGTTCCTAAAATGAATTGCTTTCTTTCGTACTATGACCTTCTAAAAACTGGATCGCAAATGAATTGCTAAATGTGAAAGACCGAACGATTAGTGTCCTTATTTCTTCTACTTTCTTCCCGTTTCTTTCACTCGATTCTGTCATGCCCGGAGAGTGAGAGGGACGGGTATAACCTGCAGGTGTCGTGTTAGGTTGGCCGCGTTATAAGTCAAATAAGAGTTCTTGACAGCTTAGCGTCTGTGAAATGTCATTGAATGATCACTGAATCGCTGTAATTGATATTAAGTTGTCGTGGTACGAATAAGCGAAGCAGATGGGGGCCGATTCTCAGGCAATCGAGAAAAGTTCACATTTATAGCTCGAAATTCAAATATAACACAGTTTTTGTATTGTCAGAATTTCACAATCGAAAAAGTTCGATCGAAAACCAGTCGAACGCTACGAGTGGTAAAAACCAATAGATGTTCGTATACGAACTTAGCTGTCAAAATGAATTTGTTGACATGTGAGACAGCTTTGTTTGTTTGAAACGTTCTAGCTTTTCAATAGAAACCACAAACAAAATGTTCGACATACGAATTACCCAAGGAATTTATAAGTACTACGTGAATTACCACACTGAAAAAGTTCGAATGCCTGAGAATCGGGCCCCAGTTTAGGTCCTAAACAAAACCGCAATAAGAGTTGATGGTAGGCACCCAGATTATGAATCAGTAACACAAATATTTGTCACTTGTATAAATGAATGACTACCTTATTGTTCGCAATACACGCTGATGTTCCCGTTACGCAACTGATATTCGACACCGACTCCTGTTATTGGGCTTCTGCCAAAGAAAATGATTGATGGCAGTTCCGACGCATTTTGCCGACATATGATTAATATTATCAATTCATACGTATAAGGAGTAATGTACAAGTTTTGTAGATATAGTTTGCTAAACATTAATGATGAAACTTTGTGATCCGAACACAGTTATGTCTACAGAAATAAAGAAATGTGTCTGCGGGTGCAGACACATGCGGCTGTGGGCTGAGGGTATGAGTGAGGAGTAGTGAGGATTGGTGACTTAGGTGATATGATGGAACGGAGAACTCGTCAATGTGCTGGTACGTCAATGTGCTGAGAATGCTGAGATGAGTATGAGCGGATGGAAGATCGGTTCTTCAGACCGACCTTGGGACCTATTCTTGAGCCGACAATTCACGCACTGGGAATAGTTAATCACGCACTTATTGTCTTAATTAAATGCACTTTCACCGGCCGGGATGAACAATGAGCCGATAATATTTCTAGAATGTTCTAGAATGAGTAAGTCGTTCGTTCGTGGCTACGTCACGCGCGCGCGCAGTTCAAGGTAATTCTTAAGACTCTAAACTTGCACTGAGCCGGCGAGCGGCGCTCGCGGCGGCGAATCTTCGAGAGTGAGTGAGTGAGTCAATGAGCGAATGAGTCAGTCCGTCGCGTCATGAATGGCGCGTACAAGAAACCTTCATTGTAATTTACAATTATCTATACTTTAATATTTTAAAGAGGAAAGATTTGTATTTTTGAATGTAACGAATAAACTTAAAAAGTACTGGACCGATTTAGAAAATTCTTTCACCGTTAGAAAGCTACAGTCTTCCCGAGTAACATAGGCTATATATTATCCCGATATTCCCACGGGAACGGGTACCACGCGGGTGAAACCGCGGGCGGCCGCTAGTTTTAAATATGTTGAACTTTGTAGGCATGAAGTAATGGTTGGAAAATTCGTTTTTATTACGACAGACACATTGTATTGAGCCATACTGCTGAAACATAAACAAAATAAACTCATTAGAGATAAGATAGCCAGTTCCTCAGTTATTGAGGATTCCGGGAGTAGTGCGCTTCCATCTTCAGCCTTATCACCTGCAGGCACCTGCTATCATCAGGTGTGATGAAGGCTAAGTGCTACCCCGTTGTGATTAAATAAATAAATAAATCATTGTTAATTTTATTCCACCTGCTAATGAAGTGAAGTAATGAAAGAAAACGTTTTTGAAAAAAAAAAATGTAACCGCCTTCAAAACGGATCTTCAAACAAAAATTAACAAACACTAAAAATCGAAAAAAATAATAAGATTTTTTAATTTAAAGGACGATGATACGTGACTTTTTCTAATTTATCTTGGTACTTACTGGACTGTTTGAAGTCGGTGCCATCTTATACGTATTGAGGTAATTACGTCCTACACCTCACGCTTGGGACCGGGTTATATGTTTATATGTTAGTTATTTCACTCAGTATATTTCGTTCTTATTCTTTTTGGCTTGGCACCGACTTCAAACAGTCCAGTAAGTACCAAGATAAATTAGAAAAAGTCACGTATCATCGTCCTTTAAATTAAAAAATCTTATTATTTTTTTCGATTTTTAGTGTTTGTTAATTTTTGTTTGAAGATCCGTTTTGAAGGCGGTTACATTTTTTTTTTTCAAAAACGTTTTATTTTTCGATTTTTAGTGAAGTAGCTTAAGAAACTACATGGTGATTATGATAAATTGTTGTAAATATCCTATCCGTTACGGAATTCAGCTTTCCATCTTTAGCTACTTAGATAACTTGAACGAACACAACTGAAGGTCCATTCGTGCATATGGTATTTATAAAACATCATAATATAACTCCTAACTGTTGAGGAGTTTCACCTCTCATCAGCAGCTCACCCTAATAACCTGAAAGAATATAACTATTGGCCCATACGTACGATTAATACTTGAAGAAATATTCTCCAGCTCCTAACCGTTAAGGAGTTGTAGCTTCCATCACCAGCTCATCACTATGAGATGATGACTACCAGATGCAAATACTTGACTAACTTCAAAAATAAATGGAACGCATAAGACTTGCCTATATTTGAGAATTTCTCTCAATTTTCCTGGAATTTGATCCCATGGTCCTGACTTGGTGAAAGTAAGATCAGGTCAGAAGTACTTACCAACTTTCTAAAAAAAAAAATATTTTGAAAACGATCCCCAATTTGATGAAACTATGAAATCGTCCATATACCCAAATAAAGTCTGAATACACATTATTCAGGATAACTCCTGAACTTCTGGCCAGTTCTTGATAAAATTTGAATGGGACCACACGAGAAGTGTCACCTTTTAAATAAAAAAAGAATTATCCAAATCGGTTCATTAACTAAAAAGTTCTGAGGTAACACACATAAAAAATAAAAAAAAAATAAAAAAAAAAATATACAGTCGAATTGATAACCTCCTCCTTTTTTTGAAGTCGGTTAAAAAGAAATACAATGATGTTTCCAAGAGAAAATGCAAAAGCGAAAGGATTTTTGTTGCACGTGTTACTTTTCTTTTAATAAAAAAACTGTTTTAATATAACCATAAACAAATATATATATTGGACACCATCAGTCAATTGTTGCAATTAATATCATGAAATACTTATAAGGAAAGAATATAATTCGAAGGAAATAAAAAAGTCAAGAAGTCAGTTAGTCTTGCACAGTTGTTTCACAATCCATACAAGTATTATAAATGTGAAAGAGTGTTTGTTTGTTTGTTTGTTTGTCTTTCTCGTGAAAACGGAGCAAAGGATCGACGTGATTTTTGGTACATCCGGGGATAGTTTAGGTGCTAAGAGTGTCTTAAAAAATCTCATATTCCCGCGGGATAACATAGTGAAGTCCACGCCGGCGAAGCCGCAGGCGGAAGGCTGGTAATAAATTAACATGGTTGTATCAGATATCAGTGTAAACCAATTTTACAGCAATTTGTCAATTCACTCAGAAACAATTTTACATAATATCCGCGTTACACCCAAACAAAGGATGTTACATTTAATGGCGCACACATTATTTAAACCGCTGACAGTTTTATAATTTGCGTGCCACCCTGCCACATACATGAACTAGATAAAACAATTTCTTATATTAAAAATACATATTTAAAAGCGTATTTGCTGGCTAAGGAAGTAACTACAAACATTTTTATAAATAGTGAAGCCTAGCCTACGTGCACAGCTTTCTTCGTGCAAATCAAACAAGGATAGTGAGCAATTAATTTATTTGACAACCGACGATTTTGACAACTACACCTCGAATCTCGTTCAAAGTTTTTACACAATGCCATATTACCCGGTGGTCATTTAAGGCGAATTAAAATAAGTTTTAAACTGCTTACTTTGATTTTGAGAGCTATTTTTTTATGCGAGTGGCTCCTTCACCCCACGTTTTGTCACCGTTTCAGATATGTTTGTGGTACCTATTTTATATGCGTGTTTGTCTATTTGTGTGTAGTTGGGCTACTGATTTATCTTACTTTATGTACTACCTAACTGAGCTTGCGATTATTCGGTGCAAGCTTCATAAATATATTTTATGAATGCATACCGTTTGTTATACTGGCTTCCGTCGGCGGCGGCGGCGTTGCGCCTTGACCGCTCGGCGTTAAATATTGCATTTGAATACTTTATCTTGAAATATGTTTAAAGATATGATGCAGACTTGAAAGCTGTTTGGGATAACACTCTGAAAAGTTTCCCTTAAAAGCGTAAGTCGTAAATAGGTATGAGGATAAGTGCAGGCACTCTTGACAAAACACCGACATTTAACATAAATTGAAATTCAAATATCAATTTAATTTTGAATAAATATTAAATGTCGGTGTTTGAGCACTGTCTGTGGGCAATGTTATTTGTTCAACCGCAATTTCTACGTTTGTGAATAAAATCGGGGTGTGAACATAGATTAAAGCAACAACCTATGATAAGTTATTTAAATTTTACTTTTTTTGCATTCACAATGCAATTTTTATGATTGAAAAATTGAAACGACTACTCCGTAGCTCAGTGGTTAGAGCAGTCGCCCGGATAGCGAAAGGTCGTGGGTTCGAGTCCCATCGGAGCTGGTTGTGAGACGGGTCGATTTTTTCTAAATGCTTCATTTTCCATTTTTCAACAACAACCTATGATTTTTTACAGGTAGCAAAAGTAGCAAAAGGTTTTTTATAAGATGTACAAAATAACCAACTTATTACACTGCGTATAATGCTGCCCGACCGCACAGTAGGTAAAACCACTTTTATATATCAGATAAACTAAGGCTCAAAACATACCCTCGACCTCGGGCGTTCCATCTCGGTACAGATTGGGCCTATAAGTACTACCATGATCATGGAAACTCTTGGCAAGGCTTATTGGTCTTAGAGGTCATGCGAATAATATGATAATGAGGTGAAACACAAGATCCGAACAAAGACCAGCTTTTTAATATTCCTCAGTTTTCTCGGTTTGTCTGAGAACAAAAACAATAGTGCAACGTTAGCTTGCGTATACGTATGAAACGGCACCGGATGTTTGAAAGTGGTTTAAGGCATAAACGTTAAGCATTTGTTATAAAAGCTCTACTCGTAAATGGTTTCTTCGGAATCCACGAGCCAACCAATTTTTACTATGGCATAAAAAAAGACATACCTAACTTTGAAAATAGTGGTATGCTATGAGAAACTCTATAACTGTTTTCCTTTTGGTGCCGAACTGAAATTACTAGACTTATTTAAATAAATTTGGGGTTAGTAGTTATGAGTATTTTAGCCTAATGAAAATGAGAAAGGCGTTGCTCTGTACGAAAATAAATGTTCTATAGGGAAGAAAAAAGGAAGTAACTTTGTGAGGTGACTCCGAAATAGCTTATCATGCTGATGAGGACATCACCAACCAGCACTTAAATGATACAAAATACAATTTTATCAGCACTTCAAGCTAGCAAACGATTTTATAGAGACACTAGCGGCCGCCCACGGTTTTACCCACTTGGTTCCCGTTCCCCTTGGAATATCGAGATAAAAAGCATTCTATGTGTTATTCCAGCCTCTAATCTATCTCTGTTGCAAATTTCATCCAGATCCGTTCAGTAATTTTTGCGTGAAAGAGTAACACACATCCATACTGACAAAGTTTCGCATTTATAATATTAATAGGATTCTCTCAACGTCTTCCCTGTGGATATTCCCGCTATCGCCTCCCAAATGGTCCAAGGGGCAATAAAATAATATTTTACGACGGCACACACGAACTATTTTTACGAGTTAAATCCTTTCCACGCGGAGAATGAGAGGATGCCATTTTGGATTATAATCTAAAGTTGAGCCAGCAGTTTGATTATATATTATGTCGTTAGAATTATGAATGAGTCTAGACTTTCAAAGCTATTGCTGATCCGGCCATGTTAAAGCGATAACGCGAAGATTTGCATCGTATCGCGTTTCCAAGGTGCTCTCTCACCATGATCCTTTATTGTATCGTTACATTACATCAGTGAGCTACGCAAGCTAGTAAAATAGTAAAAGTAAAGACAATATTTAACAATTATAACAAAAACCCCTCTAGTCTCAGTAGTACTATTATCTAGTCCGATTATCGGACTAATGAAACTTTGTCGTCTCAATAGTCCGATGCTATAGAAAATCGGACTGGTAACTGTTACCAGTGGGTAGCAACTTTAAGGTAACAGAAAAAAATGCAATAAAAAATGCATTTATATATTTAACGTCGAATTGTGGCTGTTACCATGCTACACACAGGTAATAAATTTTTCGCATTTGTTACCACCGGCCGGACTAAAAGTCACAGTAGTCCAATTTTCTGTAGCATAGGACTACTGAGACGACAAAGTCTCATTGGTCCAATCATCGGACTACTAAGACTAGAGGCAAAAATCTATGATGAATGATTTCAATTATTTAAGCCAAAACTACTACAACAACATAAAATAACATTGCTTTTAACCGACACTTAGGTTCTGCTTACAATCAATGTTCCATCTTCTCTTCTCTTCTTTCTTCTCGCCGTGTTCACTGATGCTTTAGCTCAGTTCCTCAGGTCATGGAGGCGAGAGAGTACACAGTGGGATGCACATATTCCTTCGCCTGCATGGCCTCAGGAGCAAAGCATCGCTGCAACTGATGAGTGCAATGTGATTCTTGTCTTCTTCGTTAAAAACATCGGATTACGTTTATGACCTTAAAATAAAATAAATAAAATAAAAATTTTCTTTATTCAATTTTACTTCCCACATAAGCACTCTTTTTCTCATTAGATTTTTAAAGTTTCTAAAAATATGAAAGACTTGTTTCAAATTAATATAAGTTTTTAGTAAAAAAATCATTTTTATGACTAGCTTTTTTGCTGACTGTACTTTAATATTGTAGGTATTGTCATCTAAACCAAACCTGTATACAAAATTTCAGCTCCATCGGATACTGGGAAGTGGGTCAAATTAAGCTTGCAAGATTTGTCCCCCACTAACTAACAAACTAACTTACATGGCAAGTTAATAAAAAGCTTGTAATTGTAATAATAATAAGTTTTTAGTAAAAATATCATTTTTATGACAATCTTTTTTGCTGACTATACTTTAATATTGTATTGTCATCTGAACCAAACCTGTTAACAAAATTTCAGTTCCATCGGACACTGGGAAGTGGGTCAAATTAAGCTTGCAAGATTTGTCCCCCACTAACTAACATACTAACTAACTAACATGGCAAGTTAACAAAAAGCTTGTAAAAAGAATGATGCTAGATTTTTTGTATCTTAAAACCCATGTATTGGTCGGTCGGCTTAAGTGGGTTAAAATCTTTTTGAATCGTCAATATTTTCCTACCTGGGTAGTGGTTCAAAGAGTTTTTAAAGACAAGAACAAGCGCAATAAACATCTGCTTTAGCTGGAATAACACCATTTGCAAAGTTAAATTAAGTATAAGTACCGTAAGGGCCACAAAACACTCCACACTCGCAGAACACAAGAGTAAGATACAAGGAGCGTGTTACGAATTCGCCTCACAAAGAGAAACAATGTTATGACAATGTAAAAAAAAACAAAATTGTATTAATGCCCAATACACACCGAGATGGAAGCGATCGGCAGCGGCGTAGTAAACATACTTAAAAAGACCTGGGTGCCTACCATCAACTTTAAGACAGCGATTCAAAAATAGCGCGATGCAGAATAGGTTCCTAAAAAGAATTGCTTTCTTTCGTACTACGACCTTCTGAAAACTGGATCGCAAATGAATTGCTGAAGGTGAATGACCGAACGATTTGTGTCCTTATTTCTTCTACCCGTCTCTTTCACTCGATTCTGTCATGCCCGGAGAGTGAGAGGGACGGGTATAACCTGCAGGTGTCATGTCAGTTTGGCTGAGTTATAAGTCAAATAAGAGATCTGACAGCTTAGCGGCTGTGAAATGTCATTGAATGATCACTGAATCGCTGTCATTGATATTAAGCTGTCGTGGTATGAATAAGCGAAGCAGATCAGTTTAGGTCCTAAACAAAACCGCAATAAGAGTTGATGGTAGGCACCCAGTATTTGTTAAAAAGGCGTGCGGCTACGCGGTCACGAGCTATCGCTCGCGGTACCGCTGGCCTAATTTATAACAAGATGTTATAAATTAGGCCTAAATGATATACTTATATGGACTGCTTTTAGTTTTCTCGCAAAAGTTAGCATAGCATGCATGCATCTACTCCAAAAAGTAAGCTTCCTAGTAAGCCCACAGGTAAGCTCAATAGTTCCTAGTGAGCTGACCTGTGGGCCTAGACAAGTGGCTTTCTATAATCGACATCGCCAGTAGAATAGAAAGAAAATGTAGGGAATTGACATTAGCGTTCACGTGACATTTCAATCGCTAATGTCAATCCCATATATTACGTATGTATAATAATCACTGAAAAACATCGCCAACTCTCTCATGTAGTTTTCGTACATTTTATATGAACGCCCCGTGGCGGTAGTCGTCACTAGTTTCTTCTTCTAGCTTCAAGTGGCGGCGTTTGTGGCTCGTGTGCGGAGAGGTAATATTTTAGTGGCAAAGCGTGTAGATTATGCTCGAGGCTCAATATACAGGGCGTCCCAAAACTGTGCCACATGGAGGGAAAGTACCTACCTTAAATACTGAAGATATAAAATTTTACTGAAAGCTGCACAAACTTGATAATTAACATTAAATGTTAAATTTCGTAATCTTTTTTTATTTAAGATGCAATGTTACTAAGAATAATTAAATGCTTATAATTGAGCCTTTCGATCGGTATAATAAAATTAAAGAAATATTTTTTTTCACATTCAGCGGGTTTGATTCCCAGTTCAGACAAGCGATTATGTGAAATTCATCAAATGCAGTTAGTTTTCTTTTTGAAATAAAAATAAAGTTTCCTTTCAGTAAAATTTTATATCTTCAGTATATAAGGTACTTTCCCTCCATGTGGCATAGTTTTGGGACGCCCTGTATAAAACCCGACATTATACCTATGTAAAGTATTCCAAGTCATAAAACTTGGTTTATATACCAACTCCTTCGGTAATAAATCGTAAGGCGCGTAATACATAAAACTGACAATGTTATAAGTATGAATAAGTGTGAGTTATAGGTACGTTGTATGTGTATGTAAGTGATACTAATCCTTATAAAACAGTATATTTGTGTAAACTATAACGATACTATAAGCCAGCACGGGAAACTCTCGTAATCGTAGTCGTAAAGTCACGAGCAATAAATGTAAATAACATAGAGCTTTGGCACATTGAAGAGTTCCGAAAATAAACTGTCTGTGCCATAAAAGTCATTCAATATTGTAATGTGACATAGTACGTACTATGTTGTTTACATATTATTGCTCTTGACTGTACATGATACCGCCCGTCAAAATGCTGTCGACTTCAGAACGACTTCAGACAGATCAGTAATTTCCAAGATAAAGTCGCGCACTTTTCCTAATTTAATTAAATTAAATTTATTTTACATTTAACGTGTGTTTTATTTAACGTATGGTTATTTTATTCCATTTTAAAACTGAGTAAGGTCCATTTGCAGCACATTTGCTAAAATAGAAGTGAACTTAAAACAGTTCTGCATTTAATTCATTCAGATTGGAAGAGACTAGTGCAAGAAAGCTACAATAATATTTTAAATGCTTTACCTCCCCATGCCCACATTCATGAATTTGTAAAGAATTTTAAAACGACTTTTTTCTTACTACTCTTCTATTTTAACTTTTTTTAGATTTAAATTGAAAATAAGTTAATCCAGATTTGTCTTTAAAAACAAAATAACTTGCATTAAAAAATATTTTCTCTTTAGTGATTCCTTAAATATAATTAAAAAAACTGTATATCTTCAACAATTTAAGCGATAAGGATAAGAAAAGCGCTATAAATGAAACACTTGACACGACACACCAAGAATGAGATTCATCTGACACAGCCATCACGAGTTCGTCTAGAAGACGCTCACACAATACTAGGCCACTGGGGTGGAGATGATTTAGGGTCCCCTATCAAATGAAGTTAATTACTTATATTTTTTACTAAAGTCTAGTAATAAAACATTTCTCTAATGAAATTAAGAAACAAAGAAACGCTTAGTATGTAAAACTTGATACGACACATCAAGAATGAGATTCATCGGACACAGTCATCACAAGTTCATCTAGAAGACTCTTACGCAATTCTAGGCCACTGGGGTCGAGATGATATAGGGTTCCCTATCAAATGTAGTAAACGAATTACTTATTTTTTTACGAATGTCTAGTAATACTTACAACATTTCGTTATTGAAATTAAGAAACAAAGAAACGTTAGTATGTAAAACTTGATACAACACATCAATAATGAGATTCATCTGACACAGCCATCACGAGATCATCTAGAAGACGCTCACACAATACTGGGTCACTGAGGCCGAAATGATTTAGGATTCCCTATCAAATGTAGATAATTAATTACTTATTTTTTATTACTTAAGGCTAGTAATACAACATTTTCTCTAATGAAATTAAGAAACAAATAAACGCTTAGTATGTAAAACCTGACAACAAAAATAAATAGCCTGGGGCCACTTTCGCCTCTTCATTGTTACAAATGTCAAATTCATTTAGTTCTTCACATTGCCGCAACATGGCGAGGTTTTATATTTTTATTGACACGACACATCAAGAATGAGATTCATCTGATACAGCCATCACGAGTTCATCTAGAAGACGCTCTCACAATACTAGGCCACTGGGGTCGAGATGATATAGGGTTCTCTGAAAAATGTAGAAAATGAATTACTTAATTTTTTTTACGAATGTCTAGTAATACCTACAACATTTCGTTATTTAAATTAAGAAACAAAGAAACGCTTAGTATGTGAAACTAGATACAACACATCAATAATGAGATTCATCTGAAACAGCCATCACGAGCTCATCTGGAAGACGCTCACACAATACTTGGTCACTGGGGCCGAAATGATTTAGGGTTCCCCATCAAATGTAGAAGTTAATTACTTATTTTTTTAAATAAAGTCTAGTAATAAAACATTTCTCCAATGAAATTAAGAAAAAAAAGAAACGCTTAGTATGTTGAACTTGACACGACACATCAAGAATGAGATTCATCTGTCACACCGATCACGAGTTCGTCTAGAGACGTTTACACAATACTGGGCCTCTGGGGACGAGATGATTTAGGGTTCCCTATTAAATGTATAAGTTCATTACTTATTTTTGTTCTAAGTCTAGTAATATAACATTTCTCCAATGCAATAAAGCAAAAAAGAAGAATCCCTTAATATGTACGACACAATAAGAATGAAATTGATCTGTCACACCCATCACAGGTTCATCTAGAAGATGCTCAAACAATAATGGACCACTGGGAATTAGAAGATTTAAGCTTCCGTATTTAATTAATGGCCTATGCCCAGCAGTGGGCGTCGTTCGGCTGACATGATGATTTAATTAATGTAGAAGTTAATTATTTTTCTTTATATATTATCTTTAAGGCAACATCAAAATTTATTCAGGTGGTTAGGCGGTTCTCACACTGTACCGCACACCGCTACGGTTTGTGGTAGTGCGCCTCTATACTATGGCTGTAGAATCTTGATGTGCATACAAAACCCGCAGTGTATAACAAACTCACGCCGCATCTCCGTCCACCGGAGCGGAAACCACAGCAGTGGGATGGACGCCTTAATGCACAAAAAGATAACTTTCGCATGAACAATACGAGTACATGTTAGCATGCATTAATACGGTAAAGTTCTAAATCGCTTTATGTTTGGTTAAAAAAAACGCTATTAATGATATCACTTCCATCTTTTGTACAGAACCCGAAAGAATTTTCGCAATGCCTGATCTGCCAGAGTAGGGGGTCGCACCCCTTCCCCCACTTCCTGCAATTTGTCACTTCCGCTAGCGTTCCCACTCGCCTCTTTTATAATTGGATGAATATAAATTAAATTCCGAACTAACAAAAAGGGATTGGTATTATATTCAAGTACTTACTTTAAACGAATGTGTTTAGTTGTTGTGAGCGATACGTACCTAAACTTGACATCATCGGTTTTAATGAACTGTATTAATAGCTAGCTGTTTTAAGTGTGCGGTTTTAAAAGCGAGGCCCGACGTTTACATGGAAATATCGGGATAAGAATAATGCAGTTTTGTGGAAAACGAAATATATGTAGCTTACTTCCGCATACTTGTTTTTCGTTTTTCACGATAGTTAGGGACTTCCGCCAAGACTGACGCCTGATTCAATCAAATATAATGCAGTTTATAACAAATCATTCATTACCAATATAATTTTAGTGTACAAGCGAAATAATAATGAATTTGAATCACATTTTCTCTTCTTTTTACATAGGCCTCCTACATTAGAAATGAATCAACTTATCACTAAAATAATTATATTATTCAAGTTATTTGTTGGAAGTACCTAGGTAATTAGGTACTTCCAACAAATAAGAAATCTCAATTTAAATTTATTTTTACTTATTTGCATCCACAATGCAATGTTTATTAGTGAAATGAAGTAATGAAAGGTCGTGGGTTCGAAGCCCATCGGAGCTAGTTGTGTGACGGGTCGATTTATTTCTAATACTTTTGAATTTTCTATTAAGTTAGATTTCCTTTGTATTTTAGTGGCCAAAGTTCTAACAACTTAATTATTCGCATCGTACTTCATAGGTACTATCCATATCTATACTGCTGATATCATAAATAGTAAAGATTAGAGTTATTTTTCTAATTGTTTGTAATTGATAAATTCAAAAACTACTAGACCGATTCTAAAAATTATTTTCATGATTAGAAAATAGCTTTCTTCCTGAGTGACATAGGCTATTTATCTATCTTTCTATCTATTCTTTATATGAAACTTTTTCGTTACTGACTGACTGACATACAACGCACAACCGAAACTACTGGGTGTAAGTTCCTTGGGGAGTGTAGGGGAGGGCTAAGAGAGGATTTTTGGAAATTCCTCCTTTAAGATGGTATAAAAGGGGGTCCACGCAGACAAAGTCGCGAGTAGAGCGCTGTAGTCTATATGGAAATATCGGCATTTTCCCGATATTTCCACGGGAACGGGTACCACGCGGGTAAAACCGCGTGGAGCCCTTAGTAAGTAATTTAACGCCAGAAACAAAAAACCAAACAAGATTAATTTTAATTCAGTAACATAACTGTTTACTTTAACATACTGTCGTTACTTCAACTACGAGTCTACGACGAACGTAGAGTTGATCGCAAAATTATACGGAAGATCTTACGACGATCTCCGAACAAGTCAAGACATGACATGCATCAGTCACGATAAAAGGAGCATAACTCAGTAGAGTATTGTACTGGTTTTTTTTATGTAAGTATTTAAAATGTTTTTAGAAATATTACTAACACAAAACAAGTTATTTTGAATTATTTAACGACCTCCGTGACCGAGTGGTGTACGCACCGGTTTCAAGGTGCCGCAATCTCTAGAGGTCCCGGGTTCGATCCCCGGTCGGGTAAATGTTGAAAACGAACTTTTCAATATTTGCTCGGGTCTGGGTATATGTGGTAATCCCTCGCGTCGCGTCGTTGTTTCCAATTTTCCATAATATTTAGGTTCTATACCTTGGTATTGTTATTGATGGTGTCCAATATTTAATTTATATAATTTTTTAATATATTTCAAAAATAATAGCGCATCTAATCATTTTTCTAATTAGACAGAGAGAGAACGACTATCTTTGTGTCGTCACCAAGTCAGTAGCGTCATAGAGACTATGAGTTAAGATTTTATTTTAGAAAGAGACAGCTATAATCTAAATTAAATAGCTCCTAGCACAGCCTTCTCTATCGTAGAAGACGAAGATAGAGAAGGCTGTGCTCCTAGTTATAAAACAGATTCAAATAATTTTGATGATGATTGTTCACGCCGCGCCCGCGAGCGGACAGTTGTCATTGTCAATGTCTCGATGCGCTCGGGCCGGGTGTTTTTTCATTGGTAGCAGTGCGCCGCCAACCACCGTCCGCGCAACTCGCGCTCAGTTCGCCACCTGTGACCCGTGTGTGTTCGCTTTGAAAAGCGCCGGGAAAGTTTTAGCTGCCTATTAGGGCCTTGTGTAGTTATAAGAGTGTTAGCTATAACAGTTTCCCATCGGGGTTGACTGAAAATCTTAGCCAGGCGCGCGCGCCGGCGAGACAGCCATCAGCCCCCCTGGATTACGGACAGTATCTGCTAGTAAGGTAGGACTAGCTTAATTTACTTAATTTTGCATGAGAAACCTTCGTTTCAATAAACTGTGGAACACAGTAGATGGTCATCACAATTGTGCGTGATCATATTTTTGGTAGCAGAGCTTAGTTGATATAATTAATTTTCATATTAAAATTAACTACATAAAATTTCATAGTAAAAATAAAAAGCGTACCTAAAAAGCGTACCTAATAATTATTTTTTTTTGTTGAAATCTCGAGGGTATTCCGAGACGATTGAAGTACTAAGAAATTGTTCTAGTAAATTCTCGAAGCGAATGTTTCTCACTTGGTGGATCCGATAATAGATAGACACTTATATAATTGTTGTCACATACTAGTGTTTTGATACGAGTTTACTCGCCTAGATGTGTATATTTTTTTTTGTGTGTCCGGATTTATTTGACGAATAGTTCGTTCGAAAGTGTGTTTATTAGTACCACATACTAGTGATTTGATACGAGTTTACTCGCCTAGATGTGTATATTTTTTTTTGTGTGTCCGGATTTATTTGACGAATAGTTTCGTTCGAAAGTGTTGTTTATTAGTACCACATACTAGTGTTTGTTCCGAGTCCGCTTGCCTAGTTAAAAAAGTGGAACTAGTTTTAATTATTAGTAGTATTAAATTACGAGTATTATTATTAAAAATAGTTTTGTTTTCGTTTGTTGATAACGGTTTAGTAGTTGATTTGCGAGGTTGACTTGGCCGTGCCGTGTATGCCATACCGTTAATCCTATACGTTTTGTTTATACCGTTATATTGTTAGCCCTTGAAATTGGTAAGTTGTTAATAATTTATGAAAATAGTAGGGTCCGTGTATGTCGTCCGAATTTTAATTGTGTTTTATATTATCGTGACGCGACCTATTTCTATTGTTTTTTTTTGTTGATGTTTACCACTTTTATAATTCTTTGTTTGCTTTGTTTATTAAACGGATTATAAATGGCTCCTACGAATCCGACCGCCGTATCCAGGGCTGGCATCCAAGGAGTTTTGCGTTGGCTTGCTTGTGCGGTCACATTAATAGACCGAGCCGACCGGGTAGGCGCGTTGCTAGCTCGGTATGGCGGGCTGGCAGCTCGGCTGCAAGACCTGGAGCGCCACGCCATGGAGTGTCGCGCGTATTATTTGGAGAACCCCCCAGCTGATGATGCCGTGTCGGAACAGCTGGAGCAGGATGTAGCCCAGGCCTATGAGCTGGCTGACCAGGTCACGGAGGCGGCTGAGAGGGCCCTGGCTGTTCGGAAGGGGGAGCCGGTTTTGAGCGGGGAGGTCAAACCTACCCCGACGGCGTTGCTAGGCCGATTGCCTACGTTGGAGATTCCCACTTTTAATGGGGATCTGTCAGCCTGGATGGGCTTCATTAATTTGTTTGACAGCTTAGTGGATTCACGACGGGACTTATCCCCTAGTGAGAAGTTGGCCTATTTGCGCTCCTCCCTGCGAGGAGAGGCCAGCGCGGTACTCCAGCACCTGCTCATCAGCGACGACAACTACCAGGTGGCTCGCCAGCTTCTGGTTAGCAGGTACCAGAATGTCCGGTTACTGGCGGACACCCACGTGGCCACGATTTTGGCCCTCCCGCGAATCACGCGGGTACACCTGTTACGGAGGGAGTTGCTGAACCCGCTACTGTCAGCGGTCAACTCCCTAAGGCGATTGGACCTGCCGGTGGATCAGTGGTCCTTTGTACTGCTGCACATAGTCCTCGCCAAATTGCCCGCTGAAATGAAGGGGCGTTTCGAGCAGAGGTACGGAGGCGACAGCGCCTCGTATCTCCCGCCCTTCGCGGACCTCCTTCGTTTTTTGGAGGACGAATGTAGGGTGACGGACCACCTGGAGCCCGCCCCGGTTCCAGGTGTTGGTCGTATGGTGGCGGCGAGGGAACAGCCCCGTCGCCCGACCAATCGCTATGCTGCCTTCCAGCAGTCCCCTCCCCCCGCACCGAGTGAGCGGTGCAGGTATTGCAGGGGAGATAGGCACGTGGTGCACGAATGTGCCAAATTTAGAGGCCTCCGCCCAGAGGGACGGAGGGCCGTCGCAAGACAGCGCCAATGGTGCTATAGGTGTTTGGGGGGACACATGCAGTCGGCGTGTCCCCAGACAGAGGATTGTCGTCTTTGCGGAGGGAGGCATCACCCCCTCCTTTGTTTGGACCGCAAGGACGCCGGGAGCGACCGGGGTTCGAATTCCTCGCGCACGGGCGGGGGCCCGGCAGCCCGGAACCGGTCCCCTAGAGATTCGGCGGGGCTTAGCCCCCCCGTTCAGTCCCCCCCGGAGAGGGGGAACTATAGGAGAGACGCCCCCGCCACGGGCGGGGGTAGGGGGGTACAAGAGTACGCCACGGTGGCGATGGGCACGGGCCCTATTTGTTACTCCCCCCCCCTAATGGAGAGGCCTCGATTGGGGTACTATGTACCGAGGCACGCCCCACACGGGTATTACCCTGCACCTAGGAGTGCTGTTGGTCGGGGCCAGTATGTACCCGATTGGGACCCGCTCGCCCGGTACGAGCATCCCACATTTGGCGCGCCGACTCAGGCGCGAGGGGGACAAGTACCCCCCCAAAATTTTTAATGGCGCCCCTGTCGGACCCAACCACCCCTCCGGAGCTTGTGCTGTTGCCAACAGCCTCCGTGAATGTTTGGGGACCTAAGGGCAATGTTGTAACGGTGCGTGCCCTTTTGGACTCAGGTGCCCAGGGGTGCATAATGTCCAGGTGGCTTGTCCGACAGCTGGGTCTTTTGCTTGTGCCGCATCACGAAGCGGTACGGGGGGTGGGAGACTCGCGGATCCCTGATCCGATTGGTCGAGTTGAGTTCTCCTTCTCCCCCCACTTCACGCCAAGGCCGAAGATCGGTGCTTCGGCGATAGTTTTTGATAAGGTGGTTGGACCACTCCCGCAAGTGCGAGTGCCGCCATCCACGATTGAGCTGACGTCTGGACTGGCTTTGGCTGATCCTTCCTTCCACCGACCGGGCCCAATACACTTGTTGATTGGTGCGGATGTCCTCGGTCGTGTACTGTGTGGAAGCAAGCGAGTTTTGCAGACAGCCGATCTTGTCGCCTTGTCCTCGTCGCTGGGTCATGTGGTGATGGGAAAGGTACCACAGACACCAGAGACCCCGTCGGTAGACCGCCAGACCATTGTCGGTTCTACTTTGTCCGACGTTCTCCAAAAGTTTTGGGAGGTGGAGGAACCTCCCACTGCCAAGCGGTTGGATCCGTTAGCCGAGGAGTGCGAATTGTTCTACCAGAACAACACTGGGCGCCTCCTCTCGGGTCGCTTGATTACCCGCTTGCCCTTCTTGGCGGTGCGCCCTCCTTTAGGGAGCTCCCAACCGATGGCCGAGAAGAGATTGTTGTCCATGGAGCGTAGGATGGCCAGGGATCCCGCATTCAAGGAGAAGTATATAGACTTCATGCGGGAGTATTTGGACCTTGGGCACATGTCCATCTCGCAGTTGGACTGGCGTAATGTGGAACATTACTTCCTGCCACACCACGCTGTTTTGAAGACTTCCATTGGGAAGATCCGCGTGGTCTTTGATGGTTCAGCGCCCACGTCAACCGGAGTGTCGTTGAATCAGTGTCTGCATGCGGGGCCGAAGTTGCATCACGATGTCTGTGATGTTTTGACCAACTTCCGCCGGCACGCTGTCGTCTTTGTGGCCGATATCCGCATGATGTTCAGACAGACCGTGATTCACCCGGAGGATAGACGATACCAGCTCATCCTTTGGCGTGAGGATCCCCAGGATCCGATGTTGGCTTACGAGCTGAACACCAACACTTATGGTTTGCGGTCGAGCCCCTTTGTGGCGATCCGTTCGCTTTTGGAGCTCGCAGAGCGCGAACGGCTACGCTATCCCCGGGCATCTGCTCTTATTGAGGGGGGGGCCTTATTTGTCGACGATATCTGCACGGGGGCCTCGAGCTTAGATGAGGCTCTCGTCTTACGTGATGAGCTGATTGCGCTCTTGAGGGCTGGTGGCTATGAGTTGCGGAAGTGGCTGTCTAACTCACCGGACCTATTGGCAGATTTGCCTAAGGACCACCAGCAAGAGCCGCTCCTCTTTGAAAATCCGGAGACTCCAGACATGCTGTCTGTTTTGGGAGTCCAGTATCGACCAGTCCCGGATTTGTTCACCTATAGATTGGAACTGCCAGACCCAAAGGTCTGGACTAAACGCACGGTGCTGTCTACTGTAGCCCGTACCTTTGATCCGAACGGTTGGCTCAGCCCTGTAGTGTTTTCGATGAAGTGCTTCCTACAGGAGCTCTGGGCTGCGGAATTGTCATGGGATGAGCCCCTCTCTGGTAGCCTCCTACGAGAGTGGGTGAGGTTCGTGTCATCCCTACCCGACGTCAATCGGGTTTGTATACCGAGGCAAATGCTGCCTTCGGGAAAGTTTAAAGCCTCCCTGCACGGCTTTTGTGACGCGTCCGAAAGCGGATACGCGGCAGCCGTTTACATCCGAACGGTGGATGCAGCAGGCGTTGTCGCCGTACACTTAGTTACGGCCAAGAGTAAGGTCGCCCCCCTTCGGACTAGGCTAACCATTCCGAAGTTGGAGTTGTCCGGCGCCACTCTCTTAGTACGGCTACTCAATCATGTTGCCGACACCTTGGGAAACGGTGTCGACCTGGAGTCGATATTTGCGTGGTCTGACAGCCAGGTCGTCCTTTGTTGGCTGAAGAGTTCAGTCCACACCCTTGAGGTTTTTGTGGCCAACCGGGTCTCACAAATTCAGACTTCAAAGGCCCCGTTGATTTGGCGCCACGTACCGGGCGAACTGAACCCCGCAGATTGTGCCTCCCGCGGCTGCGAGGCGCCTGAGTTAGTGGACCACCACCTATGGTGGAGTCCATCATGGTTGTTACGGCCTGAGCGCTCATGGCCTGCCACCCCGGCTGTGGCCAGAGTCCCAGACCTAGGCATGCGTGTTCACGCCGTGGAGACGGTGGCGGCTCCGCAGATGGAGTTTTTGTTAGACCGCTACAGTTCTCTTGATAAGTTGCTCGGCGTGACTGCTTGGATGAGGCGCTTTGTGCGAAATTGTCGCCAGCCTCAGGAGAAATCGTTGTCTCCGGTCCTCGCCCCACAAGAGCGGCAAGACGCTCTGTTGCATTGGTTGAAGGAAAGTTGAAGGGACCCTTGGTGCGGTTGAATCCCTTCTTGGACAGTACCGGATTGCTGCGTGTCGGAGGTAGGCTCAGACATGCCAACCTGCCGTACGGATCACGCCACCCTTTGTTGCTCCCCAAGGATGGACCGTTAGTTAGACTGTTGATTACAGACCGACATGTAAAGAATGCTCATGCCGGTTGTAATGCTTTGACCGCGCTCCTCCAACGAGAGTTCTGGATTTTGTCAGCGCGGAGAATAATCCGATCCGTTATTTTTCGTTGTCTCCCGTGTTATCGTTTGCGCGCCGATACGATGCAGCCCCAGATGGGTGATTTGCCTGCCGATCGAGTGAACGAATCGATGCCCTTCTCAGGAGTTGGAACGGATTTTGCGGGGCCATTTACCGTTAAGACATCGCGGCTTCGTAATGCTAGAACGGAAAAGGCTTACTTGTGTGTATTTGTTTGTTTGGCCACTAAAGCGGTCCACCTGGAGGTGGTTAGTGCCCTCACCACAGAAGCCTTTGTAGCCACGTTGAATCGTTTTGTGTCTCGCCGCGGAATGCCGTCGTTAATAAGGTCCGATTGTGGAACCAATTTCAAGGGCACCGATAGGTATTTAAAGGAAGTTTGTGAATTTTTGGATAGGAATAATTTTGAGATCGGATCCACACTCTCTCGCAGAGGGGTACGATGGCAGTACTTCCCGCCATCCTGCCCCCACTGGGGAGGGATTTTTGAAGCAACTGTAAAGGCCGCTAAAACTCACCTTCGTCGCGTTATTGGGGAGACGGTCCTCACGTTTGAGGAACTCGCGACCGTATTTTGTAAGGTTGAGGCGGACCTCAACTCGCGTCCGTTGTGTCCGTTGTCTTCGGACGCGAATGATTTAGAGGCCCTTACGCCGGGCCATTTTTTGATTGGCAGACCGCTTAACGCCTTGCCGGAATATCCTTATTCCGAAGTGCCCTCCGGACGGCTCTCGCGATTTGAATTGCTCCAGCAGCTTACGCAGAGTTTTTGGCGCCGTTGGCATCTGGAGTATTTGCACATTTTGCAGCAACGCGTTAAGTGGTCGGATAGGACGACCCCACCCAAGACCGGGGACCTCGTGTTGGTAAAGGATCCAAACCTGCCGCCCCTCCGCTGGCGTTTAGGACGCATTGTTCAGCTTCATCCGGGGTCGGATGGTGTGCCCAGGTTTGCCGAGGTCCTGGTGGGGGACTCTGTTTTGAAGCGAGCGATCGCTACCCTCTCTCGCCTGCCCTTAGATTGAGTTGGCGGACAGTTTGCTACTGTCCGGGACGGGGGGATGTTCACGCCGCGCCCGCGAGCGGACAGTTGTCATTGTCAATGTCTCGATGCGCTCGGGCCGGGTGTTTTTTCATTGGTAGCAGTGCGCCGCCAACCACCGTCCGCGCAACTCGCGCTCAGTTCGCCACCTGTGACCCGTGTGTGTTCGCTTTGAAAAGCGCCGGGAAAGTTTTAGCTGCCTATTAGGGCCTTGTGTAGTTATAAGAGTGTTAGCTATAACAGTTTCCCATCGGGGTTGACTGAAGATCTTAGCCAGGCGCGCGCGCCGGCGAGACAGCCATCAGCCCCCCTGGATTACGGACAGTATCTGCTAGTAAGGTAGGACTAGCTTAATTTACTTAATTTTGCATGAGAAACCTTCGTTTCAATAAACTGTGGAACACAGTAGATGGTCATCACAATTGTGCGTGATCATGATGATGATGATGATGACATATTTTTAAGTCTTATGGTAAACGCCACGCTGATAACTTGCGTGCTTTTTATTTTGAAATCAAGTGAATGTTTGTGTTATCTGATATTGATTTAAAAAAAATATCCTGTGTCGTAAGATGATAGAAATATCGCAAGATAATAATGTTTTTAGATATGAAATTGTCGTTTTGTATGAAGAATTTCAATATAATTGCGATTGTCATACTTACTAATTTCATACGCAAATGGCAATGTCTTATGTCATTTTTTTTTTACATACAAACATTGTTTGGAGACTAAGACCAGTAGCGCCATTGATTAAACAAATGTCTCCTGTTAATTACAGTAAATAAAGTGAATATGGACTATTTGGTCACGACCAAAGAGCTTAGACTAAATATTGAGGTAACTGGAGATAGTAGTAGGTACTAACACTTTTTTGTGGCACTGTGGCTGTCTACCGTCTCATCTACACTTTGAAACAATACGTATGGTCATATGAGACAATAGGCAGCCACTACGTACTAAATGTCAAATTTGCTGGGTACACTTTTTTTATTCAGGCTGAAAACTCCAGTTTCCTTGGTCACGGCTAAAGGAGTCATGTTCAAGTAATTTTTTTCATATAAAAAAAGACACCCATAATTTTATTTTTACTGTTCTTTTACCTTTATTAACATTATTCATGTATCAAGCAATTGATGAATTTAAACCATGAAAGGTGAGAGGTTATCTAATGGCGGAAATACACCTATACATATACCTTTCAATTTGAAAGAAGCAACAAAATTGAACAATGTAAACGTAAAAGTGAATCATTCAATGTCAATGTGCGCCAGTATTTATGCGCCTTTCAACCAAAGTGAATCAATTTGGTTAAACCGTGTAATATTAGCATAACGGTCGCCGCTCACGTGTCACATAACAGCTTCATAACAGCCACAAACGCCGCCACTTTAAGGCGCTACTCGGAAAAGTATGGACTCTTTGATATAAAACTTTAGGACGGTTAGAGTTGTAATAAATCTGGTAATAAGATATATATTTCTTCATACCTTTATCTAGAATCGTATAGTTTCAGAAACACGATTTTATGATTTTGACTCGACACTTTTTATTTTCGAAAATACCTCAAAAAAATAACAAATTTCAAGATTATTCTTAAATGGGGATACATAATACTATTGAAAGTTGGTTTAATTAGTGGATACAAATAATATTTAGAATCGTATAGAAGCATTTTTTTTAAATCGCTATAGTTTTTGAATACGAAGTGATTTTGTGTTTCTTGAACTTTCGTATTTTTTAGAGGTCTTTTCGAAAAGAATAAGTGTCGAGGCAAAATCATAAAATCGTGTTTTTGAAACTATACGAATCTAGACAAAAGTATGAAGAAATATATATCTTACTAGTTTTCCGCCCGCGGCTTCGCCCGCGTGGACTACACGACGTTATCCCGCGGGAATGTTATGTTTTTCCGGGATAAAAAGTAGCCTATGTTCCTCTCCAGGCTACAAAGTATCTGTGTCCTAAATTTTAGCCAAATCCGTTCAGCCGTTTCGGCGTGATTGAGTAACAAACATCCAAACATCTAAACTTTCACATTTATAATATTAGTAGGATTACCAGATTTGTAACAACGGTAACCGTCCTATAGTTTTAAATCAAAAAGTCCATACTTTTTCCGAGTAGCGCCTTAAGTGCGTTTTATAGGGAACTGTTTGTTACCTACTTAATCACGCCAAAACAGCTGAACGGATTTGGCTGACATTTGGGATACAGATACTTTGTGGCCTGGAGAGAAACAAAGGCTACTTTTTATCCAGAGAAATGTCACATCCCCGCGGAATACCGTCGTGTAGTCCATGCGAGCGAAGCTGCGGGCGAAAAGCTAGTATGTAGAAGGCCCATTACCGCTTATTGCACAGTGTAACTGAGTGATACGTAAGTCCCTAAGAGAAAAATACTGTACTTAAGTTGATAAGTAAATTATACGGCGAGGCCGAAATCGGCGTGAGTGGTACTGACTGATGGGACGCAGGATTTGGATGGAACAAAAACGTTTGTGGCTGATTATATTGTTAAGTGATTTCTTTCCCAGTGTTTACGGCTCAAAATTCAAGGAAATATTTGATAAAACAATTATCTACAATATAACTATATAATTAACTTTAATTGACAATTTAATCTCTTTCTGTCTCTTTTATGTCTAGTCTATACTATAATATTAAAAGAGGTAAGATTTGATTGTTTGTTTGTTTGTTTGCATCGAATAGGCTCCGTAACTACTGGACCGATTTAAAAAATTCTTGTACCATTAGTAAGCTACATTCTTCCCGATTGTCATAGGCTGTCACACCGGACCAACGAACGCCAGCCAACATGTTCTGTTTTCCCCTCTGTCTCAATCAGATGATCTGAAAATCGGAATGAGAACTGGAATCACTCCCAGTGACCTAGCTTTAGATTGATCTTCGAAGGCCAGAAACGTGCAGTGGGCAACGCCTGATGTTGTTCGTTGGCATTCGTTGGGCTGGTCAGTACGCAGCATAAGACAGGGGACCTAATGGGAAAAACGAAGTAACAGGGGTAAAGTCGAGGGTGGCGGCATTCTCGTAATTAGTACCTAGGTAATCATATTGTTTTGTATGATAACTTAACTGATAATACATAATGAAGTAAGATAAATATAAAACATAATAATGAGAATGAAAAAATGAGAAGCAACTTCCGTGACAGGTACTTATTTACTTAAGAAGAGACTTCTAATAATGTAAATAGGAAATAGGTGATTTTATGTTAGTTTGATTGTAATGGATAAATTCAAAAACTTTTGGACTGTTAAAAAAAAACTGCATTTTCTATTTTGTCTACCTACATTTTTCCCGAGGTCCATATAAAGGGTATTTTATATATTATATAAAATACCCTTTATATGGGTATTACCACGATAACATGTGCTATGCGAGTATAACCCTAGAGAGCCACCAATTAATAATAAATAAGTAACTTTTTACAATCACACCAATTACTAATCCCATGTAAATTTCATTGAAAAACTGTGTCATGGAAAGCTTAATAACGGATATTTCTTTGTAAATACATACCTAATATACATAGAAAACACCCAGACCGCGACAAATATAAATAGACATGTTCATGCACACAAATATTTGTCCAGTTCGGGAATCGAACCCGAGACCGCTGCTGGCGCAGAAGGCAGGTATCCTACCCCGGCCCCAAATCGGTCGTCGAACAAATCTAGTTCTATACAAATTGGCTTTAAGTATTCTGAACGGGCTTTAGTCAAATATTATACAACTTTAGTTCTGTACGTTTCAATATAGTGCCTCTTTGCCAAACAACGACAACAATTTCCTGTGGGCCCGTATTGCAGGAAACTATGCCCCAACAGAGGTTTAATAAAATCAGCTATCGACCGTATGGTATGATGCAGTGGTAGACCTGCCTTCTGTGTAGATGTCGTGGGTTCGATTCTCATAACACACTTTTGTGTATATTTCTTCTAGGTCTGTATGATTTTTACAAAAAAAAGATGTAAGTAAGTATATCCTTTTTTAATTTTCTAGGTAAGTATATAGGTAAATAAAAATCTATGTTTGTATGTTTGTCCTCGATGCGCTCAGAGACTACAGAACAGATTGTAATGAAACTTTTGAAAGTTGTTCTGTGGACGCCAGAACGGGTTTTCAGCAAAACAAAAAATATTTACTTTACGTGGCATTGTAGCATTTGTAACGCAAGCCGGGTGCAGCTAGTAGACAAATAAATAAATATCATATGTTTAATTTTATGTTTGTTCTCTATGCATTCCAAAACCGTCAATCAGATAGGGTGTTCTGAGAACGCCTGCGGGGGTTCCGGGCCAAAAAAACTTTTTTTTTCATCTTTACATGGCTTTGCAACACCTCTACGCACTGTTAGCCAGCGTTTTAGCGATTTTTCTAATACTTACTTCATTTTCAATAATAAAAAAATTGCATTATGTATGCAAAAAAGTAAAAATTTAAAAATACAGATTTTAAGTATAGTAGAGATAGGTGTATACATAACTATAGTTATCTATATATATAAAATTCAAAGTCCTGACTGACTGACTGACTGACTGAGATATCAACGCACAGCCCAAACCGCTGAACCTAGAGACTTCAAATTTTGCACATAGATAAGTATATACAGTGTAGACATCCACTAAGAAAGGATTTTTGGAAATTCCACCCCTAAGGGGGTGAAATAGAGGATGAATATTTGTATGAAAGTCCGTCAGTTTTGAAGTTAGGATCTTCAAACATTGTATTTAGGCTGGCAATTGAAAATTAATATATACCTGTGTCAGCGTTTTTGACAATTCAACCCCTGAAGTGGTGAAAAGGGGTATGAAATGTTGTATCTGGAAAGTCCTTCATTTAATTTATTATTTAGGCTTATGGTCGGAAAGTAAAACAAATAAGCAAAAACATGTTTCATATTTTTTCGAAAATCAACCCCTTAGAGGTTAAATGGGATATATAAACCTAAAAATCTATATGGATGTCGTTATTGTGGTTTTATGAGATGACGATTGCAAAAACTGCATTTATTTTGATGTTTAACACGCTGAACATGATTCAACCCTTAAAAGGTTGCAATAGGGGTGAAATTTTAAATGAAAAATCAGGGGTAAAATAGACATTTCAACTTGAAACTTTGTAGGCTTACTTCTTAAAACAAATAGGCAACCCATTTCGTAATTTTCCCAAAATCAAACCCAGGGGGTAAATAGGGTATAGAAACCTAAATGATCTTAAGTACCCTGAAAGTTCGTGGTGCCTAAGCTACTCAGAACTAACTTTTTGATTGTGAAACAGACACTTATTATTTACTAGCTTCCGCCCGCGACTTCGTCCGCGTGGACATTCGAGAAAATACTTAGGGGACCAATAACCAGGATAAAAAGTATTCTATGTTTTAATTTCATAAAAATCCGAGCAACCGTTTTCACGTGATTAGGCGGGTTCTCCCTCACCAAGCGAGCAGCCTCGCGCGAGGCAGAACGTTTGCCACGTGCGGCGGGCCTCGCACGAGGCTGCTCGCTTGGTGAGGGAGGACCCGCCTAATCACGTAAAAACGGCTGATCGGATTTTTATGAAATTAAAACATAGAATACTTTTTATCCTGGTTATTGGTCCCCTAAGTATTTTCTCGAATGTCCACGCGTACGAAGTCGCGGGCGGAAGCTAGTATTATATAATATATTATGAAAGACGGGATTTTTACTATATTTATATTTGTATTGGAGTTTCCGATATTTCGGCGCAGTTGCACACGCCATGATCACGGAGTAACTGTTGTGATCATGTTGTGTTGTGATGGTGATTGTGTGTGTTGTCCAAAACAAAATATAAACATGGTAAAAATCCCATCTTTCATAATAGTTATAGTGATAATGACCATGTAAGTTTCAAATGTTATTAGGTGTGTACATGTCTCAGATCATTATAGTATTGTCTCAGATCAGATACGAAGTTTTTAATGTAATATAGAGCAAATGTTCCCAATATCTTTTGCTCGTAAGTGATTCAAAAAGACAAGGAATTCGATACATTTGACGCGATCTAGTCCATGGGGATTCTTAACATTTTCCTCAAAGGTCTCTCTTCTGTGGGGGAACTATCATTTCCACATTACGCAAGAACTCACTCGCGATAGTGAGCTACTAAGGTAACTCGAATCTAAATCTTTCGTTTTATTTGTCTAGATCTTACACAATTAACCAAAGAGTAATGATTTGATAACTTGATAATATTTTAAATATGGTTCTATTTTTTACATTTTATCGGTAAATTATCGTAATTAACATTAGTTAAATAAAGTTACAACAATATTTAATTAGAGGTTTATGTTAAACAGTTTAGCACACCAACAGCTCTAAATTACACACTAAAACTAAAATAGAAATGGGCCGGCCACGTCGTGAGATCTACAGAGGGCCTTGACAAGTGGCTTTCTATTGACGATATCGCCAGTAGAATAGAAAGAAAATGTATGGGATTGACATTAGCAATCGAAATGTCACGTGACCGCTAATATCAATCCCATACATTTTCTTTCTATTCGACTGGCGAATTCGCTAATAGAAAGCCACTTGTCTACAGGGACAGACCAGAAAGTAGACTATGCCAGAGGACTGCGCGAGTGACATCGTTGAGCGGCCCGCCCCGGGCAGAAAAAGCCGGGGGAGACCACTGACTCGCCGGGAAGGCGACCTCAGGCGGACAGCCGGCGCAGACTGAGAGACGTAGCGCAAGAAAGATACATGGGCATCTTTGGAGGAGCCCTTTACTCAATCCGGGGTTCTTGCTGACTAAATAAATAACTAAATGTTATCTTAGTACAATAAACGATTTTATATTATTTTTATGCATTCACAGTGCAATTTTGAGAGTATAGGAAACTGACTGTTTTTACGTACTGTACGGTTTTTTACTATCAAATTTTTCCTATACTTTCATTATGTTTAACTTTGTAGAAGTAAGAAATAAAAAGGCTAAAGTATTTATTTCTTAATTTATGTTACAGTATTCTTCTTTCGTCTTGTGGCTGGTCTCTTGATTATTTTAGGTGCGGATCTAACTTATATAATATGTAATAAAAGGAGCATTATAAAATACGTCCGTTTCATAATTATAGAATTAAGGTCTTATGTAATGTTTTTAAATAGTAACTTCGAAAACCGTTTAACTTTATGTTTATCATTAAAACAATCACAGCGTATACATAAGTCAAAAACGTTTCAAGCCCTTCTTTGTCATTAAGCCTTCACTTTATTGCATCATAGAATTAATATAAGTACCTATTATTTTTGTGTAATTATCAACTTTGGGTTCTTTATGTTTATCTTTTTGGTTTTACTTAAGTATTTAAATAAAATAACGGCTAATTAACAAAATTATAACGGTTATTTTAGGTTAAGTAAGGTTGAGTGTGAAGAACTTCTTCAAAACGCCGCGGTTCTTCGAATCAGACAAAATCAAAACAATCGAGAACCCGTAGTAGATCGTTCTGACAATGGGCAAGAAAATTCAATAACGGCTAGTTGTATCAGAGTTTTAGCAACTCGGAGCCGGTTACACAACTCGCGAGTGTGATATTGCGCTTCTGACGTTCCATCTGAGATTTTTCACGATATTAACCGTTTTCAGCGATATTATGTCATTTCAATATGGCTTTGGCAAACGTATTATAAGAAATGGGTGTTGGATAACTAGGTGCATGTCGGATGGTCAAATCTCTGTTTTTATCATTCCCCTGCGACATGCGTACATATTTAATTATACATAGATAATGTCAATACTACCTACTAGTAGAACTTAGTAATACGAGTAGTTATTTAAGAACTCTAAAAACTCGTGTTATTGCTCGTAGCGTAGCAATGATAGTTAAATGTTTTATCACCATATTACATATTTATTAAAAGTGCCTTAAAATCATTTAAATTTATATTTCACTTACCTGAGGAGTGAAGTTATGCGGCGGGTTGCAGACAGGCGGCGCCGCGGTACTGCCATAGTGTTGCTGGTAAGATGATGTGAGAATCTTCTTATGCGCAGACGCATGCGCGCGGTATGCACTCACGCTCAATTTCATTATTCAACACTAAAGGTAAACATTTAAATTTCGAACTTTCTTTTTTGTTATTAAAACAACCACAAACTATTTTTAAATCGAATCACTTTTTTTAAATACAATTTTATTTTAAAATTAAATTATTATTTACACTGTTTGAAAACTATTTACAAGTTTGATTTGAATGTAAGTTTTGTTCTTACATTTTAACACTTAAATTTTTTAAATGTTAATTAAAATTGCGTTATTTATTTAAGAATTTGTAGATTTAATCTATTTATTTCGTTCATCTTCCACTTTTCTCTTGTTTAGTTGAATTTGTAACTAGATTTTGTCACTTTTAACACTTTGTTTGTTGTCGTCATTTTCTTTTCCACATTATGTCAATTAGATCTGAAACAATAAAGATATTATTTTAAACATAAATTTTAAGACATCTGTTAAAAAAAATATAAAACTTTCGTTTATTAACAATTACTTCACAAAAGACCTCACTTATTTAATTTTTGAAGATTAACACTGATTTATGTTCTGTGGTAAAATAAATATAGGTACAGACTTTACTTGCAATTTTTATAAGACACAACTTGACTTGGTTACGTAGTTACGTATCAGTTATCACATTTATCCAGGTATAGTAATAAATCAATGTCTCTAAGTAATAAAGATAGACAGATAAAAATAAATCCTACAATCCTACTTAATATTATAAATGTGAAAGTTTAGATGTCTGGATGTTTGGATGTTTAGATGTTTGGATGTTTGAATGTTTGTTACTCAATCACGCCAAAACGGCTGAACGGATTTGGCTGAATTTTGGGACACAGATACTTTGTAGCCTGGAGAGGAACATAGGCTACTTTTTATCCCGGAAAAATGTCTCATTCCCGCGGAATAACATCGTGTAGTCCACGCGGGCGAAGCCGCGGGCGGAAAGCTAGATAAATTATATACCTACATGTGAAAGTTTAGATGTTTGGATGTTTGTTACTCAATCACGCTAAAACGGCTGAACGGATTTTGCTGAAATTTGGGTCACGGAAACATTGGAGCCTGGAGAGGAACATAGGCTACTCCCGGATAAATATCACATTCTCGCGGGATAACGTCGTGTAGTCCACGCGGGCGTAGCGGCGGGCGGAAAGCTAGTATACTTACTAAAAACACAACAAAATAAATATTTAAGAGGAATCCCATACAATAAACGTAATTTTTTTTGCCATTTTATCTTTTAAATATTATTAACGGCAACAGGTAGACGCTTGAAATATCCACAGAATATTTAGTTGTATATTCACTTCAATAATGAATAATTCCCATACAACAAATGTCATAATGGTACGGGAACCCTTCGTACGCGAGTCCGACTTGCACTTGGCCAGTTTTTTAAATAGATTTTAAGCATAGAAAGAAGCAAAGCAGTGTGCAACTTATCACCCGCTACATAACCATTTACAACAAGGAGCTACAAATTGTTTAATTAGGTTAGGTGCTTAATTTTAATTACAGGTATAATTTTACGAGATAAACGTTAAGTCGACACTCAAGAAGAACGGATTAAATTCTTCCTTATTTTTGATGTACAATCGCGAGTAAGCCAAGTTTAACATGTTTAGTTTGAACTCCCGATAAAGTCGTTCGTAATTAGGGCGGTTTTAGTAGTTAAACTGTGCCTATAGCTTTATGTGATGTCATCAGTTTCATATAACTGTATTACCGGAGTTTATTGCTTGAGAGTACAAGTGAAACATTATAAACATGGTGTTTATCAGCAAAGAACCACATTGTCAGGAAAGAAGGCGACAACTTGGGGGGTTAACGTCTTCTTCTTCCTCTTTTATTTCGTGTCAACGGTAGATACTTTAAGTGATATTTTGCCATTAGTGCACGACGTCAATCCCTCTCCGACTGGCTTCATAGAGGTCTTGTAGAGTGCAGGATGTGGGGAGGTTGGGCAGCAGATCATGTGCTCCATCGTTTGGATCGCACCACACAGGCGCACAGGTTAACGTCTAAAAAATATGGATATGAGCATGGGCTTCATTTAACATTTGAAATATCAAGTGAAATCCATATATGGGCATAATATGGTCTTCAAATGTCAAAAAAAGCATGGGCTCATATCAATATTTTTTAGCCGGTAAACCCCCTTTTTTTTGTAGCAAGAGGAGAATGCAATCTTTAGGTATACCAAACGGCATGTTGGAATCGGTCACACCCAGGGCATGTTTCTCGCCGCTCCTAGCCCTCCCACCAAACCTGATAGGCTTTGCGTCAGGGCTGAGAGGTTCTTACCCCTGCTGCACCCCCTAACAAGCTCGAAAGCTTGAAAGAGGGCCAGGCAGAAGGTGGAAGCGTCCTCCCCAGCTCTCCACGCGGCTACCCGCTCTTGGCGGGCAGGCCAGGTGGGGCGAACAGAAGGATGCACCACTACCAGCCGGTAGCCCCCCTGGAAAATATAATAGTGACATGAACAGTCGAAGGCAAAAGGTCACGTGGTAGCAGCCCGATGTATTGGTTATCAGATTCGCACTTCAGTCAACGACGCACTGCATGGTGGCAGGGGATGATAGAAGGCCATCAGCTAAGGAAGGCTGTTGGGAGGTGGTGGTCACGACCCGCAGACATGAGGAATAGGACGCGAGGAGGAAAGGTAAATTAAAAGGACCAAGCAATGGAATGATTATATTTTATATCGATACTACAAACACCTCTAGACTCCACTCTAAACCAACATTTTAAAGAGGTAAGTTTGGATATAAGAGGTAATATGTGGAAGTACTAAACCATTTTTGAAAATTCTATCACTAGTAGAAAGCTATATTATTCCTGAGCAACAAATATTTGTCTTGTTCGGGAATCGAACCCGAGATCTC
Organism: Crambus lathoniellus; assembly: GCA_949710035.1. NCBI lineage: Eukaryota > Metazoa > Arthropoda > Insecta > Lepidoptera > Crambidae > Crambus > Crambus lathoniellus. The sequence goes on along the minus strand of OX453317.1, from coordinate 17,006,310 downwards.
TGGCGCAGAAGGCAGGTAGTTTACCCCTGCGCCAAATCGGTCACCATTTATTAAGAGGGTTTGTCTATCTATTCTATATTATAATCTAATTTGAAGCATGAATCTAGGTCATGACACTTTCCTTAGAGAGAACGTAAAATAACATTGGGTGGATGGAGAACCGTGTCAATGAAGAAAAAGAATATTAGACAAAAATGGCTTCCCAAAGATCCATTACTTTCAATCACAATCTCTCTCAAATACCCAAAAAGGACTGTAATCAGATCCCTCCACATAGAATAAACAATGAATATTAAAAAATTGAGTGATTCTTACTTCACTTTCCCTTGTCATTGTAGATTTGATAAGAGAGATGGGAAAGATTTTGCAGGAAAGTATTTTATCGATATTTAATACTTTTTTTAAATCAGTCTGCTGTACATTATGCCTACTTCTTATTGGACAAAAACAATTTGAAAAATATGAGCCAGGCTGAAAAAAGGTCCACCAAACTTTCCGATGTTTAATTTCATTTTATTAAAAATCAAAAAGTAGTAAATACTAATTATGAAGAAGTTGTAAGAGATTTTACATATTATTATTATGTGGTTATTTATATTGTTGTAATAAGTAGTACACGTATATTATTTCAACAACTGCAACTTTTAAATAGAAGTAATTTTTTGTCATTCTAAAGTTAAATTACAATATTTTAACCTGATGAATGACACACTATCAAAAATATAATATTCAAGTCTGCAATTATTTTTATATCAATTTCACAATTATTAACTTGAAAACTGTTTTTATTATACTTGCATCATCACTAAAAGTTATCTGTAGCTTTATGAAAATCTTAATAAAAATTATCAATAACCTAAAGTCTAACTTTAAGTGTTAAGTGTTAGTATATGAATTAATTATTTAATAGAATGTGGTGTTTGTACATTTTAACACGGTGTTAATGTAATAAGTTAATAGCTCTGTCTTATATGGTAAGTATCAATTGTAACAATTGTTGACAAACCAATAAATAAATAAAAAAACCTTTGTGCCGATATCAATATACCCATACAGGCAGCACTACCGCTATAAGAGGCGCCAGTCTGTCGAGAGAATCGGAGACAGAGGAGGGCCGGAGCGAACATAACGACGCACTTTATTGATCCTGCTAATGCTAAGGATACCGTTTAAAAACAATAAGCTTGTTTGCAAATGAAATAGCACCTGGAGTGTTGACGGGAAGAATGCCAAAGCTTTTAATTATAGGACTATCCAAGTTACCTTCACAGTCACACCCCAATTTCGAAAAACTCTTGTTCTGTACCCCTAGTGTGAAAAAATATCGTTATCGTAGGTAACTAATCGAATAGTAAACTATAATATCCTTCAAAAGCTGTCATAGTGCTGCTGTCAAACATTTATAGTTTTTGTTTTATCCACGACGGGGTAGCACTTAGCCTTCATCACACCTGATGATAAGTGGTGATAAGGCTGAAGGTGGAAGCGCACTACTACTACTACTCAGTTTCTTATTCGACCGAACGAGGCGCCTGCTCATGTTTTCATACAAAATAATACGATCACGATAACGGTTACTATAACACATATAGATGTGGCAGTAAGATAGAAAAAGCCGTGATATAGTTATATCCCTAGGGATATAATTATATACCGGAAGATAGTCATACGAAAGCAACAAGAGTTCTGTGGTGTGGAAAAAAACCACGAAATTTATTAAATTTCTAACCTATCACGTGTTCTACAGGACTACAGTCATACAAATTTTTCATTAAACAAATCTAGTAATATAACTATATCACTAGTATTATAATTATGTTCCTAGTTAAGAAAAGCGATTCATTACTATCTTACGGTACCTAATTATATCCCTAGAGATATAACTATACCACGGCTACGGCTATCTTACTGCGACATATACATACCGTACAACATGCACTATCCCCGCCCGCTCGCGAAAAATTGCACACATGCTCACAACGAAAATATCAGTGCACAATATCTGCATTGCATTTAGCAAGACAGTATAAAGGTCACAGCACATACATCAACTCGGAAAGGGATCGTAAACGTATCAACTCGAGCGGTTCAGTATTCTTTGTATGAAACCCCCTACTGCAAAGCACACTAATCGGAATCGTAACGTAATCGCCTCGCCTCGGGACCAGCTCACGAACCGCTTTGCGGGTCGCTCAACTTGCTATCCACGCGCTTACCGCTAGTCGTCCACGCGCTCACGTCTCTCCGTACCCGAGCTTACGGCTCTACGCACAGTGGTCTGAAAATGAAAATGAACATCAATTTTTTTTTATAATATTTTTTTCTCATTTTCTTGACTTTTTTTTTAATCATTTTTTTCTCTCATTTTTTTATTTTTTTGATGGAACCACTGTGCGGCGAGCCGTAAACGCGGCGTCGCCTAGCCGTAAGCGCGGCGTCGCCTAGCCGTAGCCGAGCCGACGTACCGACGCTGATCCGGTTTGGTTACGTGCTTGCGTTAGGTTGACGCCTGGTTGACGGCGAGGCGAAGGCGATACGGTGTCGATCCCTTTCCGAGTTGATGTTTCGAATCTCCTTGTCTAATTGGAAAGTTTAAAGGTCGTCACAGACGGTGAAGATACTATAATATTTTATCTTAACATAGAATATCGCTCGCCATACAATTCAATGGACCATCACACACGCCGAAGATAACGTATATTTTCATATTAAGTATCTTAAGATGCTAGGCGATACGGCAAAATATATATCTCGTATGTTAAGATACGGAAATATATATTTTGCATGTTAAGATACTATCTTAAATACGAAATATATATTTTGGATTCGAAAAGATGTGTATACAGGTTGTCCCGTTTTCGGTGCTGGGCATAGAGAGAACTAGCGGCCCGCCCCGGCTTCGCACGGGTGGACATTTATTTTTTTAACATTTTGGGATAAATACGAAAAAGTCAAAACATTTGTAACGATGCCGTTTCGTTCCAGTCATTATGGATGGTTAGAAACTCCATAATGGCTGGAAAGTTTTATAGTTTTACGTACTGGCCATCAATTTTATGCTGTACCACTGTTCTTTCGTAATTCAAATTCTAATTCTTCGCTCCACGTGCCCTATTCAGCATTTTGATTCAGTCCTACCAGAACAATCAAGCTGAACAGAGCTCGCGTGCGAGCTAGCGTGCCAAAAATTTATAAGTGAAATGTAATAACTATTAAATAGCCAATTAATTAATTATAGTAACAGTTCCTATTCTTCATATTCTTTCATATTTCTAATTTACAATATTTGATAAAACAACTCTCCAAGTGCTGAAACAATCTTTTATTCTCTACAACATCTTCTAATTGAATACTATGCGGTGGCTTCCGACGTTCCGGCTAGTGTACCGCTGGCCGACGAGGGGGTCCCGTAAAGCCCCCAGTACAGGTTGGCCGACCATGGTCGGCGACCATGACCAATACACCGTACATTGACACTTTTGAACGAACAAGTTTAAAAAGGTTCTTTCAAAAGTGTTGATGTACGATGTATGGTCATTGTCGCCGACCATGGTCGGCCAACCTGTACTGGGGCCTTAACACATTCATAATAAACGAAGAGTAAGTTTACACCTAGTTTAACCAAAAAGTTTGCTTAGAAATAATGACGCTTTAAAACGTCAAACGTAAGGAGTAGGTACCTACCTAATGATGATAGTATGATTTTCTATCCAAACTGATCTAGAGTTCGAATTAGCTATAGCAATTTTTATATCAAATTCTAGGTCAGAATCATCTTCTGATGCACTGTCCAATTAGTCGAATAGCAAATCCGAATTGCTCATTTTTGATCACCCTGTATAAGATGGTTTACAGAATATTCGTCCGCTACCTAGGACGGATATCAAGAGAGTGAAAAGATTCCAAAATATATCGTATCTTAACCGTGTGTGATAGTTTAAGATGCTATAATATTTTATCTTACGATATCTTAAGATAAAATATTATAGCATCTTCACCGTTTGTGACGCGCTTAATGCTCTTTATCGTTGAAAATATGCAAGATATTTGAAAATAAATACTTTTGTTGTGTTGCTACTAGGTCAATAAACATTTTAAATCGATAAAAAAATTCAGTCAAATACCCAATTGTATTTTAGGATAATTACTTAAATATTAATATTAAATATTGAAAGTATTTATGTATTTAAAGTACATATAGTTTTTATAATACAGGTATTTATCATCACGGTGGCTCATTCGTCATTCCAGTGGTCATCTAGCGCCACCGCAATGACGCCACCGTAATGACGACAAAATGATTTTTTCATTATAATTACCCAACTACCTAATTAATTTAGTAGATATTTTCAGGTCGAAATATCGAGGCAATTACCTACAACATGCTAACTTGACGATACAATATACCACTCTGTTCATTATCTAAAACTTGCCACCGAACTGATCGCACACGGTTACCAAAACACATTTTACGAAAACCTTACCTCGGGAACGAGTTAAAATATGCGTATGCACCGTCCTTTCTACACACAGGTTGGGGCTGAACTAAGCTAAGGCTGGTCCGAAACAAAAATATGGCGTAAAATCACTTTACCAATATAAAACAAGTAGTCAACTGCAAGCATCGGAAGCGCAGTTTTACGCGGGACAAAGACAAATTGGCGTCTCAGTTTTTTAATTTAATATTTTGTAAAGTTTTTGTGCTTTTAAACGTGAAATGGAGTAATAATCTTTAGAATGAGATACTTTGATAAAAATTCGTTAAAATTTCGTGTAATAGTGAATGATTTTGTGAGCGCAATTTGTAGTGGGACAAGCCTCCCAGGTGTAGGCCGCTTATAGAAGTCGTATATTCAACGTGGAATTTCTTGTAAGTTTAATATTAATTCTATTTTTTTTTTTATATATACGGTTAAGCTACGAGGTATATTTTCAAGAACGTGTGTGTTTTGTCTGTTTTAAATGATAGTTTATTTATAAAGGTATAAAAATATCTATATTAATTTATTCAGTAAGTAATAACAAGTATGTAATGAACATATATTTATGCATCTTAGCAAACGTAGATTACCAACCAAACGTAACGTTTGAGCTCAATAAAAAAACACTTCACTAAGTAATTTATTTTTTTACTTTTCAGCATTCACAATGCAATTTCTTATTTAAATTTTTAGTTTTTTGCATTCACAATGCAATTTTTATTACTGAAAAATGGAATTTCTATCATTGAAAAATGGAAAATGTCCCATCGAAGCTAGTTGAGAGACGGATCGATTTTTTATAAATACTTCATTTTCCTTTTTTCACTTCACTAAGTATTTGTCCAAATAAGTTTCAGATTTAATGTTCTGTCATCATAGAAGTTTCTAAATCACTTGGCAACTGGTTAAAGAATATAGAATTCTAATAAGAAATATTAATACCTATTGAAATAACGTGAGGCCGTACAAAGTTCAATACAAGAAGAAAAAGTAGCCGTCGATGATTTATTATGTATAAGCCCTTTTTCGGCTTCCTTCATAGAGAATTCATACTAATATTGTAAATGTAAAAGTGTGTTTGTGTGTTTGTCCGTCTTTTACCTTTTACGTCAAAATATGTGACGTGTTTTTGGTATGGGGCTAGTTTTGAAGCTGGAACATAATATGTTATTTTTTCCCGAAAAAATATCACAGTTCCACGGGATATCGGGGTAGTTCAGTGGTCAAGCGAAGTCACTGGCGGAAGGCTAGTCTATTATAAACCTTGGCATTTATAACAGGAACTTTCGAAGAGAACAAAGACTATATTCTATGTTTAAAATGTAAAGAGAACCTAAGCTTAAAAAAAAGCGTAAGCAATGCCTTTAGTTTACCTTAAGGCGAGGAATCCCGACCGAAATAGACACGCTAACGCTTGCTCGGCCGCGCTCGATACACTTCGCGCGGACCCAGCGGCAGCCGGCAGTGAACTGTGAACTCGCGAGCGCCCCGCGAATCGGAAATCACTTAAAATTTAATTAAAAATTATATAATAATAAAATTAAATTTATGACGGCCGGAATCCCTCGGCTATTCAAAGACAATTATTTTCATATGCTTTTCATTAACCGATTCGTTGCTAATTGCACGACAGGCGTGTGATAATGTTTTTTAACTTGTGGCTGATGAGTCTAGAGGCGTGTCATTTTTTAATCGATTATAACTCCCTCAAATAAAGTTTTAGAAGGATCTGCCTAGAACAAAACTATCATGGTTTTCCACGTAGATCTAGCTTGTTGTGTAAGCTTCTGGATATTGTGTGAATTTAAAAGTTGCAGAGGTTGACAACCTTTATAAGTTGCAATTAATTATTTTTAACGTGTGGCGCATGACACGATAGGAGTGTTATTTTTTAATCGATTGAAACTAACAAATAAAGTACCTAGAACAAAACAAGCCTGATTTCGAAAGTAATTTTTCGATTTTTTGATACCTAACTAATACAATGTGTGTTAAGAGTGCTTTCTTTTATTTCATCCATACTTTTGAGGTGCGATGTAACGTTAGTTTTGACAAACACTACTGACATTTTTTGTTACATAAAGTTGTGGGAAAACAGTTATCTTAAATCTTAAACTTAAAAAGGTTACATTGACTCTTGAAAAAAAAGATATATAAGTCGATTGGATTTTAATATAGGACATTTCTAGAACTGTCAAACTTGATACGTCACAGGAGTCATTCTAGTTGAAAAAGACTTTTAAATAATAATGGAATAATTAAATTATTACTACTTATCTTTAATATATTTATACTTGGATCGATGAAAATAAAATAAAAAATAAACTAATATAGTAAATTATTTTTTACCTTTAAAAATACTTAAAACGACAAAAAAAAGCTAATGATGAGGCAGTATGGTGTGCCTTAACCTGTTCCTTCGGAACGAAATATATAAAACAATATAAAGAAGACAAGAAAAAATAATAATCGGACGTGCTATAACCAGTGTCACCAGATAGTGTTTTTATTGGTAAAATATTGAGGTTGGTGGTATATTTTTATGTAAAGAGTATTGTTTGGTAAGGCTTTCTCTTTTTGAGGGGAGTTCGATGAATACCGTCCTCAGTGTCTGACATCTTACAAGAGCACGTTGTAGTGGCTCTAACCCTGATTTGTATATGTGATCGTCTAGTTATAATGTTTTTCCATGTATTTGGTGGTCTTGGTGAAAGTCGATGTTACTGGCACCTAAGTGATCTGCGAATCGTGTTTATGTTTGTACTATTTAGTAGCTGCGTGTGAATAGAACGGAAGCTCATCGAGATAAATCCATCATTCCGCAGGCCTATGGTTTTAAATAACATTGCGAAGCTTGTTAATATTAAAATGCAAATTGTTTTAATCTGATCGCGACCTTCGCCTCTCTTCTACTCTAATTCCTAAGCTATAACCAATAGATGTCTGCTCACGTAGTGGATTACACTCTGGTCGTTTAGTAGCGCCTACAAAACCTTCTAGGAAAAACCCTTCTGAGGTTTATTATTTGGGGAACGTCAGCCATCTTTGCTACGCTGCGAAGCGTATGTCAGACATCTCCAGGATGTGGACATTTATTTACTTTATTTTATAAGGTGTTCGCTAGACACCTTTCCCCATAATACCATGGTATACTTTATTTATTCATATTTGTATTAATTGAGAAAGTTCGATTTGGCCAAATCGGGCGATGGCTGAACGCTATGGAAGTGCAAGTGTGACGACGACCCAGAAATGCTGCTACCCGTTCACTGAAACCCACACGCAGATAGCCTTTAGGCTCAATAAGGCTGAGCTCGCGAGTGCCGGCCAGAGCATCCCGTTCAGTAGTCTAAAAGAATAATCTCTTATAGTCAAGGGCCCTCATTCGATTAAAGTCAGTGGGTGGAATGACTAGCTCGCAGCCTCAAGCGGTCAAACACCCCAGGATTTAAACACCCTGTGCAAGTCCTATTTCATCACAGATCACCTAGTATACCTATCTCTATTTCCTATCCTAAATACAAGTCTATAAGTGCACCTAACAGCGTCTATGTCCTGTGTAGAGGCAAAATGAACTTACACATTATACCTATTCAACACTAATACATTATACTTCCTTCTGCTCTGCTCCTGTTGTCTCTCTCGTCCAAATTCAGCAGCTAGACCCCTTTACTAACACGTTTAAATAAACTACCTATACACAGGTAACCTCAACGGTTTGAATGTAGTCTCTCCCTTAAAGTCTTTAATCACTCCCTACTATCCCATGTTTATTTATTTAGGTATATGTATAGAAATCTACCTAGACCTAGACTGAAATCTAACGAATTTAGCTCATAGAAATCGTGATTCAACTGAAAGGTGTACATGTGAGAACGCAAGGTGTTAAGCGAAGTCAAACAAACTAGCTCAATGGTTCTCCTAAGTATTTCTTAGTATTTAACACGGATTTGACTATGCCTCACACTGTGCTTCCTCTTAGGAATCTTATATCTAAGCAGTAAAACATATAATTATGGGAAAAAAATATTATTTATTTAACTTAAATGTGTTTTGTTTATCTTCGAAATAGCAAAAAGAAACTGGTTTGATTATTTAAGCTGTCACCTATAGGTTGCTATATAATGACAGCTAGATTTTCAGCTCCTATCTTAAGACCATACTACATAGAGAGAAAGCGAAAATCCAAAGAAAAAACTCTCTAAGGTCATCTAGATTCACACTTAAATTTAATTAAACACACACTAAAGTTTCGATAGTTATTTTACAACTTAAGTCTAAAGTGAGATACGAACACATTTATAGAACAAACCTGTTCCATTGATTGAAAAATGGAAAGGAAAACTATTTCACATATTAGTCTAATTTAGACTTGATTATTAACATTCATGGTAGATATTAGTGTTTCGTATTCCACCAGGCTACATAAAGTTACAGTCTCTAGAGCTTTAATTAATACTTTCACGTTAACCATCCCTATCTCTGAGATTAACTATGCATCGAGAAAAGACGCAATCCAATTCAGCCTCGATTGAGGTCTAACCCGGCTCTTTGCATTTCTATCTCATTCGGTAGACCATCTTGCAAATACCTCCGTCTATTTAATATTCGACGATTGCAATAACTGAATATCTTATATCCACAACACCCTAACACAACTATTGCGCATATTAAAGCCAACACAAAAATGAGATGTTCTATCGGGTTCCATTCGGTTATTAAAGCGAAACCCCCAGAATGGTGTTGTTCTTCGTATTGATACATTTCTACGTTGTATGTGATATACCGCTCGTTATTCTAGAGATTGTACCTTTATTGACACACGGAATAAGCCACAATGTACACAATTACATACCCCTCTCGACGTTGTTTAAATTCACTTTGTAAAATAGTTACACTTGTTTTAATATTCAAATCTACAATTTACTTAACAAAGTTAGTATTTAATTAATAGTTAACTCTTTAATCTTTATTTCTCACACAGTTAGTTACAATGGAGTCACGAAACTCCCAATCTATCACTGTCCTCAAATATCAAATAGCGTCCCCCCCAATGCCAGTTGCATCCCCGTTTTCTATCTTCCATCTCTACTGAAGTTATCTCCTCCCGCTCTACGCCCATCTCGATCCCTCATTGGTCAGCTTGATGCTTGCAATCTCCATGGTGACGCCTACGCACAACTTCTCACGATCCGCCCTAACAATTCAGAGAACTCAAGTCTTTTCCTTCCTTCGTCTACTTCACCCATCTGCAACACATTTAATATCTACCAAACTCTTAGAAATCTGTGCATTTAAACTAAAATTGTCCATCATTCACCAGTTTGAATAGTTTGTCTGACAGTTGAGCGTAATTTACGGCCTACCCAAGACTTCATTTGTCTTAGTCCCCGCCGTGCGCTAATAAAACTTGTCGCTCTTAATCTATTAGAAGAAATATTCGAAACATTTTTTTGAATTTTTTTTTTTTTTATTCCTAGTTTTGTTTTACGAGCCCGGCCCGCACATCTGCTAATAATACGAATGCCATCACACATTCCCCTAAATAGAATCTTAAACACCTACATCCGAATGTAAGGTCGTTTTAAATTATATTTCCTATCTGGCCACATTTCCAAACTCTCCCACGGTATTCGTTCAGTTCTCACGTTCCCTTTCTATAGCTCTTATCTGTCCATTGTATACCCAAGTAGGCAATAAACCCCGATACTCCGCCTCCTTTGTTACATAAGTATGGCGCCTCACAAACCATTGTCCCTATTTTTTTTTTCTTTTATTTTTTTTATCTATTCACATAATAGCGAAACAGGTGTATCGCATTGTAATTCCCTTTTATCTTGTTTGTTTGTTTATCTATTAGAGTGTACACGTTGCTACTGGGAATAGCACCAATGACGTATGGTCCTTCAAACAAACGTGCAAACTTCTTAGTCACTTTTTTAGATGCATCCGATTTCGCAAACTTTTTCAACTTCACTAGATCACCTATGTCAAAACACACTAGTTTATGATTTTTGTTATAATGAAATTCTCTACTCTCGGCTGACTTCAACATGTTCTGTCTCGCTCGTTCCCGAACTAATTCTAATGGCTCTTGTTGTAGGCCTAACCCCCCTCCAATAATTTTGTCGTTATCCGTAGATAAACGAGTTCCTGTACCCCATACTATTTCGTTAGGTGTGTAACCCGTCGTGGTGTGTATAACTTGATTGTAACAATCCTCTATTTTCGGCAATACGTCAACCCAAGAACAATGTGATTTTTCACAATACGTCCTAAACATTCTTCCTAGCTCTCTATTGACCCTCTCCGTAGAATTAGGTCGCGGGTTTCTGATTGAGGTGTGCGTTAGTACGATACCTAACTGTCTAACACCTGACTCAAAAATCCTTGATGTGAAATTTGCACCTCTATCCGAACATAAAACTTTTATTTTGACCTGTTCGTGAAATTTTCTAACACAAGTTAATGAGGCCCTGCCACTCGCCTGTCGTAATGAGTATAATCTAATTAATTTGCTGAAGGCGTCCTGCATAACAAACACGTACTTATGACCAAAGCGTCCTGCCGGTATTGGTCCATAAATGTCACAAAATACTCGTTCCCCTATCTCCCTAGCTATCACCGTCTTAATTGGTCCTGAGTGTGTCTCCAACGCATGTTTCGATTTTTGACACACGTCGCAAGCCCTAACTACCTGTCCTATTTTGCGTGCCATCTCAGTGAAGTAGTAACGTCGCTTCATTAACGCAAGAACCTTGTATCGCCCAAAATGTCCTACTTCCTCGTGTATACTAGTAATCAATTCCGTTTGTAAGTTCTCGGGAACATATAATCGCGACCTACCCGAACCTATCTCTATCCTATAGAGAATCCCGTCTATTAGTCTGTAATGTCTAGCCTCAGACTCGCTCCCAACTTTTATACGCTTAGTTATTTCGCTAACAACACGATCGCGCCCCTGATGTTCTCTTATCTCTTCCCAATTATTCTTTATGAGTCGTCCAGTTGGTATTTCAAACAAATTCATTTCCGGTCCCACAGTTTTATTAGTCAAGATATCGGTGACTCCACTTATATGTCGTGACAACACGTCAGCTACAGTGTTCAGACTACCCTTGACATGTTCAATCGTATAATTGAACTGTCCTATATAACTTACCCACCGTATCATGCGAGCGCTTAGTAATTTACACGATTGTAGAAACGTCAAACTCTTATGATCGGTCCTAATTACTAACCGAGCACCCCTTAAATACGTTTCAAACTTTGATAGGCTATAAATTATGGCCCACAGCTCTTGTTCAGTGACTGTCCATCTGCGTTCCGTTTCTGTATTGATTTACTACAAAACCCTATAACTCTCTCTTCCCCCTCACTTGTTAGTTGGTAGATGTATCCTGCGACACCTATATTCGAGCTGTCCGTTTGTAAATAATATATATCCTTCGGGTTTGGATGTGCAAGAAGCACGGTATCTACAAATAAAGTTTTCACCCTTTTAAAACAACCGTCTACTTCCTGTGTCCATGACCATCTTTTGTTTTGTTTCAATAGGTCACACAGAGGCCTAACCTCCTCACTATACTTTGATACAAATCTACGAAAATAGTTTATTAATCCCAGAAATCCTCTTAATTGTTTTATGGTTCGAGGTGCGGGGAAATCCAATATCGCCCTTACCCTATCCGGATCCATTTGTACCCCTTTGGTATTTACAATGTGTCCTAATAACTTTACCTCCACACATAAGAATTTACACTTTTCCTTCCTACTCGTTAGTCTAGCCGCCTCTAACCTGCTCAGTACTTGATCTAGGTGTTTTAGGTGTAACTTTAGGTCCCCCTTAGTGAACACTACTATGTCATCTATATAATTTATACAAAACTCGCGCACCCCTTCTAGTATCGAATCCATAGCCCTCGAGAAACCTGCCACCGATGTCTTAAGTCCTTGAGGTAAAACACAATACGTATAGGTTTTCCCCATAAAAGTGAACCCTGTATACTTTCTAGAATCGGGATGTAATGGTATCTGAAAATATGCATTATTGAGGTCAATAAGACTGATGTAATTAACCCCATAAAAGGATTGTATGATTTCTGATGTAAGTGGTGGCGCCCCCGCGTCCCCCACCATCTTCTTATTGAGTTCGCGCGCGTCTAATAAGAGTCTAATTGTTCCGTCTCGCTTTTTTTGTAAAGGTAAGCGGACTACAACACGGTGTCGCCTCCTGACGGATAACTCCTAAGCCCTCTAACCCATCTAGTTCTCTTTTTATCTCCTCCCTATATGCTAAAGGTATTGGATAACTTCGCTTTATAAAAGGCGTGTCGTCGATTAATTCAATAACATGCTCGTATCTGTCCGTCAATCCTAATTCGTCGGTAAACACTCTACTATATCTGTTTAAAACGGGTAACAATAGTTTCTTTTGTTCGTCATTTAAACCCATCTCGTCCAAGTAGGTAGCCACCTTTCCGCTATTGTTTATTTTCTCGCTCGCCTCATTATACACCGCCGGTTGGGCGTCCGTCTCTAACATCGTATTTATCATGTTTGCATTGTCTCTCCCGCCTAACCGTTTTAATTCGCAACTCGAATTTATTTTGACACTAGTCCTAACTCCTAAGTGCTCAATTGATAACGTCCTTTCTCTACCACACTCCACTATCCCCTTGACATGTTCCAACCAGTCGTATCCTAATATCATTGACCTAGGAAGCCTATGCAGAATTAACATTGACGTTTCAATGATTGTGCCACCCAAACTTAGCTCTATTAGTACCATACGATTCGCACTTTCACTCCGTGATCCAAATGCTCCCTGCACCTGTATAGCCGGGATAGCGATCTCGGGCAAATCACCTCTCTCTTTCCGAATAGAATCGTGTAGTTCCCTAGTTATAGCGCTTATTTGGCTCCCTGTGTCTATCAATGCACTTATACGCATCCCGTACACATCCACTCCTATCTCGGGTAATCTAGGCAACGAATAATCAACACCTAAGTAATCTAACTCGTCTAGCTCATGTGATATCGACAAAACCTCTCTACCCCTGCTTGTACAAAGATCACACGCAAGCCCTTCTTCGTCACATTCTATCACATGATTGAATTGATTTTCCAATAAGACACCTATGCTACACGCTATTGCTCGCAAACTGTTGCTACTCACTGACACTCCCCCGGTCAATGGCCTCTTCAATCCCTTTCCGTCTGCTCCTAAACCCTGACCTGGCTCCCATCCATTTTTAACTAAAATCTTATATGCTATATCGTCTTTCCTATTTTCTGAAGTCCATTCATTCCCCTTCCTACACTTTGATAACCAATCGGACTCCGCTTGTGTAGGGGGTATTAGTTTTTTGTTTTATCCTCCCTCACAGACGTTGATAATGTTGACCCCTCACCTTCCTTCATGAATGTTATAGCTGGCCTAGTATTTATTTCACCCAACACGTTTGACCGTGATGTATTCCTATTAGAATATGATCCGTAACCTATCCTGCCTCGTCGGTGAGCCCTTCCCCGAGTTGAACCGCCTCTGCCTCGCCATCTTTCCGCTAAAATCGTTGCCGCAACTGGATAATCTGTCTGTGTCCTACTGTAACGACCTCTCTGGTTATTTCCTCTTTCTCTAGCATATCTACCTATCTCTCTCTGTCCCACAACTACATTTTGTTCGATACTCCTAAGAAAGTTCGCGCCTTTCATAATAGTGGGTTCCTCTGCTCTCGTAAACCACAACCGTTGAACATCTAAAGGATAATGACGCATTATCGAATTTACTAAATCCCTTTCACTAAAAGATATAGTCAAGGACTGCATCGACTCAACATATTCAGCAAAATGTTCGAACATCGAAATCGCTGATTCACTTGTGTACACCGCGTTAATCAACCTATACCTAACGGATTCTTGTATTTGTTCAGTCCAATAAGTCCGTCTAAAGTCGTTCTCAAAATCACTAAAAGTATTCCATCTCCTTGAGTACATCTCCATCAATTTTCGTGCATGTCCCATGATGCAACCTAGCGCTATATCAATTTCGCGGTCCTGTCCATTCACTTCTCTAATATATTTTTTTAATCGTTTCAAAAACGCAATAGGGTTCGCGAATGGTTTTCCGTCAAAACTCGGCTTCGCAACTGAAGGCTGTATGACGTATAAGTTTCTAGTTTCCGAATTCGCGGCACTACCACTAGCTGTTGTGCTAATCGACTCCTGTCTAATCGTCTGATGACTATTTTGCACATTCCCGCGCGACTCTAACCTCTCGTTTAATCGCTCCGCGCTCAACTGCCGTAATGTATTTTGAAATTCATCCATTCTTTGTGACATCTGTTGTAAAGTTATGTTATCTATATTTCCCGTTTGTTCCCCTATGCCTCCGTTACCCTCACGACTTTCCCCTGTCCTATCTTGACCCCTAACCCGTCTCTTACTGCGCCTAGGCATTATAACGTCAGTTAACTCAACTGCCGACAAACTAGTTTTGATTTAAACTTTCCCCTACTCCTAAATGCACAGATCGTTCTTTATGAGAAAGGTAGATAGTACCACATGTGATTAAAATACTCATGATAACAGACTTACATTGAAATGTAACAATATCTTGAGAATCTGCTCCCGCCTTTGTCTCCACCTAAATCACACATCTTTATTATGCTAACCTTTTTACGTACAGTCAAAATCGTCAAACGCGACGCTATGCTTTGAATAATATTGGAAAGTATTTTTATTTTACTCTTTTATTGTTTATTTTGTTCGGTAAGAATTCTCCACGTCCTTCCCTTTTGTCTTTAATGTACAGCCGTCAAATTTTACTTCAATGGACAACAGCAGTTAAGTTGCAAACCAATAAAACATTAACCCTAAGGTCTCCTTTGTCTCGCTTCCCATTCACAACCATTCACAAGCTTGTCAGACAGGCTTTGTCTTCCGTGAACAAATAACTTGGCTATACAGTTGTCTAAAAATAGATTCTTTTAGTTTTATAATTTACGAAATAGGTATGTATATTTTTTTTTTTTTTCTTTTCGATCTCGTTGATAACATTATGACAAATTCTGACTGTAACTGTGTCTTTCCCCTACATTCAAAAGACATGTAAACAGTTTAACACAATAAAATAATCACACCATGCACATAATTAAAATAATTATTCCATGCACAATTTATCTCGCCTCCTTGTTTCGCATCACGATGTCTCGTAACATCCCTGTAAAAGTATTCCTTTCAACTGACCACGATTTCTACGTTGTGTTTATTTTATTTATTTTTGTTTTATTTATTTATTATAATTATTTGGTCCTTTTGATCCAATCGTATCGTTATTTCGAATACGTATTTGGAATCCTGGTCGACACGACACCATTTTCTGTAGTGGCTCTAACCCTGATTTGTATATGTGATCGTCTAGTTATAATGTTTTTCCATGTATTTGGTGGTCTTG
This sequence comes from Crambus lathoniellus, assembly GCA_949710035.1. Taxonomy (NCBI): domain Eukaryota; kingdom Metazoa; phylum Arthropoda; class Insecta; order Lepidoptera; family Crambidae; genus Crambus; species Crambus lathoniellus. Next base: position 16,990,371 of record OX453317.1, on the reverse strand, counting down.
GTGAAAGTCGATGTTACTGGCACCTAAGTGATCTGCGAATCGTGTTTATGTTTGTACTATTTAGTAGCTGCGTGTGAATAGAACGGAAGCTCATCGAGATAAATCCATCATTCCGCAGGCCTATGGTTTTAAATAACATTGCGAAGCTTGTTAATATTAAAATGCAAATTGTTTTAATCTGATCGCGACCTTCGCCTCTCTTCTACTCTAATTCCTAAGCTATAACCAATAGATGTCTGCTCACGTAGTGGATTACACTCTGGTCGTTTAGTAGCGCCTACAAAACCTTCTAGGAAAAACCCTTCTGAGGTTTATTATTTGGGGAACGTCAGCCATCTTTGCTACGCTGCGAAGCGTATGTCAGACATCTCCAGGATGTGGACATTTATTTACTTTATTTTATAAGGTGTTCGCTAGACACCTTTCCCCATAATACCATGGTATACTTTATTTATTCATATTTGTATTAATTGAGAAAGTTCGATTTGGCCAAATCGGGCGATGGCTGAACGCTATGGAAGTGCAAGTGTGACGACGACCCAGAAATGCTGCTACCCGTTCACTGAAACCCACACGCAGATAGCCTTTAGGCTCAATAAGGCTGAGCTCGCGAGTGCCGGCCAGAGCATCCCGTTCAGTAGTCTAAAAGAATAATCTCTTATAGTCAAGGGCCCTCATTCGATTAAAGTCAGTGGGTGGAATGACTAGCTCGCAGCCTCAAGCGGTCAAACACCCCAGGATTTAAACACCCTGTGCAAGTCCTATTTCATCACAGATCACCTAGTATACCTATCTCTATTTCCTATCCTAAATACAAGTCTATAAGTGCACCTAACAGCGTCTATGTCCTGTGTAGAGGCAAAATGAACTTACACATTATACCTATTCAACACTAATACATTATACTTCCTTCTGCTCTGCTCCTGTTGTCTCTCTCGTCCAAATTCAGCAGCTAGACCCCTTTACTAACACGTTTAAATAAACTACCTATACACAGGTAACCTCAACGGTTTGAATGTAGTCTCTCCCTTAAAGTCTTTAATCACTCCCTACTATCCCATGTTTATTTATTTAGGTATATGTATAGAAATCTACCTAGACCTAGACTGAAATCTAACGAATTTAGCTCATAGAAATCGTGATTCAACTGAAAGGTGTACATGTGAGAACGCAAGGTGTTAAGCGAAGTCAAACAAACTAGCTCAATGGTTCTCCTAAGTATTTCTTAGTATTTAACACGGATTTGACTATGCCTCACACTGTGCTTCCTCTTAGGAATCTTATATCTAAGCAGTAAAACATATAATTATGGGAAAAAAATATTATTTATTTAACTTAAATGTGTTTTGTTTATCTTCGAAATAGCAAAAAGAAACTGGTTTGATTATTTAAGCTGTCACCTATAGGTTGCTATATAATGACAGCTAGATTTTCAGCTCCTATCTTAAGACCATACTACATAGAGAGAAAGCGAAAATCCAAAGAAAAAACTCTCTAAGGTCATCTAGATTCACACTTAAATTTAATTAAACACACACTAAAGTTTCGATAGTTATTTTACAACTTAAGTCTAAAGTGAGATACGAACACATTTATAGAACAAACCTGTTCCATTGATTGAAAAATGGAAAGGAAAACTATTTCACATATTAGTCTAATTTAGACTTGATTATTAACATTCATGGTAGATATTAGTGTTTCGTATTCCACCAGGCTACATAAAGTTACAGTCTCTAGAGCTTTAATTAATACTTTCACGTTAACCATCCCTATCTCTGAGATTAACTATGCATCGAGAAAAGACGCAATCCAATTCAGCCTCGATTGAGGTCTAACCCGGCTCTTTGCATTTCTATCTCATTCGGTAGACCATCTTGCAAATACCTCCGTCTATTTAATATTCGACGATTGCAATAACTGAATATCTTATATCCACAACACCCTAACACAACTATTGCGCATATTAAAGCCAACACAAAAATGAGATGTTCTATCGGGTTCCATTCGGTTATTAAAGCGAAACCCCCAGAATGGTGTTGTTCTTCGTATTGATACATTTCTACGTTGTATGTGATATACCGCTCGTTATTCTAGAGATTGTACCTTTATTGACACACGGAATAAGCCACAATGTACACAATTACATACCCCTCTCGACGTTGTTTAAATTCACTTTGTAAAATAGTTACACTTGTTTTAATATTCAAATCTACAATTTACTTAACAAAGTTAGTATTTAATTAATAGTTAACTCTTTAATCTTTATTTCTCACACAGTTAGTTACAATGGAGTCACGAAACTCTCAATCTATCACTGTCCTCAAATATCAAATAGCGTCCCCCCCAATGCCAGTTGCATCCCCGTTTTCTATCTTCCATCTCTACTGAAGTTATCTCCTCCCGCTCTACGCCCATCTCGATCCCTCATTGGTCAGCTTGATGCTTGCAATCTCCATGGTGACGCCTACGCACAACTTCTCACGATCCGCCCTAACAATTCAGAGAACTCAAGTCTTTTCCTTCCTTCGTCTACTTCACCCATCTGCAACACATTTAATATCTACCAAACTCTTAGAAATCTGTGCATTTAAACTAAAATTGTCCATCATTCACCAGTTTGAATAGTTTGTCTGACAGTTGAGCGTAATTTACGGCCTACCCAAGACTTCATTTGTCTTAGTCCCCGCCGTGCGCTAATAAAACTTGTCGCTCTTAATCTATTAGAAGAAATATTCGAAACATTTTTTTGAATTTTTTTTTTTATTCCTAGTTTTGTTTTACGAGCCCGGCCCGCACATCTGCTAATAATACGAATGCCATCACAACGTCAAGCACAAAATATAATGTAGGTAACCAGAACCACTGATTGTAAATTATTCTCGTTCTCTCCTTAGTTTCGCAGCCATTTTTGTATATGCTTATACTTTGTATATTTGAGTTACTGAACACGCGCCATTATTATTTCAAAGACATACAAATTTTAACACATCTGCGAAAGACGAGCAATCCTATGCCATTGCCTAGTATAGCAATGCCACTCAAAATCTTTAAATTTTAAAAGATATAAACACGTGTTAACTACCTTAAAAATGTTTCTAGAAACTATTTTCTTTACCATTTTTTAGAATACAACAAAAAAATTAAACAACATCACAAAAGGTTTGAAACATCTGAAAATATAAAGTCACTTTCCTTCCATTTCAGGAAAAACACGTAGTTTACCTCTTCAAATCAATTTAAATAACGTATCGTGCCATACACTATCGTCTTTTGATGTCAACTAAACTTGAATCAAGTCTAAACCAGTGAAAAGAAAAAAAACCATGTGTTTTTATATACATGGCTGATGGCACAATAGGCGTGCAATCAACTTCTATGGCGCTTGAGACGCCATGCGCCAGTCGTGTTATAGAAAATTTGTTCACAGCCATGGCGAAAAGTTTTCGAAAATGGGCGTCGCAACGAATCGGTTAACTAAAACCAAGTATACTGCAAGTAATATGATATCTCATCAAAAACATAAAATATGTGAAGTGAGAGCCAACTTCAATATTATGAAATATGCCTTGGTTGCTGACTTCAACGACAAAAGATGTGAGATCTAAATGGGTGCCAAGTTTAACGGTCAGTCCTGAAAATTTAGTACATAAAATGTTTTATAACAACTTAAAATATAATTTCTTCTTATAACTTTGGATAATATATTGAAGCCTAAGGTCTGACTTGGCTAGTTCTCGTATACGAATTATTATTAGGTACTTACTGAAACAGTCATGGAAGAGCCCTATGTTCATCTCTAGTTTCTAGTCTACCAGCAAGCCAAATTTTCGGAAGAATATAATAAGAACTTCGGCTTTAGAGCTTGCGAAGGCTATAATATATATATAATTTGTATATGAAAACTAGCCAAGTCAGACCTTAGGCTTCAATATATTATCCAAAGTTATAAGAAGAAATTATATTTTAAGTTGTTATAAAACATTTTATGTACTAAATTTTCAGGACTGACCGTTAAACTTGGCACCCATTTAGATCTCACATCTTTTGTCGTTGAAGTCAGCAACCAAGGCATATTTCCTAATATTGAAGTTGGCTCTCACTTCACATATTTTGTTTTTGATGAGATATCATTACTTTTTGTAGAGAAATTATTAGAAGGTACTTATTCATAATAAAATTAATACCAAATGTTTCAGTATAATTTATTTGGTCAGTTATATTACTTTGCCCTTGCGTATCAGCTACTGACAATGAAACTAATTTTATGATCGTGTTTGGTGTGGACGTAGAAATATAATTTTAAACAGATTTTCCTATTTCCAACAGTTTCTTTTTCCTAGTCGTAATAGTGTATGGTGTTTTTCTTGACGAAGTTGCAGTAGGTATTTAATGTTCCTGAGCAGATATTGCATTTCCATTTGCGTTTTGATTCTGGTTTCATTAAGCGATAAAGCTTTCCGGACAAACTCTTATCTTTTGCCGCACAATGCACTAATATAGAATCCTTGGCAGTAGCAAAGAATACTATATAACTATTACTACGTAGCCACTGACCTCTATTATTTATACACTGGACAGGCTGTCTCCATACAAATTACAGCTAATTTTGTGTGGCAATTTTAAGCGCCGCCACTACGAGTGTCCCGAGAACTAATATTGACACAATCATTACCGCAGTCGACAATATATTTTTATGTCAGCCAGTCCAGTGTGTAAATAATAGAGATCAGTGTATATGGCAGGAGTTTGTCTTTTACATTTATCATTTAGCGCTATCTCTTGACAATTTATGGATGTAGCCGTTTTTGTTGACATCTAATCTTGCTTATTGATTCTTTATTTGCTAACTAGCTTAAGCTGACCCGGCAAACGTTGTTTTGTCATATAAATTATAGTGGACTAAAGTAGAATAAATGATACTCGTAAGAAGACTATGTCTAATGTGTGTGTTTATACACCAAAAGTTGCCTACACCAGACGATAGATAGCGCTAGTTAGGTATACACTACCAATAAAAGGGCTAAGATTGGTCTCTACTTCCTACATATATAAATTACTCTGCAGGGTGCGCGTCAGATAACTCTGCGCGCATGCGTTACTGGTGCATTTTTGGCACTAGTTACAGTACATTATTTATGCTAAGCTTATGGAAAAGATTAGTATTCGGTTTTGACCGCGCGCAGACGTCAGTGATTACATACTCTTTGAAAGCGGCCATGGAAGAGATGACAGTTTTGCAGTTTTGTATCGAAGTTATAGTCTCACACTCCATTTGGTGTATAAACACACACATATGCAAATGACAAAGGCATATAAACACAGACACACACATAGGCATAGAATACATATTATTTATTTATAAGGAAACTTAGTGTAAATGAATCATAGGTTAACACTGAACCCTTTATTAACAATAAAACAACAAATATGCATCACTAAAGGCATTAACAATGTTCAAAGAAGTCTTTTTTCAAACACAGCACATCACCAAAGAATTCTATATACACACTCAACACCAACTAGTCTTTTTTTCAAAAAGCGGTACCTACTCCGAGCAACGAAACTATGTAATCGCTAACGGAATTACGGGTCTTTACGGAACAGAACATAGCAAATAACAAATTTGACAAACAAAAGTATAATTTAGATTATTTGACATTATTTTCCAGCGTACGCGAAGCGAAGCTGTTATTAATCTATGATTTTCCATACTCTCATTAAATTTTATACTCTTCCATCAACTTTCAACAATATAGTATAGAAAAAATGATTTTTCTCTTCTTTTCTAAACTGTGGGTGGGTGTATTAACTTGAGCCATCTATCGTTTTTTGAACTTTACTTTAGTGAACTATTTATGTGCAAAGTGTGCACCTACAGGGAGAACATAGCAACTTTCGCATTTTTAGGCTTCTCGTTAGTTCCCATTTGAATGTATGAAGATTGCGCCCCCTGGTGGTCGGGTTATAAGTACTTTGCTCCGTTTTGACGTGAAAGAAGGACAAACAAACAAACAAACACACTTTCACATTTATCATTACGACTCCGTAGCTCAGTGGTTAGAGCAGTCGCCCGGAAAGCGAAAGGTCGTGGGTTCGAGTCCCATCGGAGATGGTTGTGAGAAGATGGTCGATTTTTTCTAAATACTTCATTTTCCGTTTTTCAACAATAAAAATTGGATTGTGAATGCAAAAATTTAAATAACTTTATAATTTATATTAATATTAATAATTAATTTAAGCGAAAGGTCGTGGGTTCGAGTCCCATCGGAGCTGGTTGTGAGATGATGGTCGATTTTGTCTAAATTCTTCAATTTCCATTTTTCAATAATAAGAATTGGATTGTGAATGCAAAAAGTAAAAATTTCAATAACTTTATAATTTAAATAAATAATAATATGGATATCGTGCTAGAAATGGTGCAAGTTTGTAATTAATTTACCGCGAGGACAAAAAAGTGTTTGGGTAATCTGGGGTTCGAACTTGGTTGCCTCGAGTCCTCAATATTGAATGGCCACTACGCCGTCAGCGCTAGCCGAACTTCAAGAGGTATGACGAATTATTGGTATATAACAGAATAAAAACTATTACAAACTTATATTTGTACTTCATCTTATACAAGATCTTATACAGGATAAGTGCACAGGGAACGCAAATATAAGTTTGTCAACGTTTTATTTAAAAAAAATACTAGTTTCGGATTTTTTCCTTTGTATTCACCAGATTACCTGTCTTCATGCCAAATTTCAGCTTTCTAGGTCATCTGGAAGTGGGTTAGAGTTTTGATTATAGGTGAGTCAGTGATAAAAATATAGATTTTTGGACGTAAATATCTAAATAACCGTTTGAGGTGTGTATATAAAATTTGGAGCACATTTTTATCTCGCTAGTCTCAATACATAAGCCAAATTTGACATGTTTCTGTGTAATAGTTTTTGAGTTATGAGGGGGTCAAAAGTGGCTCCAAATGGTTCGTGTTAAGATACACACGGTGCTGCTCGCCAGTTCTGTTTGCTTTTGAACTTGGCTTTGATACGCTTCCGCGTATCTAGATTTGAATTATTATTAGACGGATGTTTGGGATTTTATTTGACACAGTAAAATGTCACCAATTGAAAAGAAACGGCCGGAAGCACTAGATGAATAACTGTAAAATAACATATATTTTTCCAAATTTTAAGTACTTGTGATTTACGAGTAATTCATAATTTAAAATACCCTATTATGATGAATAAGGAATATTTATAATAAAATAACGCCAGGCCGTGCCAAGTTCGATAAACGAGAAGAAAAAGTAGCCTACTACGATTAATTATGTATAAACCCCTTTTTAGTCTTTCTAGGGAATTCATAATATTTTTGAAGATGTAGAAAAATGTAAGAACTGAACTTCGATCAACAATAACACCTAGTTCTTGATCGAAGGAACTGAAGTAGATTAATAGCTAAGGGAATAAAATTACGTACAGTACAACGGGTTTCTTTTATTTATAAAATTGGTCTCTTATATTTCTAGTATCATATATTTTTGCGTGAACTGATCATTGAAATAAAACCCTTTTTACGGGTTACTTCACGCGGTTATATAGAAACTCTCATAGCGATATTTAGGATAAAACAAAAAATCTATAAAAACAAAAAACGAAGTTTCGCTATGAGTGTTTTAATAAAACCGCGTAAAAGGTTTATAAAGTGTCAATTCAATAACTTACGTATCGTTGCAGTGTCGCAATATTGGAAAGAGCTAAGAAAAAGTTTTATTCGGTAAGTTTCTGAAAACTTTCATGTTTGTGACAATCCAAAGACAAGGTTCGATAGCTACCCCATGGCAGCAAATACGAAACAAGAAATATACGGACAAATATTGAAAATATTTGCTCGAAAATGAAACATACTTTGCATTTACAAGTTATTTCGGAGTATTGTTAAGCTAGCTATGAGAAACTCCCAAGTGGGTTTACACTATTCGAGAAAATATAATGCATATCCAAAACTTTAAGGATATAAATTTAGGACTCAATTTAAAAGAAAACATGTTTTTGAATATGAATAAGCTTCTACAAGTTAAAGATTTTTGGAAATTCAATCTCAAGTGGGCTATTTTATGCAGTAATATTGTCTTCAACTGTGTAATTTTTTGTTGATTTTGTTTTATTCACAACGGGGTAGCACTTAGCCTTCATCACACCTGATGTTAAGTAGTGATAAGGCTAAAGGTGGAAGCGCACTACTCCCAAGAACTGGCTATCGTATCTCTAACTGCCGGAACACAATAATGCTGAAAACATCATTGTTATGGAGACAGACTTAGATAAGATGGGGACATAGATAAAATTTATTTATTTCTTTCATCCTAATAAAATGAACGAAGACCAATTCGCGGGTAACCGCTAAGTTATAGCTATAATCCTATGTCCTTGTCCTAAGTGACTTCAAACTAGGTTCCTACTTGCATTGCAGATTGCGGTACTCTCATGGGGATAATTATAGAAGTGTAGCGAAGAGCAAGAATTTAATTTATGTGTAATTTAACTTAACTCGTAAGGCATTGTCCGTGATTCCCGTACCTATGAGTAAGTACATTGATATTTAGAAGGATAATCTTCTTTTATGTCAATTGACAACCACAAATTTTTAATTAGTAATAGTACATTACAGCCAAGAACGGGAAGCTAGCAATGCAAATAGCTTCCAGTACAAGGCTTGTATAAAACTTTTCTCATCACGAAATGCGAGGAAATACTTTTTTTTTACATGGAATGTTAACATTTCAGAGCTTATAAACAAGAGTAGCGGGACTCAACCCGACATTTATTATGTAGTACCTACATTGTTGAGTCCCGTTACTATTGTTTATAATTATTTATAATGCGAAAGTTTAAAATCGTATATTTCAGAGCTTCTTTGAGAAACTCTACATCTCTATTTTATTTCCAGATAATCTGGAGCTCTCGCAGCTTACAACTGAATTTAGTTCGAAATACTACCAAAAACTCTCGCTGCAGTTCGACATAATGACATTAATTGGTTAAATGTTAGCCTGGTGTGAATAAAAAACTAATAGTGGGCACATAGCCAAAATCGGAATCCGAAGAGCATTTCGTTAGCGAATAGTGCTATCTATTGTTGAAATTAGGATAACTGTATCGGACATAATGATTCACTTCTAGCCTACTCGTTAGTAGGTTTATATTTGAGTATTGAAGTTGGAATTATTTAAAGATTTTACCCTTCATCACAAACTTTTCTCGCGAATTCCTTCTATCTTCGTCACTTTCATTAAGATTTTTTAGTTAAATATTATGTACTAGTATAATACCGTAAATACCAAGTCGTGAAAATAATCTATAACTTAATAATATTTTTATTTTTTGCATTTACAATGCAATTTTTATTATTGAAAACTTGAAAATAAAGTATTTAGAAACATCGGAGCTGGTTGTGAGACGGGTCGATTTTTTCTAAATACCTACCCCTACTTTATTTTCAATTTTTCAATAATAATCTACAAGGTAAGGAAATCCTTAGTCCCAGTAGTACCCAGTAAGTAAATAAGCTAAAATGTTATAGCAAAAAACAAAATCCATTAAAGATAGATAGATAACGCTTTTGCGGCCTACTTTAAACATTATATACTCTCACAACCAGCTGCAACAAAAATTGCATTGTGAATGCAAAAAAGTAAAAATATATACCTATAGTTATATACTCTATTTAAATTCATATACTTACAAGTTGTTTTTTCTCACGAGCGAGGGTTAGCCATACTTGTAGTTGTTGCGTATAGACACGCGGTCCTGTGTGACTCGGCCAAAACCGAGCGCTCCCTGACTTTCGCAGGCAAAGACAGTGTGTAATATTATAGTATTCTTTGACAGGTGCATGTACATTCACACACAAGCGTGGCTCACCCGCGCTCGTGAGATAAAACATCACTTTCAAAAATGTTAGCAACAAAAGCAAAACATTGAAACCGAAAGCTGAACTTTCGCTGTGCCCTCATGCAACTACTAATTGCTATAGTTTATTTGTCAGTATGAATAGAGAAGTCTTGGCTCGTCGCCAACAGCTTGCCAGGCGCTTTTTTTGTACCATTTACTGGAACTTTATACGTTCGCAGTTGGATTTTGAGGTGGAATGAGTAGGTAGCAAAAAAATATTTTTCTCTTATAATCTTGTTTAGACATCAAGAGATTATTACCTTTTTAGTTACACTAATCACAAAATAATCTGCAGTGCTATTAACAACCGGTAGAACGCATTTTAAAAAATCCCGACTTTGATGGTGTATTATATTGAGGAGCTCGAGGCGCAGTGGCTCGCAATGGTCGGTCACGGGATGGGTTCAGGCTGCATTCTCAGTCGTCAATACCTGACAATCAGCATTGGGTCCGCGTGGTGGGTCATGACCCATTCTCCTTATCCATCTATAAGGAAGACCTGTGCTCCAGCAGTAGGGACTTATAACGGCTGATGATGAAAGCCTCTTTTCACTCTTAGTAGTAGTTACCGCAGCATGAAGTAGCTCGACATAAATATTCATAATTCATAGTCATATTTGGACTTTATTGCATCTTGTCGTAGCACAAACAAGAAACCTGTTAAAATGGCAAAATACTTATAATTTACTTAACTAATTTATATTATTATTACACTTTATTAGTTATATCCACCACCACTCCGCATTGGGCCCGCGAGGTGGATCATGGCCCATTCTCCTTATCCATCCATAGGGAAGGCCAGTGTCCCAGCAGAGGGGACATTAAAATGGCTGATGATGTTGATGTCCTGATTGCGAGGTTTATTCGAGAGTATTTCAAGCCATATTTTAAAAAGAACCTTGGGCGTTTCGCCCCACCGAAACCACTGCGGGTCGAATCGCCCCATTCAGAAACAGTGCTTGGGTTATTCGCCCCGCGGGGCGAACCGCTTGTGGGGCGAAACGACTAAAGACTCGAGCTAGGTAAGTGTACAGTTCGAAAACTAGCTCAAAAACAAAATGTATCTGCCACATCAACTCCAGTTCGCTATCCCTGCGCTAATCGTATTTCCCAAACAACATGAGAGCGCAAAGTGGATTTTTCCGGCGAATTGGAGCAAACTGCACTCGGGAAATTCCTGCTTTTTTTAGGCAACGCTTCGTAGAGGATGTTGGTGGCACAGTAGAAAGCGGGTAACCATTTTGACCTGCGGTTGTGGCGGTGGAGCCACTTCCGCATGGTTAGTCACAGAATGGGTGACCAAACATTTATTATATAAAGCGCTCCGTTTCGTAATTCGTTCCATCTTCAACCGTCTTCAAAAAACGGAGGAGGTTCTCAAGTCGTCTGAATGTTTTTTTATGTGTATTCTCTTTTTTTTTGATAATTCTTTTTTTATCTGATAGACCAAAGCTTCAATTTGGTCCCATGAGAAATTTAAAGGAGACAGTTCAGAAGTTTTTGCACAATCCTGAAAAAAACACATAGTTGTCAACTGGTGCTTCCTGCTTTACGCGTCATCATCGTGAGCTATTGACCAATTTGAATGATTCTTTTATAATCGAAAGAGTATACTCCTGAGGTGGTTTAATCACCTGTTACCAAGTAAGGATCTAATGATGGAATCCAGGAATCGAGGAAAACCCGCAAATTGTATCTACATATATAATTTACGTGTTTTATATATTTTCCCGAAGATATTTTCTAAAGTTTTTAAAGTATTTGCATCTGGTAGTCATCATCTCATGATCATGAGCTGGCAATGGAAGGTACAACTCCTCAATGATTAAGAGTTGGAGGATAATTCCTTAAATATCGTTGATACGTAAAGATTTTTAGATGTATTCTTTCAGGTTATTTAGGTGAGCTGATGATGGACGGTAAAACTCCTTAACGCTTAGGAGTTCAAGCATCTGTTTTAAGTAACATATGCACGAATAGACCTTTAGTTGTATTATTTTAAGTAATTTAGATTAGCTGATGGTGGAAGGTTAAAGAACTGCATAACAGTTAAGAGTTGGAGGGTGGTGCTTTCTGTTCTTATTTAGATATGGGCTACACCAGCTAGTTACAGTTTTAAACGTGCAACGCTTGCTTATTGGATTTCTTACACTAAAAATGGAAAAATAAACAAATCATTTCAAAAAAATTAAACCGCCTTCAAACAAAAATGCCAACAAAAACTCACTCCCCAAAAACAAGTAAGTATTAAAAAAATAAATTAAATCATTACCTTCAAAGGACGAAAGGGAGGGACTTTACCTAATTAATCTTGAAACTTACTGTTCTGATTGAAGTCGGTGTAATCGTTTTGTCGTCTCCGATCGTCTGTCATCATTAAAATTAAGCAATTTTCGCAATGGTCGGTCACGGGATGGGTGACCAAAAAACTTTCCATCTCGAGCTCCTCCGTACTTCGGAAGGCACGTTAAGCCGTTGGTCCCGGCTGCGGTGGCAGTCGTTAATACCCACCAATCTGCATTGGGCCCGCGTGGTGGGTCACGGCCCAATCTTATGGATGGATAAGGCCATCCATAAGGAAGGCCTGTGCCCCAGCAGTGGGGACAATAAATTAATTAATGGCTAAATGATCCAAAACCTTAAAATTTACTTGGTATAAAATAAAAACTATCTACCACATCAACTCCAGTTCGCTATTCCCGACTCTAATCGTATTTTCCAAACTACTTGACAGGGCAAACCGGATTTTTCCGGGGCATTTGATGCGAACTGCACTCGGAAAATTCCTGCCCCCCCCGGTTGACTGAATCGATATTTATCACGGTGGTGGCTTTCAATTACTGTTTGACATCCATCACTTATTGTTGATGACAGGTTGATAAAAGATATTTGTATTTCTGCAGCAATGGCCGTACAGTACAATTACTTTTGTTTTGTTAATTTGAAAACGATCACGATTGATGTTGAGTTAGAAAATGACACGTCTGCTATTTATGCCTGCCACGTGGCGAGTCGTAATACTCGTTATTCCGTAGTGCAGTGGTGCAGCTGCGTTTTAGTACCAAAGCTTTGTTTGATGAGGAGCCCGTGGAGCAATGACTAGCGCGCTCGGTTTGCAATAGTTGGGGCTAAGCAACTTTCGCAATGGTCGGTCACGGGATGGGTGACCAACAATTTATAATTTTGAGCTTCTCCGTGCTTCGTAAGGCACGTTAAGCCGTTGTTCCCGGCTGCGTTTGCAGTCGTTAATACCCACCAATCTGCATTGGGCCCGCGTGGTGGGTCATGACCCATTCTCCTTATCCATCTATAAGGAAGGCCTGTGCTCCAGCAGTAGGGACTTATAATGGCTGGTGATAAAAGCCACTTTTTACTCTTAACGTAGTTACCGCAGCATGAAGAAGCTCGACATAAATATTCATATTCATATTCATATTCAGACTTTATTGCTTAGACAAGAACCCTGTAAGGGCACGGCAAAATACTTATAATTTACTGCACTAAATTATAATCTTCTTCTATACATATAAAATCCTTTGTCCTGAATCACTGACGGATAAACGCACAGCCTAAGCCGCTGAACGTAGAGACTAGAAACTTGGAGGGTGTGTTCCTTGTATGATGTAGGCATCCGATAAGAAAGGATTTTTCGAAATTCTACCCCTAAAGGGGTGAAAAACGGGGGTAAAGTTTGTATGGGACAACGTGATTCCTTTGTCCAATCTTCTTCAAATTTTGCATAAACATTCTTTAACAGAAATAATTGAAGATGTGTTTCATATTTCATTGAAACTCATTGCCTAACAGGGTTAAAAAGGGATAGAAAATTATTTTGGGGGTGATTTGCATCGAAGTTGATATCGATACTCCTTAGTGCTTTTGATTTTTAATTTCATTTTGTTTTTTGACACATGTTTGAAAACTCAATCCGTTTTTACATCTATGGTTTTTACAGTGCGACGTACCTCATTGCCACCAAAGAGTAGTTATGTATCAACTAGCGTATTGCAATATCAAAGTATTGACTTGATTTTTTGCATTTTGGTAGTTCAAGAGTAGGAGAATGTCCGAATATTATTCAGACGAAAGTAGCTATACTGTTTGTCTAGGTCTAAGAAGAAACCACTAATCTGACTTTCATGTTTGGTGTAAAGTATAGGTAGGTAGCGTGCTCGGCCTGCGATCGCTGAGGTTATGTAACTTTCGCAGTGGTCTTTCACGGGATGGCTGTTCAATTATGGTACTTCGGAAGACACGATAAGCCGATGGTTCTGGCTGCATTTGGATTGGTTAATACCCCATAACTGCAATGGGCCCGTGTGGAAGTGCATGGTCCATTCTCCTTATCCATCAATATGAAGGCCTGTACCCCAGCAGCGGGGACATTAAAATGGATTGATGATGGTACTGATGAGACCTTAGAGAACGCCTATCTACCTACTTTTTGACATGAAATTTTGCGATGTACCCAATTAAATATGGTCGTCCAAATCAAAAGGGACCTTATTGCGTCCGGCACATACGTCTTTATTGTCGTTTGTTTTGTATTCGAACAACAGCAATAGGGGCGTGAATGCCGAGCGCCACAAAGTCCCTTTTGATTTGGACGACCACAAATTACTCACGGACGGACGTAGTCGCAGCAGGCCAATCATATTCATATTTCTACTATCCCTAATATTATTATAAATGCGAAAATTTATGTTTGTTTGTTTGTCTGTCTGTCTGTATGTTCTGTTTTTACGTCAAAACGGCTGAACCGATTCAGATGAAATTTGGAATGGAGATATTTTGTGACCTTACGGTGATAGTTTAAGTTAATGGAAATGATTATATTTAGAATAGAGACAGTTTAAGCCCCTGGGAAAGACATACGGGACGGGAAACATCTCATTCCCATACGAAAATCATTTTAAGCACGAGCTAATTTGCGGCAAGAAATTGATACCTATTTAAGTAAATTATTTGAGACCCTAGGAAGGATTATAATAGTTTACTTTTACTTTTTACCACAGGAAAGTATCATATTCCCACGGGAAAACCAGTAGTAGGTGTTATTTGTTTGTTCGTCTTTCACGTCAAAACGGAGCGATGGATCAATGTGACTTTTGGTACGGGGGTAGATTGGGAGCTGGACAGTGATGTAGTTTATCCCGGAAAATATCACATTCCCTGAGGATAATGTCGTGTAGTACACGCGGGCGAAGCTGCGGGCGGAAAGCTAGTATTATATACAATTACTTAGTTATTTAATAATCTTATCAGGTGCTGACATTTATTATTATTAAATTATGTTTCTTTACAATTAAATTTACTTTCGATCACCCGTCCCATGAATGACCATGGCTTACTACGCACTTACTACGTCATACAGATTCTATGTAAAATAGGTATTAAGTTATTAATTTTTTTACTTTTTTACATTCACCATGAAATTTTTATTATTGAAAAATTGGAAATGAAGTATTTAGAAAAAATCGTCCCGTCTTACAACCCGTCCCATCGGAGCTGGTTGTGAGACGGGTCGATATTTTCTAAATCCTTCATTCTCAATTTTTTAGGTATTAAGTTGCTTATTACGTTTACACTAAGAAATTATCTATACTGTTCTGATTTTAGTTTTAGTCCACTTTTGCATTGTTTGCATATTTTACGCCATCCTTTTGAGTCAATAACGGGTGCCTGAGCTTTTCTAAGCATTTTCAACCTTTAAGTATGCCTTTGTGAGCCTTTACCAAAAAGCTTTTCATTATATTTTCCAAGTATACCTAAAATCTATGTTGCCCTTTTGGTTAGTGAATGAAAGTAAGTATTTCTTTCATACCATTATTCAACGCGATATTTTTTCTTCATTGAGCTTTTTGTTCACGACCCTTTAAAAATAATCTTCTTATACGAGTAACGTCAAAGACGTCATAACGTAAAGTCTCTGTCTCGATTCTCATAGCTAAACAAATATAATAACGCAGTAGTTCCTAAAAAGTTTTAATTCTTTAAACTTGTGTAGTATCAGTGAACGTGTGATAGCGTTTGTGTGCTCGTGGGAGTCGATTAAGTGCAGTTTTATAGTGAAATAAAATTGAAAATTTTATTTTTCACCTTGCGCTAAGGGTACGTTTATTTAAAGTTTTTTGCCACTGACCCCAAATACATCGATAAAGCAGAGCCATCTTGTGAGAAGTAGTTGCTGCTATTCACTGCTTTTAGCGACATCTATCGTGGTGCTGTGACATTTTTTACATCAAATCACGCCATCTAGTGAGTAGTAGTAGTTGCTTTTTCCTGCTTTCAACGCCATCTATCTTTAATTACCATGGTTAATTGCGGGGGCTGTGGAAAATTCTTGTCGCCGTCGGGCGGCGCCGGCTGTTCCACTTGTAATACAAGATATCACAAAGGGTGTCTGGCCCTCCCGGATAAGGCCCAGATCAGCAAGGACTGGGTCTGCCCTAACTGTAAGAAGAATGTTAGGAAGGGCGACAACAGCGAGACGCCGACAAAGGGCATTTACGGTACACCACCACAGGGCGACTCGTGCCCTGAGTCACCGCAGCGCGAGTCTTCATCGCACAGCTTGGGCATGGACCGGCAGCGGGATCGGGAGCTCCACATTTTCATGGCCGAGATGAGGGAATTTAGACAGGAGATGACCCAGCTGCGCGAGTCTATAATGCACCGCATGGATGACTTCGAGCGGCGTCTGGGAGACCTCGAAAAGAGAGCCCCCGAAGGCGTATCCGGTGCCACCGAGGAGCTCCAGCGTACCATCGACGGGCTCAAGCGAGAACTCAACGACCGGGACCAGGAGGCCCTCCTGGCCGACCTGGACATCGGGCAGCTGCCGGAGGAGCGGGGCGTGAGCGCCATCCAGTCGGTGACGGTGCTGGCGGCGCGGCTGGGCGTCACGCTGGAGGAGCGCGACGTGGTGTTCGCGGAGCGCGTGGGCGCACCGCCGGCCGAGGCGGGGGGTCGTCCGCGACGTGTCGTGGTGCGCCTGGCGCGCCGCCACCTTCGCGACGAGCTGCTGCGTGCTGCGCGCGTGCGTCGCTCCGTCGGCGCCGCCGATGGTGCCCGCGTCTACGTCAACGAGCGCCTGACCCGCCACAACCGCCAGCTTTTCCACCGCGTCCGCGAGGAGTGTCGTCGGCTGCAGTGGCGCTTCTCTTGGACGAAGCGGGGTCGTATCTTCGCCAGAGAAGGTGAGGGGCGGCCTATTTTTCAGATCCGATCGGAAGAAGACGTCACTCGTATTTTTAGCCACCCAGCCTCAGGGCCAAATTGTCCTGAAAAATAAACAAATTGTTATTTTGAGGTTCATTACCATTAACATGTTTTGCGATTGTCCTTTTATTGTTGTATATTTACCCAAGTGTCCAAATGTCGTGTTTCTACTATCTGTCAGTCATAGAATGTTGTTTTGTCTGCAAGCTGCACTTTTTAATTTATTGCCAAAGTTTATGTATGTGAGGATAACAAATAATAATACTGATCTTAAATCAAACATTTATTATTTAATAAATCGAATTAACTTAAATATTTATACATATTTACATTCTTTTATTTTCAAATATACACTTTTTTATCTATTTACATTATATAAAAATGTCATTTATCTTTGTTTCAACTGTTACATATTATGTTATTTTTGATCAATATTGTTATCAAAAAATTAAATTATTAGACCCTTACTTTGTATTTATATATTCAAACCTATTACATTTGCTCAGCATGAATATAAATATGTATCATAAATTATATATAAATGACTAATAGGAATTTTAAAGTTGGTTTCTTTAATGCCGGATCATTGTGTACAAGGCAAGATGAGTTTTTGGTGGCAATGGAGGAGTTAAACCCGGACATTATGGCCATTAATGAAACTTGGTTGAGACGAGGCGAGGAGGACAGTGCTCCTAGGGTACCGGGTTACAACTTACGACACACTCCGCGACCAGATCATGTTAGGGGTGGGCGTGGTGGAGGTGTAGGGTTTTATATACGAAAGGGAATAAATGCACGCATCTGCCCTCACCTTGTTGCGTCCCCAGTAGAGCAGATGTGGTCGAGTGTACGACTACTTAACAAATCAATTATAGTGGGTACCGCATATCGTCCTCAATGGTTGGACATTGTTGCGTTTTTGGATGCCATCACTGACTCCATTGCTTCATTTGCCAGTTGTGACGGACTTATCTTGCTGGGCGATTTTAACATAGACCTCCTCGCTGCTAGGGGTACTGGTCTAAGATTGCTGTCACAATTTTTCAGCATACTCAATCTCAGCCAGCTGGTGTCCGAACCAACACATTTCACAGATCACAGCCACAGCCTAATTGATTTGATCTGCACGGATATGCAAGCAAACAGTGTTACAGTCAAGCACCCGGATTTGCGAGGTCATGCTATGCTAACAGTGGTCTTTAAAATAAAAAAAGAGAAGGCTCAACCCCGGTGGGTCGAATATAGACCAATAAGAAACATACTGCAGAATCTATGGGAGATAGATCTTCAAAAAATAGACTGGAACTACTTCAGTAGTGAAAGTAACATAAATAGTTTTGTAGATAACTTCACATCTTGTCTGACATATTTATTTGATTTGCATTCTCCAGTTCAAAAACGCAAGTTTAAACATCCTCCACACCCGTGGATTACGGACACTATCAAATCTATGATGCGCATTAGGGATAAATATCTGCAGGCCTATAAAGTAAATAAAACTGAGACCCGAAAGGACAGTTACCTTACTATGAAACGCATTGTAAGCAAAGCTATTGAACAAGAGAAGGTGTGTTATTTTAAGACATACATAAATTCTAATTTTAACAACTCTAAACGACTTTGGCAGAACCTAAAGAATAATGTATTGTCAAAAGAAACAGCCCCTGACCTTCCCCCTCACTTTGACAACCCTGAAACCATAAATAACCACTTTTTGAATGCACCTGGCCATAACACTGTATCAATTAGTCAGCTAACACATTTTGAATTCCATAGACACAGTACAAGTACTTTTTCACTAAAGCCGGTTAGTCAAGATACAATAACTAAGATAATAAAAGGTCTTAAATCAAATGCTCAAGGTTGTGACGGTCTGTCCCTTGACATGCTTCAGCTTACTCTACCCTATACTTTACAAGCTATTACAGCTATTGTCAACACATCTATAGCAGAAGGTACTTTCCCTGACGCCTGGAAGACTGCTGTTGTTAAACCTCTGCCCAAGGTAAACTCACCGGCAACCCTTCTTGACCTAAGACCAATCAACATCCTACCTTGTCTATCGAAAATACTAGAACGGGTTGTCTGTGATCAACTTATTAATTTTCTAGAGGAAAATAAGGTGCTACCATGCTACCAGTCAGGTTTCCGAAAGAGTCATGGGACTGCTACTGCGCTGGCAGATGTAATTGACAACATCCTTACTGCTCAAGACCAGGGAGAAGTCAGCATGCTTGTGCTTCTTGATTTTTCACGCGCATTTGAAACAATTAACACCACATTGCTGTTGTCTAAGCTTTCTTATTACGGCGCAGACATGGCCACAGTGAAGTGGTTTGACAGTTATTTGTCACAAAGACATCAGTATGTTGAGCTTGTTGATATGCAGGGTGTCAAATCCAGGTCATCTTCCCTTCCTGTGACGCGTGGACTCCCGCAGGGCTCTATACTGGGACCCATCCTGTATATTCTGTACAGTGCGGACATCATTCAAAGCATAGAGCATAGCAAATACCACATTTATGCTGATGATGTACAGTTGTATATTTCTTTTGAGCCCAGTGACATGAATAACGCTGTTTCTCAAATAAATAAAGATTTATGTAAAATTGCTGACTGGTGTAGCTCTAATTGCCTGGTACTGAACCCAAAAAAAACAAAATTCATGTTATTGGGTTCCAGAAGGAATGTGCAGAAACTGGAGAATGTGCAAATCAATGTCAAATTAAATAATGAGGTCATAGAGCGTGTAGACAAATGCAGAAACCTAGGCATAACACTGGATTGCCACTTAAATTTTGAGCACCACATCACGGAGTGTGTCCGCAGTTGTTTTTACCGGCTTAAATTACTTTACAAAATACGTCCCTATTTAAGTGAACAGATTAGAATTGCACTGTGTGAATCTCTGATACTCTCCAAGTTTAACTACTGTGACATTGTATACGGCCCTTGTCTTTTGGCCAGAACAGCCAAGATGGTACAACGAGTTCAAAATGCCTGTGCTCGCTACTGCTTCACAGTGCCTCCAAAATCTCATGTTACCCCTTACTTAAACAATTCAAAGTTATTGAAAATGGAGGCTCGCAGGAAACTCCACCTTGCCACTTTAATGTTTGGTATGATGAAGTCAGGAAAACCAACATATCTGCTTGACAAACTTACATGGGCTCAAAGCAACAAAGGTAATCAATTGAGAGGATGTAGATGTATTTTCAAGATGCCAAGGCATCGCACCAGTGCATTCCGGGGATCCTTCAAATTCGCTGCTACCCAATGTTGGAACGTCCTTCTGCCACCTCTTTTATGTGACCTGAAGACAATAAATACATTTAAAAACCGATTAAAAAGTCATCTATTTACAATTCAACTTGCGTCAGTATCATATAAGACCAAGTAAAAATAATGTATACCGTATTGTTTTTCACGTTTCGTGATGGCGTCGGGTCGTTCGGCGATCTTTTCCCATTGGCTAGTTGGTATTTGATGAGTTAGGAACCTAGTACCTACGGCTGCAGCTGCTGCCGCATTGCATGAGGCATGACCTAAAGGAAAAAATAACCATTGTTTGTTTCATGTTTCTATATTTCACTGGCGAGTATCAGATAAATAAACAAACTAGGCAAACGTTTACTCACCATTTCTTTTTGCATGACTCGTGGGTATGCTAAGACTAAGTCAACTAAATTATTCCAAATTCCAATCCTTTTTTTGTAGTAAGTGTGGCAAGATGGACTTTGATGAGGTAGACACGCGACCTTCAATCAGCAATAACACACGCGACTGTGAACATTCACAAATTCTAAATAATTTAGGATTGAGCAAGTGTATTTGTTGTTGTTTTTATGTATGTACTTTCTTTCTTGCTATGTATTTTGTGGATTTTGTTTGACATAAAATTATGTGAAGTTTGATTTTTTTTTTATTATTCTAAGGTATTTGATTGTTTACATTACAATACAATAGTTTTTCTTTTTATTTATACCACAGAACAATGAAGTATTGTATTGTATTATTGTATTGTCTGCAAGGAATTTATAAGTACTACGTGATTGTCTGTCATGTAATTCGTCCCATTCGTCCTTTTGGACAGGCGAAGACATTAAGCCATACTGCCAATTCTTGAGTAACTTTATTTTTTATTTTATTATTTTTTTGTTGAATGTGTTTAGTTAGGAACTGTTTTTTACTTATTATGTTTGTTTTGGACTTTTTGGTGGCGTCTGGTGTTGCTCGCACAGGCCCTGCCAGAATACCAGCGTTGTTGTAGGGTGGCATTTTTGACACCCAGCAACAACATATGCTGAGGCAGGGTCCTGATTGGCGCATCACATATATATTTTATTTTTTATTTTCTTTTATGTTCTTAGTTGTTTGTTAATTGTGTTCTTTGTTATCTGTATTCTTTTGTAATGTGAACTTGTGATGTGCAAATAAATGTGTTTTCTTTCTTTCTTTCTTTCTTTCTTTCTTATACTTATTAAAACAGTCAAATTATCGGTTAGTGTTTTAAGCAGATCAGATTTTTTCAATGTCATTAACAATCATCATCATCAGCCATTTTAGTGGCCCTACTGGGGCACTGGCTTTCCTTATGGATGGATAAGGAGAATGGGTCATGACCTACCACGCGGGCCCAATGCGGATTGGTGGATATAAGTTTGTAAGTTTAGGAAAAATGTGATAGTAAAAAAACAGCATTCAAATAGTACAAAAACAAAATTCGACGAGTCGTGTAAGCCTTTCGGTAGCTTAGTTGGTCGGATTCCCGGAGGCACGGGTTCGAATCCCGCCTGAAAGCTACTTATAGGGCTCGTGGTTTTTTACTATCACATTTTTCCTAAACATAGTTCAAACTAGATTCGATCTATTTGTAAAAGAGGTTTAATTGTAACACAGCGTGGAATTTTGAAGTATCACAAAAAAATGTACTCTTCCAAAATTTTAAACCTTAAATAGTCAATAAAATTCATATAATATTATCATTAATCACTAGAACTATAATAAAAAACGGGATTCTTATCATGTAGAACGTGGTAAAAGTCCAGTTTCCCGTAATAGTAATATGTACACTTATATCTTCACAAAGGAGAACCACTGAAATTGATTCTAGACTGAGACTATACAAGCCTATTATTGTAACAGCTAAACCAGTCGTTCAGTATTGAAATCCCATTAAAACTAAATAATGTATTAGTTAGGTCAAAACCGCTTATAGTCAGAACTGGCAGAACTGAGAAAGTGAAATATTAAATGGCCTGTTGGCCATTTCACAGGTCCACAATGAGGTTATTAGTGATGTAACGGATACCAGATGCGGATATTTCATAATATGAACATACTAAAGTTACTCACAATTTTAAATTTCTTTGTTTTATGGATATCTGTATTATAAAATACATTTTTTGTAGCCTGAGAGTTAGCGTATAAATAAACTTACATCAATAAAAATATATTAAAACAGGTGTATAGCTAAAGGAAATATAATTAAAGAAAATTGGGAAATATGGATAATCCTGGTTCCACATTTTTTTTCTAAAATAAACAGGTGTCAATAGTTTACGCCATTTTACTTTACAGCGCTTTAGGTACTTAGCTGATAGTAATGACAATACACCCAAACATTCAAACATAAACACACTAAGGAGCTGGACGTCGCGACGTTTCATACGGTTCACACCACGAGCAACATGGCTTGCGTCTCCCACCTACACACCTCGCTTCGCCTGTTCGTTAGTTCGCTCGCCAGCTGTGTCGGTGTGGCCCGCGCTTTAGTGTTGTACAAAAGCCGTCTCTAATTAATCTTTTATTAGCAGACGCTCACAGGCATTACGCAGCTGAAGCAAAAAGCAAAGCGTATACCAAAATATCCGATATTATCCGTACCTGTATTTCAGTCAGCCCTAGTTTCTCTTTGACGCTGCAAGGAAACTGTTCTACTCAGCCGCTCAAGTTTCAAGCAACTTAAATCTTTAGTACCTTCAACCGCTCTGTAGAAGTAGTTGGGGTCACTTAAAAAGTTTTCTCTTTTCAGTTTATTTGTTGGGAAATACCTTGAATTGGAATCTCAGACCTTTGTAAACTAAACAATTAGTTTTATCTTTGAGGTCAGATTTTTAAATTTATTTTTATTACGACAGATGCTTTTTGCTGAAAAACTTGTAAAACTATTGTAAACTCTCCTAATGATATTTACTTACAGGCTTAGATTTCAATTCTCACTCCATATTAAATTTCATTATGAAACTGTGTTATGGAAACTTGATAACGGATAAATATTATACTTTATATATGTTTTTGTTTGTTTAATATACATAAAAAACACCCAGACCAAGACCAATAGACATGTTCACGCACAGAAATATTTGTTTTATCCGGGAATCGACCTCTGCCGCAAAAGCACACAATAATATGCAAAAGGTAGGTATCCTGTGCCAAATCGGTCGCCAAAGCTTATTTTATAGTAAACATAGTTTTGATATCCAACTTTTTTCAATTAAAGATTTTAAAAGCCTTCTTTTTTTTCATAAAAAATAATATTTCTAGGTAAGTATAGTACCTTTTCCACCTCGGGCATGGCCGCAGATTCCTGAATTATTCAAGGCACCATAATATTAATTTAATGACGCCGAAAAAATCTTATTCGGACGAAATGCGGTATGGATATGAATACAAATCAAGGTCCAACCTTTTTGTAAGCGAATCGACTTATTTTAGTAGTTTGATTATTATTATTATGAATATTGCTTCTAATAAAACTATCTTAGCCATAGTATAAGTAAGATACTTAGTACGTTTTTTGGAAATATTTCCTTGTTGTTTTCCACGTGTTTTTATCAAACAAGAAACACCCACTATCCCTAATATCAGTATCAAATTTTAACTGTCAATTAAAGAAAGTTATTAAACATGTATAAGTTTCGCACAAGCACAGAATAAATAATACATAATATTTCATCTTTTTCTTCAAAGAGAGAGATACATATGAGTCATAGCTCAGATTCCGACCGATTTGAAGAAGAACTATACTATCTTCATATCGGTATTATATTATAATCAGTGGTTGTAGGTAATAAGCTTTTTATAAAAAAATACTTAAGTCGTTAAAGTCTATTATGTATTGTATTATTACTATATTTCTCTCAATTTTATAAAAAAAAATCTTCGATTCAGCATTTACGCTATCCGGAATCGTTTTGATTGTTTCGAGACAAAATTCCAGTAACATATTTCGAGAAGGCCATCTTAGGACAACAGGAAAAACCTCCAAAAACCAACGTTTACAGAACAGTTGGCTTACACGCTTAATTCGGAAAGGGATATATTCGGATCAACGTAGATTTTTGACAATCTACATTGTTTTTAGTGGATTACGTGCTTGATAAGATTTGAAAGTTGGGAAAAAGCAAAAGACACTCGAGGGACCCCTTTTATTAGATTTAAAAGCTGGAAAGAAGAAAAAGTTACGCTGGTAGTTTTCGCTATATTACCAGGTTAATTTTATTTTTTATGGGTAAACAATAACAGCCTAGGAGGACCGATTGGAGTTGACGTTGTGAGATCATTGGGCGAGGCGAAAAAAAATACTTCTTCATGTGTTTGTTATTTATGTTTTACTATTTAAACAAGTACCTACTCCAAACAACATAACAGCATTTGAAACTTCGATAAACAGACCTTTTTCTTTTTTAAAAGAAAAGGTCTGTTGATTGCAGTTTGAAGACCTAGGTGTTATTGTTGATCGAAGGTTACTAACTTTAAATTCAACCGATTACAATCACTGGAATAGGAATGCTTATCTAATAACCCAAACTCGTCGTTTTTGTATTACCCAAAGAGGTAAAAACATAGAATTAAAAAAGTTAGAATAAAGGAATCAGCGCCAAGTTTATTACTTTAACGTTAAACTTGAATGGCCAAAAGAAATTCAAATAAAAACCTAAAAGCAGAATGAAGTGACAAAATCAAGTTTATTTTTCAGTGTGACGCAGATTGTGGCAATGTCGATGCAATTTACAATTTTCATTTCTCCCTATAATCACAATAACCAACTGGCATGACTATGCCTAAACCTTCGTTCGCATGGGAGCTTTTTGAGCTCTTTAACGCGCGTTTTTTCTAACACTTTGAAATATAACAATTATGACTTCCCGGATAGCGGTTCATGCGGCGATTCTTTTTGCGCCGGGAGTTCTATTCAAAGCTAGAAATAACGCGCTTTAAGCGTCCATAAAGCTCCCGTGCTACAAAGGCTCTATGAGGTTAAACTTTAACTAAAAAGAAAATATCCCTAAAAGAGGTCTCCACTAAGTATTTAAAAAAATTGTTATTCCAAAAATGAGATTCCACATGGGATCGTCAAGTATATTTTTCATCTTATCGTTTTGACCACACGTTTCAATGGTCGTGGCAAATGCGCGCAATTCACCTGTAAATTTTTAGTTTTACCTATGAATAAACACAAATTTATAACTTGCACAAATTAATGTGCCCAAGTAAGGTTAAACTTTATTTAATTCGAATGAAAATCATTCAGAACAAATTTTTCCCAAATGAGGTTACATTACTAGGGCTTTGGAAAGAAAGACACAACCACGAAGAACATTAAAATAAATCAAAAAACATGCAACGCAGCAATGTTAAGTTAACTTTTCATAATAAATAACGTTTTGGCCACGCGTTGTAACGGTCGTGGCATATTGACGCAATTTACCTTTCAATTTTCATTTCTCACTTGGGCGGCTGGCGAATGGGAATGACATCGCCTCTCGTCACGCCGCTAGTGATGTAACGATGTTTTGTATCGATACAGTCGATAGGCAAATAACGGATAGTTTCTCGGATCACTTTTCACGAATCATATTTTGAAGATTATCCGAAAAAGGTATTTGAATCTGTCTTGCTACATTCATAACGCTATTGCTAGCAGAAAAAGCTGGGGGAAAAAGCTATAATATATTATGACAGACCGTATCTAACTAACTCATCCTGTATCGTATCATATACCTATAACACTCATCATATAATCCATACTTCCATACTAATATTATTATGTGAAAGTGTGTTTGTTTTCTTGTTTGTCCGTCTTTCATGTCAAAATAGAGCAATGGATCGACGTGATTTTTGGTATGGGGAAAGTTTGGGAGCTGCATTGTATTAACAATATTTGTTACCTATTTATTTTATTTTTGTTTTATTTATTATTTCAAAACCTTAATAAAAATATGAAGTCTAGAACTCTATGAATACATAAACTACAGCTTCTGAAAGACACAATAATTGGGTAATGTTAGTACAAGTGTCGATTAATGTATTGTATGCAATGTAAGGTCTTCTTCTTATTCTTTTCGATACGGGCGTTTTCCGCAACTCGACGACTTATTGTGCCTATTTTGCGTAAGGAGGGTTTGCAGCTGGACTACTCCAGCCAACCCAGCTCTACCAGGAAATCACCCAGCGCCCTCACGTCGGGGACCACTTCGTGGACGCTTTCCGGAGAGACGAGATACCTCGCCCGGTAGGGGGCCACTCCATCACATTCAACCAGGATATGAGCAGCTGTCTTTTCGGCCCTCACGCAACCTCTGCATAGGGGGCTGTCAGTGATACCTAAGTTGAAAAGGTATTTTTTTGCAATGTATATAAGGTATTGTGATGTATTAAGCTTTCAAGTCTATCTAAACGTTTGTTATCTAGAACGCTAAATTCCGCAGCAATTCCTTAAGTAGACACAACAAATTAGACGGCCTTATAACCATATACATAATCAACTTTCTTCCATCACTTTATCACAAGTATATTTTTTGATAGGTAAGTATACTCTTTGCGATTCGATGAAAAAATTATTAAAAATATCTATCACTCGAACAGGAGTAAAGATATTCCGTCGTAACTTCACATTTGAACACGAATCTTTATGTCAAATCCATAACAAACAAGTGAAAGTAAACAGTGATGGTTGGTGTTAGGACTTCTACTAAGTCCGTACCACCAATTAATCTAAGTCTGACGCCAAAACAACGATGTTTTCAGCGTTATTGTGTTTCCATAGTTAGAAATAAGATAGCCAGTTTTGCGGTAGTTGAGGATTCAGGGTGTATCGCGCACCCGCCTTCAGCCTTGGCTTTGCTCAACCACTGGTATTATGATGAAGGCTCAGTGCTACCCCGTTGTGAATAAAAATTAATTTATACACGAGTTGGTGATCGAACTGTAGAGAATCAATCGACTTAAAGTATATACGCTAATTCATTCGACATCCCTAATGGAATTCCAAAATTTTACTCTCCATTAATATGAAGTGCCTAGATGAAACTTTATGACGTTGATCGTCTGAATAATGGGGCTCGAACTAGTCGGACAACTATTTGGAACTTACAAATTAATTTACTAGTCACATAGAAACTTTGGAGAATGCTTCAGGTTGTTTGATCACTAGTTGCTGATGCACCTTTGGATAATAAGTGTTCACGCCACTAATAAAAAGTTATACAAACTCTTTTGAAGTTCCAAGAAACGAAGACCAAGAAAGAAGAACAAAATGAAGATCGAAAAACCTTTGTTTTTAATACCTAGATCTTACCAATGAGTTTGGGCATTGACGAAAAGAGAGATGTTTCAAGCAAACCGTTTTTCATTTTCTCTTTAGGATTGATGACTGATGTTTGTAGTATTCTTCTCAGTCATATGTGAGTTTTCCTTGTTTGAAAATAACTTGTTATAGAACTTATGACGGGTTTCTGAAGTCAGCAACTCATAGCTATTCTTACACTTCAGATACCATCCGTTTTCTTGGTACCAATGACGTTTGACATCTATTCTATCAGCAATGAAAAATATTACAAAGCCACAAACTGGGACAGACATGCGGTGGTCTCTTAGAACTAAAAAACTTGTTCGAACTTTAATCGCATTACTAGAAGGAAAAATAATAATTTGTAAAGAGATTTTATAGTAGATATTTAGTGAGCGTAGTGGTAGTCAATCTTTTGTTTTCATATTATGGAATAATAAAATTAATTCCGAATTCGAGTCGAAGTTGTGAAATTGATACCGCGATTTTCTGTTTCTTACAGATAGAATCGCTATTCACTATCTAGACGATTCCTGACGATTTTAAAGACATACCGCTAGGACGCTTTAAATCTAGCCTCCGTAAATGGTTACTGGAAAAGGCTTTATATTCGATAAATGAATTTGTGGAAAATTAAAACAGCCCCTCTTTTAATGTTTGTTCGTTGCTCTGTTTTGTTCGTCAAATTTTATTTGTTTGTGTTTATTTTTTTAAAATTGAATTTCTATTTTCTGACATAGGTACTTATAATTATTGTTTTTAATTTACGACATGTCTTGATTTTTTTTTAAATATATTTTAATTCCATTAATAATTACATAATAAGTTGATTGTGATAATAATGACATTATAATTAAATTTAGTTTCCATTTGTTTAAATTAATTTAATGATAAAATATTGTGAAAATCATATCAATATTTGCATGCTGTGATAAATGGCTAAATAGGTTAAGTACCATTTTTATAATCTTAGAACACCAAATTGTAAACACCCTATTTAAAGCAAATAAAGTTATTTGTATTTGTATTTGTATTTGTATTTAGGGTTGGAATAATATTTTTGCCAAGTTGGAAAATTCCATTTGTACGTTATTTGCACTTGTAGTCTTATAGAGACATACTAAATGAGGCAAACTAAATGTACAAAAAGAAAATTATCTCTTCTAATCTATCTACGCTAACATTTTTATGCTGTTACAACCGCTTTGAAAAAACCCATTTCAAATGGAACCAAATAAATCTTCAGTAGTCGATAGGTGTGTTTTATGTCTCTAAATGAGAACATCACTCACAGTTTCACAAACGAACAATTACCACAAACGTTACCCCGCCGTAAGCATAACACGCCCTTACAGAGTACACAATAAGGTTTGAATTAGCGTGACTGTTTGTTCAATGGTTGTAAACATTGTCCTTACTTTGTGTACGGTAATAGATGGTTATTCGGAATGGTTTCGAGGACCCGGTAAATATTTTTAGATTTGTGTTAGGAGTAGGTATTATTGTAAATTTTATTTTTATCTTTCGTGTTTTGAGATAATTTTGAAAAAAAAAATAAGTAAAAAACAAAACCACAAAGAAAAACATTTCAAAATGGAATCTTTATTCAAATTAAAATAGCAACGCGGTGATTTTTACTCAGGCAAAAAAAAATTATGATCGAGTTATTAAGGTACGCATGCATTGGCCCAGGCCAGGGGGGCTACCGCGTAATTTTATGGGTATGAACTTCATACGTTTTTGGGAACTTTAAGTCAATTTTATAAAGAAAATAGCCGCTATCAGTTCCTTGTTTTGTGACGTCGGGTATAACGATAACTAGCTAGCAACGTTCAACAGAACAAAGCAGCAAAAATCAATCAAGATAAGGAATTCAAATGACAGTTGAAGCCGATACCCATATCCATATTTCTTAGCCGGTAGCCCCCCAGGCACACCGCAAGCGCGGCACGCAACGGATTCAACGGATTTTACTCATAAATGCCGGCGCGCTATGTGAACTCATACAAAGCAAAATAAAATCCGTTGCGTGCCATGTGTGTGATGCGTCTGGCGCGGGCCAATGGACTCGCACCTTTAGCACAGATAATAGTACTCACTTTAGTGCCTTTAATGTCCAGTCCATGAAGCTCGACTTAATACTGAGGTAACTGGAGAGTGCAGTACGAACAATTTTTTGAATACCACAAATAACACAGTGGCTGTCTTCCGTCTCACCTACACTTTAAAAAAATACGTATGGTCATATGAGACAGCTGACAGCCACTACATACATAAATGTCAAATTTGCTGGCGACACTTTTTTATTCAGGGTGAGAGCTCCAGTTACCTCAGAGTATTAAGTCAAACTTCATGGTTCAGTCCAATGTGTGCTTCCGAACCAATAACTTTATTCTATTTTTGAAAATTACGAGTCAGCAAAGTGACATATACGATGAAATAGTTTAAAAAATAATATGGTTTAAAACCTCCAAAGGATTCTTTTTCCAATAAAGAGGAAAAAAATATATGACTGAAGTTAGTAAACAGAGTATTAACCACTAATAGTAAAGTGTAAAGTGTTTATGTTAAAAACAAAACTGTTTTATGTTTATTTTTACCAAAATCTTCGATAAAGCAGAGATCCGCCTAAAATTCTCAGATCATTTTGCGGATCCTGGATGCTCTCATACATTATTCGTGGCGCCCTCGAGGGACTACTATTGGTTCGATATATCCCTGTGTTCCTTACTTATACTTATTAAATCAAAGGCCGGTCCTACGAGCTGATAAAATCACGGAAAATTTTACGAAACAAATGTGACCCGTGTCGTGTTTTGTTTTACTGATAGGCGATCAATCTTTATCTTGTATTGGCACAGAATATATAATAGTACTAACGTGTATTGGGACCTTTTACGTTTACCTATTGTACCATATCGGTGTAGGAAATACATTCTTCTGTGACCCAACATAACGTTACTTACTAAAAAGTTAAGATTTTGCTTTTTTATCCACAAACGGGGTAGCACTTAGCCTTCATCTCACCTGATGCTATCTGAAGATAAGGCTGAAGATCATCAAGATGAAGGCGCACCACTCCTGGAGTTCTCAATAATGAGAAACTGGCTATCTTATCTCTAACTGTTGGAACACAACAACGCTGAAAAATATTTGTTATGGCGTCACACTCAGACAAGATGGTGGTAGCTAGCCAGGCGGACTTATAACCAGTCATACCACCAACCAAACCGATTACTATATGTACCCCCACTTGGTCTTGATACTGGGGTGTGTACTACTAGTCCACAGAGGCGGTTGAAAACAGTTCACTTCATTTAAAAACACTTTTACGGATTTTGCACGCATTTATTGATCACCTTGGTTAAATTTTTAGTTGTTTTTAAGGATTTTTTGTTTTTAATTCGGCACCTTTCCAGGGGTCGTGGTCACGGAAAACAACTAACAACTAAAAATTTAACCAACTTGTTCAATAAATGCGTGCAAAATCCGTAAAAGGGTTTTATTTATATGAACAGGGGCCCGATTCTCAGGCATTCGAACTTTTTCAGTGTGGTAATTCGTATACGAACATTTTGTTTGTGGTTTCTATTGAAATGTTAGAACGTTTCAAACAAACTAAACTCTCCCACATGTCAACAAATTCATTTTGACAGCTAAGTTCGTATACGAACATCTATTGGTCTGTACCACTCGTTGCGTTCGACTGGTTTTTGATCGAACTTTTTCGATTGTGAAATTCTGACAATACAAAAACTGTGTTATATTTTAAATTCGAGCTTATAAATGTGAACTTTTCTCGATTGCGTGAGAATCGGCCCCCAGTTCGCGCAGAAATCTAAGATTGTGTTCACTTCACTTCACTTTTGTAAACCAAAAATAAAGGGAACTTGAAGCAACGATTTTCTCGTATCCGTGTGAAGATCAAAAATAAGATCTTTATGAAGTTTTGCCTTAGATTTAGTTTTTTACTAAACTTCTCGATGTTATAATTCAGATCGCATCACGGAATTATTATACTATTAAGTACAAGGAATGCCTATGAAAATAATATTTCAAAGGTGTGAGTATTCCGTTTGAAATGTTTAAGTGTTTTATTAGATAAAATAAGCACAAAGGTACCAAAGACATTAAAGTGTTCATAATGGATACGTAACGATGTTTCGCACTTATATAATAAAGTTATGCCAAATATAATTACATTGTCCCATTAGTGTCGAGATCCCGTAGTAACCTTGAAAGCGTACATAAATCATTCAAAAGTACTCAAAAGAGTCATCTTTCATCCCTGGATTTTCATGTCTGAATGTATATTTCCCAAATCGACACTTATTTGTGTACGTAAGCAGCTAACGAAAATAAAATTACGTTCCTCAAACATTTGCCTACAATACATAAGGCAAATGTTGAAGTACGAAAATTGTTTTCGTTACGTACGCTTTAAGTGCGCGCTCAAGGCCATTATCATCATCATAAACCATTTAATGTCCCCACTGCTGGGGCACAGGTCATCCTTATGGTGTGGGCCATGACCCACCACGCAGGTCCAATGCCTATTGTTGGGGACCTGCGGGCCAATCGCCGTAATTCTATGCAGCGCGTCTTCATCGCGTTTGGGCATCGTTTGTGTCTTGACGTTTGACTTCGTATTGACGTAATGACATAACGACGCTCACGTCACGCAAACGAGTCCTACAATCCTGTCTGATCCGGTGACATCCGTGATAGAGGTACCACTTGCAATACGAAATTAGCTGTCAAAATAGACTGTCGTATGAAAACTGTTTTAGTCCCAAAGATTATCACCGGAACAGAAAACGTTGTGGCACTGTCAAAGCCGCGCGTTATTAAAAACGGTTTTGCACGTCAACTGCACGTACACTTGACTAATGCGTCATAGAATTACCGCGCTCGGGGCCCAGACTGTTATTGATATGTCAATATTTAATAGTGACATTCAAGAATATAACATCGAAGCAACTACAATAAAAATGAAAAAAAAACATTCTGTTTAAAAACAAGCAAGTAATGAGCCGCTGAATTGTGACCAACTATGACTCGAGCTATCTCTTTCTAAAACGAAATTTTATATGGCGGAAGTATGGCGCTACTTACGTGTGACGGACGTCACACTGCTCAGCTCTGTCCTTGTCTAATAAGAAACTAAAAATAATAATAAACGTTTATTTCTAACATCACAAACTTACATTATTAATAACACTTAATCTGTAAGACACAGAACATTACTTATTACAATAAATTAATTTTGTGAGAGACTGCGATACCTGAGCTAGATACTGCGATCTTCCATCAACTACACCAATAGATGACGCCTCACAAACTAAAACACAACGCAAATATGGAACCGAATGCCTTTTTTAAAACGGAGAATGTACATTCTCCATTTAAAACATCGACAAATCAACAGCTAATAAGACTAAGAAGGAGTACCAAATCTTAGATTTCCGAATTTAATTTGAATAACCCGATAACACAAATAATGTGTTACAACATAATACCAGCCCATCTCTGTGCTCACTGAATAAGTGCCTTAATTCCTTTTTAATTACTGCTCCAACCATTTAATTTAAGTAATAAAGCACTGCTGCTAAACGGATAATAGCACATGATAAAATGGTTAATCTAAAACATTAATTAACAGACGAAGGTACTAGAAAGAGACAATATCAAATAATTATTCGCCTCGACAAAAGCTCTTGCGAAGTAACAATAGAAATCAAATGTTCGAAAATCGCTAAGGATTTTGTGAGAGGCTTAATTGATTCCCATTATATGCATGCTCGAGTAGAGTTAGAACAATTCTCGTAAAACAATACAAGGGATTACCTAAGGCCCGTTCTGCACGGGCGGATTTCCATGGCAGACTCAGTTTGAAACTTTACTCTACTTTGAAACTTATAGCTGTCATTCAGGTGTTATCATCAGTCGTTCTAATGTCTGTCATGTTGAGGAACAGGGTGCCTACCATCAACTCTTATTGCGGTTTTGTTTAGGACCTAAACTGATCTGCTTCGCTTATTCGTACAACGACAGCTTAATATCAATAACAGCGATTCAGTGATCATTCAATGACATTTCACAGACGCTAAGCTGTCATGGACTCTTATTTGACTTATAACTCGGCCAAGCTAACATTACACCTGCAGGTTATGCCCGTCCCTCTCACTCTCCGGGCATGACAGAATCGAGTGAAAGAGACGGGTAGAAGAAATAAGGACACAAATCGTTCGGTCATTCACATTTAGCAATTCATTTTAGGAACCCATTCTGCATTGCGCTATTTTTGAATCGCTGTCTTAAAGTTGATTGTAGGCACCCTGGCCTTCATAATGGATTGATTTGTAGAATAGGCCCAACACGTATTATATGATCTGAGGACCCACCACACTGACTCAATACAGCAGATTGTAATGATTACGGCAGCAAATGCAACTAGGTAGACCGATTGTTTAAGGTACCAACCAAAGCAAGGAGACGTTCAAGATAATAAATTTTAAGCTCCTCCTAGTCATGAGTAATTGCTTATCTACTTTCAAAAAATACCATGGTAATGATTACCTACCTGGGTGCTTACCATCAACTCTTATTGCGGTTTTGTTTAGGACCTAAACTGATCTGCTTCGCTTATTCGTACCACGACAGCTTAATATCAATGACAGCGATTCAGTGATCGATCAATGACATTTCACAGCCGCTAAGCTGTCAGAAACTCTTATTTGACTTATAACCCGGTCGATTTAACATGTCACCTGCAGGTTATACCCGTCCCTCTCACTCTCCGGGCATGACAGAATCGAGTGAAAGAGACGGGTAGAAGAAAAAGGACACAAATCGTTCGGTCATTAACATTTAGCAATTCATTTGCGATCCAGTTTTTAGAAGGTCAGAGTACGAAAGAAAGCGATTCATTTTAGGAACCTATTCTGAATCGCGCTATTTTTGAATCGCTGTCATAAAGTTGATGGTAGGCACCCTGTCCTTGTTTAATAAGGAAGTTTGGTGTTCGATATCTTCAAAAATATGTAAAATATTTGAAAATAAATACCTGTTTTGTGTTCCTGATAGTTCTTAAATCATCTTAGATAAATAAGAAAAACTGTCAGGACAAATAATAACTTAGACGTAGCAAGTGGGCGGGGCGTGTGGGTGGTAGGTAGGTTTTCTGCCTTTTCTTCTTTCACTGTCTATTACACAATACCGTGGAGACACATTCACTCCCTCACGATGATGGTATACAAGCTAAAGTGAAATTGTTATGAAAAACTTGTTTATATATAGTCACTAGACATATAATCCAGGTTATTACTCTCCTTTAATTAATTTATAAGTTGCTGTGGCCGAACCATAAAGTTAATATCCGATAGGTCTATTAACTTTATGGCCCGAACAGGATCATGTTTTTGGTACTGGTCATACCTACATTGCTGTGGTCCAAACATTTTTTATAAGATCCATCCACATTCATGTCCATCACCTTCCTAGGAACATGCCTATCATCCCTTCTCATAACATAGCCAAAAGGTTTTCTATCAACTTTTCTGTCACTTCTTTTAAACTTCCTCTCACATTCTCATTTCTAATTTTGTCCATTCCACATTATTCCACGCTCGTGTAACATAGCATAACATTAACGTTTGCACTGGAATTTCGTTTGATACTTATTGGATTTAGAATCAATTGCCACGGTTTCTGTCCCGGATCTCAGATAATAAAGATACTTTCCTACTTTACATTTACGGCGACGACGCAGTGAAATTAATATTTATTAAAAGGTACAATTTATATTCAACCATAAAGCTGGGTATACGAACTCATTTGGGGTTGCGTAATAAAAAATTACCTGCGTAAATGTATACGTACGTTGTTTGTTTATCGGCTTCGATGTTCGTTATTACCAAGCTATTAATATGAACACTAATTATAACAGATTGTTTGTATGGTTTGGCGGGTATAACTGCACTGACGAGCAAAAAAAACTAGACAATTACAAATTCGAGATGATTTCTGAGGGAACAGCAGTACCTCCGCCAGGTCAAGTGCGAAGCAGACACTGTCGTACCGTCGTTTTCTGGAACCATTTCAGCTTATTTTTAACCGACTTCAAAAAAGGAGGAGGTTCTCAAATCGTGTGAATGTTTTTTTTATGTATGTTCCACGATAGTTGGAAGGAAGGAAGTCGGTGTCAAGCCGAAAGTAAACAAGAAAAAATAGTGATTAAAAAACTAAAAATAAAAATAAAAATAAAAAAACTAAAAATAGTATTAGTGATTGCATTCAAACAATAAATAAACGTGAAATATCCGAGTACAACAAATGCAAACACAGACAAATTTCAAAATACCATAAACTAAACTCTAAACAAAATGCGTATCGAAACGCAACCGCAGACCATAGAGTAAACGAAACCCGTGCAGTTGTCAATCTATCAAAACAAACATTGGACGAACCAACTTTAAAAGTTTTATCCAAGGGTCTAAACTTTGCGGTAACACCTGGTAGAATACCGTTCGAGGACATTATTTGTAACGTGGAGGATTGCTTATTTAAAAACAACATCAAAAAGGAGGACAGTGAAGCTATACGTCAGGACATTTCATCTGTCTTACGGCATAGTAAACTACCGAAACCCAACCTCCCTCGAGACGAATTTACGGCCTTAAAAAACTTGCGAAACAGGCCAGAGCTTACTATTCTCCGTGCAGATAAGGGTAACGCGACGGTAGTAATGGATACGTCAGATTATAACGAAAAAATACTACATCTTTTATCAGATGAGAATACATACAAACATGTCAAAAGCGATCAAACCACCAAGATCCTTAAAAAGACTAGTGACCTCATCAAAGAACATTCAGAATGGTTGAATCTCGACATCAACTTACTCATTCCTGCCTGCCCTAAACCGCCAAAACTGTATGGATTGCCGAAGATACACAAACCTGATGCTCCGCTGCGTCCTATAGTCAGCCAAATTGATTCACCAACTTACAAACTAGCCCGACACGTAGCGCAAATCCTCTCGCCACTAAGAGGTAACACAACAGCCTTTGTGAAGGATTCCTACCATTTCATCAGTGAGATACAACAGCTACATCTCGCAGATGATGAAATCATGGTCAGTTTTGATGTACAATCCTTATTCACATGCTTACCAGTAAAGGACTGCATCAATATCGCTAGGAAGAAACTAGAAGATAACGATTTGCCTTTGGAATATGCAGAACTTTTGGAACATTGTTTAACAACTGGCTATCTTCTGTGGAATGATGAATTCTACATACAAGTTGATGGAGTAGCAATGGGTTCTCCGGTATCCCCAATAGTTGCAGACTTATTTATGGAGGATTTTGAGGAGAAGGCGCTGGCTTCAACACCAGTGTATCCCCGGTTCTACAAACGGTACGTAGATGACACTTTCACAGTACTACCTAAAGATAGTGCCACTGCTTTCCTTGACCACCTTAACTCTATTCACCCAAACATTAAATTCACTATGGAGTTAGAGGCAAATAAGAAACTAGCCTTCCTAGATGTACTTGTTATCAGGAATCCTGACCAAACTTTGAGCCACACTGTGTATCGAAAAGCAACACATACAGATAAATATCTAAATGGTGACTCTCACCATCACCCTTTACAGTTAGCTACCGTAGGGAAATCTTTGTTTCAGAGAGCTCGCGGCATCTGTGATGATGATCACCTGAGTGGCGAGCTTCGGCACGTCGAGCAAGTACTGCGAAGTAACAAATTGCCAGTACCTCGCAAACATCACAGAAAACGCACCAAAGCAGCCACAGTAGAACGTCAACCTGCCATTCTGCCATATGTGAAAGGTGTCACTGACAAGATTGGGAGGATTCTGAAGCGTGCTTCGATTCATACTTACTTCAAGCCGCCGAAGAAGATTAACCAATTCTTACCACCAGTCAAGTGTAATATCCCCTTTCAAGTTGCAGGCGTTTACAAACTAGATTGTGACTGTGGGCTCTCCTACATTGGGCAAACAAAGAGAAGCATAGGGACGCGCGTTAAAGAACATGTAGCTGACATCAAACATAGGCGCGATAATAAGTCTGCAGTGTGTGAACATTCATTTGAGGGAACCAACCATTATATAAGGTTTGACAAACCGCAGATCCTCGCTAGAGAACCAAGATACTTTCCCAGATTGATGCGCGAGGCTATTGAAATTAGCAAATACCCAAATTTCAATAGAGAAGATGGTTGGAAGATACCACCAGCTTGGGACCCTATAATCCATCAAGTAAAGTCACAACCTAAACCACACACTGCAAGAACTAAAGATACGGTTAGTTCTTTTTGCAAATAATTTTAATAAATGGAGATCGTCCCCCTTCGTGTAGTTTTCTTGCCAGTTCTTTCTCCGAAGGGCTCCAACTTTTGTGAACTGGTGGTCGAGTCAGTAACTTTTTGCTTTGCTATAAATAATTATTATCCAAATTACTTAAACAAATCAAAATATTAAATTAATAAATCATTTTGTTATAATTAAATATAATGTTAAAATAATTAATACCTAACCGTATCCTGTTTCCGAACGAAAAACAAAGACAATTAGAGTGGGTATATTCTTTTATTAAAATCAAAAAATAGTGGGTAGTTTTCCGTGACCACGGCCCCTGGAAAGGTGCCGAAACGTCGGATAAACCAAAAAATCTCAAAAAAACAACTAAAATTTAACTAAGTTGTTGAATAAATTGCGTGAAAAAATCCGTGAAAGTGTTTTATTTATATGGACAGTTCGCGCAGAAATCTAAGATGTGTTTATAAGAAAAAATACTTTGTGAAACAATATACACAATAATAATGTGAATGATGTGAGTTGTAGCCTATCAAATAAATATAGGTAAAGGCTTGACACTGACTTCAAACAAATCAGTAAGTTCCAAGATATTAGAAAAAGTCGCGCATTTTCGTCCTATGAATTGAATGATTCAATTTATTTTTCACTTTTACGTGTTTTGGGAAGTGAGTTTTTGTTGCAGTTTTTTCCTTTGAATGCGGTTTAATGTTTGTGAAAAAATTTGTCAAGCCGCTATTTAATGACTTTGGATAAGCTTAGAACGCTGAAATTATCGTCATATAGTAAACTAACTATTACAGTCCTTTCGGGTGCTCCTACTAGTTACTCCTACTGATAGGAGCACCGGGACACCCATGTCCTGATGCTCCTATTGAACATAAAAACAACGGGAAATAATGTAATATTCTAAATTTAATTCCTGCTGTTCCTATCACATAACATGTACAGTCAAACAAAAATCCTTTTTAAGCAAAAACAAAAAGAAATATTTTTCAAACAAATATAAAAAAATAAACCATTATTACTAAACACCTCAATGTTTTCGTTGTGAATAAGCAAGCTACTCCAGGACCCCAAAATTTCAAGTTTGTAGCTCATTTAATTCCGCAGTTTTACGAAAGGAAAGTTATGCTAATTTGACACTGACTCACTGATCCTCAAAATAGAACAAGCACTTCCCATAAACCTAGAGACCTGAAATTTGGTAAAGGTAAGGTTTAATGACCACTTGAAGCTAAAACTATCAAAACTAGTGTCATGGAAGAATATGAGTACCTAATGACCCTAAAGAGAAACCGTAACAGACCAGCCAAACTATTAAAGTTATTGGCATGCTGCCTTCACAAAATGTATTCAGTGTGGTTGGATTTTTCTTATTATATCCAAAAATTTAAGGTCAAGAGAATCTGGAGTATCTGACAAAGAACCCTCAGAGCTCAGTTAAACTATGAGAGGTATGAAAATGTCGCCTTAACAAAAGGAGTTCAGTCTCTAAGAAACTGAAGCTTTCTGCAAAAAGTGATCTTCCACCAAAAACAACATGTAAAAAATAGTCAAATCTTGATGAAGCTGCTTATTTATTTTTAAAGAGTGATGATATCTCTCAATAAGCCAAGCCATCTCTAATGTTCCTTATTAGCATTTATTTATTATTAAAGTTAGATTAGTGTTTGTACACACAGAAGTGTGTTTCTTAATGGAACTGGTAGATGAGCAGAGTTAGTACCTCTTCCCATATATAAGGCGCTGTAAGCCTAATTTAAACAGATCATTAGATAAGATAAGATAAGATAAAAATATTCTTTATTCACTAAGACATAATAAATATGTACTTATGAATCGTCAATATTTTCCTACCACCCATTCAAAACCTTTTATACTGACAAGAAGAATGGGCGCAAGAAACTTGCCAGCGTTTCTTAGTTAGGTAACGACATTTACAAAAAAAATACATATCGTTACTAATACAACAATTGCTTAGTATAAAAATACATCATATTAAACAGTGATTATGTTATGTGTTACATCATGATCATGCATTGCGGTCATTCAAATAATCGTCTACTTTATAGTATCCTTTGCTCATCAGCGACTCTTTAATGTAACATTTAAATTTATGCAATGGTAGTTCAATTATATGCTGTGGAACTTTATTAAAAAAGGCCATGCTTTTCCCCAGAAATGAGGCTCTGGATTTTTCTAGCCTAAACTTGGGAACGACAAGTTTATCTTTATTTCTTGTGTTAAAGCGATGAATATCGCTCTGCTTTACAAATGTATTATAATACTTTTTCACATAAATTATATTTTCATAGATGTATTGTCCTGCAACAGTTAAAATGTTTATTTCTTTAAATAGATCTCTTAAAGAATCTCTCGATCGGAGGTTGTACATGGCGCGAATAGCCCTTTTTTGAAGCACGAATATACTTTGGATGTTAGCGGCTGAGCCCCACAACAAAAGGCCGTAGGACATAACACTATGAAAATAACTAAAATAGACTATTCTAGCCGTTTCAATATCGGTTAAGAGCCTTATTTTCTTAACTGCGAATGCGGCCGAACTGAGTCTACTCGCCAAGGCTTCGATATGAGGATCCCATTGTAGTAGATTAGACTACAGAACAACAGCCTTTTATTACTAATCCGTTGCACCAAAGCCTTGTATTATGTGTACACACCAAGGAAATTCTACAAGGAAACTGGAGTTTTCACCCTGAATAAAAAGTGAACCCAGCAAATTTCACATTTAACTACGTAGTGGCTGTCTGTTGTCTCATATGACCATATATTTCGTTTCAAAGTGTAGGTGAGACGGAAGACAGCCATAGTCAACAAAAAAGTGTAAGTACCTACTACTATCACCAGTTTCCCCGGTTGAATCTCCTTGGTACACACACTATACCATAAAGCACTACATCACAATTTGCCATTAAAAATTAAAATAAAATCGCATCCGCTTCATCAGAAATTGAATCCGCTCCATGCCGCAGCAATATCGCGCTCGAGTTACGCTTGTATCAGCTAGTTTTAAGCATCCTAGCTGTAACCCAGGCGCCTGGAATCCAGCCAGCGGCCGGCGATGCTGCGGACGCGGTAAAAAACATTAGCTTGCAGTTTTAAATTTGACACTTCATAAGTAGTCTGAGAACTGCTCAGTTATGATGTGTCTTTGGTCTAGAAATGGACCCTATGGTGCAGTTGTACTTATCTTGCATTCTGCGTCAGGAGGGGTCATGGAATCTATCCCAAAGGGATACACAAGCAATGGATATTTGTGTTTGTGTCTGGAGCGTTTTTGTTGCAGCCTGTCTACAGTCTGAATGTGCTGCTTTCAGAGACCAAAACCACTTAATATAAAATCGCTCTGAAGAAATTGAAATCCGCTGCATGCCGCAGCAATATCGCGCTCGAGTTACGCTTGTATCAGCTAGTTAGACATCCGAGCTGTAACCCAGGGGTCTGGAAGCCAGCCAGCGGCCGGCGATGCTGCGGACGCGGTAAAAAACATTCGCTTGCAGTTTTAAATTTGAAACTTCATAACTAGTTTACAAGATATACGGGTTGGAGCTATTTTATGCCGCCTGGAGGGAACCTACTCGAAAAAATGGAGATAGCAAATTTCAGTCAAAGGAATCATTCCCGTATTTTTGAAAAGAAACAAAACTGCTTTCATAGCTTTTACAAAATACGCTTCCCACAACCACTACCAATAAATTGAACCAGCTAAAATTGTGTGGTACCCGTTCATGTGAAAACAGCGGGATAAATAGTACAGTTAGCCTATGTCATTTAGGAAATAATGTAGCTAGCCTGTCTCGCTAAATCGGTTCAGTGTTTCCAAAGATTACCTCCTACATATAAACTTAGAAAGAAAAAAAGATAAAAAAAAACATTTATTTTGACAGCACACAACAAATACAATAAACAAGGTACAGTCACGAGCCATAATATGTATACAACATAGAATTTTGTCACTTTGAAGCGTTCCGAAACAAAGCTAGTAGTACCACAAAAGTCATTCAATACTGTAATATGACAAAGTTCCATGTTGTACTTATCCATATTATTGCTCGTGACTGTACACATAAATAAAGAAAAGATTAACTATAAACATTAAGTGTATGTAGGTACAGCTGCTGTGTGATGTCAAAACTGTGCTCAGGGTGCATACCATCAACTTTAAGACAGCGATTCAAAATTAGCGCGATGCAGAATAGGTTCCTAAAATGAATTGCTTTCTTTCGTACTCTGACCTTCTAAAAACTGGGTCGCAAATGAATTGCTAAATGTGAATGACCGAACGATTTGTGTCCTTATTTCTTCTACCCGTCTCTTTCACTCGATTCTGTCATGCCCGGAGAGTGAAAGGGACGGGTATAACCTGCAGGTGTCATGTTAACTTTGCAGAGTTATAAGTCAAATAAGAGTTGATGACAGCTCAGCGGCTGTGAAATGTCATTGAATCGCTGTCATTGATATTAAACTGTCGTGGTACGAATAAGCGAAGCAGATCAGTTTAGGTTCCTAAACAAAACCGCAATAAGAGTTGATGGTAGGCACCCAGCTCAGTATAAAAAGCCAGCGTGGTAATGCACGCTTAAATACTTTACCTTTTTTTAATATTGCTACCTATAGAATATATTGATGTCTATTTTCTAGGGCTAATTTAATAATAACAATACCGGGCGTTGCATAGTAATAAATAGGTTTAGCGAGACGTTTTTAAATTAATTGTAATAATGTAATGCGGGCAGCGCAGGACCGATCGTTGTGGTGATCCTTGGGGGAGGTCTATGCCCAGCAGTGGGCGTCGTTCGGCTGACATGATGAATGTCAACGAAATGTCAATGAAATGATGAATTTCAACCGCCTCTGTGGTCTAGTGGTATACACCACCGATTTCAGACCAAGAGGTCCCGGGTTCGATTCCCAGTGGGGGTACATATTGTATTCGGTTTGGTTGGTGGTAGGACTTGTTCTTAGTCCGCCTGGCTAGCTACCACCGTCTAATCTAAGTCTGACGCCATAACAATGATGTTTTCAGCATTATTGTGTTCCGGCAGATAGAGATAAGATAGCCAGTTCCTCAGTGATTGAGGAGTCCGGGAGTAGTGCGCTTCCACCTTCAGCCTTATCACCACTTATCATCAAGTGTGATGAAGGCTAAGTGCTACCCCGTTGTGGATAAAAAGAATTAAAAAAATAATATATAAGTAAATAACACTACCACTTATCAATTGCAAAATTTCTGTTGATAAAAGAGGGATGACAAGTTGGTAAAACCAGCATATAATATGGTATTAGCGGGATCAACGATACACCTAAAATATACCTACAACATCGCGGCATGTGTGTTAAATGTTTCAGATTGGGGTTAACTCAATAGGACCTTGTGGCATTACCCGAGAGCAATTCAAGGCTTTTAAGGAACCACGTGTCTTTTTGATTTTGTTAAAGAGGAAAAGGAAGTACGGTTTATTTATAAGGTCATCTGAATATTGATGAAATCAAAGCTATGAAGGATAGGAATATTATGGTTAGAAGTGCTGTTTCTGCTAACAATTTTAATAAGTTTCTACTTTTTCTACCTAATCAAAAATAGATATAAGTAGTTTACTAAAGCCCACTTTTCGTGAACTCCGGTCTACCTACGTGGTTCAATTGCTGAATCTACGCCAAACGAAAAGAAAAGTTGGTAATACGAGTAATAAGGTATTCAGAGAGGGATCAACGATACACTTACAACATCGTTACATGTGTGTGTTAAATGCTTCGGATTGGGGTTAACTTAATAGGACTTCTGTGGCATTTCCGAAAACAGTTCAAGGCTTTTAAGGAACCACGTGTCTTTTTGTTGATTTTGTTAAAGATAGAAAGGAAGTATGTACAGTTTACTTAAGGTCATCGGAATATTGATAAAATCAGA
The DNA here is from genome assembly GCA_949710035.1 of Crambus lathoniellus. Classification (NCBI taxonomy): domain Eukaryota; kingdom Metazoa; phylum Arthropoda; class Insecta; order Lepidoptera; family Crambidae; genus Crambus; species Crambus lathoniellus. The sequence goes on along the minus strand of OX453317.1, from coordinate 16,946,365 downwards.
GCTATGCAGGAATTGCAGGACAAGATTTAATAAGGATAAGAATTTTAATAAGTAATTTTTAAACGTAAGTGTAGACGACGCGATGCTCACCAATACATATAAAATCAATCTGTTCCTAAATAATGTCAGAATGGCCAAAATATATTATTTATATCTATTTTTGTTGATAAACTTCTGAGTTCTTTATTTTCTTATTGAATAATACAATTCAACTATTTCACGTACATATATTTTTCTACACACCTTTTACAATTAATCTTTTTGACACACTGTCTATGGTTGCAGACGGTTACAACAAAAGAGGCCGTATTACTTTATATGCCTAACATCCCCCCTCAAGTTTCAATATGTCTAAGAAATAATGATGCTTTGGTGCACACAAAGCTTTGGTCATAATATCTGCGACGTTTTCACTAGTGGAGACATATGAAACTTGTACTATCTTCAGGTTAACTAGATCTTTGATAAAATGTGCCTTTATATCTATATGCTTTGATCTTCTGCTGTTCTCAAATGACTGAATCATTGCTATTGCACTCTGATTGTCCATCAGTAGATAGGATGTTGGATAGCTTGATGTGAAATCATGCACTACCCCACGAAGATATAGTACTTCTGCACCAACCATAGCTGACGCAAGATATTCTGCTTTCGCAGTTGACAGGGCTACGCAACTCTGTTTCTTTGAGTACCAGGATACCAGGTTACCGCCGTGAAAAATAGCTCCACCACTGACACTCTTTCTGTCTGTTTGTCCCCAGCCCAATCGGAATCAGTGTAGGCGTATATTTCTGAACTACTTCCATTTCATAATGTATCTTCATGTCAGCTGTAAGTTTGAGGTATCTCAGAATCCTTTTCGCTGCAGTCCACAGCTGCTCAGTAGGTTTGTCCAAATATCGACTCAGAAAAGAAGTGGCAAAAGATATATCTGGTCGACTTGTAGAAGAAATGTATAGCAAACATCCAATTAATTCTCTGTACGGTACATTGGACACTACAGGATAACTCTCATCTATACTGAAGTTGTTTTCCATAGGTGTACTAGCACCCTTGCAGTCTTTCATATTGAACCGTTCAAGTACCATTTTTATCATCTTATTTTGTCCGATCTCCAATCCACCTTTGTTCTTGGTTATTTCTAAACCTAGGTAATTTTTAAGGTTGCCTAAATCCTTTACATTAAATTCCTCCTTCAACGCGTTTAGTACTGGTTCATAATTTCCCATCAGCAAAATGTCATCAACAAATACTAAAAGCCAGATATCTTTACTCTTGTACAGGCAGAAATCGTGCTTGGACTGTTCGAGTCCTAATGACATAACATATTTGTGAAATCTGGTGTTCCAACATTTTGGAGCTTCCTTCAACCCATATAGCGCTTTCCTAAGTTTCAATACTTTGCCTCTTTCTACTTTTGTTCCTTTTGGTGGCTTTATGTATATATCTGTTTCAAGTACGCCATTTAAAAACGCGGTAGGTACATCCAATTGTCTTATTTCTTGATTCATGTTTACTGCCTGGCTTAGCATGAGTCGTATGGTTGACATTCTTGCGACTGGTGAGTATACATTATCATTATTCTGCTCTTGATATCCCTTTGCGACTAACCTAGCTTTCTTTGTGCCATCTGATTTAGTCCTGAAAATCCATTTTGTACTAATGGCTTTAGTATCCTTAGGTAGGGTTGCTTGCTCCCATGTTTTCAGTGTTTCCAATGCCGTTAGCTCTTTGTTAATTGCCTCATTCCAATCTTCATCTTTGGCTGCTTCTTCGTATGTTTTCGGGTCATCACCAGTGCATAGGCAGTATACTGTTTCGTATGTGTAAGATTCAAGATAACTAGGTTTCTTCACTTGCCTTCCAGATCTGGTAGTAGGGTTTTCTTCTTGTTCTTGCACTTCTGCTTCTTGTCTTTCGTTTTGCTGTTCATCATGTTCCTGTTGATAAACTTCTCTTTCCGCTTCACTATTATTATTATTATTATTGTAAATATTTCTTTGATTTGGTAGACGGTAATTTTCTCCTTCTAAATTTTCTTCATACTTTACATCGCTTTCGTCAAATTTTACGTCTCTAGATAACTTTATCGCATTTTCTATTGGGTCCCACAGTCGATAACCAACTTTTCCATATCCTACCAGTCTCATTCCTGTGGCTCTTGGTTCTAGTTTGCCAGCTTTTGGTAGGTTATAAGCCCATGCTCTTGATCCAAAGACTCTTAATTTCTCTATGTCTATGCGTCCATAAAGTATTTCAGTCGGTATCGAATAGCCAACGGCGCTGCTGGGACATCTGTTAAGTTGGTACGTTGCACATTTAACTGCTTCACCCCACAGGTGTTTCGGTAATCCGCTTTCTAGCATCAATGTTCGAGCCTTGTCTAGTAATGTTCGATTCATCCTCTCACTTACACCATTACTTTGAGGAGAATATGGCACAGTGGTTTCTTGTATGATTCCTTTTCCTTGGCAGAATTCTTTTATTCTATTTGCTGTAAATTCTTTCCCATTATCGCTTCGTATGCGTTTCACCTTGTAGTTAGTTTGTGTTTCTATCAGGCGTATGAATTTGATTAGATTTTCTGTAGCCTCACTTTTATGTTTAAGTAAGTAAACGACGCAGAAATGTGAGTAGTCGTCGATGATGGTTTGAAAATACTTTTCACCATTATAAGTCTCGGTTTTCATAGGACCTGCTATATCAGTATGAAGTAATTCAGCCACTGCTCTTGATCTAGGTTTTATAGTTGGGGGTAAAAGGAGCTCTTGTGGCTTTTCCCTTCAGACACGCGTCGCAACATTTCAATGAATATGGTAAATTTAGTATTCCTAACGATTTCCGATTTAAATGTCCCAGGCGCTTGTGCCAAATATCATCATTATTTTTAATTGCATTGCATTGTTCTTGTTTGCACCTTATTTCTGCATTTATCACATACAGTTTTCCTTCTATCCCTGTTTCAATAAACACCCCCGTTCCGTCTTTATATATTTGGACTTTTTGTTTCTCAAAGTGAACTACGAAACCTTTTTCAACCATAGATTTAACAGAGACCAAGTTCAAGGATATGCCTTTTACTATTAGGGCATTTGTCAAGGTTATTTTTGTTCCCTTAAAGAATGTTACCAGTTTTCCTGTCTTTTCTGCAATCACCCAGTCACCATTAGCAACGTTTATTTTAGCTGGTTTCTCTAAAAAACATATATCTGTCATGTATTTTTCATATTTTTCTTGCACTATATGTTGAGTGCAACCTGAATCTATGACCAACTTGATATGTCCCTCTTCACAATTTGCATTAAGTGCCAACTCGGTAGTCACGAACGTGGCATCATCAGGTTCACGGGATCCACCCTCATAACTCATTTGTGCATGTTGATTCCGTTGATTGTAGGAGCCATAGTAGTATCCTCTTCTTCCTCTTCTGTTTCCTCTGCTTCTTCCACGTTTGGATGGACAGTCTCGTGCTAGATGCCCGGGTTTGTTGCACGTGTAGCAGTTTGATGTGAATGCATTTTCTTGTACGTCTTCTATGTTTTTGTCCTGAAGCTTTATCTCAGCATCTAGTAGCCGTGCTTTTACAAAGTACAATTTTATATCTGTAGTGGTTGCGCTCATTGTCTCTATAGATGTGACTACTTGTTCATATTCTTTCGACATTGAGCACAGTAGATAGCAGATCTTATCTATAGTCTCTAACTTTGTCCCTGTCACTTCTAGCTCTGTAATTAGCTTATCGAATATTAGGAAGTGCTCTTGAAGGTTGGTTTTGCACTTAAGGTTTATCAGCTTTCGTCTCAGATGTAGTTTGTTCACTATGCTTTTTCTTTCAAAAGTGTCTTCGAGAAGTCTTATCATCTCGGCTGCTGTTTTGGCCTCCTTTACATAGTCTAGAAATGTGTCTGGAAGTGAATGTACTATAACATTTCGTGCTTCTATATCCTTGTTTTTAAGTTTTTCAGCTTTTAGTTGGTCTAATGTTTTCGAAAGTTCGTCACTCAATTTCTTTTCCTCCAAGATTAGTTTCACTCTAAATTTCCAGTGAGCAAAATTGTCCTTACCTAATTTAGGATATGTCAGCATTACCTCTGACGTCATTTTGCCAGTTTCGACTTTTCTCGTCTGGCACTACTTATTAGATTCCTTGCGTGATATCGCCCATAACCTTCTGAGTTCTTTATTTTCTTATTGAATAATACAATTCAACTATTTCACGTACATATATTTTTCTACACACCTTTTACAATTAATCTTTTTGACACACACCATTGTCTATGGTTGCAGACGGTTACAACAAAAGAGGCCGTATTACTTTATATGCCTAACATAAACAATGTAAATTAAGTATTACCTACTTAAAATATTGGTTGTATGTGTGTCTTTATTCTAATAAAGATAAGTTGACGGGTATGAGCATGTAGGTGGCGCCACCATAGTTATTTTGCTTCCTGTTACTGGTTTTATTAGCCGTTATTTTCAATGTCAATGCCCTGTCAAAGCCGTCGCGAGCACCCGCATGTTGCTACCCGAAAGCTCTTCAAAAGTTAAACTCATCTACTGTGTTCTTATTTCGGTCTCCTGGCCTCCGCACCTACATACATCGCCTACAGTAATAATTCTATTCAAAAATATCTATAAAGCAGACTTTTTGTGAACTCGGACCTATAGATCTCGATACTCGATCTACGCCAAACGATACAACTCGCTCCGATCGGGATCGTTTCATGTGGAGTGAATCCAGAAGCCCTACTCGAATTTAGCAAAGAACTAAACATCTTCGATTGTAAGTTTAGTTTTTCGTTGAATTAGAGTAGGCCTGCAGCTATTGGGTAACGCGTTCGGTTATACCAAAATCGAACGAAGGAACGAACGTTTATACTTAAATCCGTTCAGTAGTTTTAGCGACCAACAAGCAAACTGTGGAGATTGAAAACTGCTGAAATATGACAGCAGTTTTACAACAACAACAATGGCATGGCAACTGTAGTCAGTTGCCCGCAATAAAATCGGGCCACTGGGCTTTTTTCATTCAAACTTACTCACTTTAGTGTCTCATTAAGAGAATGTATTTACAACTCTGTAAGTTATTCTTACGTTAACGAAGAGGCAAAACTTCTAATTGTTGAATATTAGTTTGAAAAATCATCGATTTTCTCAAAACTGAAAAACCATACATTAATCTCCACGTACGCCCCATATAACTTTATATGAGACATGAAGTTTGACTTATATCTCCTATTTCAAAAATTTTGGAGTTTTTCTGAATTTATGAAACTGTAATTTGATAATTGGGCGTTTTGCCTCCCCACTATCGTAAAATTCATTGCGGAGTTGCAAATACTCTCTCGTTACGCTAAAGTGAGGACGTTTTTATGAAAAAAAAGCCCAGCGGCCCGATTTTGTTGCTAGCATGTGTATTTGGAATCAACTCATTATAGTTTAATTTCTTGTAAGAGACTGTAAAACAAAAAGGTTTTTAAAATGCATGCCTTGGACGTTAATTTGTTCCGTTGGAGCGAGTTTAGGAAGAAATACGTTTGATTTTACTCTTGAAGAAGCTTTCGCCCCGACATTCAGTAAATACGTGATGAAGTATTCAGAAATTATAGAATTAAAGGAGCAAAAGATATTAAACGTTCTTATATTTTTCTCACGTACGTTTTATTGTGAACTTCTTAATTAAATTGAAAACTTTAGTAAGTACTAAAAACACGAAAAACCATAAAAATATAGTTTCTTTTGTCATACAATAGGTTTTATGTATTGATATGATCATTGAGCAGCGTTCGGGAAGTTGCGCGATATTTTCACGTCCCGTCTTCCACAAAGCCTGAAGACAAAATTCTTCGAGCAATGTGTTTTGCGTGTGATGACATACGGCACTGAAATGTGGTCTCTGACAGTTGCCCGCTTTAATAAGCTTAGATTGACTTAGCGAGCTAAGGAGAGAGCAATGCTCCGTATCTCCCCGGGTGATAAGGTTTGCAGCGAAGAAATCCGCAGAGGAACTTTTTAGCGAATGGCAGGCCACATTGCTCACAGAACTGAAAACTGTTGGGGAAGATAGGTTCTGGAGTGGACTACGAACTGGACAACGCAGCTATCCTACTAGGTAGACCGAAGACCTAGTGAGTGAAAGTTGCGGAAAGCCGTTGGCTGCGAAAAGCCCACAGCCGCCGGTCTCTGTAGCGCTCAAATGAGGAGGCCTTTGGTCAGCAGTGAACTCAGAATGGCTGATGATGATAGTATGATCTAATGGAGGGTGATATGATAAATTAATAAAGGTTTCTATTTTAGTCCTAATGTTGCTTGATGAATTAGGCCTCTAAAAATACTAGAGCATTTTAGTAACATCCTTGTCTAAAAGCATAGACAAAATAAAATAAAAATGATTTTTTCTTCATATAACTTTGTGTTTTAAACAACAACAATACTTATTTAAATTTTTACTTTTTTGCATTCACAATGCAATTTTTATAGTCGAAAAATGGAAAATGAAGTATTTAGAAAAAATCGACCCGTCTCACAACCAGCCCCGATGGGACTCGAACCCAGGACCTTTCGCTATCCGGGCGACTGCTCTAACCACTGAGCTACAGAGTCAAAAACAATAATTCATATTTTCACATATTAAATAAAAGAAAGTCACTAACAAGTCAATCTTGTAATACATACACCGAGTTAACACTCGATAAAAATTGTTATCGCATCGATTTTACATTCCGATATTCGCACTCGATAGCGCCCCGTGGAGGGGATTGCGTCGACCCTTGAGCGGTATTTTGAGTAGAACAGTGGCCTTATCATGAGTTGATGCAAACTGTTTACGTTACCGTAAACTATCGTTTTGTCTCTTTCACTCGGACTGATTGTAATCAGTATATCCGATAGTTTACGGTAACGTAAATAGTTTGCATCAACTCATGGTAGGGCCACAGAACAGACTCAAATGAGATGGCATCTCCTCGTGTTGAGTTTTTAAGGAGATTGCTTAGGTATTCTTTAATGCTCATGTTATAAGGAAAGAAGAATATTATAGAAATGTTTGATGTTACTTAAAAATAATGATTGATTAAAAATACTTATTTAAGTTTTTTTTTTTAAGAAAAAAGCAACCCCCTGGAGTTTCTTGCCGGTTCTTCTCCAAGGTCCCCCACCCGTAGGGTTTGCGAACCGATGGCGTAGGTAAATAACAATCTAAATTGAATAAACAAGTGTGACTTGACTTGACTATGATTTCAAAAGTACAACAACAAGAAAACAAACTCACACAAAATGCTAAAAGTTGTTTAATTTGAATAGCAGAACCAGTAAACAACTACACCAATACTACTAAATAGCGCCTCACGTACTAAAACATAATAATGCAAATATGGCAAAGATTGACTTTTTTAACGTAGGGTGGATACTGGATGCCCCGAATACCAGCCCGTACCTAGTATCAGCCTTTTCACGTTGCTTGATATTAAAATTACCTTTCGTTACAACAAACAAACCAATGTTGTCATCCTACTTATCCTACTAATATTATAAATGTGAAAGTTTAGATGTTTGGATGTTTGGATGTTTGGATGTTTGGATGTTTGTTACTCAATCACGCCAAAACGGCTGAACGGATTTGGCTGAAATTTGGGACACACATACTTTGTAGCCTGGAGAGGAACATAGGCTACTTTTTATCCCGGAAAAACATCACATTCCCGCGGGAAAACGTCGTGTAGTCCACGCGGGCGAAGCCGCGGGCGGAAAGCTAGTAATATTATAAATGTGAAAGTTTAGATGTTTAGATGTTTGGATGTTTGTTACTCAATCACGCTAAAACGGCTGAACGGATTTGGCTGAAATTTGGGACATAGATACTTTGTAGCCTGGAAAGGAACATAGGCTACTGTTTATCCCGGAAAAGTATCATATTCCCGCGGGATAACGTCTTGTAGTCCACGCGGGCGAAGCCGCGGGCGGAAAGCTAGTCAAAAATATATACATCCGGTACTAAATTTGGCAACACCGGCATGATCATGCCAGTGTCAGTTTTCAATCGAAACTTGCACGGGACGGGTATCGGCCATATTGCAATTTTGTCGACAGATTTGGAGGTGGCATGAAAAGGTATATTTCACATTTCTTCTGCTATAAATGTCATGATTTGTTAGATTATGGATTAAGATATTGTAATGCATGAATTTCTCAGTAAATAAACAAGTTTTGCTTTTTCTGCTAGTAGAAATTGATAGGGCTGCAATAAGATAGATACACGAAATGTATGGGGTAAGTACCTAATACCCCATACATTTCGTGTATCTATCTTATTAGTGTAGTATTTGGTTTGATCGAGTACTTAATAACAGCCATGTCTTAATAATCAGGGATGTCACAAACGTGTTCGAAGGTTAAGTTTAGATCTCAGTTGACTTGATTTTAGAAGAAATTAAGTGTAGGTAGTTATGTTGGATACTGCCATTCTCCTAATCTACGGAATAAACACAGTATGTAAATAACGACAGGTGTTCCCGCTAACATCATTACTTACTATACTCAAATACTTATACTGTACTCAAATATATCACTTAATTTTTGTTAGTACCTAATAAGGCTATAATATCATAGGTTTCGCTTCGTTACTTAATATCTATTATCTATACAAATAAATAAAATTGGAGTGTCTGTTTGTAATATTAAAATAACCGGTTTTTACTACATGCATATGATTATATATACGGTACATATACCAAAATAACATTTTTTACAATTTTTGTCTGTCTATCTGTCTGTCTGTCTGTTTGTTCCGGCTAATCTCTGAAACGGCTGGACCGATTTTGACGGGACTTTCACTGGCAGGTAGCTGATGTAATAAGGAGTACTTAACTTAGGCTAGTTTTTATCCCGATATTCCCACGGGAACGATAAGCCACGCGAACGAGAACCACGCGGGTGAAACCGCGGGCGGCCGCTAGTACTGTATAAATTTGACTGATCCCCATGCACACTAGCGCTAAATCAGTAGAAAAATACATTACTTAGTTGTTATATAAAAATGTGATCGATGAAATTAATGTTTTCAGTCTTTTATTTCTGGGAATAATATTGTTCATAACAAGTTTAGTATTGTTAGCGACACTGAAACTCAGTGGTTAGAGCATTCGCCAAGTCTCATTCAAGTCTCAGCAGAGCTAGTTGTGAGGCAGGTTGACTTTTTCTAATACTTCATTTTCAATATTTTCCATAATAAAAATTGCATTGGAAATGCAAAAAGTTAAAATAAAAAAAAAAATTTTTTTTACTGAAGTGGCTCTATTTTGTTTGCACTACTTACCTTAAAACACAGTTTGATGTTAAACTTTTACATGAAAAGCTTGAACCCGGATTATACTTTGTTGCCAAAAGATTAAGAAAGCCTACTTCACGTAAAATTAGGTTTTCTGCAGGTTTTTATTTTTTTTTCTACCGGCACCTGTTACACGTTTTTTCGTGCTATAATTTGAACTATCGTAAAAAAATCGGAGAGTCGCGCTGGCAGCAAAAAAAAAAACAATTGAAACCGGACGCAAAACCAACTTGGCCTTTGACAGTCACCCAGAAGAAATTTTTTCTTTTATAATGTAGGCTTCTATTTTATTTACAACTAGCTTTCCGCCCGCGGCTTCGCCCGCGTGGACTAAACGACGTTATCCCGCCGGAATTTGATACTTTTCCGGGATAAAAAGTAGCCTATGTTCTTCTCCAGGCGAACTCCAATTTCAGCCAAATCCGTTCAGCCGTTTTGGCGTGATTGAGTAACAAACATCCAAACATCTAAACATCCAAACATCTAAACTTTCACATTTATAATATTAATAGTAGGATAATATAAGTAGGATAAGTATATTATCGTTTATTCGAATCACTGTTATTACTATCATCCTTTAGTATATTTCATATCTACTGAAACGCGAAATACCTAAAAAATAATATAAATAATTAGGTACCACCTAATTCTTGTAGCGAAGTATAAAATATATATACCGTTAACTGTTAAACGAGCATTTTTTATGGAATCATGATATACATTGATCTATATACCTATCCTAGCCTTATCTTTTCACAGATGTCAGAAACATCATCTAAATCAGTGCGTAAAAAGCTGAATTATAATAAAAATGACGTTAAGTTGGCATTAAAGGATATTCATGATGGGAAATTAAAAATCAGGGAAGCTTCAAAAAAGAACAACATCCCTCGTGGTACAATCCAGGAAAGACTACATGGAAGGACTAAATCAGATGATGTCAGACTCGGAAGGAAGAGTGTATTATCCGATAAAGAAGAAGAGTGCATGGAGCTATGGTTGATTAAATTAGCCAAATGTGGATATCCTCTGAAACGTGCTGACCTTCAAAATACGGTGCAAAATATTGTCAGGAAAGACAAAAGACCAACACCCTTCGTTGATCAACGACCAGGGCGCCGATGGTGCGAGGCGTTCATGAAGCGTCACCCCGTATTAAATGAACGTACTCCAGAAGTCATGTCAAAAGCGAGACCTCTTGTAACAGATGAATACATGAGAAAATGGTTCCAGGAGCTCAAAGCGTATTTGACTAGTATCAATGCTGCTGATATACCACGCGTATCTTAAATGGTGACGAAACAAGTTTCAGCATTTGTCCCAAGTCTGGGAAGATCATTGCTCTAAAAAGATGGAAAAACTGCTACGAAATAAAATCAGGTAGTGAAAAAGAAACAATTACGGTACTGTTAGTATTTTCAGCGGCAGGAGAAACCGTCGTGCCCATGGTGGTTTTTCCTTACATTCGTCCACCAAAGGAAGTGGTCAACAGCATACCCCCTCACTGGTTACTGGGGCGCTCAGAAACCGGATGGATGAGAAGCGACATATTTTTTGAATATATCGCAAATGGTGTAAACAGCTGGCTAATTGAAAAAGAAATTCAAAAGCCCGTCCTTCTTCTGGTGGATGGCCACAAATCCCATTTAACCATGGATCTCAGCGAGTTCTGCAACAGTAATGGCATTATCTTGTATGCCTTACCTCCTAACTTCGCATAGCTGCTTCAACCGGCGGATGTGAGTGTGTTTCGACCTTTGAAAGTTGAGTGGCGGAAAACTATAAGAGAGTGGCGGCGGAAAGAAGAAAACTTCAACCGTGCTCTTACGAAATCAACATTCTGCCCTCTTTTACAACAAGCTTTAGAAAAGGATATGACACAAACAATTAAGAATGAATTCAGGAAATCTGGGCTGTATCCATTGAACCCGGAAGCTGTCGACTATACCAAATGAGTTTTGAACGCCATTAATTTTGAAGAGGCATCAGTGACGAAAGATGTAAAAGATACAGCTGTTCTGACACATTTTAACAAATTGATAGAAACCGGTATTAATCATTACAATAAGAAATGGACCTCTCAACTATGAAACAGAAAACGAAAAACAGAACATTTACAAACTTTTTCTGATGCATCTTTTACCATAAACTAACCAATTATGGCGATTAACACACACAGACACTATCATCCCCTAAAATCTTTGTACTAATTAAAAATTTAGAGGTGTATCTAGCAAAGTCTGGAAGCACCAATTTGAACAGTTCAAGTAGTTAAAATATTACGTGTTTTCATGACGAAATGACTTCATCTTTATATAATTGATAACCAGATTCAGAAAGTGTAACGAGAAAAGAAAATTACCTTGCAATAAAAAAATGTCTCCATATAACGAGTTTTTTATTTCACCAGCGAACAGTCATTACGACGAGAGGAGGCTACGAAATAAATTGTTGAGAATGTTTACCGACTTCTGATGAAAAGGGTTCAGTACAAATTGAGATTAAAATGTGAGGCATGGCAACCTTTTTGTATCGTGTAGAATAGAATAGAATAGCATTTATTTTGACAACACGGTACTATGGTATAAATCCATACTAATACTTATATATATGAATTGAACGATTTTTATGAATTTTTTGCGTATTTTTGGTAGGTCTGAGAATAGGTCGTAAATAATTTTTATCTCGAAATTCCAGTGGAGCGAAGCCCTGGGGCGCAGCTAATAATTTAATAACACAATGTTTTTTATCAAGCTCCTCCGAACTGGCTTGACCGATTATTATGACTTTTTTGTGTACATTTGGTGGGTCTGTCGTAGGCTATTTTGATACTCCACGGGAGCGAAGTCCCCAGGCGGAGCTAGTAATATTATAAACGCGAAAAAGCGTTTGTTTTTCAATCTTTCACGTAAAAACGGAGCTACCGATCGACGTGATTTTTGGTATGGGGATATATTGGGAGATTCTGGAGGGTGACGTAGGCTACTTTTATCCTGGAAAAGAACATCCCATTCCCGTGTGATAACGTCGTGTAGTCCGAGCGGCCAAAGCCACCGGCGGAAGGGTAGTTTAGGCGCCCTTTGATTCGAGCACGGTACCCCGAAATAGGGTACCAGCTGTCAAAATAAATCGGTCGTGCATATTCAGAAGGTAGGCACGACTACCGCAGTAATCAACCGAGGCTGTTGCAAATTTGCTGACAGTGCCTTAATACTTATTGCATATTTATGTTTTTGGTTTGGTAACATTCTTGTTTTTGAATGTACTGACAAGATGGTTGTTTTCGTGTAAATTTCTTTTATGGAAGTGGTTTATAAAAAGATTTTTGTATATTTAATAATGTTAAGGTACTGTTGTATATTTAGTTCTCTTCGATTTTTTGGGAATTTGGAATGCGAGAGTAGGTAATTCATAAAAATCTAGCTCGTAAACGTCTAAAAGATAAAAAATCAATAGCTATGCTTACATTCATCATCATCAGCCATTATAAGACCCCGCTTCTGGGGCACAGGCTTTCCTCATGGAGAGATAAGGCGAATGGGCCATGACCTCACCACGCGGGCCCAATGCGGATTGGTGGATATTAACGACTGCAAACGCAGCCGGGACCAATGGCTTAACGTGCCTTCCGTAGGAGCCCAAGATAATAAATTTTTGGTCAATTATTTCAAATCTAATAAATTGTTTTAAATATTAGTATACTTACCTTAAATCATTGTACCTAACCATTTAAAATATGAACCACGTGTTCACCTCTACCTTCCCTGGAAAACAGGCTTTTGCACTTTTGACTTCAAAAGTTCAACTCAATCATTAAAAAGTTTCACAAGGAAAAAAGCTCACAACAGCATAAAAGTTAAGATCTTATTGCGGAAGTAAGCTCTCACAATTTTATGTATGACAAAGAAAACTCTTTTTAAGGGGCAATGAACTCGCGATTGTTTTTCTTCTCATAATAATTTTTCCGCTTCTCGAAATAGAATCATTTTACTTCGTGACGATTTTATGATTGCGAGCAGTTTATGAATGCACAGCCTCTTTTGTGTTTGGGTTTTATATCGAAATCGCAAAAAAAAACAGCTGTTCCATACGTTTTGATCTATTCGATTTTAAATTTTTCTATAGAACAGCAGTTTTTTATATTTTGGTTTAGAAACAATTCAGGTATTTACATTTAAACTAGTGACCCGCCCGGCATCGCACGGTCGCACTGTTAAATACTGAGTGGCAACCATTTTATTTTTATTTGATTGAATCAGGCTTCACTTGGAGGATGTCCCCAACCATTGTGAAAAAATAAACATATTTAGCTTTCTTTCGCAAAGAAAAGCTACATAAATATTTATATAACTAAAGTGGCCTTGGCAACTCATAAAATAATCCTTAATTCCCCTGACTACTCCATCCTGTCTACTCGACGTATCCTCAAAGTAAAACTACCAATAGTACATACTAGCTTTGCTAAAAACCTTCCTCCATATTGTCATATACATACGTACAATAGAGTAGTGAATTATATAAAAGACGCGAAGCATCTAACAGCTCACAAATTAAAGAAATGCATACAAACATGGTTGAAGGGTCTTAACTATCTGGAAACCGAGGACATTCTTAAAGCCTGTTACTAACACACACACACACACACACACACATACACACTCACACACTTACACAGACACACACACGCGCACACACACACTCACGGCATGCATGCAGAAACAATTATTTCCTTTTCATAGTTATATTATTTTTCCCCCAAATGTTTCTCCTGTTTGTACTTCATCCGAACCGTCCGCTATAACTGTTTTACAATCGCAAATGGGTCCCTGCGATTCAGCCCTAGAGTCTTGTGCAGAGACCGCTGTGAAACTTAATTATAAGGTTCCTTAATGTTTTCTTTAGATAATCCTATTTTATAATTCATGTAATGGAACATTTTGCATTTAAATAAATTATTTGTATTTGTATCTTTTCACAATGGCAACCATGTTGGCTGCGTCTATTACATAGATGCATGAATGTTTTGTTTCTGCACTAAATAGACGGTTTTCTAATTCTAATTCAATTTAAATGTATGATACATATACATTTTCCTCTTGAGTAATTCTGTTTATAGCAGAAAGCCGCCTTAAGATCCGTTGCGTAATTTGATGGTTCATTTTCACTGGTCCATAACTTGGTCGTTAAACAGCATACGGGCACTCCCCGCAGGCGAGAAAACGACCAATGAAAGTGACACAAGATAACGCAGTCGGTAAAGGGCAAAGGCCCCCGTATACGGTACGATTGATCTGTACGATCCGTCGTTTCAGACCGATAGAAACGACGAATCGACAGTGTATGCCAAGATCGTGAACGATTTACTTAATCGAAGACGATATCGATCGATCGTAACGACCATCGTAACGTTAACGATGCATCGTAATTCGTACCGTAAATGGGGGCCTTAAGCCGCCTGCGGGAACTCACCTCAACGGGAGTAATATTTTATTTTGCCCTATTAAAAAATATATTTCGACAATTTGACAATAATAAAGACGATCAATATAAACTATGGACTATTTACATGTTTCCTCAGAAATCCGGCCAATGATATGAAATATTTATGCGATGCGGATATATCCAGCACCCCGCATGCGGGTAAACGACCAATGGAAGTGGTTTCCTGCATGCGGGCTCTATGGCATGCTTTTCAGAAATCTCCCGCAACGTGCTAACGACCAATGGAAGCGGTTTCCTGCATGCGGCTCTATGGCATGCTTTTCAGAAATCTCCCGCAACCTGCATATGGGTCCATCGACCAATGAAAATAAGCCTTAAATTTCTAAGTATACAAACGGCGTGCGGCATGCTTCCCTCTTCGCAGATGCTAGGTCACGTCTGTTTGGTCAGAGCATTATACTGCCAAGTGACTAACAAACAATACGTTTTCTATTCTGAGACACAAATGGCAATGAATGTGTAAGCAGCCCATACTTCAAATGCAGCAAGGTTTAAAGTCCCATCCATCTACCCGTGATAGCATTCAAAGCACACTCGCAGCTCTAAAAACCGGAGCAATCTCGATAACAACTTGGCACGTGGCGACATTCGACTCGATTCAAATGTCGTACAAAGGTCAAACACAATCTTCTTAGAAGAAGGCTTTTAGGGCAACACATTCAGTAAACTGACGACGTGGGGAATAAAAACTTTTGTGGAGTGAAAACTCCGTGGTGTATAACGATTCGCTTCTGTTTGTAAACACAGAAACATTAAATTTATAATGGCCAGTTGCACCGTTCAAACTCAAATTAACTTGACAGATAATTTTGTAGAAATAGTGCATAGTTCGGTGGTGTAACACGATGCTCTTTTGTTTGTATAAACATTTATAATGGCCAGTTGTTGCCACTGTTATAACTTTAAAGAAACTTGGGTTTCTCTTGGTCGGGTTTCTCTTGATCTACTTGATATTGTTACAAATATTCTTTTACCAACACTCATGTTATAATATTCCAAATACGAACTCATACCTGAACATAATAATATATTGAACCACTTTATACCAGATAACTGTAAAAATAATAAAAAGCAACTTGTATCGTAATGACCATTACGACACCGCTGTCATTCATTATAACACTTTCCTTTTTTTATTTACAGTACCCATCGCAGCCGCAGGATACTGGCCCGGCGTTCAGGAACTTTTCAGCCGAAAAGTATCAAAATAAGTTTTATTTATGCGCCGGACCGGAAATAATCGTTAACTTACATTTTTTTCAACACACTTACTCATAAAGTGAGCCTTATTACATCGATCTTAGGGCCATAAACCGAACTATAACACACGCCTGCATAATAATATAGTACTAGTTGCGTAATAGAATTATCCCTACAAAGTTAAGTAAGTACCTAACTGCAAATTATATGCGGATAAACAGAGACTTTTCAATTTAACCGGGAAATACAGTAATCCCTACAAAGATAAGTTAGTACCTAACTGCAAGTTATATGCGAGTCAACAGATAGCCCAAGAACTATCCGATATTTTTGTAAAAAATTCAATAACAGGCCAAATTTTTGTAAACGGCCATTAAATATAATTTTAAGAGACTATATTGTAAAATTAATCATAAGTTTTATCATATTTAGCTATATTAATTATGAGTACAATTAATTTTAATGTACAAGCTGTTTAAAAATAATAATACTTTTGTGTTAAAAATGGTATAATTGTAATATCGGGACTGGCAACACTACCGCCATTTTCCAACTTCCGATTCAAGCGCATTTATAAAAGCAAAATGGCGGTTGTAAGCCAGTCAGTCTTGATCGGCGCGTCGTACTGTACGGTTGTGAAAATAAGCTGCATAAAGTATCGTTATTATATTTAATTGTGAATAAAGTGCAAGTTGAATTTCAAGAAGCCTTGTCTTATTTCTGAGAGCCTCTAATATCTCAGAAGTGGGAACGCCGCCTGCAAAAACGTAAGTTGTTACATCATTTTTATCATTACTTGGTTCCTATTGACTTTCATAGCAAAAGTAGTTTTCGATAAATATATGGGTGAAAAGGAAGGAAAAATTAAGTCGACGGTGGTTTTTTTTTTAAGTATATTCTTTTTCTTGTAAAACGTTTGTTGGTTGTTTCCCTCCTTTAGCAGCTATTAGCTTTTTGATAAATCAGTAGGGTGATTTCAAATAAAGCCGTTAAGGAATAATTTGCATGCAACATTTTATCATTGGAACTTTTTTTTAAAACATTTATCTCGCAACATGATACCTTGATGTAAAACAAAAGGAGAATTTTGTTTTCTTTTACCTGACCTTGCCAGGGCTACTCTCTGGAGGTTTTCCTTTGCTTTACCTTGCCAGGGCTACTCTCTGGAGGTTTTCCTTTGCTTTACCTTGCCAGTGCTACTCTCTGGAGGTTTTCCTTTATCTGACTTTGCCAGGGCTACTCTCTGGAGGTTTTCCTTTACCTGACCTTGCCAGGGCTACTCTCTGGAGGTTTTCCTTTATCTGACTTTGCCAGGGCTACTCTCTGGAGGTTTTCCTTTATCTGACTTTGCCAGGGCTACTCTCTGGAGGTTTTCCTTTACCTGACCTTGCCAGGGCTACTCTCTGGAGGTTTTCCTTTACCTGAACTTGCCAGGGCTACTCTCTGGAGGTTTTCCTTTACCTGACCTTGCCAGGGCTACTCTCTGGAGGTTTTCCTTTACATGACCATGCCAGGGCTACTCCCTGGAGGTCTTCATTGAATTGATCTTACCGTCTGAAAGTATTCTTCAGCACTGTTGATTCTTAGTTACAGCAATATGGAAAGTTACATGTAATTGTGGAAGTTTCAGATGCCACGAAGTCGAAAAGATAAGAATCGCGACAAATCTTCTAAGAGGCGTTCGCGTAGACGGAGGAGTACCTCCGAAAGCGATGACCAGTATACAGAGAAGACGGCAAGGTCCCGTTCCCGTTCACGATCACCACACACTAGAAATTCGAGGTCGAGCGTCTCACGGTCACGTGGTGGGTCCTGTCGGCAACGCAATAGTCCCGGAAGATCTGTAAGTCCACTTACCTCTATGCCACCACCTGATAGAACTGAAGCAACATCGACCGACGTTAGCAAGAACGGTTCAGATTTATTCGAGAAATTATTAGATGTTATGACTAGTTTTAAGAATAACTCAGATCGATGTGATAGATTCCCATCAATGAATGTAATTCCTGATTTTGACCCATTATCAAAGGAGCAGACGGTGGACACTTGGATACGCAAAGTTGATGAATGCGCCCAGATATATGGTTGGGGTGACAAACAAATTATATTTTACGCTTTGCCCAAGTTGTGTGGAGTCGCGAAGACTTGGTATCAGGGTCTACCGTCAGTTCTGTACACTTGGGATGAGTGGAAGCGTAAATTATTAGAATCTTTTCCATCGAGGGAAAATTATGCAGAACTACTTACAGAAATGCTAGCAAAAAAAGTAAAATTTGGAGAACCATTGGAACTTTATTATTATTCGAAGTTAAATCTTTTAAATAGATGCTCTATCTTTGGCAAAAAGGCTGTAGACTGCATAATTTTCGGTATTGAAGATCGTGGAATTCGTTTGAGCGCTCAGGCGGCTCAATTTTCGGAGCCTGAAGAAATACTCAAATACTTTAAGTCTGTTAAGATTGGCCAGAACAAAGATACTGATAATAAGAACCGTGATAGAAACCCAAGTCATCCCGTACATAACTCTGCGGGTGGGAAGTCAGTTAACTTAGGTGCGAGAAGCTTCAAAATTACCTGTTATAACTGTAATGAAGTAGGACATTCTTTCGTACGATGCCCTAAGCCAACGTTAAAGTGTACCAATTGTAGATTCAGAGGACACACTTCAGAAAACTGTCCAATGCTTTCTAATGCTCAAACAGCCAAAAAGGACAACTCCCAATCGGTAATGGAGGTCAGTATAAAACAAAATGTAGATACTAAGTACAAAGTACCTGTAAAAGTTAATGGTGTCCTTATAGCATCCCATATTGACCTCGGTAGTGATTGCACTCTCATTCGGCTAAGTGATGCAAATGTTCTTAAGATTAAATGGCAAAGTGTTGATTCTCCTTTGTTAAGAGGACTGGGCAATGTTCCTTATCGCCCAATTGGTCTCGCTCATGTAAGCATAGACGTTCAAGGCGTTTTAGAAAATGATGTCGAGGTATTAATAGTTGATGATCACATGATAAGCCACCCCATATTAATTGGCCATACATATACAGAGCGACCGTCAATCACAATAATAAAAACTCCTACTGACCTTATCATTAAGAGATGTAGCAGTGAACGACGGGGTAAGCTCTCCCTACTCTTGGTAGCGGATACTGTATTAAGTGATGATGGGTTGACGTCAGTCATGATCAAAACTACTGATGTAGATTATTCGGGAAAAATTTATGCAAATGGGACAGTTAGGGGACCACCTGGAAAAGAGCATTATCTTTTACCAGGGGGGTATGACATTTTGAACGGCAACGGAAACTTACTTATACAGAACTTGAGTGGTAAGCAGTTTACACTTAAAGCTGATACTCTTATTACGCGTTCGCATATTGTTTCAGAAACAGATGAAAACTGTAGTTCTGCTTACATTTACGAAGTCCATTTAAAGGATGAGTCTGCCTTAAACTGCGGCGAACTAAATGCTGAACAAAAAAATCAACTCGTCACTATGCTAAGTAGTTACAAAGAATGCTTTTCATCTAACTTACATGAACTGGGGTTCACTTCGGCTACAGAAATGGTTATTAAGCTTAAAGATTCGGAACCTGTAGTCTATAGGCCTTATCGCCTGTCAATATCTGATAGAAAGATGGTTCAAGGTATGGTTCAAGAAATGTTGGCCTGTGATATAGTCCGTGAGTCCACTTCCCCTTACGCTAGTCCGATAGTTCTTGTGCAAAAGAAGTCTGGCGACAAGCGCCTATGTGTAGACTACAGAGCCCTCAACAATAAAACTATAAAGGAACACTATCCCCTCCCTAGAATCGAGGATCAGTTAGATTTATTGGCGGGTAGTAAAATGTTCATATCCTTAGACCTGGCATCTGGCTATTACCAGATACCAATTGCTGAACAATCACGACACTTAACATCTTTCGTAACCCCAGATGGTCAATTCGAATATAACAGGATGCCATTTGGGCTCGTAAATGCCCCTTCTGTTTTTCAGCGAACTGTCAACAAAATACTTAACAAAGCCCGAGCTAAATATGCTGTCATTTATATGGATGACATTCTTATTCCTGTAACAACCTTTGAAGAAGGACTGCAGCGACTGGAGGAAATTTTAAAACTACTTAGAGAAGGAGGGCTTACTTTAAAGCTCAATAAATGCAAATTTTTCTTGTCTAAAATAGAATACCTAGGGTTTGAGATAAGTGAACATGGAGTCAGGCCCGGAGCTCAAAAAACTGAAGCGGTTTCAAAATTTCCGCCACCCGTTAACCAACACGAAGTTAGACGATTCATTGGCTTGGCAAGCTTTTTTCGACGTTTTGTCAAACACTTTGCCTTAATCGCAAAACCACTAACTATTTTGCTAAAAAAAGATGTACCATGGCAATGGGGACAAGAGCAACAACAGTCTTTTGAGTCACTTAAAGAAAAACTAGTGCAAAGACCAGTTCTTGGTCTATATGATCCCAACGCGGAAACCCATCTTCATACCGACGCCAGTAAAGTTGGTGTTGCTGGAATTCTTTTACAAAAGAATAAAACCGGTCTTTTGCAACCAGTCGCCTATTATAGCCGTCAAACGAACTCCGACGAACAAAAACTCCATTCTTTCGAGCTGGAAACACTGGCTGTTATCTCCTCCCTAAATCGGTTCCGTGTATATTTATTAGGTATACCATTTAAGATCTATACCGACTGTAATGCGTTACGCACCACTTTGACGAAACGTGATCTCATCCCCCGTATTGCTCGGTGGTGGATACAATTCCAAGAGTACGACTGTACCATAGAACATAGGCCAGGTGATAAAATGCAACATGTCGACGCTTTGAGTAGGAGTGCCATCTCGAACCATTCCAATGAAAATAGGGTGTTAGACATTTTAACTATTGACTCTGAAGATTGGATAGCAACCATCCAAGATAATGATAGGGAAATCAAACATATCAAAGAAGTACTCACGGATCCAAAATCGGTAAAAGTTATGGATATTTTAAGAAATTATAAACTAAAGAGCGGCAGAGTTTATCGTATTATAGATGGAGAAACACTACGATGGGTGGTTCCTAAAACCGCTAGATGGCAAATTCTCCAAGCCAATCATGATAATGTGGGTCACTTTGGTTTTGAAAAGACCCTAGACAGGATTCGAGCAACTTATTGGTTTCCCAAATTGCGTAGATTCGTGAAAAAATACGTCAGCGGATGTCTAGAATGTGCTCACCATAAAATACCGGGTGGTGCTAAAGCAGGCTTATTACATCCAATTCAGAAGGTAGACGTTCCATTTCACACGGTCCATGCAGACCACCTGGGTCCATTCAACAAAAGCAAACGCAGAAACACTTACATACTGGTGATTGTTGATGCTTTCACAAAGTATGTAAACCTGTTTGCAGTCCCAAACACTAAATCCTCTACTAGCGTCAAAGTGTTTCGCGAACACTTTAGCTACTTTGGGACACCAACAAGGCTCGTAACGGATCAAGGAACCAGTTTCACAGGGAAAAAGTTCCAAGAGTTTATTAAAACCAAAGGTATTAAGCACATCTTTAATGCAGTTGCCACTCCACGAGCCAACGGGCAAGTGGAGCGGTATAACCGAACTATATTAGCCGCACTTAGTACATTGACCCACGATAAGCCAAAGGGGAGTTGGAATGAATTTCTTCCCGATGTTCAGCTAGGGATCAATACCACAGTGCACGCTACTACAAAGAAAGCCCCAACAGAATTGCTTTTTGGCCGCAGAGTAATCTGCCCTTCCGAAGGTATCCTAAATGATGTTTTTGGTGATGTTGGAAATGGCATCATCGAAGGTAGTATTGATAATGCAAGGCAACATGCTAAAACCCTTATTGAATTGCAGCAGACCAAAGATAAAACAAGATATGATAGCAATAAAATCATAAAAAAATTCGAAGTAGGGGATCTTGTAAGGTTAGTCAGGGCAATCCCTAGTTTAGATGGTCAGTCCAAGAAGTTAGAACCTAAGTTGCGCGGACCGTATAGAATAAAGAAAGCATTACCCAATGACAGGTACGTCGTTGAAGATACCCCACTTACTAGAAAAGGCAGACGGTATGAGGCCGTCGTGGCTATAGACAAACTATATCCATGGCTTAATTTTGATAGGGTTTGTGATGAAAGTGATGACTCGCCTGATAGTTCGAACGAAAGCATAGTAAGTAAGGATGATGAGTAATATATTCTAAACTAAACTAATGGATGTAATATTTTATTTAGGGTATGTGTTGATAAATGGTTACCCATGATGTTCAGTGTGTATACATGGCACCCGGTCACCAGTCGATGTGACTGTTAATCGGGGCTAAAAGTTTAACGTAGCCGGTCACCGATTGTGACATCGATTGGGGGTAATGTATGATGAAAGTGTACACGATGTTCAGTGTGTATACATGGCACCCGGTCACCAGTCGATGTGACTGTTAATCGGGGCTGCAAATTGAATGTAGCCGGTCACCGATTGTTGCATCGATTGGGGGTAGTGTATGATGAGTGTGTACAGGATATTCGGATGTACATAGCACCCGGTCACCGGTTGATGTGACTGTCGATCGGAGCTTCGAGTCAAACGTAGCCGGTCACCGATCGGTTGTTACATCGATTGGGGGTAATGTACCTATCATTTTATCAGTAAATTTGGAATGAAAATGATCAATGAATGAAATTTAGAATTGTATCAGTTATTTACAAAACACTATTATAGTGAGATGATATGACAAATTAAAATGTGTTAATTTTAGTTGTTTTGGGTACCATAAATTAATTAATAAAATCGAAATTCGATAATGAATAGAATAGATATTTACAGAAAATACAAATTATTTTTCACTTGTTACGGCAACGATGGGTCTCGTTGTAATTCAGGATGACCGAGTTGTAAAATTAATCATAAGTTTTATCATATTTAGCTATATTAATTATGAGTACAATTAATTTTAATGTACAAGCTGTTTAAAAATAATAATACTTTTGTGTTAAAAATGGTATAATTGTAATATCGGGACTGGCAACACTACCGCCATTTTCCAACTTCCGATTCAAGCGCATTTATAAAAGCAAAATGGCGGTTGTAAGCCAGTCAGTCTTGATCGGCGCGTCGTACTGTACGGTTGTGAAAATAAGCTGCATAAAGTATCGTTATTATATTTAATTGTGAATAAAGTGCAAGTTGAATTTCAAGAAGCCTTGTCTTATTTCTGAGAGCCTCTAATAATATTTTGGAATCCGACTTTATCTCGCATTGGAAGGTATCAAAAAAGTTATACCTACTCCGAAAATGGTGCAATTTTACAGCAAATATGCTATCACCAATTTTATCGTGAACATGTGTTTATGTTCACCATATCTAAGCACCAAAGTCGAAATCCATAAAAATATAAAACGGGAAACTAATACTTTAGGAAGAAGTCGGTTGTTTCTGATAGCATTTTTAACATATTAGTCCAGTCAAAATAAAGTTTGGGGTCACATTAATGGCACCTTTAACAAATTTATTTTTATATAATAATATTGCCTTTATTTTGAGCACTCATCGTGATTTTGTAGGTATACTGGTGTCCGTTCGAGAGAAATACCTAAAGTTGTGTTTTGGCCGTTTATAATTAGACAAAAAAGGCACTTTAGGTGAATATTATAATATAATCTATGGATACCCTTTAAATTATGTTAGGCAAGTAATCCCTGACGTAAGCACAATATTCTGCACATTACAACGTTTTTTCAGTCACGACGTAAAAAATGAGACTTACAAAATCGCACTTTCAGTGATTTTACTACTAATACACTATAAATAAAAACCTCGAACCTATTTTAGTTTTCACCTAGGTGACTTTCTTGGAACCTGGTTAAAAGTGGTTTTTTTGCGTTAAGTCGGTTATACATTAAAGTCACTTCAGTTTTTATGTAAGATTTCCATTAACATATTTATTTTATATATAAAAAAATCATAATCCCCTGATAACATGAGAAAGATTCCTCAAAATATAAATAAATGCACAATCACCGCAAAGTAATAAAATAACTCATTCAAAATCCAAATTACGCGTGACCTTGACGGAGCGTCCGCATGGCCAGTCAGTGTGCGAGAGAGACGGAGTTATCGGGCGTGAAAAGGATGGATAGACGCGGCGCGTTGCCGCACGGCGGCAATTCATCCTACTTCCTGTTAATATTTAAATTGATTATGTAAAAGTTTAGATGTTTGGATGTTGTTTGTTACTCGATCACGCCAAAACAGCTGAACGGATTTGGCTGAAATTTGGAATCTAGATACTTTGTAGCCTGGAGAGGAACATAGGCTTGTTATTTTATTTATTACACAAATTCGCATATCTAAATTTCAAAAAAGTTTGCTGCGTATTGTGCGCAGACTAGCCGGAGTAAAATTATTGATACTTTAATTGCGGATGTGATTTTTTATTACAAGCTTTTATTTAACTTGCAGTGTATGTATGTAGGTATGTATGTCCGTTCGGGTCAAATCTTACGAGCTAAATTTGACCCACTTGCCAGTGTCCGATTGAGCTGAAATTTTGCATATAGGTTTGGTATGGATGACAGTACAATATTAAAGTAAAGCCAGCAAAAAAGCTTGTCACAAAAATGATTTTTTTACAAAAAACTTATTTTTGTGATAATTAGAAAGATCATATAATTATTTAAGTTTTATAACAAACTATTTTTATTTTATTTTTTTATTGCAATTCGGGTTTTGGTACTATTTTGACAGGAAAATAGCAACGCAATGTCAAAATATTAAAAAATCCAAGATGGCGGCCAACTTTTTTGTTTGTGGGCCGATTTTGATAAAACTCGATTTCTATTACTATTTTGAAAAGAAAACAACAACGCACTGCTAAAAATTAAAAAAAATCCCAGATGGCGGCCAACTCTTTTGTTTGTGGGCTGTTTTTGATGAAACTCGGTTTTTGGTACTATTTTGACAGAAAAATAGCAACGCAATGTAAAAAATAATAAAAAATCCAAGATGGCGGCCAAATTTTTTGTTTGTTGGCCGATTTCGATAAAACTCGATTTCTAGTACTACTTTGACAAGAAAACAGCAACGCAATGTTAAAAATAATAAAAAATCCAAGATGGCGGCCAACTTTTTTGTTTGTGGGCCGATTTTGATAAAACTCGATTTCTAGTACTATTTTGAAAAGAAAACAACAACGCACTGCTAAAAATATTAAAAAATCCAAGGTGGCGGCCAACTTTTTTGTTTGTGGGCTGATTTTTATCAAACTCGGGTTTTGGTACTATTTTGACAGGAAAATAGCAACGCAATGTCAAAAATGATAAAAATCCAAGATGGCGGCCAAATTTTTTGTTTGTTGGCCGATTCTGATGAAACTCGATTTCTAGTACTATTTTGACAAAAAAAACAACAACGCACTGCTAAAAATATAAAAAATCCAAGATGGCGGCCAACTTTTTTGTTTGTGGGCTTATTTTGATGAAACTCGGGTTTGGGTACTATTTTGACAGGAAAATAGCAACCCAATGTTAAAAATATTAAAAAATCCAAGATGGCGGCCAATTTTTTTGTTTGTGGGTCAATTTTTATGAAACTTGATTTCTAGTACTATTTTGACAAGAAAACAGCAACGCAAGGTTAAAAAAATAGAAAAATCAAGATGGCTGCCAACTTTTTTGTTTGTGGGACGATTTTAATGAAACTCGGTTTTTAGTATTATTTTGTCAAGAAAACAGTAACGCAATCTTAAAAATACAAAAAAATATTCAAGATGGCGCGTTTTTTTTGTAGGCCGATTTTGATGGAACTCTGTTTTAAGTATTATTTTGACAAGAAAAGAGTAAAGCTAGAAACACATTTCGCTGGCGCAGCGCAGCGCAGCGTCGACCCGGGTGTGCACACTTTACTAGCGTGGCGCAGCGTTTCCTGATGAAATTTTTGATCAGTGTCAATCGAGTCGTTGCTGTTCTTACTTAAACATATTAAATCCAAAAAAAAATATGTTGATGATTACGATGATAATATGATGATGAATGAAGACGAGATGCAATTTATATCTATACTAATACTATAAATACACTTTGTTTGTTTGTAATAGATAAACTCAAAAAATACTGAACCGATTTTAGAAATATTTAGTGTAATTTATTTTCAAATCAGAATTATACATTATTTTTGTTATAAAATTAAAAAGTATAGTGTACTATAAACACTTTAATACTGTTTTAACAGTATAATTAACAACCCTACATGATAATGAATTGGTGACTCTTCTAAACAAAAAAAAACTTTTTTAAATTGGCCCATTATTGACGGAGAAATCGGAGAACATAAGTAGTAAAAAGCAAAATGCAGAGCTCCGCTGCGCAGTCCGCTACCGAGCCATCTGACGATACAATGCTAGAAAGTGGTGGGGGGCCTGGCGCAATTGGAGCCGAGCGGATACGCTGCGTTGCGCTGCGCTGCGCCAGGGAAATGTGTTTCTTCATTCTTCACTTCTAGCTTCACGCAATATTTTTGTCTGTCTGTCAGTCAGTTTCATTAAAATCGGCCCACAAAAAAGTTGGCCGCTTGGTTTTTTAATATGTTTAACATTGCGTTACTGTTTTCTTTTCAAAATAGTAGTAGTTTTTTTTGTGGGCCGGTTTTGATGTAACTCGGACAAAACAAAAGTTGGCTGCCAGCGTGGTTTTTTAAATATTTTTAACTTTGCGTTGCTGTTCTCTTACTGCTGTATGGAAAAAATGGATAAACTGTGTCTTAGCCTTCGATGCTATTATTCAAGAATATTAACATAAGAAAGGTTGACACTGCGAGTAGTACCTATAGGGAAAACTAAAATAGCGTTTGATTATTAATAGAAAATAGCCTAAAAGACTTAATATAAACCTATTACTAGAAAAAATCGGCCTAGTGCGAGTTGGACTCGCTCATGAAGGGTTCCGTACCCACTTACTGTACCGATTGGTTATACCTAGCCAAAATTCCACTATAATTTTTAGTCAGCAAAATATAACTTTGTTTTTCATAGTGTTTGGCGGTTTTTGAATATGTAGTATATTATATCTCAAAAAGTGCTTACTATATCTCGTTCATTTTTCGTTGAAAGTTTTTATTAAGATCTAATTTATTTTTTTTAGATTTTTCACTCTTTTACTTTAAAAGTTAGAGGGGGGGGGGACACACATTTTACCATTTTAGAAGGTTCTCTCTTTCAAAAGGTAGACTTTGAGAAAAAATGGTTTGAGAAACTTGCATGTCATTTTTAAAGACATATCTATAGATACCCCACACGAATAATAATATGTTTGATTAAAAAAAAATATTTCGGTTTTAGTTCCATGTATGGGGAGTCTCCCTTAATTTTTTTATATTTTTTATTTTTGTATAAAAATCGTAAAGCGGTTAACAGAATACATTTAACTACCAAGTTTCAACTGTGTAGTTTTTATAGTTTTGGAATAAAGTGGCTGTGACATACGTACGGACGGACAAACGGACAGACAGATATGGCGAATCTATATGGGTTCCGTTTTTTGCCATTCGGCTACGGAACCCCCCAGATCCTTGGGGGAGGCCTATGCCCAGCAGTGGGCGTCGTCGTTCAATCTATACAGATACCTGATAATGTTTACTACTATGAAAGTTTCTTTTTGTATTTTCAGTTTGGAAACAGTTATAAATGGTTAAAGAATTTATTCATATAAAAGATCTTTCTTTTCTACATTCTCGAAATATTCCTGCGGTGGTGTCGTGTGAGTCGGGTCGTTACGTTCCCTAAAATATGGTTGAACGAAGCGATTTGGCTGGCTCATGCGTCATGCTCGTGAACGGGTGCTGCCAGTGGGGTGGGTCTGCTCGTGTCAACTTGTGTTAAAGGTGTTCGGGATATGGTTTATAATAGTATTATACTCGTAATATAGTTTTGTTAGCGAGCTGGTGTATCTTATAGTAATTTTGGTAAGTACTCGTGTCTTACAGTAACAGCAATTTTTTCTAATTATTGTTGTAAGTACTTAATATTTATTCAAAAATCCTATAATATAATGTAAATAAGATTAAGATTAGTGCGTCCATTAAACTATTTGATTCCTCGTTTAGTTGAAAATTGTTTACTGTTTTAGGTAGGTAATAAGCAAAATTGTACTTACTTTAAGCGGTATTCTGTATTGTGATGGAAAGTAACCTTACTATTATGTAAAGGTCACTTTTCAAATTTGACGACTCTGTATAAATTAAAACAGGGAGTAAAAAATAGCCCATGGCGAGTTTCTTGCCGGTTCTTCTCGTTACAAGGTCTCCTGCCGTAGGATTTGTGAATCGATGGCGTAGCTTCATTGACGTTCATAAGTGTTGAAACAAACCTAAATTGAATAAACGAAATTAAATTTAGCTTTTTTTTCTATGTATTTCAGAAACTATGGATACAGTACTTTGTGCCCATACAAACTTTTTTAAGAGAATAGATAAATCTAAGAAATGATACTATTTTTTGAGGTGGCCGCGTAGGGTACCAATTTGCCCATTGCCCTTTATACAATAAAATATTATAGTCAAAATAATACAATATGGTTATACTAAAATAAACAAATACTTGTAATTTTATAGTGCGACCAAAAAATCTTGAGCATGAAATATTAATTCGTAGGTATAGTTGTTTAATATTTTCGCTATTGTCCCTGATTTAATTTTAGACTTTTTTTGTTTGTTTCAGGTTTATCACAAAGTACAGTTTGCAGAATTGTAAAGTTTGATAATCAAAGTGGTGGAAAATTCATGACTCCAGCTAAACATTTTACTGCAAAAACGTCGAATATAGGAATTCTGCAAAGATTTCAGAACAGTGTGCTCAAAACACTAGTGAATGCCCCATGGTTCACAAAAATGGAAGAAGTCCATGAGTATCTGAATATACCAACCGTCAAACAGCACATAGCCAATGGCATTAGTTCGTATAAAGATCGAATTGGTATTCATAAGAACAAACTGGCCCAGTGTCTTATTGAACCATTGCAAACAAGACGCCTGAAAAGACTGCATCCTTGGGACAGCATACAATAACTATACCAGTTAGCAAAACACAAAGGCAGCCTGACACTGGAAAGGCATGCCTACACGTCTGCATTAAAACCCAAACCATTTGCTTATGGTCTCAAGACCGATCGCATGTTTGCAAACAAGTACAAACGTATTATGTCGAAGTCATCTAAATTTTTAGGAGTGTTTAGCTGGAGTCGAGAATTTTCCACCACTTTGATTACCAAACTTTACAATTCTGCGAACTGTACTTTGTGATAGAAACAAACAATAACAGTCTAAAATTAAATCAGGGATAATAGTTTTCAATACCTACAATGTTTTCTACGAATTAACATTTCATGCTCAAGATATTTTGGTCGCACTATAAAACTAAGAGTATTTATTTATTATAGTATAACTGGTATAACCTCTTAAGTTAGGATAAAAGTATTAAAAATGTACCTATGTGGGGTAATTCTTAAAGGACTAACATCCAGGATTAATATAATACTTTGTGAATACGCGTCGTGCAACTTACTTACTTACCCGTGAAATCCGCGGTGCGTTGGTAAACATCGTCGAGACTACTGAGCAACTTTCCTGCTTGGAACTCCGCCAAACATCGTAAAAACACCTAGAAAACTATATCACGGGCACAGCCACGGATTACCTTATTCATAGTTATGAAATTTCCACTTCTCTTCTACGAAATACAATAAACAAATAATACTTATAAATAGTCATAACTTTAAACTTTTTAAAAGGCATTCTTATGGCCGTTTTCACCAAACGTTAAGACGTTCCTAAGGCAATGCTTATCGTTAAGCGATTCTTAAATGGAACTTTTACGTTTCACCACAACTTAAGAATGCCCTAAGTAGTTAAGAAGCTCCTAAAGTTAGGACACAGAAAACAGCCGCCTAATTGTTAAGGATCAACTTAATGTCAAATGAAACGTCAAACTTGACTTGAGTTATCTTCGTAAATCTTGAATAAAGTTTAAAATAATCATGAATTTGTATAATAAAAAATGAATGTGTAAGATTTGTTTGAATTTCTGAATTTCTTTGAAATTTTTGACGACGATAAAGGTGATATTTGTAGGCATAAAGACAACGACGGATAACGCCAATACACACGAAACGCTCTCATGCTGTAGAAATATACGAGAACTTGTATCTACATTACGGAAAATGTTGGTTTCCTAGAACTTTCAAGACTTTCAAAGGAACTTTATGGTACCTACCTAATCTATGCTAGAATTCATTTTTCAGAAGTGACATTCTATAGAGAAATTAAACTTAACTAAGACGTTCCTATCTAGGAATCTTTTTAGTAGTTTTGGTTGGTGAAACGTAACAGTATCATAAGGTACTGTTTAAATTAAGATATTCTTAGCTAAGAAATACCTTACGAGTGTTTGGTGAAAACAGCCATAAATTTTCAAAATTACTTATTTTGCTATGTATACCTACTGAGACGCACGGGGGTCCCACCCCACTGATAATGCGATGTTCTTCAAATTGTATCTGCGGTTGGGAATTCTCGCCTTAATGACGCGCGCGCCTCACTTCATTTGCGTTTTTGATAATAATTATAATTAAATAACTATAAAATATTGGTACGGGATTTTTATTGTTTTGAGTTTATATAAATTATTTCTACATGGATTACTAAAAAAATTCGAGGTGACTTTAATGTACGAATTTTAAAATCAAATAAAACTGCATTAAAAAAAAAGTACCAGAGTCACCTTGGTGATAATTGGTATACTTATTAGTATTATTTATATACATGCTTTGATTAAATATCACTCGGTGTGCCATTATTGTTATAAAGTTAGAAATAATTTGACATAGTATATTCGAAATACACTCAATAAATCGACCTAGACGAGAGATTATTTATTCCTTAATTAAAGCATTCTAAAAGACTCTAAAATGAACAAAATCACCAGTTTTCCATTTTTTGTTCACACCCAAATTATTTTTTCTTACTTTATTGATTAATTAACCGACAAGTACGAAGTTAATATCAGAGATTATTCTGATTTCCGGTTTTTCAAGTATTCATTTATGTTATTCCAAATTATCACCCAAAGTGCTAATATTGCAACCTACTCCATACAAACACATTTATTTTGACTGGACTATATAGGTGTAATGACAATTTGAGTTTACGTAGAGAGTTTTTTTAAAATTTATTTGTTTTTCATTTACATATATAGGGGGATTATATACTTTTACGAAAGATAATAAAAAAATGTATTTAAATGTAAAGTGAATAATACTTATACGATTTTTGCCCATTTTTGATAGATTTTTTATAGCTTAGTATTTGATTTTTTTTAATGTCGCTGTCATAAATATGGGTGGATTACTAATGAATTATATAATAGACTAGATAATCTAGTTTTCTATGTTAAGAAATTACTGATATAGAATTATTGTTGAGTCTCCATAGAGCGAATGAGTTTGGCTCTTGGGCTAAGAGCATTTTCGATTTCACCGGGTAATAGATACAGTTCTTTTTTTGTAACAACAAAGAGGTTTTATACGGCTGAAAATCCATTTACGTTTTTAGAATAAATAAATATGTCCCTAATTAAGACAAAAATACATAATTAAGAATATTATTATCAAATGACTTATAATTCACAATAATTTGTTATAAAACATTTACATTTTATCACTATTATTATAATTATTTTGAAGTAGGCTGTATGGCTGTAAGTAATCAATCACCTTACATTTGGCACGTGCAAAAAAAAAACTTGCGCGCTTTTTCCCTTAGCTAATATCTAATATTAAGTTATTATAATAATTATGTTATGTATTCAATAAATGTTTGTTTTTCCTCGCAAGTGTGTTGAAAAAGTGCGTATGAAACTCGTGAGCAACTTACTCACTAGACACTCGGCTGATTTACGCCCTCGCCTGCGGCTCAGGCTGCAACCCACAGCCTCGTGTATAATGAGCAACCTTAGCTCACTTGTATCATAATATACTAATTCATAATTGGTATTTTTGTTTTATTTTTAAAATATTAAATATTTATATTAGTGTACCATATAAAGTAGTGTATGAGACTGCACACAACTCGGTATTAAAAAACTCGTGGGATGCAAAAAAAAGTTAAGGAGATAGGTATTCGTACTATATTCTGTACCTACTACTACCACAGCTACTACACTGTCTGTTGTTAGTTCGAGTTAATTCACGCCTAAACAATTGAACTGATTTTGATGAACTTCGCATTTCCATTTTGGCTAAGACATACTTTAGATTAGATCTCTTCCCTCGTTTCCTTAAAGCATGTGCGTCTAAAAATACCTAAGCAATCTCCTTGAGAACTCAACACGAGGAAATGCCATCTCATTTGAGTCCATTCTACTCAAAATACCGCTCAAGGGTCGACGCAATACCCTCGCGCTATCGAGTGCGAATATCGGGGTGTAAAATCAATGCGATAACAATTTTTATCGAGAGTTAACTCAATGATTTTCAAGCTCAAGTAGTTCGTGACTTTAGATTTAATAAAATTATGTGTCTCAAACATAATATAACTACTTATAAATGTCAAGAGTGCGATCCTGTAACATTGTTAGTGACATTCACTTCGAACACGTAAAAAAATCATTTTGCCAGGTTAATGCTAGTATTTTAGAGAATTGGCCTACTTTTTAAAATATTTAATTTAGTATTTTATGAAAGAAAAACTAAGAAAGAAATAAGAAATATTTATTATCACATTTTTTTTACATATTAGTGATGAAGTCTCTGGCCCCTATATTAGGTTTATCACCTGAGTGACAGAGGTCAGTGCCCTCCTTGTTAACAAGATACTTTAAATATGAAATTAAATTAACTTAAAAAGCATACAAAATCAGACTTTGGAACTTAAAGTAACAAACCACCAATTACCAGAAAGAAGTGTGTGAGTGTGTGTGTGTGTGTGTGTGTGCGTGCGTGTGTATTTAATTATATAATAAAGACTCAGTTTGATCATAGGTAAGGGTCAGCAACCAGTTTCAGCAACTAATTGAATGTTATCAATTTACTTAAATTTCAAACTGATGGCCAATAATTTCTAGAGCACGTCCAGTGGCAATCACATTGTTTACGGTAAACTCGCCCGTCCTCGAATGTTTGCGTAATTTCATCAATGGAAGGACCCTCCACATATATAGCCTTATATGTTTCCTTTATACTTTTAGGGCAGGTGTATGATAAAATCGGAATGTAGTGCTTTTAGTAGCGTTTCAATTGCGACTTGCGTTGCGACTACCTCTTGGGAATTCATCCGCAAATCAACCATATCTCCCTCTTGGTCTTCAATCATCACTCCGAACCACAGAACAGAAAATTTTCTGTTCTGTGCTCCGAACATTGACAAACAGTAAGCATTTTTAGGTTCTATGCCAAACTTAACTAAACAAATATTAATGAACTTTGGCATAAGAGATACTACCAAAATTAATTTGAAATTGATATAAAGGGTAAGACGAGAAAATGTTGTTCACTTTTTTCACGCAACTCTTACTTTTACATATTTAAAAAAATGTGTGCTTTTAGGTTTCTACAGTACTAGATAAAAAAATCTAAGAAACCAAATTTAAATGAAGATACAAGTTCTCGTATATTTCCACAGCGCATCGTGTGTTTTAGCTTTATCCGTCGAGGTATTTCGATAAAGGCACAAATTAAATAGCGTTATATCGGTCAAACCGTAAGTGTGCCTTCAAATTGCGTTTCGGTGCATAGGTAATATTATTGGAAGCTACACCTTTAACTTTATGACGAACATGGGTTGATTTTAACTGTTTTAAATTGGACATTAAGTTACAAGGATTTAAACTATTTATTTTGTCTTTATTTTAAAATGAATGCATAGAGTTAATCCATGAAATTTTTTTTTATTTATTTTAACAACATAAAAATACATCTTTTTTCATCTAAGCAAACCAAAAACCACGGGGGTTTGTCCGGAATGCTAGATTTAAACTTAAACTTAACTAAAATACTTACATTATTATCTGTGATACATACAAAAGGCTAAAAAATTATAATAATGATTCATTGGTAAACAATTTACCTGCGGCGATCGTCCACAACACAACTACTCGCCGCTGTGCACAAAAACAAGTTAGGTACCACACGTTTACAGGTTGTTTAAAAAAATGTGAAGGTGTGTTTGTTTGTTTTCCGTCTTTCACGTCAAAACGGAGCAACAACGGTACGACGTGATTTTTATTATTACAAGCTTTTTACTAACTTGCCATGTTAGTTAGTTATGCCCGAATACTCGTATACGCTACTTCACTTTGGGAGCGTCTCACACATCGCCCTGTCACTTTTAATGTCAAACGTATGAAAGAGATGCCATGATGTTTGAGACGCTCCCAAAGATGATTTGCGTACGAGAATTCGGGCGTTAGTGTGTTAGTTAGTGGGAGACAAATCTTGCAAGCTTAATTTGACCCACTTCCTAGTGTCCGATGGAGCTGACATTTTGTATACATGTTTGGTTCAGATGACAATACAATATTAAAGTACAGTCAGCAAAAAAGCTTGTCATAAAAATGAAATTTTTACTAAAAACTTATTGGTATGGGGAGCTTTATATGTAAAATATAACACTCTCGCGGGATATCTTTGTGTAGTCCATGCAGGTGAAGCTGCGTGCGGAATGCTAGTTATTTAATAATAGTGAATAAAATAAAATAATAATCAGCAGTGGGCGTCGTTCGGCTGACATGATGATGATGATGATGATGAATAAAATAAATAAATAAGTTATTTAAATTTTTACTTTTTTTGCATTCACAATGCAATTTTTATGATAGAAAAATGGAAAATAAAGTATTTTGAAAAAATCGACCCGTCTCACAACCAGCTCCGATGGGACTCGAACCCACGACCTTTCGCTATCCGGGCGACTGCTCGTCGACTGCTTTCGTGTTTATTTTTATTTTGTTACTCCGTCAACCTAATGGGAAGATAAAATAGCTTACGGAAAAAAATATCGGCCTAGGCGTTTAATTGAATGGCGGATTTAACCAGTTGGCTGCGACATATACACTAACTTACGTCATATAAGAGCTTAAAATCTGACAGAAAGTCACGATCGTCACGGAGAAATATGAAAACGAATAGCTTGGAATTTACTTTATTTTTAATGGAATTCAATTGACCTAATTTAAAATAAATTTGTTGAGGTGTATGGGCTTTTCAGTTATTGCATTAACACGTTGTATATTATCCCCTCTCACATACTCATTCCTAACTTTGTCTTAAGATTTCCCAGCTGCAACACAAGTTAGGTACATTACAAAAAACATTAATTAAAACTACTGAGAAAGTTGAGCATTCAAGATATAATTAACTGGCTTAGTTGAAACTCTGCACGTGACTGCCCGTTGCTTCTAAAGATTGTTTGCATCGTAAAATAAATTTCATTAAGCAAACACTTAGAGCTCTGTGGCGCAATGGTTAGTGCGTTTGGTTTACGATTGTGGATGGTTATAGGTTCACAGTCCAAGCCTTCGAGCAACGCGGGTCTTCCGTCCCGGAACGGAAGGCCCGCGTTGCTCGAAGGTCCAAGCCAAATCGTAAGATAGTACCGCCAAGTCCAAGTAGGTGTTCGTGAAATTTGTGTCAGTTTAAAGTTTGTCCTATCAAGTCCACTTTTGTAAACTCCTAACCTTGTGAGTCCCACTTTACAAAAAAGCATACAAATTTGAAATGTATCACATTAAAGAATTCGAACGGACGACAGCCCACATATGGGCTGCGGACTGGTGGCTGTGGATAGTCCACAGCCCATATTTGGGCTGTGGACTTTCCACAGCCCAAATAGGTGATGGACTGATGCTTGAATGTGTTTATTTTTCTAAAAAATTGTAACTATTCTTCAAAATAATATTTTATAGGAAAGTTCGTTTTATAGGAAAAAATACTTAAACAAATTCAAATTGTAACATCTATAAGGTAAGCTTTCCGTGCAATAAAGATTTGAATCTATGAAAATTATTCGAATCGTTGAAAGTTATTCAAATCATCTGACCAATTCGAATCAAACGATGATTCGAATTAACATGAAATCTCATTCGAGTCGAGTTATTACCGTCATAACACGAATCATTCGAATCGAATGTGATTCGAGTCCCATCCATCAGACTCTTAAAACCTTTATCACCCAAGTTATAATGTAGGTACAGGTATAGAGGCACTTCGTTTATTAAAGTATATTTTCCCAAATTGCTTCTGAACGCACTGCGGATAGGTACATACCGCAGAGAGCCATTTTAGAAATTGATTTATTCCTCATAATCACTTTTCTCGCCGAATTCGGCTAAAATGTTCGCGCTACAACTCAATACGGGACCCGTAATCTAATAAAAAATATTGAATGCTCATTGTTGTGATGCTCGCCTTTGAAAGATTTGTGAAAAGAGGTTTTGTGTGAACTATTTTTTTCTCGTATTGAATAGGTACCCTATGCTGAAAACATAAAAAATACCAAATCTTTCGCCAATTTTTTATGTTACGTATATTCTAACATAAAAAGTTAGGCAAAAGCTGAATAAATATAATAATAATAAATAATAAATATTGGACACCATCACATACATTGTTTCAATACCAAAGTAAAGTAGCTTATTGCATTAGTATTATGGAAATTGAAAACAGCGACGGGTATTACCACATACACCCAGACCCGAGGAAATATTGAAAAGTTCGATTTCAATATTTACCCGACCGGGGATAGAACCCGGGACCTCTAGTGACAACACTCGGCCACGGAGGTCGTCGTTTAAAATATACTAATCAATATTTTTTGATAACATACGAGATTTAAAAACATGGTTGAAGTTACAA
This sequence comes from Crambus lathoniellus, assembly GCA_949710035.1. NCBI lineage: Eukaryota > Metazoa > Arthropoda > Insecta > Lepidoptera > Crambidae > Crambus > Crambus lathoniellus. The sequence goes on along the minus strand of OX453317.1, from coordinate 16,909,428 downwards.
GCACAAGCACTTGTACCAAGATGCATAACTTTAAACCCATTCGTCGATACTAATATGATTATACGAGTATGTACCTCTGATTGCAAAAAGGAGGGTGTTATAAGTTTGACGTGTCTGTAATCTGTATATTGTTTGTCTTGTACAGTATTTTATGTCACGATCGCCGTCTTTGATCGCGGTCCGCCTTTTGTTGTGTGCACCCGTGTAGTCACCGGGAAATAATAAAAACCGTAAATTTATAAATTTCCTGCCTTAAATTTCTAACCTATCACGTGTTCTACAGGACTTCCGTAAATTTATAAATTTCCAAGGAAATGTATAAATTTGCGTTTCTTGTTATTTTCCGGTGACATACAGGGTACATTTTTAATCAGTACACAAATTTTTAAGATCGACTAAGAATCGGTATGTGAACAACTTTCTCCTAGAAACATAGGTCGAAATATGACAAAATTTTTTTGACTCTTCATACAAATCGGACTGATTAGGTACGTGATCGATTTAGTATGGGGAGTCCAAAAATTTTTGTCGTATTTCGACCCATATTTCTAGGAGAAAGTTGTTCACTTACCGATTCTGAGTTGATCCTAAAAATTTGTGCACTGGTCAAAAATGTATCCTGTATATACACGGTTTTACACGGTTTGACAGACAGTTTGTATGACAAAAGGAGGCTGCGGAGGGCATGGATCTCGGAATCTCGTGATATCGTAATATCGGAATCTCGGAACGTGAGATCCGATATTTCAATTCCGATATTGAGTCATCCAATATCGTAATATCGGAATCAGACAAATATTTTTAATTTACTTTTTATATAAACCAGTTCAGCGTTAGACAACACACGGAGCTAGAATATAGATTTTAAACCTTGGTTGTGTTGAATAGCGCTAAGCGCGATAGCTCAATTGACCAATGTTTCTGTTACCAGCCTGCTTTGTATCGCTAAGCATGTGATGCTACACAAGAACTATGATAGCGTTGTCTGCCTCGCTCACTTCACTTATGTGTACATCACAATCAAATGATTCACTTAGCCGTTCAATTAACTGCCTAGCTGCTTAATTAAAGGGCACCGTTCAAGTAACGGCATTGATGTTATTCAGCTTCAGCAGCTACGTCCAAAACAACATGAATCAACTAGCTGGCTCATAGGTATTTAGGCCTTCACATAGTTGGTGACAAAAGTATGAAAAAATATGTAATTCAGTGTAGCGGTTGGGGTGAAGTTAACAAGAGGGTGCAGGACTTGAAAAATAAATTAAAAAATAAATAAATTTTAGCGAAAGTCTTACACTGCTCGTCGAATTTTGCTATCACTTGTTAACGCTCTAGCCAGCGTTGCTTCATCAATGTGAGGAAACCCTCGCGTCTGAAAGAATCATTGTTACAATTGTTTAACAATCGATTAAGATGAAACAGCCATTCAATTGAGAATTTAATTATCTTTATGCATTCACAATGCAATTCTGTAGTTATAGGAAAAATGTGATAGTAAAAAACCACGAGCCTTGCAAGAAGCTTTCAGGCGGTGTTCGAACCCGCGCCTCCAGCCAGGGACCGTACTTTGAAACGCTAATCCGAAACTTCGGTTAGCCCCGCCCCTTTCACTCGATTCTGTCCCGACTAGAGCGTGAGAGGGACGGGTAGGTATCCGGCCCGATGCTCTGACCAACTAGCCTACCGGAAAGCTTAGACGACTTTGTTGAATTTTGTTTGCTTTGCTGTTTGTTTCACCAGCGTTGCGTTATCAACGTGAGGATACCCTCGCATCCGAAAGAAACATTTTTACAAATGTTTAACAATCGATTAAGATAAAGAGCCATTAAATTGAATTTTTTTGTTATTTTTATAAATCGAATTAATCGAAATTGAATCCCGCCTGAAAGCTACTTGCAGTACGCGTGGTTTTTTACTATCACATTTTTCTATAGCTACATTTTCCTATATTTATAGAATTGCATTGTAAATGCATAAAAATAATTTACAATCTTAATAACGTTTGTTTTACAATTTAATGTTCAAAATAAACATCGCTCACCAGTAGTGCTAGCTGCTAGCACATCTTGCGCGCGATTCGAGTGAGAAAGAATCGCGGGTACTTTCGACCAATCAGATTGCTCGTAGAAAGCGCACGTGACTTAAGAAGACGTGCTGATTGGTTGGAATGAGCGCGACAAAGAGTCGCGCTAAGTTGTGCTAGCACTACTGAAAAACACACTGATGTACTAGCCGCCAAACGCGATTGTTGACCGCGGTTAAACAAAATAGTGAAAAAAGTATCTCGTCTAAAACTCAAGCATAGTAATATGCCACAGTACCTACGTCTTGCTTATTCGCACAAAAGATTGATTTTATTGTACACAATCCTCATATTCATGCAATTTAGAAAGAAAATGTACTATTTATAAACAATTGCGCAATTTTTTACGATTTTTTGCGATTCCGATATTAATATCGGAATTCCGATATTGAGATCTAATATCGAAAATCAATATCGGAATTGAAAACCTTCCGATATTACATGCCCTACTGCGGTCTACACACACAAACGTGGCTCATCCGCGCTCGTGAGATAAAACAACTACTACCAGTTCTGCCTGTGGCATCGTAGCTCCCTAAACGAATGGGCCGATATTGATGCGGTTTGATTTGTTCGAAAACTGACGTGGTCGAGATGGTTCTTAGATAATTTGTGAAGATCCGTTCAAACGTTTCAAGGTCATCAGCTCTTTTAGTTAGCTGCATTATTATTTTACTTTTAAACAATATACAGAAAAATGAAAAAAGAAATGTAATCTTCATTTTTTTCATTATTTAAATAAATAATTGTTAATTTTTCATAGTATTCTTTTATTTTTACTAATTTAAAGTTATATTTTGAAAAGGAAATTTCAGTAAATTGTTGTAATCAAGATCGCACAATTATTTTTTGTATGAGCTTTTAACAATGCAGTCCAACAGTTTTTATGAAGATTCATTGACTGGCCCTGGATTCCGAGGTTTAACATTTTTTAACGCTCCACTGCAAATAAAAGAAAACCAATGCGAAAATAACTGTTCAATTAATGTTAAACAAAAGAAATTTTCAATATGGATATAAAAAATTATACGTCGTTTCAATATCAACAATCTCACCAAATCAGTCAGAGTTACAATTCTACAGCAACATTAGCAAACACTCAACCCTTTAGTATACATTTTATCCACGTTCCGTCGCAGCATACCAAATGTCACGTTTCATTCGTCGGCAACAGTACAATCTGAAAGCCTCTCGTGAATAAAACATACACTCAGCAATGAGGCGCTTTCACAAACAAAATACACAGACTTATATTTATAATGCATGTCGCATGGAAGCGGCAATTACGCTTATTGATATGAAAATTGTCAAGCGACCTTTGCTAGATCGCCTTTGAATATATTCTAAATGTATAAAAAATCTAAACTATAAAAATTTTAGTTTTTTATTTGATAGAATGAAATTGTTATCTATAGGTAGGTACTAATAATAATATAAAGAGGAAAGATTAGATTTTTTTGTTTGTTTGAACTTAAAAACTACTAAACCGTCTTTAAAGTTTTGAGTGAGCGGTAAAAGTGCCAGGATGAGTCACGGTTTTACTGTTTCTGAGTTGTGAGACAACTAAACATTTTTAAATTACTTATTCCTTTTTTCCAGTTACAATGTTATTTTTATCGCAAGTTTTTATTATTGAAAATGAAGTATTAGAAATAATCGACCTGTCTCACAACCAGCTCCGATAGAACTCGAACCTATACTATTTAGTAATCTGTGCCTATAGTGCTCACTACCTATCTCGTCCAAACGTTAAAAGTTTTTATTATGATATAAGATACTGCATATTCTTTACATTTTTACTTTTTTCATCAAATGTCGAAAACTATGCGGCCCAAAAAAAGAAAAAAAGTTTAAGAATGTGTCTTTCATATGATACCCCATAATATGCCCTAGTAGCTCCACTTCGAATTTTTAAGACCCCCTTTCAGTCTCTGTTGTAAAAAAAGATGAATATATTTATTTCTCTCTTATTTGCAAAATAGCTGGGCAAACGTCATCTAAAACTCTTCCAAATTTCAAGTTGATAGCATTAGTAGTTCTCGAGATATCCAGCTGTAACAGACAGACAGATAGACTGAGTCGCTCCATCAGTGCACTACACTGAATTTTACCGTCCCGGAAAAAACGAATGATTGGATTTCAATAATAAATTATTTATAATAGTAAGAATTTATTTATTTCGTGTAGTTTCAATGTTTCAAACCCTAAACTACTCAAAATATATCAATTCTATAATTTATTATTAAAATACAACATCCGTTTTTTTCCGGGGCGGTGAAATTCAGTGTTGTGCACAAGCGCCCTAAGGGTTCTTTTTTACCATTTTGGTTCGGAATCCTACAAATACGTTAAGTACGCCTAAACAAGACATTTCTTAAAAACAAGTTACATTTTTATATTGAAATATTATCGTGCGAGGCTATATCCTACTAATATTCTAAATGTGAAAGATGTTTGGATGTTTGTATGTTTGTTACTCAATCACGTCAAAATGGCTGAACGGATTTGGCTGAAATTTGGGACACAGATACTTTAAAGCCTGGAGAGGAACATAGGCTACTTTTTATCCCGAAAAAATATCACATTCCTGCGGGATAACGTCGTGTAGTTCACGCGGGCGAAGCCGCGGGCGGAAAGCTAGTACTATTATAAAATAATCAGGCTGTATGTCACCACCTATCTTTAAAAAGGTGTATTACTTGTTATTTAAAATAAAACCTTGATTTATTGCAAAGAAACCGACTTGATATTTCTTTACAGTCGAATTATCGTTAACAGTACATACATTATGAGTAAGTACGTAATGTCGATTCGTATTTTACTGATATGGCATTAATGACGATAAAGCCTTAATTTCAAATAATAATTGATAACCTTTTTAATGGCTCCACTAGGTTTACTTACTACTTTAAGAACTTTTTGATAAAATATTAAATAATCATATAACTCTTATATAACTCTATTATAGCTTGCCAAAGAGTTTATATACTTTCAAAGCTACTTCCAGAACTCGAAACTCCTTGAACAGGCGAGTGCAAATTTTGGTACCTACTAGCAAAAGTAGGCGCGAAAAAATTTGTCTCCACTCTGAGCGGTGTTTTATGTAAAGCACTTTGCATTGTTCTCATTCTTCGGGTTGGCTGCAATTGAAATGTCAAGGGTAGATAAATACTGCCAGTTTATAAGGCGAGGTATTTTAATTGTATTTCGATAGAAGAAAGACTTTTCATTGTTTTTCTTATTCATGCTCTGAAATGTTAACATTCATTTGAAAAAAGAATGCGGTACGTGGCACTTTTCCAAGGTCAACATTCTAAATTTGAAAATCAGTGCGGTAATGAATTTCAATACTTACTTACCGCACGAGTGCGGTAAGTTTATCGTTATCGTTATTTATAGTCGTTACTCGTCGTTAACGACTCCGTAGCTCAGAGGATAAAGCTGTCGCCCGGATAGCGAAAGGTCGTGGGTTCGAGCGAGTCCCATCGGAGCTGGTTGTGAGACGGGTCTATTTTTTCTAAAATACTTCATATTAAATTTTTCGAAAAAAAAGTCATTTAAAATTAAACTGACTTCAAAAAGTATGTATCATTATTAATTTAGTTTTTAAATAATTTCAGACAAATGTAAGTAAGTACGACAAAATCATACGAAAAGTAATTAATAACTACTTAAGTATTTTTTTTTTATTGTAGAATGTTTGAACAAAAGGTGTAGGTATAGATAGAACGTCAATTTAACCAAGAAATTTTTGCATAAGAGGGTCATGAAAATTCCTTTAAAGAGCTGAAAAGATTCGCCCAAATTGGAATAGTTACGGAGGACCGATTAAAAGGCCTTCTCTAAAAGCTTTCTACAACTTGTAACTACCGTTATTAAAACGGATCTTACCATTTTGGGAAATTTTAACTTTAGTTTTGGAGTGATTCACTTAATTATCGGTTTCAATTATATTTAAACTGTTACAGTTAAGATTAATGAAGCATTCTGGAAATAAATATGTACAGAAATATTGGTTTTTGTAGTAAAAGGCATTATTTATAATATTGTACATAAAAACAAACAAAGAATACCGTATAGGTATTTAGATATCGAAACATTTTAAAACCTACTTTCCTGCATTAAGACTTAAACAAAGTAGAATCCGAATTTTATGAATAATTGAGATAACTTTATAGAGAATATTATGTAAATAATTAACCTCTAACATGTAAACACAAATACTAATTCGAAATGAATACTTATTTCGTGACAAAAACGATTTAAGTGCAGCAAGTTCAATATCCATGTCTACTTTTAATGGCTCAGCTAGCCAAACACGTAAAAAAGCTGATAATATCGTTTTTATAAGAATTTGTACATACCCCCTAATGGCGAACGTAATAAGGGTCGGTTTTCTAGAGCAACTGTCAAGTATTATGTGTTGTCGAGTGTACAGCTTAAAGGTAAGCTCGGCTAATAGCGACAGCGGAGCTAACATTACTCTTTTTACCGATTCGAGGTTTTCTAGCAAATTCACGGTTTACGGCTTTAGCGACATGATGCATTTCCAACCATATCACGTTGCAGCAAAGTTTATGTGGTTTCGCGATGTTTTCTCAATCACTTATTTTAATGCTTTTAGTGTTAGTTTGACCGAGACTTAGGTACCTAATGCAGTTGTAAAATTGTTGTTCAAAAGTATTAGGACCCTGACGACTTTAACCAAAAAAGATCTACGAGTATGTCAATAGTTATTACTTATTTTATTTTGTTAGGAAAACTTAAGAGTCTAAAACACCTAAGAGAAGTTCTGGTTCATTTCCTGTTCAAAACAAATTGGTTAATACATTATCTATGTATGGGAGTTTTCTATCTATCTATATTCTATAAGTACCCACTAAAATTGTAAAGAGGAAAGATTTTTTTCTTATTTGCTTTTTAGTGGATAAATTCAACAAGAATCTACTCATTAAAAAAAACACCATTAGAAACCTACATTCTTCCTGCGTGACGCAGGCTAATTTTTATCCCGATATTCTCGGGTACATGAGTACCAAGCGGGTAAAACCGCGCGGAGCCCCTAGTGTTTTATATGTTTGTAAAGTACCAACGTTTACTCGTTAAAATAAATTAAATTTTAAAATAGTAAAGTATGAATTAAAAACTCGTTAATAATGTTGATGTGTCTGAAAATTAGGAGCGATCGGTCCTGCATTGCCCGAATCCAGCGGCTTCCCGCGACCTTGACCAAATCGTCGGTCCACCTTGTATGCGTCCACCGGCGCTATATGTCCAGCCCACTGCCACTTCAGCTGGGCGATCCTTCGAGCGATGTCGGTTGTTTTAGTTCTTCTGCGGATCTCATCATTTCTAATTCGATAGCGCGGACTTACCAAGCATCGCTCTCTCCATTGCTCGTGCATTTTATGAAAGAATATTTCCATACATTGAGCCACGTCAAAACATTGTTGATTAAACAAGAGCCCAAATGATGTACCTGTGGCGCGCGGACCGATTCAAATTTAATCCTTTGAGCAAAATTTCAATTTCAACAAACCCTTTCGGATTTGTAGAGATACGTTTGATGTCATTTGATTTGAATAACCAAGATAACTTTTTTAGTCTTTTTTTCCTTAAAAGGAAAAACAAACCTTACATTACGTTTTGGTTCATCATCATCATCCATTTTAATGCCACTGTTAAGGCACCGTTCTTCCTTAAAGATGGCTGAGGAGAATGGGCCATGACCATGAACCACCACGCGGGCACAATGCAGATTGGTGGGTACTACTGTTAATGAAAGAAAAAAGAAAGAAAGAAAATACATTTATTTCGGACATCACAACAACATAACGTAAGCACTTAGAGCATAGGACAGGTAAGTATGTCCCAAAACGGTCCCGACTCAGCATAATGCATGGCTTGAGGCCAGCGCTGATCTTCCGTCGGGACCGTGTTTGGTAGGGCTGCGAAGCCTACACAATATCGGCCAACATAATAAAAGGCACATTAATACAAACAAAACACACAAGAGTTAAACACTTAAAGGGCCAGGGCTGGTAAAAAAAACAAAACATTCATAGACAATGCAGCCGGGACCAATGGCTGAACTTGTCTTCCGAAGCACGCAGTAGCTAAAGATTGGACATCGATCCCGTAACCGACCATCAGGATAGTCTGTTGCTTAACCTGATCGTTCGCAGGCCGAGCACAATTAGCTAGCCACTGTGCCACGAGCTCCTCATGGTTTGGAAAACACACATAAGCCATAGTTACACGGTTATTTCTTACTAGCGGTCGCCCGCGATTTCACCCGCGTGCTTTCCGTTCCCGTTAGAATATCGGGAAAAAAAGTAGGTATCTTAAGTGTTATGCCAGCCTATAATCTAATTCTGTTGCAAATTTCATCCAGATCCGTTTAGTAGTTTTTGCGTGGAAGAGTAGGTAACAAACATTCATACATCCATCTATAGGTACTAATATTATAAAGAGGAAATATTTGATTGTTTGTTTGTTTGTATGTTTGTTTGTTTGCATCGAATAGGCTCCGAAACTACTGGACCGATTTAATAAATTCTTTGACCATTAGAAAGCTACATTCTTCCCAAGTGACATAGGCTATAATTTATCCCGATATTCCCACGGGAACGGGTACCACGCGGTTGAAACCGCGAGGACCCGCTAGTAGGTAATAAAACACAAACTTTCGCATTTATAATACGAGTATTAGTAGGAACAATAAGGTCGTCGGTTAAAACACTGTAAATTATGGAAATATGGATAGCTTGGTCAACTCTGACTGACATCCCTATTTAATCGAAGTTAAAGCATTAAAAGTTATAACGGTTAAAATACATACAAGTTGCATCATCATCAGTCATAAATGCAGTACCATAGGTACTCCAAAAAAGAAAGAAACATTTATTTATGAGATAACACGACACAAAAAATCATAGCAAAAACACAACACAAAAATAAAAAAAGATAAATTTGATATCTGTTACTTAGATAAATAAAAATGAAACAAAATTGTACTCAAATAAGGCACCGACCAACTTTTTAAACAAAGAAAAAGGTTACCAATAAGACGGAAGTACGTTATAAATGACAGGAAGCGATAAGAACTAAGAGTGCACATTAAAAAAACACAAAAAATAAATAACTTCTTACAATCACACCAATTATCTAAGCCCATGTTAATTTCATTAAGAAACTGTATCATGGAAAACTTGGTAACGGATAAATATATACTTAAATACTTTTTGTTTGTAAATACATACTTAATATGTAATGTAATGTTCCAGTATTTTATAATGTGATTTATTTTGTATTTTTTTTGTGAAATTATTTTTTTTTTTAATTCATTGGTATACCTATTTTTTATTTTAATATTCATATACTTAATCTTGCATTCTTTCTATAATTAGTTCATATAAAATTAATTTAATGTTTAGTATTTTGTAATGTGTTTTTTTGTGTAAGTAATTTTAAATTTCAAATTTATTCGTATGCATATTTTTAAATTTTAATTTTTAATTTTAATATTCAATTTATTATTTGTTGTTTCTTTTACGCATGCAGTCTACACCTATAATTGTAATAACATTAAGATGCTACACCTTATACTTTTCGTCTACATTGTTTATGTTAATGTTTATTATGTTGGTGTTCAAATAAATAAAAATAAAATAAAATAAAAATATACATAGTAAACACCCAGACCAAGACAAATAGACATGTTCATGCACACAAATATTTGTCTTGTTCGGGAATCGAACCCGAGATAGTAATCGTTAAGTAACTGAAAATTGAATATTTAATTTATTTTAAATAAATAAATAAATATTTTCTTACAATCACACCAATTATCTAAGTCCGTAGTTAATTTCATAAGAAACTGTGTCTACGTGAACTTGATAACGGATAAATATATACTTAAACACTTTTTGTTTGTAAATACATACTTAATATACATAGAAAACACCCAGACCAAGACAAATAGACATGTTCATGCACACAAATATTTGTCTTGTTCGGGAATCGAACCCGAGACCTCTGGCGCAGAAGGTGGGTAGCCTACCCCTGCGCCAAATCGGTCGTCAAAAAACTACATTAACAATTACAGCACATTTAAAGTGTGCTCTTAAACGCTCGGTCGTTTTTGACACTCCAACCCGTTATCTAGAGATAACTCTGCGTGCGACTGGGGCGCTTTCGGCGGTACTGGTTACAGTACATTTTTTGTTCAGTTAAGGTGCATGGAGTCGTGAAACGATCATTTTTGAGGCCCTAAAACTCATAAATTAGCCTACTGATGAATCCAGAATGAATATATATTAAATATTGATATATAAACTTCAATCTGAGCATTTTAAAAAAACATAGTCTTTAAGATACTATTAAAAAACATTGAAATGAAGCTGTTTTCAACTTGAAATACGCTACTGCTTCTAAACTACAAGTGATATTTTCACGTTTCCTTCAGGAAAAGATTGCTAACTTGTTTAACTTAAAACTGAGCATTTTTCGTTCTACAATAATACATAGTTTTGACGAAACGTGTGTTTAAGCTGTTTTGGTGCGGGTAGCGGGGCGGGAAAATTAGGCCACGCTTCTATGCCCAAGGTCGTTGGCGATACCACGGGCCTTAATGGTAAAAGATTAGTTTTTGATTTCGACCGCGCGCAGACTAAGGGCGTTTGTGCACTACCACTGAATTTTACCGATCCGGAAAAAATCGGATGCTTGTATTTTAATAATTAATCATTTATATTAGTAATTAATTAAATACAAGCATCCGTTTTTTTCCGGATCGGTAAAATTCAGTGGTAGTGCACAAACGCCCTTATCTGGCGCGCACTCTAGTAGTAGGTTTTATTGATCGAAGCGTGTGATGCCAATATTACGCTCAACTCAGTATAACTAGCAAAGGAAGTTATAAAGCCTATTTCCAACCTAATCTGTAATTACTCTTAATATCTCATGAACGCCCGAAAAGTCATTATGTAAATTAATTGCATGGGCGAGGGTGGGCGTTAATAGGCATTTTTAAGTATATAAATAAGACAGGAACATTACCATTAGTGGAACAAAGGAAATTGTACTTACCAATCTATACTTCTATATCTATACTTAATATTATAAGTTTTTAGTAAACATTTAATTTTTATGACAAGCTTTTTTGCTGACTGTACTTTAATATTGTATTGTCATCTAAACCAAACCTGTATACCAAATTTCAGCTCCATCGGACACTGGGAAGTGGGTCAAATTAAGGCGAGGATTCCCGAATGAAATAGGCACGCTAACGCTTGCTCGGTACACTTCACGCGGACGCAGCGGCAGCCGGCAGTGAACTGTGAACTCGCGAGCGCCCCGTAAAATTCAATTAAAAATTAAATAAAAATAAATTTAAACTTTTGACGGCCGGAATCCTTCGGCTATTTAAAGACAATTATTTTCGTATATTTTTCATTAACTAAAACCAAGTATACTGCAAGTAATAGGATATTTGGATTACGATTAGACGGATGTTTAGGATTTTATTTGACAAAGTTAAATACCACCAATCGAAAAAAAACGGCCGGAAGCACTAGATAAATAACTGTAAAATAACATATATTTTTTCCAAATTTTGAGTACCTACTTGTGGTTTGCGAGTAATCCATAATTTAAAATACCCTATTTTCGGGAATCGGCGCCTTAAGTTTGCAAGATTTGTCCCCCCACTAACTAACAAACTAACCAACTAACTAACATGGCAAGTTAATAAAAAGGTTGTAATAAAAAGGTTGTAATAAAAAGAGAGAAAGATTTGATTGTTTGTTTGTTTGCATCGAATAGGCTACGAAACTACTGGACCGATTTAGAAAATTGTTTGACCATTAGAAAGCTACATTCTTCCCGATAGACATAGGCTACATTTTATCCCGATATTCCCACGGGAACGGGTACCACGCGGGTGAAACCGCGAGGATCCGCTAGTATTGTAATAAAATTCATCTTTATTATGAATATGAAAATGCGTTTGTTTGTTTGTCCGTCTTTCACGTCAAAACGGAGCGAAACGGATCGACGTGATTTTTGGTATTGGGATAATTTTTGGAGCTGGAAAATACATAGGCTACTTTTTATTCCGGAAAATATCACACGGAAAGCTAGTGTGCTTATAAAAAGTAATCGTTAAGTAACTGAAAATTGAATATTTAATTTATTTTAAATAAATAAATAAATATTTTCTTACAATCACACCAATTATCTAAGTCCGTAGTTAATTTCATAAGAAACTGTGTCTACGTGAACTTGATAACGGATAAATATATACTTAAACACTTTTTGTTTGTAAATACATACTTAATATACATAGAAAACACCCAGACCAAGACAAATAGACATGTTCATGCACACAAATATTTGTCTTGTTCGGGAATCGAACCCGAGACCTCTGGCGCAGAAGGCAGGTAGATTACCCCTGCGCCAAATCGGTCGTCATTTAAATAGGTAAATAGTTATTATAAGTATTGGGGTTTTAAGACACAAAAAAACATTCATGTGAGAAATACTTATTTCATATTTTCAAAATTAAAAAGTAAGTATCTTTTAAGTCTGTCTGAAGATCATAACATAATAGAGCATGATTAAATTATTATCTAAGCCTATCTATGTTTAAAATGAATAATAAAAATAGATTTGTTTTTTTTTACTAGTTGAAAAGAACTTGACTGGCATAATGTCAAAGCATAAGCCATGAAGATTTAAAACAAAATCCGTTGAAAACGATCAACTGTCTGACAGGATAATCTGAGGCTACCGTCCAACAAAAAATATAGCTTTATGTGGGCATGTAGCCCGAAATAAATTGACCACAGATGTTTTTTTTAAGTATTTAAGAATAATAATTTACTTAAAATAATAGGTTGACCTATTTTACCTATGAAATTGCCATTTTCTATGGGGAAATTGTAGGAAGTTGGAATCGGCATACAAAGATATTTGGGGATTTCTTGGACATGTGAACTCCGAATTCAACGAAACTTTCGAGATATGATCAGACAAAATTATTCTAACTAGTTATTGCCTATAATCTCTTTTGATAAACTGTATTAGAATAAAAAAAAATCTGTTCAAATCTGTCAAATTGACGACAACCAAAAAGGGGTACTTTGGAGCATTTATAAAAATTTTAGACGCATGTTTAATTATTCTTTTCTTAGATGTTTAACATGACGATATACTCTATTTTCGAAACTGACTATTAATTTTGATATATTAATATTAATTAAAAAATTAGAGACCAATAAACATGTGAGAAAAAGACGGCAATTTCATATGTAAAGACCTATTGTTATGTAAATCTACAAGAGTTATCGTTTTGTATTATATTATTATTTTTGATAATACCTAAATATTTAGTAAAATGTTCTTAATCGAACAGTAACTTTTTACTAAAAACGGTTTCAAATAAGTTTCAAAAAATATTAACCAGACGTTAAGGTTTATTAGAAACTTGTAAGTAATTTTTGCGACAATACACCACTTAATTTGATACCAACAAAGATTTAAGGGGATGATAATGTACAACATCGACTCGACTAAAATGTATATGGAACAGGTGATTTTTATTTTTCGCGATTTCGTGGCTGGCCCCATAGTTTTTTTTTAATTGATGGACACGTTCCTCCCCTAAAATCTTTGTACCTACTAATTAAAAAAATGTGGTATTACTCAAAAACGCGGATGACGTGGTTGTTTTAGATTTCCATAGTAGTTAAAATAAAAAAATAAAAAAACACTAATCAAAAGCGACTGTACCAAATCACGCTTTTTTTTATTTAACAAGCAAACATCGTAACCGCGCGGTGTCGATTTTAATGAAATTGATCTTCCACTTAAGGCGATACTCGGAAAAAATGTGCTGAAGCGAGATAGCAATGAGAAAACGACGCGCGCGGGAGCGAGACCGATTTTGCAGATTAGGCAAAAAAACACAAAATCACTCCGTATTAAAAAAATACAGTGATTTTTTAAAAAATGCTTCTATACGATCCTCAATATTATTGGTGTCCACTAATTAAACCAATGTCCAACAGTGTAAGTAACCCCGTTTAAGAATAATCTTCACTTTTCGTATTTTTTAGAGGTCTTTTCGAAAAGAAAAAGTATCGAGGCAAAATCATAAAATCGTGTTTTTGAAACTATACGAATCTAAGATTTTAAACTTTCGCGTTCCATTATAATTATAAACAAGAGTAACGGGACTCAACGCGACATTTATTATGAAGTACATATTATTATGTACTTACAGCTTGACGTTTCGGCTGTGTTGCAACAACCGTGGTCACAAGCAGACTGGCGGTGCGCGACGACGTCTGCGTCTGTTCGGGCGGGCTTGGAGATCTTCGGCCACCCTCAACACATCTTCTGGAAGCTGGAGTTAATCATTGGATGGAGTTACATGATCCAAAAATCCTCTCCACCGATCGTCATTACCATACCAGGATGGTACGAGAAGCGATTGAAATCAAGAAGTATAAAAATTTCAATCGGGAGGACGGGTTTAAATTGTCATCAGCGTGGAATCCAGTGATTAACAAGTGTAAGCCGCGAGTTTTACCGTTCAAAACAAACCCCGATACTGTGAGTGTTGTGTGCCGTAATCCCATCACTAGCGATGACAAAAACAAAAAAAAGTGACAATTTGAGGGTGGCCGAAGATCTCCAAGCCCGCCCGAACAGACGTCGTCGCGCACCGCCAGTCTGCTTGTGACCACGGTTGTTGCAACACAGCCGAAACGTCAAGCTGTAAGTACATAATAATATGTACTTCATAATAAATGTCGCGTTGAGTCCCGTTACTCTTGTTTATAATTATACGAATCTAGATAAAGGTATGAAGAAATATATATCTTATTACCAGATTTGTAACAACTGTAACCGTCCTATAGTTTTAAATCAAAAATTCCATATTTTTCCGAGTAGCGCCTTAAGTACATTCTGGAGTGGCTTTGAGTCGGGGCATATCATTAGGGGCCGTTAATGACATCTGCAATTTGAATATTATAGTGCAAAGTGTTATTTAGTTTGAAAACTCATTTATTAACTAGCGCTCCGCTCGCGGCTTCGTCTGCGTGGACCCCCATTTTAACCCCCTTAGAGAAGGAATTTCCAAAAATCCTCTCTTAGTGCTGCTAGACTCCCCAAGCTTCTAGTAACTTCTAGTAGCTAACGACTCCGTAGCTGAGTGGCTAGAGCAGCCGCCCGGAAAGCGAAAGGTCGTGGGTTCGAGTCCCATCGGAGCTGATTGTGAGGCGGGTCGATTTTTTCTAAATACTTCATTTTCCATTTTTCAATAATAAAAATTGCATTGTGAATGCAAAAAACTAAAAATAAAAATAAAAAAAGGAATTTGACAAAAAAAAAATACGGACTTGATTTGAACCGAGGTCTTCTGGCTTCAATGCCGCCCATTTTCTAAGCTAAGTTGTTACAACTTTGGAAACGGTGGCGAAATTTGCCTTCGTATTCTAATGAAATTGTAACAGTTTTTCGATCGTCTCGTGTCCGTCTTACGAATTTTCGATCTGACGGTCACGTGTCCTGCCTGACGCGAGTTTAACATTTTTTACCCATAACAAAAAGTGCTAAACGCTGCTAAAGAAGTTTTCACTTCAAAAATAGCATGTTCGATATTTCTCGATCGCAACGCAACGTGTAAAAAATCAACACACGGTTGCAAATATGTGCTAACCTCGAATATTCGTTCATCTTTCATTGGTTTTCCGCGCGACTAGCTGAGGCTCGGATCGAGGCAATCACTCGGAAGTAAGTACGTTTCTTACGCGTCATCTTAACATTTGTTTCTTGACATTTTCTACTTGATCTCATTTGAAGACACACGTTAACTTGACACGTAAGTTACATTTTTTTACAGGCAAGGTAAGTAAGTGTGTTTTATTTTACCTAAAAAGAAAGCACTTTTGTCTAATTTCACTTAAGTATTGATCAATTGCAAATTAACTTTAAGTGTTGACGTAGGTGGTTTTTTGTTAAAATAACTTCAATAAGCTTTTATGTGAAAAGTGATGCGAAAATAAGAAACTGCAATAAAAACTGTTACTTAAGGTGGCGATAATTGTGTTATTTACCTACTAATTTATGTATTTTGCAATAAAATGTATTTTTTTTTGCATTAATTACTATTTTATTTTTTAAGTCTCTGTATATTTATTGGTTAGGTGAACATATAACATTTCTGGAGTCTCGGCGTTGCCAAATAAAACAAATAATATAAGAGAGCAACATTTGACCGGATGGACTGATCCAGGAAGGAACCACGCCGGTTTGGCACCGCCCCGCCGCGCGCCCCCGTCAAACAAACACGATACGAATTTCACATACCTACTTATAACTATACTTTGTTTACCGAACGAACGCATATAGTACTGGGATTTTCGGCTTCCACGTGATTGGTTTCCGACAGCAGCAAATAAGACGCTTACACCCGAATATTCAAACCAAAAAGCTTAGACTAAATACTGAGGTAACTGGAGAGTGCAGTACTAACACTTTTTGTGGCACTGTGGTCGTCTTCCGTCTCACCTACACTTCGAAAAAATACGGTCTAAGGTCTAAGTATGGTCTTATGAGACAAGTGGGAGCCACTACGTACTAAATGTCAAATTTGCTGGGCACACTTTTTTATTCAGGGTGAAAACTCCAGGGTACGCGTAGTCGGTTACGCGTGTCCTGGAACGCCGCATGTACGTACATGCAGCTACGCGTATATACTCTTGGAGAATGGCGTTTATTAAAGTAAATTGTATTTCATAAGGAATTCTAACGATTGTTATTAATACCCTAAAATACCTTATTTTAATTGCCATTGGCAAAAATGACGTAAGTTATTTTAGAAAACTTTTAGTGCAAAATGTGGCTAAAACCGGGGCAGTGGCCAAAACCAAGGCTTCTGCCCTATACAGGGCATCCCTGAATTATGGGACATGAACATGAAGGGAAAGTACTCTAAATAATCGAGATAGCAAACACTTAAAGGAACCCATTACTTTATTTTTCACAAGTAACAAAACTGCTGCCCGTTTGCACTAAACTCGTGTTGAGCTTGTCCTAGATAAGATACATCTTAATTTAGGAACAACCTAAAACAGCCGAGCTAAAATTTTTGTTTGCACTGACAGACTACGTCGTAACTTAGTCATCGCCTTGTTAAGAGAATGATTGAATGAATTCAAATAAACTGGTGAGGTAAAGTAGGTCACTGGATATTCTTTTGGTTGAAACTTCTCATTGATTCCTTCGTGAGTTAAAAGGAGACAAAAGCTAAGGCGTTGTCTATTTTATTTGGTAGGGGTAATTCACCGAGAAAAGAAAAAGTCAACTGAGCTCAACTGTCAAGAAAAACATAAATACAGTGCGACAACGTTTTCTGTTCCGGTGGCCAAAACTGGAACTAACGTATTTTGTTTTTAATGTCATTTTGCTGCTCAGAACAATAACTTGCTGCTAAACATAAGCGCCGCTGTCATGGGAACAGAAAAGATTGTCGATCTGTAATGTTTTTTTTAATAAATGATGAATGACGTATGTCACATGTGTTGTGTCTCTATCTAACAAACAAGAATACAAAAGCCACAAGCTTTTCTGTTCCGGTGACAGCCGTGACAGAGGAGTCACTTGCAATTCCAAATTAGCTGTCAAAATGGACTGTCGTATGAAAACTGTTTTAGTTCCAAAGATAATCACCGGAACAGAAAAGCTTGTCACACTACTCTTTGCTCACAATGCCACAGACAATAACCACTGATATAGGTATTTCTTAAGCCTTAGGCGCTCGATATTGGGCCCGTAAGATAAGAATAGCATAAAGTGCATTTAAGAATGTCCTAAGGTTAGTGCAAAGCAATTTTTTGTTAAGAATGTCTTAAATTAGCTAGGAAAAGACTTAGGCGATTCTTAAGTTTAGTGCAAACGGGTGTGCGTCTCTCTTTATGTCCCGTAACTCTGGGACGCACTGTATATTCGTCAGCGGGCCGATCGCCGTAATTCTATGCAGCGCGTATTAATCACGTTTGCGTCTTGACCTCAGATCATATAATACTAGGTTAGTATTATATGATCTGAGGTCTTGACCTCAGGAGGTCTTGACGTTTAACTTCGTATTGTCGAAATGACATAACGACGAATACGCCACGCATACCTATAGTCCTACAATCCTGTCAGATCCGGTGACATCCGTGACAGAGGAACCACTTGCAATACGAAATTAGCTGTCAAAATAGACTGTCGTATGAAAACTGTTTTAGTTCCAAAGATTATCACCGGAACAGAAAAGGTTGTGGCACTATCAAAGCCGCGCCGTAACAAAAACGGTTTTACACGTCAACTGCACGTACACTTGACTAATGCGTCATAGAATTACCGCGATCGGGGCCCAGCGGGCCAATCGCCGTAATTCTATGCAGCGCCTCTTCATCGCGTTTGGGTTTTGACGTTTGACTTCGGATTGCCGTCATGACATAACGACGCACAGGTCACGCAAACCTATAGTCCCACAATCCTGTCTGATCCGGTGACATCCGTGACAGAGGAACCACTTGCAATACGAAATTAGCTGTCAAAATAGACTGTCGTATGAAAACTGTTTTAGTTCCAAAGATTATCACCGGAACAGAAAACGTTGTCGCACTGTCAAAGCCGCGAGTTATCAAAAACTGTTTTTCCACGTCAACTGCACGTATACTTGACTAATGCGTCATCGGATTACCGCGATCGGAGCCCTGTATATTCGTCAGTACGTTACACCGAGCTCTTTGGCTTAGTGGTTAGCTCGCTAAGCTTGCGATTGTGGCGATTAGTCAGCATTAAAATGGTCGGTCAGCGTTAAAACAAACAGAAATATATACCTACCTCAAGCTCTTCCGTGCTTCAGAATGCATAATATTAAGTAGTTAACCACCGAATGGTCCCGCATGATGCGTCATGTCATCGCCCGTTCTCGTTAGCCATTACTAATAATGATGGCCCATGCCTAAGAGGTACGAGCTCATTTGAAGCAATCAATACTTACAGCAAGTGTTTGCAAGAAAACCTAAACATACCAAGAAATACTAGGTTAAACAAATTTTGGAGCAACCAATTGCTATGAGTTTGAAACAAAAAAAAACATTAATCACGATACAAATTACAATTTACAAAATTAACAACTATTCGCGCACAAAGATAAGTGCAGTAACTCTAAATTACTCTAATACGAACTTGAAATTGTCCATCTCTTAGCTAGTCTAGATAACCGTTATTTAGAGCAACCCTCAACAGAGAAGCATTGCTATTTCTTGCTAGATTTATCGCCACTGGTCATGACAACACCGAAATAGAATTTATTTGTTGCCAAATAAATTGTTTCCGTCTAATCTACAACACGTTTAGATAGAACAAATTAAAGAAGTTTAGTAACTGGACGAAGTAGGAACATTGTCTAATTAATGATTAAGGATTGGATATCCATGGCACAAGGCCATGGATATCCAAGCCCAAGCACGAAAAGCCCTTGTTATGGTAAACTATACCAACAACAGTCAAATTCGTGATATATCGTGGGTTACAGTGAACATTATTAAATACCAATATAGTACATTTTCTTACCTAGCAACACTAAGCCGGGATAGTGTCAAAACTCAAAAAAAAACTGTTTAACTATATGATATATGTATGATATAAAGTCTGATGCTATCAATTTGGCTCTACGGGCATGATGAATTGAACATCTATGTATCTACGTAGGATGACATATACCTATATTTGGGACTAGGAAATGCGTTGAAGATCCCCATCTTTTCTAAATTGCTGTTATCATACCGCTAATACCGAGCCAAGGGTATTTCTGGTAAATCTGTGTTAATAATGATATGGGCTAGTTGCTTTGAGATTATCTAAATGTGACGCCATAACAATGATATTTTCTGCATTGTTGTGTTCCGGCAGTTAGAGATAAGATAGCCAGTTCATCAACCACTGAGGGTTCCGGGAGTAGTGCACTTCCATCTTCGGCCTTATCACCACTTAACAACAGGTGTGGTGAAGCCTAACTGCTGCCTCATTGGGGATAAAAAAGATACAATTTAACTTAATATACAGTAGATTAAGGAATTTGTTCGAATTTGCTAACGGCTAGAGAAACTGCCAAAAAAATGGTGATCGTGTTATTTGATAAATATAGGCATAGATGAGATGTTTTCGGTGAATCTAATGAATTTCATAAAATTGGATTGGACTGGCGTCAACTGGCGTGGTATTTAACACACGAACAACTTTTTTTTTAATATTATGTATTTTTAATTCAATATTTTCGACAACGAGTCTGATGCATGCAAACAGAACCTTCTTTACTTTATATACTACCCTTTGGTTGTTGCCTAAATCATCTTAACATTTCTTCCACACAAGCGTTAGCATATCAAAGACATTTCATTTCCCTAGAAACCCGTAATCCGTCGTATACGGGGTGTCAAGTAGTCTTTCTGATACAGAACAAAAGTGACACTTGAAACCTCTTGAAACCATCTCAAGACGAAAATGCTTGGCGGCTCTTAAACATATCAAAAGCTTCAGAACGTGACAAAGTAACAAGTAATTTTGAACTTAACACGTTATTTACTTGGACTTCCGTATTTACTATTCATGGGATTAGTAGTAGTTTAGATAGTCATTCATTGCTATTAAATTAAATTTTTATAAACACAACAACCGAAACAAACGAAAATTAACAAATAGATTAGACTACTTAACAAATCACAAGTCAGCCTTCTAAAACTTTTATTTACTTCTTTATTTATCTTCGATCAAGTTATTTATTCGTGGACATCAATTCTATTCATCGGTCCCTTGACGCATATAAGAGCAAGTAATGAACATAAAGTCAATTGATGTAATTTCATTGAATAGGAACTCACAATAAGAACTAAAAACTTAAAAACATCTTTAAGTTATATTCGAAGACTATTACTTTCGGGAATGTTCCAGCGGTTTCTTAATTTTGTCAAACATCTAACTGATGTACCCCCTTCTTTGTTTGTTTTGTTCCTTGTTTTTATAACTGAAATGGGTGTTGAAACCCATCAGAAATTATACCAACAAGAAATTTGTGGCAAAATAATTCCATTTAAGGAGTAATTTGAAGAAAATTGGCCACCATGTCTACCAACACAGGAAAAAAAAAACCCTAACAGAATAGGCAACTTTGCAATAAAAACAAATATTTATTTATTTATCAAAGAAATACCTATTTTAAAAAAATAATTTTATAATTAGATCTGAAACAATGCGAACACGATAATGTGAAAACGAAACGTGACACACTCAAAAGGGGAAAATGTTAAACTCAAAAAATATGGACAGATTCCAAAAATTCCTACACCTAAATAAAGCTACATTATTTCACGTCTGACTGATATAGAATATTGAGGTTTGATTTAATTTTTATGCATTCACAATGCAATTTTATAAGCTATAAGTATCCCGCCTGAAAGCTACTTATAGGGCTCGTGGTATTTTACTATCACATTTTTCCTATGATATAGAATAAATTATATCTCAATATTCCTACGGGAACGGGTATCATCATCACAACTGCTCGGAACCTCTATGACGAATAAACTAAAAAGTACTGGCCCGATTTTGAAAATTCAGACCTATTATAAAAATAATTAATGGTTAAACACTTTTTTTCTAGTTAAAAGTCTATAGAATATCTTAATTCCACGCAGACGAATTCGCGGGAATCCACTAGTTGTAGGTACTATAAAACTCTATTTCCCTTACTCCAAAACGCGGACTAAAAGTTAGAGCTGGTTTAACACTGATGCTAATTCTGTCTTTCATTTGGAAAATAAAAGTGGCAGTACCAGTTTAGTACCAGTTTTAAACCAGGGTGCCTACCATCAACTCTTATTGCGGTTTTGTTTAGGAACCTTAACTGATCTGCTTCGCTTATTCGTACCACGACAGCTTAATATCAATGACAGCGATTCAGTGATCATTCAATGACATTTCACAGCCGCTGAGCTGTCATCAACTCTTATTTGACTTATAACTCGGCCAAGTTAACATGACACCTGCAGGTTATACCCGTCCCTTTCACTCTCCGGGCATGACAGAATCGAGTGAAAGAGACGGGTAGAAGAAATAAGGACACAAATCGTTCGGTCATTCACATTTAGCGATTCATTTGCGATCCAGTTTTTAGAAGGTCAGAGTACGAAAGAAAGCAATTCATTTTAGGAACCTATTCTGCATCGCGCTATTTTTGAATCGCTGTCTTAAAGTTGATGGTAGGCACCCAGGACTAATTTTAGTACACGTTTTGGAATAAGGGGGAAAGTAATATAACTTTTACAAATGAATGTAAAAAACTCTAGCTTTCTCTTAAAGCGGTTGCATAGGTATGAAGTGTAAAACTTAGCTACTTTTTAATGGTAAAAACTGTGAAAAAACACCAGCTTTGCAAATAGATTTTGGACGGGAAGGAAAGGGTTTCTAAATGCAAGACTGGTAGTTTACTTGTATTTAAAAAAATCCTTTAATTAAGAATTGTATTGTAAATGCGTAACATTAATAAAACAATATCATAACATATTATTATTTTATCAGTAAAAATTGCTTCAGTTTTAGTTTCATCATTCTAAATTAGGCTAGTAGATCGATTGAGTGCCTCATTCGCTGTAAGGTCATAAAATCAATAGTCAGCAGGTAATATATATTATTATATCTCACCAAACAGTAGGCGAGCCGCTCTTGACATCACCGACCAACCAATAGGCAATTACCTGAAAACAAAAATAAAACCAGAATTTATTTTAGTCTTTTGATAGGAACACAAGTAACCGGCGCGACACAAACTTGATGAAAACGTATCACATGCTATCACTACATAGTATAAAACAAAGTCGCTTTCTCTGTCCCTATGTCCCTTTGTATGCTTAAATCTTTGAAACTACGCAACGGATTTTGATGCGTTTTTTTTAATAGATAGAGTGATTCAAGAGGAAGGTTTATATGTACTTTTTATCCCGATATTCCAACGGGAACGGGAACCACGCGGGTAAAACCGCGGGCGGCCGCTAGTAAGGAATAAATGCATTTTTTTATAAAGTTATAGTATATAGTAGTGATAATGACGTTATTACAAAACGTTGTTTAAAGTTAGTCTTGGATTAAAACAAATGAGGGTTCGGTTTTTAACCGACTTCAAATTTCAAAAAGGAGGAGGTTATATGTTTCACCTTATTATTATTTTTTTGTTTCTAATTCTTTTCTTTATTCGTAATTTATTATTAAATGATAATCATCATCTCATGTTGATGAGCTGTTAAAGGAATGTATTATCTCCTCAACGCTAGGAGGAGTGTAGGAGGATTTCTTTAAATATTGTTAATACTAATAAACCGGCGATTGTTGATTTCCTTCAGGTTATTCAGGTGAGCTCATAATGGATGGTAACTCCTCAACGGGATGGAGTTTTTTTTTATTCACAACGGGACAGCACTTAGCCTTCATCACACCTGATGCTTAGTGATGATAAGGCTGAAAGTGGAAGCGCACTACTCTCGGAATCCTGAATTACTGAGACTCTGACTATCTTATCTATAATCAGTTTCTGCCGAAACACAACAATGCTGAAACCATCGCTGTTATGGCGTCAGACTTAGATAAGATCAAGGTAGCTAGCCTAGCCAGCCAGACTTCGAACAAGCTATACCCACCAAACCGAATGATTGTATTCGGTTTTGTTGGTGGTAGGGCTTGTTTAAAGGCCGAGTGGGGGTACATATTGATGTACCGCCACTGGGAATCGAACCCGGGATCTCTAGGTCTGATACCGGTGGTATGTACATACCTCTAGACCACAGCTGCTGAGGTGGTTAAAATATTATTTTTAAGATAAGAGGAATTGTTTAAGTAATAGACCTTAGTTAATAGACCTTTATTTGTGTAGTCTTCCAAGTTATTATGTTGAGCTGATCATTGTAAATTCCATAACATTTCGGAGTTCGGTAGTTGAGCTTGTTGTTTTATTCTTCCAATTTAGATATATAAAATAGTTTAAATTATTGTATTCTGCGCAACGCCTTGCCGTGTTCGTGTTCTACACACAAGTTTAAAAAATTGCTCAAATTAAAAAAAAGCCGCCTTCCTCAAAAATCCTTAGCAAAAACTCACTGCCTTAAACAACAAGAAACAATTATTAATTTTATTCAAAAGACGACACTTTTTCTATCAAGTCTTGGAACTTAGTGATCTGTTTGATTGGATTGGATTGGATTTGAAATTGGATGCGATAGGTTACTACGATCTAAGGTTACGAATCACACCACCCCGTGCTTGTAGCTTAACTAAAAGTGTGACAATTTTGGACGGCCTATTGTTGTTTTAAGTAATTAAGGCGCCGATTCCCCAAAATAGGGTATTTTAAATTATGGATTACTCGCAAATCACAAGTACAAAAAATTTGGAAAAAATATATGTTGTTTTACAGTTATTTATCTAGTGCTTCCGGCTGTTTTTTTCAATTGGTGATAATATATTTTACTGTGTTAAATAAAATCCCAAACATCCGTTTAATAATAATTCAAATATCATATTACTTGGTTTTAGTTAATGAAAAACATATGAAAATAATTGTCTTTGAATAGCCAAGGGATTCCGGCCGTCATAATTTTAATTTTTTTATTAGTTAATTTTTAATTGAATTTTAAGTGATTTTCGATTCGCGGGGCGCTCGCGAGTTCACAGTTCACTGCCGGCTGCCGCTGGGTCCGCGCGAAGTGTATAGAGCTCGGCCGAGCAAGCGTTAGCGTGCCAATTTCGGTCGGGAATCCTCGTCTTAAAGTAACTAATTACTGAACTTCTAAACGAATTAATTAACAGACTTCCAGAAAAGCTTTTGACCCAAATCACGCGTACTTCTGACACCCTTTTACACTGCATGTAATACTCTTTTAATTTAATGCAATCTATCTACTATGGTCACCCACAGACATTCGTGTAAGCTCCACCATCGTACCCTTTGGCATAAATAATATTAACTGGCTGGCAACTCCTCATTTACATAAAACGTGGGAGTAACAAGCTCAGAGAGTTATGTAACTTATATAATACTAGCTGACCCGGCAAACGTTGTTTTGACATGATGAAAATATGTAATCGCGAAGAAGTTTTATACACTGCCTGCCACAAATGTCACTTATTAAAAAGTAGGTAATCCAAAGCGGCTAAAACGTCAGTGATTACAATACTCTTTGACATACCTCTTTGGAAGCGGCTATGGAAGAAATGACAGTTTTGTATAGTACGACAGTTTATCGATTTTGTATACAAAATAATCATTTTTATTTTATAATTTTCCGGAATAAAAAGTAGCCTATGCTATTCTCCAGCTCCCAAACTAACCCCATACCAAAAATAGAGTCGATCCGTTGCTCCGTTTTGACGTGAAAGACGGACAAACAAACAAACAAACAAACAAACAAACAAACAAACAAACACACTTTCACATTTATAATATTAGTATGGATTGTTTATTGACTAGCCTTCCGCCCGTGGCTTCGCCCGCGTGGACTTCACAACGTTATCCTGCGGAATGTGATATTTTTCCGGGATAAAAAGAAAGCTATGTTACACTCCAGATCACAAACTGTCTCCATACCAAACATTCACGTCGATCAGTTGCTCCGTTTTAAAGCGTAAGGCGACCAAACAAACACACTTTCTAGTGTGGATGTACCTATTTAATGGATTGTATTTGGTAACGATATTGTAACTGTATTTATGTTTGTAAACGTCGTTGCTATAATGTTTATTGGTCGTATTATTTTCTTCAGCTAATATTTTTTTGTACAAATTTTTAATCAAAAATCAACTCAAAATCCACAGCAGTTTGTACATAAGGTTGAACCCTTTTCTCTTATGAACTAACAACTAAACAATAGGTATGATTTATTAAACAACGACATGCAAGTTACGATATTGAATTCTCTTTAAACATCATAAGTATTTTACAAGTATACGTGCATTTTCTGCAACCTGCATATATGATTTCTGATATCCTGTTTTGCCTTGGGCCTTACATGGGTAAATATTTTTCTCCCGTGAGAGCTGATCTCTGCAAATGTTGAAGTTAGAACTCCGTATTGTAGCAGGAATAGTATTTGAGATAAGCATTTTAATATCATAGAAACATTTCCTGAGTTGGACAGTTTCTACGAGTATAAAATATTGTATTGAGAAAACTGAATATAATACATTCAACTTAGATAATAGGCTTTTCTAAACTTAAAAGTAGCAAAATTTATTATACATAAAATTTCATATGACATATATGATCAATTTTCGTTTTTTTTCAAAGCAAGTAATAAGTAGTAATGTAGAAAATATTGAAAATGAAGTATTAGCAAAAACCTACCCGTCCCACAACTAGTTGCATTGTGAATGCAAAAAAAAAACAGATAATATCCACTTGTTTGTTGAACTGTCATTTTCGAAATCCCCCACACTGTGGATGCCGGAAGCCGGCAAGTTAACAGACAGTTAATGTAGTTCCTGAAGGAAACACGTCCATGAGATAATGCAGCTTTTGAATTATTCTCACTAATGCAGCGTCACACGTATTTTTTATCCACCACGGGGTAGCACTTATCCTTCATCACACCTGATGTCAAGTGAAGATAAAGCTGAAGGTGGTAGCGCACTACACCTGGAATCCTCATCCACCGAGGATCTGGTTGTCTTATCCCTAGCTATCGGAATACAACAATACAATGTATTATAGTAATTTTTTAAAACTAATATGAAGTATCAGTCGAACACAAGCCGAAGCCGGAGGTCGAAGTCGAGCCTCTTCTTCCACCTTTCATATAATCGTCTCACAATTTGATATTCTTCAGAAAACAAGAAACTTTTGCTCCAAATAATAACAAAGACCCTTCTGACAAGTGTTCTGACGTGGGTTTAGCTGCCGAGCAAATTAACTGTACCTGAGTGCCTACCATCAACTTTAAGACAGCGATCCAAAAATAGCGCGATGCAGAATAGGTTCCTAAAATGAATTGCTTTCTTTCGTACTCTGACCTTCTAAAAACTGGATCGCAAATGAATTGCTAAATGTGAATGACCGAACGATTTGTGTCCTTATTTCTTCTACCCGTTTCTTTCACTCGATTCTGTCACGCCCGGAGAGTGAAAGGGACGGGTATAACTTGCAGGTGTCATGTTAGCTTGGCCGACTTATAAGTCAAATAAAAGTTGATGACAGCTCAGCGGCTGTGAAATGTCATTGAATGATCACTGAATCGCTGTCATTGATATTAAGCTGTCGTGGTACGAATAAGCGAAGCAGATCAGTTTAGGTCCTAAACAAAACCGCAATAAGAGTTGATGGTAGGCACCCTGTTATAAGATATTAGTAAACCTTCGAAGACTTTTTGACGATATTGTATTTCGAATGATTAAATTTGTTTATTTGTCTGGTAAAAAGCTCAAAGAAAAGTATCTGTCCTTCAGGTCCTCGTTTGTCCAAGTCAGGCTCTTTAACCGCGATTTTATTAGGCAAATCTTTGCAAAGTTGCATTGAAAATATGTTTTCGAGAGTGTGCAAATTGCATGCCAGTTTGCTCTTATTCTATCAGTGCCTCACCACTAATGAAGGTTGGCCGTCAGCTCCGCAAATTTCGCCAAGCGAAACCGTTGTTCTGCTTTGGCGATAACAGTTCGCTCCCTTATGTTTCTCAGATATAACTTTTTTCACCTTCTAGTTCGCCTATTGCCTTCTATCTTGCACATCATGATAAGTTGAAGCAGATGATATCGGTCGTGTCGTAATGCAGGTTTTAGTTGCATGCATGTTGTTCCCAATTGAGTAGGTTGACAGTTAACATCATGAGCGGAAGATGTGCAAATAAGTAACGTTTTTCGTCTTTAATTTTTTTCCCGTCATTTTCAGGAAACTTTACAAGTTCAAACAATTTGTATGCAACTAGTAGCTAACACTATCACTTCAAAAATCTTGAAGTAGTAAGGTTTTATCTAAAACTAGCCTTCTGCCCGCGGCTTCACCCTCACGGACTACACGACGTTATCCCGCGGGAATGTGATATTTT
Organism: Crambus lathoniellus; assembly: GCA_949710035.1. Taxonomy (NCBI): domain Eukaryota; kingdom Metazoa; phylum Arthropoda; class Insecta; order Lepidoptera; family Crambidae; genus Crambus; species Crambus lathoniellus. Next base: position 16,881,198 of record OX453317.1, on the reverse strand, counting down.
CCGGGATAAGCAGGAAGCCTATGTCACTCTACAGCTCCCAGACTATTTCCATACCGAAAAGTTTTGACGTGAAAGACGGTAAAACACACAAACAAACAAACAACCACACAAACAAACAAACCAACACACAAACAAACAAATACACACAAACAAACAAACACACTTTAACATTTATAATATTAGTATGGATTGTATTGAAGCGTTTCAAAAGCTCTGTCTTGTTTCAGTTGAATCCTGAGGGATGAAACCGTCCCTAATTAATATCATATCCCGGGCTGTCAAACATTTCTTGTGAGTTTGGCAGTTTCTTGTTGGGAGTGGGCAAAGTGAATTAACTAGGGATCACAGTGGTCACATGCATACCTAAATATTATTAATATTTAAAAGTGTAGAGTTTAATTATTTGTCTAACCTTCCTGAAATGTGAAAGATGGTGATAGCAGAAAAAAAAACAAAATGAGTTATTAAAAAAATATACAAATTATATAATACAACTAGTTAAAACTTTATTATATACTTCTAGTTCATCATAATCATCAGCCACTTAAATTCTCCACTGCTGGGGCACTGTTCTCCTTATGGATGGATATGGAGACTAGGCAAGCGAGCCCAGTGCGGATTGTTGGGTATTAACGACCGCAAATGCAGCTGGGATCAACGGCTTAACGTGCCTTCCGAAGCACGGAGGAGTTCGAAATGAAAGTTTTTGGTCACCCATCCCGTGACTGACCTTTGCGAAAGTTGCAGGCTGTACACGCTAACCACTGCGCCAAGGGCTCCTCATTTCTACTAAGAAGCAAATAATTAAAATTTCACTGAGAAATATAATTTCAACCCCCTTATTACAAAACGTGGACTAAAGTTAGACCTGCCTACCATCAACTTTAAGACAGCGATTCAAAAATAGCGCGATGTAGAATAGGTTCCTAAAATGAATTGCTTTCTTTCGTACTACGACCTTCTGAAAACTGGATCGCAAATGAATTGCTCAATGTGAATGACCGAACGATTTGTGTCCTTATTTCTTCTACCCGTCTCTTTCACTCGATTCTGTCATGCCCGGAGAGTGAGAGGGACGGGTATAACCTGCAGGTGTCATGTCAGCTTGGCCGAGTTATAAGTCAATTATGAGTTCATGACAGCTTAGCGGCTGTGAAATGTCATTGAATGATCACTGAATCGCTGTCATTGATATTAAGCTGTCGTGGTACGACTAAGCGAAGCAGTTGTGCGATTCTCTAAAACTCAATCAACAAACTCGACGTTCTCTTTCGCTTGACTTTCACTTGTTTGTTATGAATTTGACATAAAGAATCGAAGCTGAACGACGAAGTGACGGTGAAACTTCGTTAGAGAATCGCACCCAGGCCTACAGTTTAGGTCCTAAACAAAACCGCATTAAGAGTTGATGGTAGGCACCCTGGTTAAAATGATGCTAATTCTGTCTTTCAGTTAGAAAATGAAAGTGACAGCAACAGTTTAGTACCATTCTTAAAACAAGACTATTTTAGTCCACGTTTTGTAAGGGGGAAATTGTTTTGTTGTAATTTAAAACATTTTCATATTTTTTTTTGTATTATTCGGCTTGGTTTAATAACATTTTTCCATTGCCATCCGCCAAAAGCTGTAAAACTACTCTGGGTTTCATACAAAAAATACAATCACGATAACGATCAATATAGTTTTTCTTGCTTCTTCTTTTTTCGTGACGATAACCTGTTTTATGGTTATAAGTTAAACTTTGATAATTTACCTGAATTAATGTTTTATTACATAACAGCCAGACCAAGACAAATATACATGTTCTTGCACAGAGACATCTGGTGCAGAAGGCAGGTATCCTACCCCTGCGCCAAATCGGTTGTTAATTAGGACAATATATAATAAAATTTTGAAAATTTTGAAAATTCTTTCATCAGTAGTACTTAGTACTAATTAAAGAATTTTCAAAATTGGTTCCGTAGACCCAAAGATTACATCAATTATCCAAACAAACGTCAATTACCTCTTTGATAGATTATAGTGTTGTAGATATAAATAGCCAAAAATGTAATAAAAAAAGTCCGTGGAAATCCAAAGAAAACTAGATAATTTCCTTAAATAACACCCGTTAAAGCAGAAACACTCGCAACTCCCCAAGGACCAACTTACATTATTCCGACTGCACTTAGGTTAAACTTGGATAATTTCTCTAACCGTTTTGTTTCTTCTCAAACACGAATCGCTGTTTTAACTTAAGCTCTATAAATGCACCTCAACACCATTTAAACAAGGTTTGAGTTTTTAAATTGTTTGCTGTTAGTTACTGTCATTTGCTAAATGAAGGTGATGTTAATAACTATAATATTTGAAGGGCCTGTTTTGTGCCGTTTTAGTACTGATTATACCTCATGACTCATGAGCCAATAAGGTTCGTAGATTCAATCGTCATTCAAGAAGAAGAACATTTGTATGATGAGCATATTGAAAATTTCAAAGATTGTATCAAAATAGATACAAAATACAACACCATTTGTAATACCGTAAAACCACCTATCCCGGTAGTTGCATTATGGTACTAGTTCATGTTTCGCCCCGTAGCTCCATGTAACTGGAATAATTGTTTAGGCAAAACAAAATAGGTCCACCTTCCCCCCAACGTCCGATCAATGTCAATGACATGAACTATAAGGTTGTCACACACTGGCGACGACGCCGACGCGCTCCTGAGGGCCTACTCTGAAACGCAAAACCCGAAACTTCGGTATATCCGTCCCTCTCACGCTCTATTCGGGACAGAATCGAGTGACAGGGGCGGGGCTAACCGAAGTTTCGGATTAGCGTTTCAGGGACCGTACTCTGAAACGCACATCCGAAACTTCGGTTAGCCCCGTCCCTCTCACTCGATTCTGTCATGACTCGAGCGTGCGAGGGACGGGTATAACGAAGTTTCGGGTTTTGCGTTTCAGAGTAGGCCCTCAGAGTACGGTCCCTGTCGCGGAGCGCCAATCTTCGTACTGTGTGCGCTGCCGCGCCACGTCGCGTGTTCAGTGAGTTGGACTGGGCGTGTTGTCTATAATATACTAAATTGATGTAACGCATACCTACTTTGAAATCATGTAGTATGCGGCGCGATGCAGTGTGAGAACCGCCATAGTTTAGTATTCTTGATGTAATCCATTAAAAGTAAAAAAAAAAACTCGTGTAGATAAAGTTACAAATAAAATTATTTACTGTGACCAAAACTATTGGATATTTTTAATTGTTTTTATTTATGCAGATTGCCGATTGGGACTGTTATCAAATATAGGACATTATACTATCGCATTGTTGTCTCTTCATTCTATACCTAATATAACTCTGTTCCAAATCATGTCTAAATCTTCCCTACTCTAGTTGAGTCACATCAAGAGGTTCTCCATTGCCCAATGTTCCTTCATATTATATTGTGACTTCGCCACCGGAATACAAATGATAACAATGATTTGTGTGATGTGAGCATCTAGCTTTTTGTAGACGTTGCCCGATCACAGTATTATATTTGAGGAGCCTAAAACGGCCCGCTTTTAGTCAGCGATTGTGATGGTTAAGCAACTTTCATCATGGTTGGAAATAAGATGGGTGACCAAAAATATATTAGGTACGTTGAGATTCTTCGATGTCCTATCTCACCTTTATACACTCTCAAAACAATTTGCTTAAATATATCATATTTAAAGGTTTTGTTCACCTTTTTATAATCTAGATATAGATACCACAATGTTATCACCGCTATGATCATTAGTTCGCCTATACTTAACTGTATTTATCATAACCCATTGTGTAATCGTGATGGAAACTGACCTTAGTCATACCATGTTAAGGTCATTTTTCAATTTGACGAGTCTGTATGAAATAAAACAGGGAGAAAAAAACAACCCTTGGAGTTTCTTGCCGGTTCTTCTCCAAGGTCTCCCGCTGTAGGGTTTGCGAACCGATGGCGTAGCTTCTATAACGTTCACAAGTATTGTAAATAACAATCTAAATTGAATAAACAAATTTGACTCTTGACTCTTGAAACTATGTTTGAATTCTAGTTAACTTGTAAGGAAAAGTTTGAAATAAACTGATAGCAAGCATAATCATGCAATTGCATTGCATAATCAAAGTTTATATCTACTTAGTAAACAAAACATGATTTACCATGACCATTCAAAAACTCAAGCAATCAACCGAAATCAGAAGTGAGCAGCATTACTAAATCGCCGATCACTGCTCAAATTTTCTTCAAAAGAAATACTCATCGACTTTTGAAAGAACACCTAACACAATAGTCCACAAAAAATATTCCTCCAAGCTCAGTGATTAACGATGAAACAACTTTATTGATAACGCCACAAGATCTGATCTTGACAGATGTCCCTAATGAGCCTAGATTGTTCGAGAACGGGCGACTTGAGAAATAGCGCGCCTTCCATCATTCTTGACGGTTATAATCTGGGTGGAATATGACACCGCGTGGACAGGATCGGTCATGGCTTCATGGCTGATTTATAACTTCTAACATTTTCTACTCAATATTTTTGTGCTGGTTAGAAGAGTTAAATTTCTGAGGATTCGACATTCGACCAAAACAATTAAGCCTGCTTGAACACAGAACTTTTTTGATGCTTAGTGGATTCCTATTTTAAATTTAATTTCAAGATAAAATTTTAGTTTGTTATTGAAGTGAAAACTTTTTTAGCGGCGTTGTACTCTTTTTGTGATGGTTAAAAAATGTGAAACTCGCGTCAGGACACGTGACCGTCAGATCGAAAATTCGTAACTGTTACAATGACAATGTCATTAGAATACGAAGGCAAATTTCGCCCCCGTTTCCAAAGTTGTAATAGCTCAGGTTAGAAAACGGGCGGCATTGAAGCCAGAAGACCTCGGTTCAAATCCAGTCCGTATTTTTTTTCTTTTTATGTCAAATTCCTTTTTTTGTGAAAAAGTCTAGAGAGCCATTTTCACTTTCAAATTATTTAAGTATTGGGCTGCACCCATGGGCCCCCCACTTTTCTGTGACTATTGCCAGGTACGGGTCACAGTAGTGCACGCACAATTTTAAACTTGCTCACTTTAGTGTCTCATAGAAAAATTATAAGCATCTCCCAAATAGCGGAACTCTGGCTTTTTTATTAATTAAAAATCTGGGAATGTACCTACTAATAAAAATTATCGTAAGTACACAACAAAGCTGTATTTATTTCGATCTCTGGTTATTATAGAATATAACCAACGGAAGTTAAATGAAATGGAAGTTGTTCACGATAGGACAACTGGATAAATAGGCTGCCATCATTCTTGACGGTTATAGTCTGGGTGGAAATCGACACCGCGTGAACAGGATCGGTTATAAATTTATTACAAACTAACTATCCGTGGACTACACGACGTTATCCCTCGGGAAGGTAATATTTTTCCGGGATAAAAAAGTAGCCTATGTCACTCTCCAGCTCCCAAACTTTCCCTATAGGTACACCAATAATCACGTCGATTCGTTGCTCCGTTTTGACGTGAAAGACAAACAAACAAACACTCTTTCACAGTTATAATATTAGTATAAATTTGTGATAGGTATTTTGATGACGCGAAACTGGTGTAAGTAATTTATTTAAATTTTTACTTTTTTGCATTCACAATGCAATTTACGAACGACTCCGTAGCTCAGTGGTTAGAGCAGTCGCCCGGATAGCGAAAGGTCGTGGGTTCGAGTCCCATCGGAGCTGGTTGTGAGACGGGTCGATTTTTTCTAAATACTTCATTTTCCATGGTGTAAGTAATGTTAACAAGATTTGATTTATGTTTGGCAGTTTGATATGTGCGTGCAGCTGATCAATGTATCCATCCACCCATTGCTTGTGTACTATCTACTTATTTTTTCCAAACAAATTACGAATTGGTTTATTTTTACTTAAGTAATTTAAAATTTGGTAATATCCACAGTTTGCAAATACGCATAGAGTGAATCGATTTCTACTGGGAAGGCATGTAACATTATAGACTGCATCCTGTTTTTCCTGTTTTTTGTTTTAGCCAAGAAAGATGGCTGACAACTACCTGCCCGGTTTTAAATATAAATAAAATAATTAATATTTGACACCATCACATACATTGTTTGTTCCAATAATAAACTATAGTAGCTTGAGCACTAGTGTTATGGAAATTGGAAACAACAACGAGCATTAGCACATACACTCAGACCCGAAAAGTTAGTTTTTTCAATATTTACCCGACCGGGGATATACGAAAAAGTTAGTTTTTTCAATATTTACCCGACCGGGGATATACGAAAAGTTAGTTTTTTCAATACTCGACCAGGAATTCAACCCGGGACCTTTAGAGATAGCAGCACCAGCACCATGAAAACCGGTGCGTACACCACTCTGCCACGAAGGTTGTCAGAAAATTTAGTTAAAACAAAATGCGCATGCAATATAAATAAAAAAAAAATATACCGGAGCTGATTGTGAGATGGGTCGATTTTTTCTAAATACTTCATTTTCCATTTTCAGTAAAAAATATACCTTCAAGATTGTGTTTAGAAATAGCAATAACAATTTATTGTACAACATTATTGTACTTGATATTTTAATATAAGACAAAATAATTATTTATCCAATCAAAATATCAGTAATCAACAACAGTAACACATCAATGACCACTTAATTTGCCTCGTACTTAGTTCAACCTATTATTATACAAACACAATTTCGAAGCTACGACAATGTCAATCAAGAAGTTACCCCAACAGAAGCTCTGCAAATATCTTGAGCTAATTCCCTAATGACTAAATAAACACTGGAGTTCAATCTTATTAGCAAAATAGACAATCTGTAACAAAATGGTGGAAGAAATTAAAGTGAACATTTTAGATGTTCTTCCACAGGACGGAGTAAGGTAAACTGCCCTATCGTTGGGCAACCGTCCTTTTAAAAAGAAGTTATGAAGTCTTTATAAAAAAATTTATAACGGGCATTATTAGCACCTTACACTTTAGGATCTAAATAATTAGAATTAAAATTTATAATCATAGATTACACGTTCTCATGTTCGGTATTTAGGTAGGTGTGAAATAGTAATAATGTTTGGTACTTACCTATGAAATTGCGGCTCTTCGCTCTCATACTCTTAGATAACCTCTCAACTTCTACGGTTTATATTTATCAGATGCTTGATAAATTATGAATTGTGATAGATAATAAAGGTAAACTGTCAGTTTTATTGAAATTATTGGTTTAGTTTTCTTAAACATGAAAAAATACCTTGATTGTGACTCCTTTATTCCTGTGCAAAAAATCCATTAGTTACTACTTTAATTAGTTTATAAGGGAAGACATTTTTTCCAAAAAAAGTAATGGCATTAGATAGATAAGTGTTCTAACAATGTTTGTACCCAAAAAAAGTGAGATTTAGGCATTCGCGGTAAAAACTATAGTAAAAATATTACTATGGAAATATTAATATTATTACTTATATTACTATTATTCCTTGAAACTATTTACAAAAATCTTTACTTTTGCCGTTAGAGCTAAACTCCAGAGTGCCAATTTGGAGGGGTGCCATGCCAACAATTGGGCAGCTTACCCTAATACGAAGGCCGATTTTATAATACTACGGAGGCCACAATTAGACCGTTATTCGACCGGCCCTATCTTAATTAAGCAGCCGTTGAACGATATAAACGAATTGTTGAACCGCCCCAATAGCAGTTTCATAGCTTAAAGCAATTAGGAAGAAATTGAGCACTTATTAATTGTCATAATTTCTTATTTAAGTAAACAGTTCTAGTAGTCGGTAGTATTATTAAAAAAAAGATATAATAGCTTAGTTTTCGGTATTTGTTGTTAGGGAAAGACTAGAATAGCAATAGAAGCTTCTTGTTTTACCACTTGGTATTTCAAGTGCCGATTGGCTGACATGAGCTAACTAGCGCCGCCAATCGATTTTGTTTAAATATCTTTTATCTTTTAAAAAAAGGAATCAGTTAATCAGTAATTTTGTAAGTTTAATATTAATTTGATTAGTTGCCCACTGCAAAATCACAAATTGCAAAGTATAATCGTAATAAAAGTTGAAGCAAACAGACGCGTGAGTGAGGAAGGAACATCAAAATAAATATTACTCCTACCAACCGACGATTTTTTATCACGGGACCCAAAAAGGTTGGAATGATGACAAACATTTCCACTTCAAGCTTTTTTACCCAGAAGCATGAAAATAAGGAGTCTACCGTGGTTCAAGTGCTTAGTGCCGATTTATATAAAAAACTATTAGCTCCCCGCGGTTTTACACGCGTAATTCCCGTAGCTGAGAATATCGGAATTATCGTTGATGAATGGACGATACCTCCTATCATTTTTGATGATATCTTCTTGTCAAATATACTAGACTTAAAATTAAATTTCGTCTACACTAATAATGTTTCTTCTATCTGAAATTTCCTTTTCAAGAGCATTAAAACTAAGGAAATAGCTGCTATAGCACTAGTAAATATTTACGTATGTTTTATGGCAAAATCTCATATCTCCTCTAAAATAGTATCCTGTATTGTCACTTCATCGACGCTATGTCACTCGGGAATATCGATGCATCTACTGGTCAAAGAATTGTTCAGGTCAGTAGTTTTTGATTTTATCAATTACAAACAAGAGATCTAATCTTTTCTCTTTACATATAATATTAGTACCTACTGATAGATTACCAAAATTGTTACAGACTAGCTGCGCCCCACGGTTTTACCCTCGTAGTTCCCCTTACCGTAGGAACATAGTGGAAACATACTGGAATACGTGGAAATACAGCTCATATCTTAACACTCAGGAATAATGTAGTTATGTACAGCGGGTCGATCGCCGTAATTCTATACAGCGCGTCTTGACCACGTTTGCGTCATGCATGACGTTTGACTTCGTATTGCCGTAATGACATAACGACGCACACGTCACGCAAACCTTAGTTCCACACTCCTGTCTGTTCCGGTGACATCCGTGGCGGAGGAGCCACTTGCAATACGAAATTAGCTGTCAAAATAGACTGTCGTATGAAAACTGTTTTAGTTCCAAAGATTATCACCGGAACAGAAAACGTTGTCGCACTGTAAACGCCGCGCGTATCAAAAACGGAATTGTACTTCGGTTATATGATATATTATAAGATTACCGCGATCGGGGCGCTGGTGAAAGACTTTTCAAAATCGGTTGAGTATTTCCAGAGATGGTTTCCTTTACATAAACTTGAAAACCTCTATATGGTATTAGTGTTGAGATACAATGTGGTGGTGTATTTTGTAACTGTTTTAGTACTAATTACATAGTTAGTTAGAAAAAAAACTACCCTACGATTTTATTGATATTTTCAAAATATGACCCATCCTCCAATTATATGGGAATCGAATTCCTTCACTGTCCGCGTGGATGCTCATATTTCATTTTCAATAATAAAAATTGCATTGTAAATGCAAAAACAAAAAAAATTTTTTCAAAATACTACTTTGAACTAGTGTCACTAATAATGTTTGTATTTAGTCATATTGCCTTCTATCTTCTCCACTTTATATATTAGCTGTAATAAAAGTAAAATGCAGATTTTCAGATTTTTTTTTATAGAGGAAAAAAACAGAGCTTTTCTTATAGCTTCTTTTTAATTTTATTATTTGCTAATTAATAATTTAATAATTTTATTAATTGCCTTTCAGTCCTATTTTTACTATGCCACTTAATTACCTCTAAATTAAGGAAAAATCCTTGTTTCTTTGTTTTAGTCATCTTGAAACGAAGAGACGGGTTTCATTGAAATTGAGCACACCCCGGAATTTTACAAAACATCCCTAGCACAATAATGTGTTTTTCTTTATACCCTAAAGCAAGCACCAACAAATAGGCTTTACAAAATTCCAAGTTTAGACACATAAAATTGGTAGGTATTAGACACAACAACACAATTTGAATTGAAAAGAAGATAATTTATTAAAATCGATCATAGCCTAAAATTTTACAAAACAGCTGCAGCTCTATCAAAAATAACTTTGCATTTAAACCAAACAAACATCATCTTATATGTTTAACAAAACTCCGAGTTCAGACACACAACATTAGTATACAGATAAGCCACAACCTGAACAAGCATATAAAAGGCTTTAATTTAAATCCATCCAGTAATTGTAAAGTTTTCTCTTTGTCAGCTACTTGGCGGACCGCAACCGAAACTAGTATGCACTAGCTTTTAAACGTGCTTTATGTGAACTACATATGTTAATGAAACAAATGACTGTGTACCTACTGCTTTTGTCCGACTAACACGATACAACTTTAAAGGAACAACTTTTTAGTTTTAACTTTGATTCAAGCGAGATTGTGTAGAGAAAATACCACATTTTATTATCTTACGAAATTAAATCTTAAAGCTAGTCTCTGTTGGCACCACAGATAATATAATACGTTGGCACTTTTGTTTAGGAGCGTCGTATTCGGCAACATTGGCGATGCTGTGCAATGTTGCCTGCCGAACGTGTAGAGTAGCACGTGTTGCGCGTCAAACGTTGAAATGATGACAAACGACACAACACAACTTGAATTGAAAAGATGGAAATTAATTGAAATCGATCATTGCGTCAAATTTCACAAGACAGCTCTATCAAAAATAACTTTCATTTAAACCAAACATATAAGATAGTGTATGCCATCTTATATGAATGAATAAATGACTCTGTGTGTACCTACTGGTTTGGTCCGACGAACACGATACAACTTTAAGGGCAGGATCTTCGAAATTAACCTATTTTTTATTCAAAAGTAAACAATCAAATATTCTTTATTTTGAGAAGATAAAAATATGTGTTGTAGTTTGATAAGCAATCTTGATTATTTTGTTGCTAAAAACACGATATTCATATCTTCGCTCGACTATGAAAATTTTCAAAGACAAAGAAAATACTTATTCAAAATTTTTATATTTTATTTAATAATACACGATTATTAATCTCTAATTCACGAATAATATATAGAAAAATAGGTAATGACAATAGAAGATTATAATGAATCGCACCAGTGTTGAATCGCTTTCTTATAGTTGATGGTAGGCACCCAGGTGAGTCCAATTTGTGTGCATTTCAAACTGTGATACTTATCTCGGGGAGTTTTCATGCTGGCGAAAAATCAGGTTAGGAGGAACCGATGAAAAATCAGGTTGGGTCCGATTTGATATTACTTTGTGTTCCAATTCAAGTGACAGATCTAGGTACTAGGATCTACTTACGAACAAATATTATTGAAAACAAATTAAGTATGCTTGAAAAATTGAAAATCTAAAATACTTCATTTAAATTTGTTCAATGATAAGTAAAAATTTAAATGACTTGCAATAGGAATTTCATCTTTAGCGATTGTCAAATATCTGGAAAGGTTTTCTTTTGCGTGTGAGGGTAGTAATATCTTAACTTTGATGAAAATAAACGCTCTGACTATACAGCGCGTAAGAAGTATTGGATAAATTCGACGCTTCTCGTAACGACTCCGTAGCTCAGAGGTTAGAGCAGTCGCCCGGATAGCGAAAGATCGTGGGTTCTAGTCTAGTCCCATCGGAGCTGGTTGTGAGACGGGTAATTTTTTTCTAAAATACTTCATTTTAAATTTTTCAATGATGAAAATTGCATTGTGAATGCAAAAAATAAAAAATTTAAATAACTAACAAATTGTGCAATAAAATCCAATAGTTTTCAAAGTTACGTGCAGACCATTACCACCGCAAGTTTCGTCAATATCAGCCACAATACAAAACTCGTGACGTCCCCTCACAGTTGTAAAGCTGTTTTTCGGTTGAGTGCTTTACCTGGGAATAACTTTTTTCATTACCTTCAACATTTCAAGCCAGGTGTTATTACCACTTCGTAAAAACCATCAAAATATATGGAAATCGTCATAAAAAAGGTAACGATATATTGGGGTCTTATCCTTAAATTCTTAGTACTTGTACTAACTAGTATAGTATTATATTATCTGTGGTACTAGGTACTATTTTAGGAACAAATGTTAACATTTGAAAACAAATTATGCAATAAAATCATACCCAATTCTATGAAGAAAACGCAGACTCCAGATAACACTTATATAATTATTGATCCAACTTACCGGTACAGGCATAGTACAGGTATAACAATATAGATACAGTCGACGTCTTAGTGAACTTATCCCCTCGAGGCTAGTTTGAAGAATGACCTCTCTTTTCTCGTTAATCGGGCTCAAGCCTAGCTACCCCCACCGATTTTACCACAGATTAGCCTATTAAATTTAACAAAATGGCGGCAAGAGACGGCATTACCAGTGTTGCTATTAAAGAATAAGAAAAACCTTCTAAAATCATGACATTCGGCCATCTGATAACGTGCTGTCTCCCGACGCACATATAAAAATTATTTAGAATCAATTAATTAGGTAAGTATACAGCTAATATACTGATACACAACTATTCTCAATAGTTAAGTCTTACAACTATGTACCTATTTAGGTTAATCTTATAGTGATAAAAACCTTAAGTTAAAACTTAAAACATAATTGAAACAAATACATTATATTACACAATGCTCAACAATAAACTTTTAAGGAAGCCGATGACTTGTTTAGAATATAGATATTATCGTGAAAATATTGTTTTAGTAAATCGTTAAGTAATACATAATCAAATAAAATAAATTATCAATAACAAACTAATCTAAAACTATTTGAATCAATGTATAAATTAACATAATCATGACATCCGTTAACAAGCGACTATTATTACTTAGAAAACTTATTTTGAAACTATTACTTGTTATATAATCATGTGTAAGTAAGTATATGGAATGATTAAAGTAAAGTCTGGTTATAATCTATAAGCATTAGTTATGGGTCATAAAAGAAAAATGGATTAGCTTGGTACTAGTTTACATCAATGCATTGTCAGGAGCTACATTCAAGAATATTAGATGGTGTCAGAAGCAAAATCCCTAAGAATGTTACATTAGGAATAGGTAGGAACAGAATTTAACTTTAACCTGATAACTAGACACCCTTATCACTTCACTCAAATAGTGGAAAAAGCAACTACGAGTCATGAAAGGATTAAAGACCTAATATTAGATGAATTTAACTATCGCTAAGTTTGACCTAGTTTAGTCCTTACAAAAACAACTGTAGGCCTCTGCACAGTTACCAATTTTTACCCAGATATGATTAACAAACCAAGTTATAGATACGTATTTACCATAGTGCACAATTTGTATTAAATCAAGATATGAATTAGGACAACTAAAGGAATTATTTAAAGGCATGTTAGTAATAGGCATTATTACCGATTAATTTAAATATTCTTACAAGGAAGTTACACTATTAATGAAGATGGCGCAGATACAATTTGAACCGTCACAGCAACAATTTGCTTTTCCAACTTGTCAACCAGTTGTCCAAGGTTTCCAGAGCATTCTTCTCCAGCACCAAATCTTAAATGCATCTATTCTCTGCCTCTGTTAGAATAGTACAATACATGGTTCCACTCCGTACATGAAAATCAAAAGATCATATTATTATCATTTCTAATGAATAAGTTAATGATTTTAAACAAGTTCGCAATTTAATATCAAAACTTAAAAATGTCTACAAGGTATCCTCATACGAGCATGACCCGCATTCTTATCAACAAATATTCATATTACTATGAATAATATTAGTGTAAATAGATTTAATAATTATAATTGGGATATGAAGAAGTATATTACCATGGATAGAAATAGGACAAGTAAAATCATGAACAGCTTTTCGCCCAAATGAATTAACAACACGATGATTTCCCGTGGGAATAAAATATCCTCCCGGGGTCAAAAGAAGCCGATATGTTATTCCACAGTCAAAAGATTTCAAAGATCCGTCCCGCCGATAGCCGTGATTGGGGAACAAACATACAAGCTTTTGCAATCATAATATTAGTAAAATGAGATAAGATAAAAATCATGAACAGCTTTTCGCCCAAATGAATTAACAACACGATGATTTCCCGTGGGAATAAAATATCCTCCCGGGGTCAAAAGAAGCCGATATGTTATTCCACAGTCAAAAGATTTCAAAGATCCGTCCCGCCGATAGCCGTGATTGGGGAACAAACATACAAGCTTTTGCAATCATAATATTAGTAAAATGAGATAAGATAATGACATGATAATATATACTTCAATATAATTCAACTTCAGTATCAGCGATCCACTCGTCTCAATATCCGACTTACAACTACAGCCCACGATGATCACCATCATCACAACAACGATCACCCTGTGATCTGCACCTTCAGTATCATATTATCTCCTCTCATTACCACAGCACGTAAACTCTGCTAACTCCAGTTTGTATGCTGTGTTGGTTCGTACGTTCAAGGGTAGCGGGATCCTCATTATTATATTAACTCGATGCTAGCTCATGATAAGTACCTACTGGATGCTACAATTGTCATCTGAAAGCAGTAAACTCACAACACACATAGTAACCAAATCAATTTTATTAATCATTCAAAAGAAATAGATGTATCTGATAATGAATCAATAGAAATAAATGTAACTATATGAATTCTCATATTCTTTTATAAACATTAGTAGGTAAGGTACTTAGTACCTTCAACCATAGTAGAAACAAATGTTCAACTGACCAGATCTAAAAAAAATATGGAAATGATTACTACAGAATATGTGAAGGAACTTCAAAGGTCCGTGAGGATGGTAAACTGCTAAGAATTTTAGTATCACGAGATTAAACCAAATGAGACGGTAAATTTGACAGATCTACTTGATTTTTGGTTTCATAAAGATATTAATGCTCATTAAGATAACAATAAATTAGATTCACATAAATTGAAATCATATTTTGTCAATACGTACACTAGGACGGTAGTATTAAAATCCTCAAAAACTAATTTTAAATCATACCGCCAATAACAACAAAAACACGGCAAAACTAACTTGGTATGCTACAGCAGTGGTTACTTGTGGCTTTATTTGTTAGAACAAGTTTAAAACATGAATTAAAATGTTTGCATGAAGATGTATAGAACATTTTAATAAATTGAGAGGTGTGATTGAGCAATAATCGTTTTACTTTATTTTGCTTAATTAGGAAAACATCAGTTACAACTTGACAGTGTAATAAACACGATCTACTTAAATGCACTATGGACTGTTTACATGTTTTTGCATTAGAAACATCATTTCATCACTATGTTAATGAAAACAACTAGAATAGATATCAGTGAATGCTTCTTGCAGTGCTGTCTAAGCAACTAAGTATCTCTGCTTTTGACTTGCATCTAAATCATTAAGAGAGATCTAGAACACTACGCAGTACGCACAAATAGCAAAATAGCTTCTAGTGATTTTGGCTGTAAGATTTTCCATCTGTCTAAACCAAAACTGAGTTGCCCGGAAGAAACCGCAGTAAGACGATAAGGCCACCATTTGGTTTACAATTTGTTATCTTTGTATTATTATTATTATTTCGTGTGTGATTGTTCCGTTCGTAATATTGTGTACAAATAAAGAATTAATCTATGTATCTATCAAACTAGGTACTTAGATAAAGAATCTTCGACGTTCCCGGAAAAATGTAAAGAATGATGATTTCTACTCAGTCTTATGGCTTTATTGTCTAATTATGTAGAAGACTCGGAAAAGTATGTTCCTGATAAACTTTCTCTAGCACTAATCCACAATTTAGTTTGAATTTAAATTAAATTTGAGATTTAATTTTGCCACTAAACTCAAATTTCAAAAGACAAGCATAGTGAATTCTTTTAAATTAAGCTACATGTAACAAAAATAATAGACGAAATGTCCACTTGAACAAAGCTACAATAAATAAAATAAGTAATAGGAAATAGTAAATTTTGAATATCTTTGCATACCTACATTGCTTCCATCCCGAACTAAGTAACTCAAGCACTTGTGTTATGGCATTTGGGAACAACGACGGGGATTACCACATACAATCGGGCAGAATGTTGAAAAGTCCGCTTTAAACATACACCCGACAGGGAATCGAACCCGGTAGGTACCTCAGAGACAGCGGCACCCCGAAACCTATGCGTACGTACACCGTATCTACAACACTGCTATGGAGGTTGTTAAGCTTATACCAGAAACTAATATTGTTTCCATAGTTAAAAGGTCTATAACAATCTAAGTGACACAGATCACAGTTTATAAAAGTATTACCCAATCGCAATCTTGGAATACTAAATTCGCGACTTTAATAGTGTGCTCTTATTCAAAAGTGAATCGTCATCATGTCTAATCTTATCAAGATCAGAAATACATCCAGTCCTGCGTAAAGGTCACCTGGGCATAGACCTAGGCATAGAAAAACAAACCTAGCTCATGGATATTGACCACTCATGAGAATCAAGATATGGTATGGATTTCGTATAAATGGAAACTAAGGTAATTATAAAAATCTTAACTAGGTAAGACAATAAACCCTACTCAAATTGTGGAGCATGTGGATACTTATTATGCAAGGAAAAAGAAATGATGCAAACATAATTTAGTATATAAATATCCTTATAAGTAAGTAGGTACTATGTTGCGATAATTAGAGCGCATATTGACAATAATACTTTAAAGGTATCTACTGCTACAGCTGTGGTACCTACTAGATACTCAATGTCAAGCACGTAGGCAACTGTAGATTTAAAAGGCTTTTCATTCTTCCCTAAGGGTATTTTGATAACATCTAAATGATTCTATGAAAAGATAAGTTTTTATAGTTTTGTTTTGTTTTAGTTAGTTTTAGACCTTTACAAACTTTATTTCAGGGGGTGTTACAATCAATTTAGTCGGTTATGCGAGATGAAAATTAAATCTTAAATAGCTTTATTCGATATGCAAATAAATAAACATGAAACATTTTAATCAAAACAACTTCAATACTTTCCCATAAACAAAATGCTCTGCATCATCTCAAATCCTCTTTGACCAGATTCAGCTACGAAGAAAGGGTATTCCTCCTTCGCTCAAGACTCCCCTGGGTCGGCCACGTCACCCTGGAGGCCTACCAAGCGGCGCACCAGGTGGCGCGGTGCCGTATTCGTCCTCAGATGCTATTTACCTTGGAATGTATACATTATTCATCGGCAAAAGATCGTTCCGTATCATTCTATAATAAAATCATTAGGTTATCAACACAATATGCCCTTCAGGAAAATTCATGATTTATACTGTTCACTAGCTACAGTAGCTACCTACATCCTTTATTATTTACAAAAACCATTTCTTTTATTAAGAGCTACTTATCTAGTGCAAAAATGTAAAATGAGTATTGTAAAAACAAGAATAAAACGTTTGAAATTATCATTGTTCTGTTGTAGTTTCATTTAAATCTAATAATCTTAAAAGTGGCCATACGGGTAGTAAACCAGTATGAAATATAAGTAGGTACTCATTTAACCAGCCTGTGAGAAACGTACTCACTTAACATTTGAACATATTCAGACGAATGTATGCCACCAACATACATCGTTCGTACTCTAAAATCCGGCGAGTGTATGCCACAAACATATACCGCCCCCTTAATTCCGACGAGTGCATGCCACAAACATACATCGTCCCCTAATATCCGACGAGTGTATGCAACATACATACATCGCCCTCTAATATCCGACGAGTGTATGCAACATACATACATCGCCCCCTAATATCAAATTCAATTTAATGCATTTCAACAAACTAATTCAATGTATCTCTTGTAACCAGTGAGCATGCATAGCTTGCTCACTCAACCCAGTGAACTCCTTATATTTGTTCGCTCATCATTAAAAATTAAAAATATTCACATTAGAGATATCCAAATTCACATAAAGACTTTCATATTTAAATATTTAAAGATACCATATTAAAATATTCGTATTTAAAGTCATATTCATAGTTCAAGCAATTTATATTGCTATTCACGGTGTTCATATTAATTTAATCCACAAAATTTGTACCTATTAATTAATATATCAATAAGTAGAAAGCCAGAATTCAATTGTAAGCAAGTAATACGTACCTATTAAACCAATCTTACCAGGTAACGTAGGTAACCAGTAAGCATACATGACTCACTCAACCCAGAGAACAACACGTTCGCTCAATACATTAAAAAACAAAGGAAAATTTGTAATAATTAATTTTAATAATATTAAGATAAATGAAATGTAAGCAACCAATCATAAATTATTCTTACTCTTTACTACTTCTTACTAGCTTCATAACTTATAGTTTTCTTTTATTCACTGTTAGTATTAGATACCACGTTAAAACATGGATTGTATGCAAAAATTAGTAGCCATAAGTGATTTTACTCTGTGCAACAGTAAAGGCTATCAAAACTTAGAACTAATTACTTAAAACATTACATGTAGGTACACAGCCAAAACTGCCAGTCCTAGCTCCATGTGTAAGATTATAAACAACATAAACAGCAAGTACCTACTCTAATAATATAATAATGCCAATCATCTCCATTAATTCTGTACAATCCACATTTAATACATCATGTAAATTAAACAACAACAATCAAGATATTATGCCAGATTCATGGTACGCTATGATCGTGCCATACGAAAATATCAACTACATACCCGCGTTTAAAATTATGTAAGTATAATCGGAGGGTAGCCCCGACCGTACACGAACACAATTAATCAATTCAAATAAAAGTGTGATCTAGTTTATGTCCGTTCCGTCGGAGAGTAGCCCCGACCATGTACGGAACACAATCCGCCACACAAATATTCCAATTTTAACGCTTTAGATTTAACTAACACGATCGGAGAGTAGCCCCGAACACGAATTACTAAAATCTTAGTACTAAGCTACGCATATAGACTTTTTAAATTATGTTAGTATAGTCGGAGGGTAGCCCCGACCGTATACGAACACAATCAATTAAAACACAAATGCGATTTAGTTTATGTCCGTTCCGTCGGAGAGTAGCCCCGACCATGTACGAAACACAATCCACCGCAAAGGTATTTAAAATGTCATTTAGATAAAAAAATACGCATTTACATGGAATCTGGAATATTTATCCTTTCTCTGCGTGAAGAGAATAAAATAACTCGTTTGGCATTACTATAGCACAGAATAAGCAAATTATTCTTATTATCAGGTTTAGAAATAAACTTACGTGGGTACTTTACCGCTTCTGAAATATGAAGAAAACGCAGACTCCAGATAACACTTATATAATTATTGATCCAACTTACCGGTACAGGCATAGTACAGGTATAACAATATAGATACAGTCGACGTCTTAGTGAACTTATCCCCTCGAGGCTAGTTTGAAGAATGACCTCTCTTTTCTCGTTAATCGGGCTCAAGCCTAGCTACCCCCACCGATTTTACCACAGATTAGCCTATTAAATTTAACAAAATGGCGGCAAGAGACGGCATTACCAGTGTTGCTATTAAAGAATAAGAAAAACCTTCTAAAATCATGACAATTCCAATCAAATACCATCGTTTTCAAAGTTACGTGCAGACCATTTCCACCACAAGTTCCGTCAATATCAGCCACAATACAAAACTCGTGACGTCCCCTCACAGTTACTGTTGGAAAGCTGTTTTTCGGTTGAGTGCTTTACCTCGGAATAACTTTTTTCATTACCTTCGACATTTCAAGCCAGGTGTTATTACCACTTCGTAAAAACCATCAAAATATATGGGAATCGTCATAAAAAACGTGAAAGATATATTTGGGTCTTATCCTTAAATTCTTAATGCTGATGAGGTTTTAAGAACTACCTACTCAAATGATCCATACCTACCTACTCATTCTATCAGAATCTAGACTTTTTAAAGAATTTTCTAAAAGCAACAGGTTTTTGAAGTGAAAACTTCTTTAGCGTCGGCGTTGTGCACTTTTTGTGGTAGGTAAAAAATGTTAAACTGCGTCAGGATCACGTGACCGTCACGAAAATTCGTAAGACGGACACGTGACCTGATCAAAAAACTGTACAATGTCATTAGAATACTAAGACAAGTTTCGCCACTGTTTCCAAAGTTGTGATAGCTTAGGTTAGAAAACGAGCGGCATTGAAGCTAGAAGCTAGTTCAAATCTAGTCTGTATTTTTTATTTTTTTTACCAAATCCCTTTTTTTTTTTTGTGAAAAAGTCTAGGTAGGGAGCCCTTTTCACTTCTGCCGGCACTCCCAGAGTGCAACCCGTGCTTTTTTTAATGATAATGTTTTAAACTAAATTAATAATGTACTTATTAACAGTTTTTTCCATATAGCTAAAAATGCAAAGCTTTACTTGCGTCTGATCAGAGCTTAACGACTTGTAATGGCTATTTGTATTGTAACATTATATTACGCTTTATTTTAAATATAAACACAGCCGTAATTTAATCTTGTTGTCACTCTGGTATCTGCGTGACAACTGCGTTCTTCAGCTGAGACATCAAAGGAGCCGTCTTGGGACTGCCTGCATTACAGTAATTGGAACGGAACGTGAAAGTAAACAATTCCAGTGTTTGGCTGATACCTTTTATTGAATGCCTGAAAGAGGTTCAGAATACAACGTGTTAATACTTTTAGCGAAACTGAGAAAATAGTTTTTGTTCAGAATCGAGAGTAGAATCGATTCCACACATTTTTGATAGAGGTTAAATTAAAAAAAAATCGCGCGACCCATCACGTGTTCTGTTACGTCATAGTAGAGCTTAAATCTGTCAGAATGTTACGGAGACGTATGAGCACGAATAACTTGGAAACTTCATGAAAAAAAAGTATTTTTTTGTTAAATAGTTTACAAGAAGCCAGCGGTGGACTGTCATCGATTTCAGCGCGGTCACTGGACCCATATTTAGTCATTATGGATAATTGGAACAACCACTTACACCGAGACGAAAATATGGAAAAGATTTTTATGCGACTTCTTCTTCTTCTTCAACGTGTCAATGACAAGTACAAAATCATATGGTGTTGGCCCAAAACTGTGCCAATCTCACGGCGTTAACTGCAGCCAACATGAGGTCATCTCGCGTGAAGGTGTCCGGGCATGCAGAGCAATCAATGAGGTGGGCCATGGTCTATGTAGTGTTTATGCGACTGGGAATCGAATTTGGGACCTCTGAGATAGCGGCACCTTGAAAACCGGTGCGTACACCACTCGGCAACGGATTACTCCCTAAGTACACCCCTTTGTAATATAATTGTATTCTCTGCCTGAATACTCCCCATAGTATTACTTTCATCTGCCTAATATCGTAAATCCTAGCCCCAAACATAACAGTTTCAGACCCAGAGGTCCTGGGTTTGATTCCTTGTGCCCCCACATATTGTATTCGGTTTGGTTGGTGGTAGGACTTGTTCTTAGTCCGCCTGGCTATCTACCACCATCTTATCTAAGTCTGACGCCATAACAATGATGTTTTCAGCATTATTGTGTTCCGGCAGCTACAGATAAGAGTTTCTCAGTGATTGAGGATTCCGGTAGTAGTGCGCTTCCACCTTCAGCCTTATCACCACTTAACATCAGGTGTGATGAAGGCTAAGTGCTATCCCGTTGTGGATAATGAAAAAAATGATGAAGTGTTGTGAATAAAAAAATGTATTAAATGATTCATCAAATTGGTTCTATGGACCAACATATATTTACATATTTAAATTGTTGTACGGATTGTATGTTCTATGAAGTACCTACTAGAACAAACCAGGAAAACTCTAACTACTAGGAACTTAGAAGAAAATTTTATTTTATTACCAAGAAACATAGAACAAGCCAAGAAAACTCTAACTACTAGGAACTTAAAAGAATATTTTATTTTATTATCAAGAAACATTCGTTTTAAGTTACGGAGACATAAGTTCTGGATAAATTATCTCAGTCCAACTTCGGTCTATGCGAGTGAACTAACATTTAAGCAAATAATTGTTGATCAAACAAGAAAACTATTGAAATTAGTAGTTTAGTCTTTTTTATAATTTTTGTTTTGACAGTTTATTTAGGAACATTTTATACAGCCTATAGTCGGTAGAAGATCTTGAAGAACAACCCGCGACACAAAAAAACAAAATAAAATTTCTCTCTCGGTCAGGGGACCCATAACATAGACCCTATAAAAACCCTTTTTGCGGTCTGGTGATCGAGGATTTAATCACGCGTATATTTAAACAAGTAGTTATGTTTTAATTATCAGTTTGCGAAGAAATCTAGCTGAACACTAGTGGACCTCGGTAACGGTCGGAACATCAGCCTACAAGGCTGCAATGAATCATAAGACTGCGAGTGCTTCCTATTGGTGATTCCAGTATAAGTTTTGCTGGAAAATTTACAATGCTATACTGAATGTATTGTAGCTTTATCGCGGTCGTGAAGTTAACCGCTATGAGCATCCCACAACCTCAGCTCAATCAACCACAGATATACATTATAAATAGGTACTATATTAACCAGACATATATCGTGTACTTCGCATCGTCTCGCACGATTCTCCGAGACTCCCAAAAATTGTAATTGGCCAGTACTGTGAAAAGCAACCCAAAAACTTATTTTTAGGTGACTAGTAATAAGGCAATTGTTTTCCAGCTGAAGGCTAGTGAACCTTAGAATGGTCGGAACATCTGCCTACAGGGCCGCAATAAATCATAAGTTTCGTCGGCTGTTTCCTATCTTGACAGATGGTGGTGCCAGTACCATGTATTTGTATTCTCGTCTCGTGTTAGATTAGACGATACAAGTTTGTTTAGGGTAATTGTTATCTAGACTAATGAGAAGTGCGATAATAAGTACCTAATTTACGAATCGTTTTTGTTTAGGTTCCTAATCAGGAAATATTTTAGAAGTAGCTGTACTTAAAATGCTTCCTAATTTAGAACTCAAAATGTTCTATTGCTAGAAATGTACATTCATTTATGTAACTCTAGTAAGTAATATCCAGCAAACACGTTGCTAACACGTTGCTACTTTTTGCAGCGATAAAAAAGCGCGTTTGACTGCCGGGCGACTGCATCGCGACACCAGCGATCAACAATTAAGTATTTGTTTGCACAATCGATGTCAGCAGCTACGAGGGTTAGCTACTGAATCGCGACTGTATCGCATTGTATTGCTGTTTTTGAGTATAGCGTGTGCGTGCAAAAGTAGCCGATTAGCAACCATATCGATAGTGAATCGCGATTCGTGAATCGTGACTGTGTCGCAATAAGGTAGAGCGACACCTCCGCGTCATCGGCGTCCGTCGCGCGACTCATGCTCCCGCTTCGCAGTCGCTTGGTCAGACAGACTTATGCAAGAATTTATATGTATGGTTCACTGCGAAGTTAATGATAACAATAAAAAAATCCTTTGTCTGTAAATATCTCGTCCAGCTTACTTACTTCTAAGATGACTTTATTATGCTATATTATGAAGAAAACGCAGACTCCAGATAACACTCATATAATTATTGATCCAACCTACAGGTACAGGCATAGTACAGGTATAACAATATAGATACAGTCGACGTCTTAGTGAACTTATCCCCTCGAGGCTAGTTTGAAGAATGATCTCTCTTTGCTCGTTAGTCGGGCTCAAGTCTAGCTATCCCCACCGAATTTACCACAGATTAGCCTATTAAACTTAACAAAATGGCGGCAAGAGACGGCATTACCAGTGTTGCCTTTTAAAAATATGAAAAACCTTCTAAAATCATGACATTCGGCCATCTGATAACGTGCTGTCTCCCGACGCACATATAAAAAAATATTTAGAATCAATTAATTAGGTAAGTATACAGCTAATATACTGATACACAACTATTCTCAATAGTAAAGTCTTACAACTATGTACCTATTTAGGTAAATCTTAGAGTGACAAAAAGCTTAAGTTAAAACATAATTGAAACAAATACATTATATTACCAATGCTCAACAATAAACTTTTAACGACGCCGATGACTTGTTTAGAATATAGATATTATCGTAATAATATTGTTTTAGTAAATCGTAAATTAATACATAATCAAATAAAATAAATTATCAACAACAAACTATTCTATAACTATTCGAATCAATGTATAAAATAACAAAATCATGACATTCGTTAACAAGCGACTATTATTACTTTGAAAACTTATTTTGAAACTATACTTGTTACATAATACATAATCATGTGTAAGTATATGGAATGATTAAAGTAAAGTCTAGTTATAATCTATAAGCATTAGTCATGGGTAATTAAAGAAAAATGGATTAGCTTGGTACTAGTTTACATCAATGCATTGCCAAGAGCTACATTCAAGAATATTAGATGATGCCAGAAGCAAAATCTCTAATAATGTTATATTAGAAATAGGTAGGTACAGAATTTAACTTTAGCCTGATAACTAGAAACCCTTATCACTTCACTCAAATAGTGGAAAAAGAAACTAAGAGTCATGAAAGGATCAAATACCTAATATTAGATAAATTTAACTATCCCTATGTTTGACATAGTTTAGTCCTTACAACAACAACTGTAGGCCCCTGCACAGTTACCAATTTTTACCCAGATATGAGTAACAAACCAAGTTATAGATACGTATTTACCATTAGTGCACAATTTGTATTAAATCAAGATATGAATTAGGACAACTAAAGGAATTATTTAAAGGCATGTTCATAATAGGCATTATTACCAATTAAATTAAATATTCTTACAAGGAAGTTACACTAATAATGAAGATGCCGTAGGTACAATTTGAACCGTCACAGCAACAATTTGCTTTTTCAACTGGTCAACCAGTTGTCCAAGGTTTCCAGAGCATTCTTCTCCAGCACCAAATCTTAAATGCATCTACTCTTTGCCTCTGTTAGAATAGTACAATACATGGTTCCACTCCGTACATGAAAATCAAAAGATCATATTATTATCATTTCTAATTATTTTTTATTAATCATTTATTTCAGACAACTTGATCCATTATAAATTAAAAATGAATAAGTTAATGATTTTAAACAAGTTCGCAATTTAATATCAAAACTTAAAAATGTCTACAAGGTATCCTCATACGAGCATCACCTGCATTCTTATCAACAAATATTCAAGATTTTAAATTATTTTTATGCATTCACAATGCAATTTTTGTAAGTATAGGAAAAATGTGATAGTAAAAAACCACGAGCCCTATAAGTAGCTTTCAGGCGGGATTCGAACCCGCGCCTCCGGGAATCCGGCCCGATGCTCTGACCAACTAAGCTACCGAAAGGCTTACACGACTCGTCGAATTTTGCTATCACTTGTTACGCTGTTGTTGTTGTTACATTTTTCCTATACGTAGATACTACTAATAAAGGAAAATGTGATAGTAAAAAACTACAGCGTAACAAGTGATAGCAAAATTCGACGAGTCGTGTAGGCCTTTCGGTAGCTTAGTTGGTCAGAGCATCGGGCCGGATTCCCGGAGGCGCGGGTTCGAATCCCGCCTGAAAGCTACTTATAGGGCTCGTGGTTTTTTACTATTAAAATCTTATTTAATGGCTGTTTCATCTTAATCGACTGTTAAACATTTGTAAAAATGTTTCTTTCGGATGCGAGGGTTTCCTCACATTGATGAAACAACGCTGGCCTACAGCGTAACAAGTGATAGCAAAATTCGACGAGTCGTGTAAGCCTTTCGGTAGCTTAGTTGGTCAGAGCATCGGGCCGGATTCCCGGAGGCGCGGGTTCGAATCCCGCCTGAAAGCTACTTATAGGGCTCGTGGTTTTTTACTATCACATTTTTCCTATACTAACAAATATTCATATTACTATGAATAATATTAGTGAAAATAGATTTATTAATTATAATTGGGATATGAAGAAGTAGATTACCATGGGTAGAAATAGGACAAATAAAATCATGAACAGCTTTTCACCCAAGCGATTTAACTACACGATGATTTCCCGTGGGAATAAAATATCTTCTCGGAGGCAAAAGTCGTCAATATGCTATTCTAGAGACAAGAGATTCTAAAGACCCGTCCAGCCAATAACCGTGATTGGGGAACAAACATACAAACTTTTGCAATCATAATATTAGTAAAATGAGATAAGATACATGACAATGATATATACTTCAATATAATTCAACTCCAGTATCAGCGATCCACTAGTCTCAATATCCGACTTACAACCACAGCCCACGATGATCACCATCATCACAACAACGATCACCCTGTGATCTGCACCTTCAGTATCATATTATCTCCTCTCATTACTAAAGCACGTACACTCTGCTACCTCCAGTATGTATGTATGCCGTGTTGGTTCGTACGTTCAAGGGTAGCGGGATCCTCAATATTATCTTAACTTGATGCTAGCTCATGATAAGTACCTACTGGATGCTACAATTGGTATCTGAAAGCAGTAAACTCACAACACACATAGTATTAATCATTCAAAAGAAATAGATTTATCTGGTAATGAATCAATAGAAATAAATGTAAGTGTATGAATTCTCATATTCTTTTATAAACATTAGAAGGTACTTATTTCAACCATAGTAGAAACAAATGTTCAACTGACCAGATCTAAAAAAATATGGAAATGATTACTACAGAATATGTGAAGGAACTTCAAATGTTCGTTAGAATGGTAAACTGCTAAGAATTTTAGTATCACGAGCCTACTAAATGAGACGGTAAATTTGACAGATCTACTTGATTTATGGTTTAATAAAGATATTAATTCTCAATAAGATCACAATAAATTAAATTCACATAATTTGAAATCATATTTTGTCAATACGTACACAAGGACGGTAGTATTAAAATCCTTAATTACTAATTTTAAATCACACCGCCAATAACAACAAAAACACGGCAAAACTAACTTGGTATGCTACAGCAGTGGTTACTTGTGGCTTTATTTGTTGGAACAAGTTTAAAACATGAATTAAAATGTTTGCATGAAGCTGTATAGAACATTTTAATAAATTGAATAAAATAATAATTTTAATAAAAGATGTGATTGAGCAATAATCGTTTTACTTTATTTTGCTTAATTAGGAAAACATGAGTTACAACTTGACAGTGTAATAAACACGATCTACTTAAATGCACCATGGAATGTTTACATGTTTTTGCATTAGAAACATCATTTCATCACTATGTTAATGAAAACAACTAGAATAGATATCAGTGGATGCTTCTTGCAGTGCTGTCTAAGCAACTTAGGATTTCTGCTTTTGATTTGCATTTTAATCATTAAGAGAGATCTAGAACACTAAGCAGTACGCACTAATAGCAAAATAGCTTCTAGTGATTTTGGCTGTAAAATTTTCCATCAGTCTAAAACCAAAACAGAGTTGCCCGGAAGAAACCGCAGTAAGGCGATAAGGCCACCATTTGGTTTACAATTTGTTATCTTTGTATTATTATTACTATTTCCTGTGTGATTGTTCCGTTTGTAATATTGTGTACAAATATAGAATTAATCTATGTATCTATCAAAACTAGGTATATAAAGAATCTTTGACGTTCCAGGAAAAATGTAACGAATGATTATTTCTATTCAGTCTTATGGCTTTATTGTCTAATTATGTAGAAGAAAAGTATGTTCCTGATAAACTTTCTCTAGCACTCATCCACAATTCAGTTTGAATTTAAATTAAATTTGAGAATTAAGTTTGCCACTAAACTCAAATTTTAAAAGTCAAGCATAGTGAATTCTTTCAAATTAAGCTACATCCAACAAAAATAATAGACGAAATGTTCACTTGAACAAAGTTACAAAAATTAAAATAAATAATAGAAATGATAAATATTGGATATCTTTGCATACCCACATAGCTCCAATCCCGAACTAAATAACTTAAGCACTTGTGTTATGGCATTTGGGAACAACGACGGGGATTACCACATACAATCGGACAGAATGTTGAAAAGTCCGCTTTAAACATTCACCCGACAGGGAATCGAACCCGGAACCTCAGAGACAGCGGCACCCCGAAAACCTATGCGTACGTACACCGTTTCTACACTACTGCCATGGAGGTCGTTAAGCTAGTACCACAAACTAATATTGTTTCCATAGTTAAAAGGTTTATAAAAATCTAAGTGACACAGATCACAGTTTATAAAAGTATTACCCAATTGCAATCTTGGAATACTAAATTCGCTCTTATTCAAAAGTGAATCGTCATCATGTCCAATCTTATCAAGATGAGAAATACATCCAGTTCTGCGTAAAGGTCACCTGGGCATAGACCTAGGCATAGAAAAACTAACCTAGCTAATGGATATTGACCAATCATAAGAATCAAGATATGGTATGGATTTCGTATAAATGGAGACTAAGGTAATTATAAAAATATTAACTAGGTGAGACAATAATCCCTACTCAAATTGTGATGCATGTAGATACTTATTATGCAATGAAAAAGAAATGATGCAAACATAATTTAGTAAATAAATATCCTTATAAGTAAGTGGTACTATGTTGTGATAATTAGAGCGCATATTAACAATAATACTTAAAGGTTTCTACTGCGATAGCTGTGGTACCTACTAGGTACTCAATGTCTATCAAGATGTATTTCAAGTATGTAGGCAACTGTAGATTTAAAAGACTTTTCATTCTTCCCTAAGGGTATTTTGATAACATCTAAATGATTCTATGAAAAGAGAAGTTTTTATATAGTTTTGTTTTAGGTAAACCTGTACAAACTTTATTTAAGGGGGTGTTACCATCAATTTAGTCGGTTATGCGAGGTGAAAATTAAATCTTAAATTCGATATTCAAATAAATAAACATTAAGTAAACTTTTTAATCAAAACAACTTCAAAACTTTCCCATAAACAAAATGCTCTACATCATCTCAAATCCTCTTTGACCAGATTCAGCTACGAAGAAAAAGTATTCCTCCTTCGCTCAAGACTCCCTTGGCCGGCCACGTCACCCTGGAGGCCTACCAAGCGGCGCAACAGGCGGCGCGGGCTGTATTCGTCCTCAGATACTATTTACCTTGGAATGTATACATCACTCATCGGCAAGAGATCGTTCCGTGTCATTCTATAATAAAATCATTGGGTGTGCACTAGCTACCTACATCCTTTATTATTTACAAAAACCATTTCTTTTATTAAGAGCTACTGATCTAGTGCAAAAATATAAAATGAGTATTGTAAGAACAAGAATAAAAACTTTGATAATATCTTTGTTCTGTTGTCGTTTCATTTCAATCTAATAATCTTAAAAGTGGCCATACGAGTAGTAAACCAGTATGAAATATAAGTACTCACTTAACCAGTCTGTGAGAAACGTACTCAACATTTAAACATATTCAGACTAATGTATGCCACCAACATACATCGTTCGTACTCTAAAATCCGGCGAGTGTATGCCACAAACATATACCGCCCCCTTAATTCCGACGAGTGCATGCCACAAACATACATCGTCCCCTAATATCCGACGAGTGTATGCAACATACATACATCGCCCCCTAATATCCGACGAGTGTATGCAACATACATACATCGCCCCCTAATATCAAATTCAATTTAATGCATTTGAACAAGCAAATTCAATGTATCTCTTGTAACCAGTGAGCATGCATAGCTTGCTCACTCAACCCAGTGAACACCCGTTTGTTTGCTCAACACTAAAAATTAAAGATATTCATATTCTTATTAAAGTTTTCCAAATTCACATAAAGACTTTCATATTGAAATATATCCATATTAAGAATATTTGTATTTAAACTCATGTTCAAAATATTCATATTCATAGTTCAAGATATTTATACCTATTGCTATTGACGGTGTTCATATTAATTGAATCCACAAAATTTGTACTAATTAACTAATATACTTATCAATAAAAAGAAAGCCAGAATTCAATTGTAAGTAAGTAATACGTACCTATTAAACCAATCTTACCAGGTAACCAGTAAGCATACATGACATGACTCACTCAACCCAGAGAACAACACGTTCGCTCAATACATTAAAAACAAAAGGAAAATCTGTAATCACCCATTGTAACAACATAAAAATAAATGAAATGTAAGCCACCAATCATAAATTATTCTTACTCTTTACTACTTGAAAGTCCCATCGTTCGCCGACAGTCGTTTCGCCTTTGGATTGATCGCCGATAGGACGTTTCATTTCTGAGTGATTCGCCGTCAGAACCATTCACCAACGCGACGTTTCGCCGACAGAATTATTCGTATATGGCTGTTTCGACGACAGGACTTGTCAATTATGGACTATTCAGCGATAGATCGTTTCGTTTACGATTGTTCCAACTACGTAAAGTAATGAGAAGTCTAAATTAACAAAGCAAATAGGGTCTGTTTTTACACCCTGCCCAAAAAAGGAGTCTATTGTTTTGGTTTATCGCTGTATGTATGCGAATTTTTCATTTAAACCATAACTACTAAACGCCTTCACCGATTTTGATGAATTAGGTATCGTTAGAATCCTTAACTTATGGTGATTTTATTTTATTTCTACCTATATATCTACTTAAAAATAATAAATAGTTCGATATTTTTTGTTCGTAGCTGGCTTTTATAATGGCAGTGGTGCTTTTTAATTTTTAATTACTTTTTATTTTTTTGGTAAGTAGGTAAATAAAACATAGAACAAGATTTATTAAACACAAAATTATTATTAATTTACTTCATTAAATTCACAACTGTACTTATATACAGTAAGTACCATATACTTACGTAGAGTATATGGTACTATACGAAAGTATATGGTGTATCCTTGATTGATAGAAATCAATTTATTAAGATTTATCCCCCTAATTTCAAATTCTAATAATCTTTTGTCAAATGAAGCATCATTAAAACATTTTTAGTTCAATCTATTGCATCAATTAATTTTTTAATTTTTATTTTATTAAAAATATTTTTAACAATTTTTTTTAAATAAATAATTTTATTCCAATTTTAATTAACTCATCTTTATTAACCAAAATAGGATCAACTCCATTTCATTTTTGATTTCCTAATATTCTTGAAGGTTTATCATGATTAAATAATTTTATTTTAATATCTTGACAAAAAATAGTAAGAAAAAGAGTATAAAGACTAGTCACATTGAATAAATCTTATTCTATGTTTTATTTACCTACTTAACTAAAAAATAATACTTATTTTAATTTTTAGTTTTTTGCATTCACAATGCAATTTCTAAATACTTCATTTTCCATTTTTCAGTAAAAAATAATAAGTAATTAAAAATAGCAGCGCAGGATCGATCGTTGTGGAGATCCTTAGGGAAGGCCTATGCCCAGTAGTGGGCGTCGTTCGGCTGATATGATGAATTAAAAATTAAAAAGCACCACTGCCGTTATAAAAGCCAGCTACGAACAAAAAATATCTATTTTAGTTATTTATATATTATTGATTAAGGAATCGAAGATATCGAACTATTTATTATTTTTAAGTAGATATATAGGTAGAAATAAAATAAAATCACCATAAGATAGGGATTCTAACGATACCTAATTCATCAAAATCGGTGAAGGCGTTTAGTAGTTATGGTTTAAATGAAAAATTCGCATACATACAGCGATAAACCAAAACAATAGACTCCTTTTTTGGGCAGGGTGTAAAAACTGACCCTATTTGCTTTGTTAATTTAGACTTCTCATTACTTTACGTAGTTGAAACAATCGTAAACGAAACGATCTATCGCTGAATAGTCCATAGTTGACAAGTCCTGTCGTCGAAACAGCCATATACGAATAATTCTGTCGGCGAAACGTCGCGTTGGTGAATGGTTCTGACGGCGAATCACTCAGAAATGAAACGTCCTATCGGCGATCAATCCAAAGGCGAAACGACTGTCGGCTAACGATGGGACTTTCTTACTACTTCTTACTAGCCCCATAACTTATAATTTTCTTTTATTCACTGTCGGTATTAGATACCACGTTAAAACATGGATTGTATGCAAGATTTAGTAGCCATAAGTGATTTTACTCTGTACGACAGTAAAGCTATCAAATTTGGTAATCGTAACTGAATTTACTCTGTGCAACAGTAAAGACTATCAAAAACTAGCTCCAATCTAGCACTAATTATTTAGAACATTACATGTAGGTACACAGCCAAAACTGCCAGTTCTAGCTCCATGTGTAAGATTATAAACAACATAAACAGCAAGTACTCTAATAATATAATAATGCCAATCATCTCCATTAATTCTGTACAATCCACATTTCATCATGTAAATTAAACAACAACAATCAAGATATTATGCCAGATTCATGGTACGCTATGATCGTGCCATACGAAAATATCTACTACATACCCGCGTTTAAAATTATGTTAGTATAATCGGAGGGTAGCCCCGACCGTACACGAACACAATTAATCAATTCAAATAAAAGTGTGATCTAGTTTATGTTCGTTCCGTCGGAGAGTAGCCCGTACCATGTACGAAACACAATCCGCCACACAAATACTCCAATTTTAACGCTTTAGATTTAACCAACACGGTAGCCCCGACCGTATACGAACACAATCAATTAAAACACAAATGCGATTTAGTTTATGTCCGTTCCGTCGGAGAGTAGCCCCGACCATGTACGAAACACAATCCACCGCAAAGGTATTTAAATAAAAAAAAAATACGCATTAACATGGAATCTGGAATATTTATCCTTTCTCTGCGTGAAGAGAATAAAATAACTCGTTTGGCATTACTATAGCACAGAATAAGCAAATTATTCTTATTATCAGGTTTAGAAATAAACTTGCGTGGGTACTTTACCGCTTCTGAAATATGAATAAAACGCAGACTCCAGATAACACTCATATAATTATTGATCCAACCTACAGGTACAGGCATAGTACAGGTATAACAATATAGATACAGTCGACGTCTTAGTGAACTTATCCCCTCGAGGCTAGTTTGAAGAATGATCTCTCTTTGCTCGTTAGTCGGGCTCAAGTCTTGCTATCCCCACCGAATTTACCACAGATTAGCCTATTAAACTAAATGGCGGCAAGAGACGGCATTACCAGTGTTGCCTTTTAAAAATATGAAAAACCTTCTAAAATCATGACAATATATTCTTTAAAAACTATGTAGCATATTTACATAACCATAATTTATTTTTATTTTTAGTTTTTTGCATTCACAGTGCAATTTTTATTACTGAATAATGGAAAATGAAGTATTTAGAAAAAAAAGAGCATTCGCCCGGAAAGCGGAAGGTCGTGGGTTCGAGTCCCACCGGAGCTGGTTGTGAGACGGGTCGATTTTTTCTAAATACTTAATTTTCCATTTTTCAGTAACCATAATTTGTTTGCTATAAATAAGGCTTAATCGCACTATGAAAAACAAATGGCGCAGACATACATAAAATCCATTTCATTTTCACCATTATACACTAACGGGCTATAAAGTACCTATATTGCAGCTGAAAATGGAAATAATAAAAGCTTGCAAAGTTATTTCTTATTTGCGTCGTTATATTCTAAATAAAAGTATATACTTAAATGCATTTCAGAATACTAGTATTGTAGTTAACTTAATTTTAAATTCTCATTATCACTTTGATTTAAAACAATACCTATTCTAATATTAGATGAGCACTTTTAGCATAATAAAGTTGAAAAGTTGGTTTTACAGTACATAGATAGATTTTTCCCTTTTGGTGTCAACCTTTATTTCATACAATCATTCATACGTTAGTGAAAGTAATATTTAGCTAATCTTTAGAATTCTCATTCAGATCATCATCATAGTGAAGAATATTTTTGCTCACGAAGAATAATCTTCAAGTGGTTGTTTAAGAAAAGTTTCATGTATCTTACGAAAAATACCCCCGCGGACGAAGCTGCGGGCAACAAATAGTACAATTAATAAATCAAGGATCATTTAAATCAATCAATAATCAGGACCACACCAAAACGTAATTTGGTGTGCATTTACAATTTTTTGGTGTGCAACTCAGTATATTTCCTTTTAATATTTACAATAATGGATTTCCTTGATAATTCGTAGCTTTAGATAAGTACTACTCTTATTTATAAATACCGCTGGATTCGAGCGATATTTCGTTAGGCCGTTGTTACATCTACTCGATTGAATTTTGTTATTGCCAAGATATCGAATCTCCGCTCGCGAACTGATTGCGAGGAAACTTATTTTAGCTCATTTTAGCTACTGATATCGAAGTTTTTTTATAGTTTCTCTAGTTTAATATCCGTTGCCGCAACTTTGTGCCGGTGTGGTGACTTTTGTGTTAGTTAAGTGTGTATGTAGCTATAAATAACTAGAATTTTTTCGCATCCCGTTGACCTAGAATCATGAAATTTGAAGTAAGTAAGTAAGAAATTTTTGACAAATAAAAGTAAAAGTCTGTTTCCTAGGTGACTGAACTGACGTCAAATTGATCGTCTGGTGGTCACCTAGGAAACAGACTTTTTCTTTTACTACCTAGTTATTAAAATTTTATTGTATTTTAAAAACGAAAGATTTGATTTTTTGTGACCTTGGATTGATGACAAAAATCTTATTTTGTGGATAATACGTGATCTATTTAAATCTGGCATCAACACGATCAATCTGACATCAATCTCAACCAAGACAACAGATTGAACTGATGCCAGATTGATCGTCTAATGGTCGCCTAGGAAACAGACTATTGTAGCGGAAATACACGGTTCACTTTTGCCTTTCAGAAAGAAAGAAAGAAGAAAGAAAGAAAATACATTTATTTGGAACATTCACAAAAAAGGAAAAAAATAATACATTTATTACACACAAAAAGTTAAAATGTCCCAAAACGGTCCCGGCTCAGCATAATGCTAGGTAAGTAGGTAGGTACTTACCAAGCGCTGGTCTTCCGTCGGGACCGTAGTGGTAGTGCTGCGAGTCTGATTAACCCGCGGTGCGACAGCCAAAGCCACACAATCACACAAGAAATATTTATTAAGAAGGCCGCGGCCGTGAACAGCACAGAAAAAAAAAACAAAACTATAACCTAGTCTGTGAAAAATAAAAAATACATTGCGCAAACCAATCTGGGAAGCGTCTTTTTAAACCAAAACTTTTTCTACAAACAAAATGGACAAAACTTTTAGAGAAAATTTATCGAACATTTACAAACAGCATGAAAATATAATATTTTTTTAGACAGATAAGTACATTACCCAATAGCAATTGGTGACAAATAGTGAGCATGAGCTATGATGTTTTCTTAAGTGAATAATTTGCAATACGGTAAGTTTAACTATGAAAGACAAACAAAGAATTAAAACTAAAATGAACTTAACTACTTACTTTAAACAATCTCTTACTGATATAATTTACATTTAACACTAGGAACATTTTGCAGGACTTAACATGAATGAGCACACCTTTTAACAACGAAAAGAAACAGCGACCAAGCGGACTTTTACAAACTATATCCCTACTAAGTGTAACTGCTACTACTACACATATCAAAAACTATCCGTTATGCAGTACCAAGCCACAGCATGTAGAACCAAGCCACAACAGAAGAAGGGACAGAAAACTAGAGGTAAATATATCACAATAATCAATAATTAATTTCTTATAATCGCACCCATTATCCAGCTCATAAGTGGTATGCATTAAGAAAATGTGTTATGGAAACTAGATAACGGATAAATATATACTTATATACTTTTTTGTAAATACATACTAAAATATACATTCCCCTTCCCCTCGGACATCGTTACAGTTCAGACGCGTTTTTGGTTAACATATTTTTCCAAACTTTAAAATTAATCCCAAAATAAAAGTTTAAAAATTGTCGCGCGTACCAGGCAACCATTAACTCAAAGAGTTCGCCGAGCGAAACTAAACAAACGCGCCACCAGAAGTGTCCTCTTCCATCCTGCTTGTGTGTGACAGTGTGAGGTGAGTAAACGCCTACATACAACAAATTCTTCTAACACGACTACCACACACTGGATACGCACACAAAGTTCAAGATAACAAATTGGATCTTATCTAACAGTACAACGTTTCCACAATAAAAACAGAGGTCTATTTAAGCCGGACGAAAAATCATAACGTTCGAGATCGTCGATTGCCACAACTTTAGTTTGACCTCTCAACACGTTCCGTGCTTACACCGCTGCTTGCTTTTTGCGATCCTGGTACAATAACAGCGCCGTACGAAAGACAGACAAAGGCGACTGATCGATCAGTCATCATGTCATTCAGACCTGTTAAAAATCTTAACCGCACTCCGCCCGCGTCGCCTAACGTAACTGAGAGAAATGAAGTCGAACGCAGCGCGTCAACACAAACACAAAATATACTACACCCGAGCGTTAGTGAATCTTCTTCGTTGCAACATTGCGATTCTGCTCCCGATCTAGTGATGTGTCGTTATCGCCTTAGCTTTAACGCTTAACGACTAATCAAGAATTTAGCATTAGCTCATTAATTTTAAATGAAATATTCTGCTCAAATTAATTAACGATTCTAAGGTTAAGTAAGCTCCAAAAAGCTAAGGAAGGTCTCTCGTTCGACCGCCGCCGCACGTGTTGGGCCGAGACAACGGTACCTTTTGTAAGTAGGTATTGTTTTTTGTTCAGAATAATAACCAAGGCGGGGGTCCCTTAAATTGCATAACAATAATGATCCTATTTTGAAACTAACTTTGCAACTAAGGCATATTGTTCCCTGGTTTATTGCTTCCTGCTGCGGAGCACTGAGTTTAGAAAAAGAAATTACTGTGATCATTATTTTGTAACACCGAAGTTTCAGTTTTGGATTGAAATTGTGTTAATTATTTTAATAACTGCTAGCCTTAACGCTGGCGGGCCTTTATTTTATTAACGTGAAGGAAGGAAGGAAGCTATTTTTGCTAGCCACTCTAGCCAGTGTAAAAGAAATTACTAACGAAATTTGGTCGCGCGCGCCCCGTTTTGCTGTTACAACGTTGGATTATAGGTGTTGCGGTTTCGTGTGTAGTTTGTTTGAGCCTTTGCAAAATGATTGGTAGATCAAGCACGATTATCTGGAACTATTTTGACAGAACTTCGGGTGCAGATAAGACTGCATGTTGCAAAGTTACTGGTCCTAGATCAAGCACGATTATCTGGAACTATTTTGACCGAATGAACCTAAGGTGCAGATAAAACTGCATGTTGTAATTTGTGCCAAAAAAAACTCATATCGCACTACTATTACAAATTTGAATTTGAATTAAAACACCTCGGAGTGCATAACATTAACTTTGCTTAAGATAATTGAAAGTAGTCATTCATGTTGCACGCACGACCGTTAAAATTCACGTTAAAAATAGCGTTAACTGAATTAAGCTATTTTACAATTAATTTAACGGTGAAAAATTATTTTGAAATAGCCTTAACGCCCATCACTATCCCGATCTTCATACACTTATGAATATTACTGAGCGTAAAAAACGTAAATGTGAAACCGAAGATATAAACATGGTCACCATGATTAATGAGATGTTCTCCTCTTTCTCGAAATTGCTGGAAAAGAAAATTGAGGGTCTACATGACACTATAATTACCATTAAACAGCAAAATAATGAACTTACTAAAAGCATAGAAGTCATGTCCAATAAACACGATGATTTTCTGTCTCGAATCGCACAACTTGAAACTGAGAAAAAACAAGATAAAAAAATAATATGTATGCTGGAAGATAAAATAGAATATTTTGAGAAAAAAACTTGTGCTTCAGGTCTGGAAATACGCAATATACAAAAAACATCAAGTGAAAGCAAGGATGACCTGTGTAAGTTAGTAAAAAATGTGGGTAATATATTAAATATTAAAATAGAAACCTCGGATATCAGAGACATCTATAGGACAAGCTCGAAAGATACATCAAACCCAATTATTTTGGAGCTGACCACAGTTCTGTTAAAG
This sequence comes from Crambus lathoniellus, assembly GCA_949710035.1. Taxonomy (NCBI): domain Eukaryota; kingdom Metazoa; phylum Arthropoda; class Insecta; order Lepidoptera; family Crambidae; genus Crambus; species Crambus lathoniellus. Next base: position 16,843,353 of record OX453317.1, on the reverse strand, counting down.
GAAAAAATCCTCAGTGAAACAAAAAAATTTAATAAAAACAAACCAAAAGGAGATAAATTAAACACTTCGCACCTCCAACTGCAACAGCCTTTGAAGCCATTGTTCATTTCTGAAACGCTCACCAGTAGAACACAAAGATTATTTTACCTCAGCAGATCTTTTCAAAAAAACTATAATTATGCCTTCTGTTGGACATCACACGGGGTAGTATATCTTCGTAAAGACGAAAAGTCACCACAGATCAAGATAAATTGTGAAGATGATATTGAAAACCTAAGAAAGAACGAATGACTATTTGTAGTATTTAAAACAGAATTTAATTTTTTTCCATTATTGCTGATCTATTTACAGGTTGTGTTAATTTTACTGCATGATAATTTTAATATACCTCTAAAAACTTATACTATTACTGTTATATTTTTTCAATCATATTTTTTGTATTACACCACACATATACACACAATATATTTTAATTTACTTAAATCCAGAATACTATTTTACAATAACTTTATTATTCAAGGAGAAACATATTGGACGAATTTAAATTTTATTATTAACAATGTGTGATAATGTTGAGATTTTAAAGGACTTAGACTCGATTGCAATGTCTGTTTCTTACAGCTGCGACGTTAACAATGTGTGTACACGGATTAATAAAACAGACCGCTCATCTTTTACTGTGCTTACGCAAAACGTCCGAAGCATAAACTGTAACATGCCTAGTTTTGAAGCCTTGTTAACAGAACTAAATATTGAATGTGATGTGCTCGTCCTTACTGAATGTTGGTTGTCTACTGGATGCGCACTACCGGTCTTAGATACTTATACGACTTTTCACACTGAAAATAATAAATATCAAAATGATGGTGTCGTAGTTTATATTAAAAATGAACTTCGTATGACTGTACATGAACCGGTTTTTCATGAGGCAAATTGTCTCGTCTTGAAAATTAATAATGAATTTGCCATTGTGTCTATTTATCGTTCTCCGTCTTATAAAAATATTGACTTATTTTTGACCTCTTTAGACCAAGTTTTTAGGTCTTTGTAGACGTTCAAAAACATAATAGTTGTTGGGGACATCAACATAGCGATTAATGATCCTAGGAAAGATAACTCTGGTGATCGCTATCTAAATCTTTTGGCATATTATGGGCTTTTGCCAGGACACACATTGGTTACTCGTGAGGCTAGTAAGTCTTGTTTGGATCATATAATGTTAAAAACTAAATGTAAAGCTACTACTATAGTTGCTTCTTCAACGCTCACTGATCACAAAACCGTTATTTTGCATATTGAACATAAAATATCACGGGAATATCCTTTGGAATCAATTAGTAAAATAAATCATGCTAAGCTTAATACTGAAATTACTAATATCGACATTAAAGTTATATTTGATATGGATGATCCAAATCTTGCAATGTCCTATCTAGTGAGGGAAATAGAAGCATCAATTATTAAAAATACTGAGTTAGTACCCGTGTCGAGACGTAAGAGAATAATTAAGCCATGGATTACACCGGGCCTACTTAGGTGTATAAGAAATCGTGATCGACTCCATAAAAAATCAAATAACTCTCCAAATAATATAACTCTTAAAACAACGTACATCAGATATAGAAATTTTTGCAATAAAATCTTAAGAAAACTCAAATTAAATTATGAAAAAACACTGGTAGAAAAAGCTGGAAATAACAATAAAAAACTTTGGCATGCAATAAAAGATATAACACATACTACTAAAACTAAAGATAATCTCAAAGAGCTATTGCTACAGTCAAATAGTCCCAAAGCTGCAGTTAATTTAATCAATTCCTATTTTGCTAGTGTAGGAGAAACGCTTGCTAACAATTTAAAAAATGATAAATTAAAAGACGGTTGCAGCCGTAATAAAACTAATGTGCTACCTCCACAAAGCAAAAACTCCTTCGTTCTTTTAGAAACCGACGCAAAAGAAATAGAGATTCTCATACGGGGTCTTAAAACCAAGTGCTCTGTTGGTATAGATAAAATATCAAATAGAATATTGAAAGAAAACATCGATTTCTTGGTGCACCCGTTGGAATATATTTTCAATAAATGTCTTAGTACAGGTATATTTCCGAGTGTGCTAAAGAGATCTTTAGTCATACCTATCTATAAAAGTGGAGACAGAAACAGTGTCATGAATTACAGACCTATATCTATTCTACCCTCGTTTTCGAAAATTCTAGAAAAAATCATCAATAATCAATTAGTTAGTTATCTTAACAAAAATGGCATTATTTCCGATAAGCAGTTTGGTTTTCGTCAAGGTAAGTCTACAAATGATGCTGTTTTTGCCTTGACTGATTTTATTGCAGATAGTCTAGATAAAAGTAAGAAAACAATTGCTATATTCCTCGACTTAGCGAAGGCTTTTGACACTGTTTATGTACCACTTTTACTAATCAAGCTTGAGGCCATAGGAATACGGGGAATTCAATTGAAAATGTTTAAAGATTACCTTACAAACAGATACCAGTGTGTAAAAATTAATGAACATGTAAGTGATGGCCTTCCGATTAACTATGGTATCCCACAAGGGAGTATACTGGGGCCCACATTGTTCCTAATTTTTATAAACGAATTGGCTAAACTAGAACTCTCCCACGGAAAAATAATTTCTTACGCAGATGACACTGTGCTGATGTTCTCAGCCAACACCTGGGATGAGGTATTTCAAGATGCGCAAAAAGGTTTAAATTTGGTAACAATGTGGCTCCATAATAATATGCTGACCTTGAACACAGGGAAAACTAAGTTTATTAATTTTTCTATTTACAAAAGCAATCTTGGTAATGAGCACAAAATTTTCGCCCATGACTGCTTGCTCTCTTCACCAAATTGCTCATGTGAAAGCTTGGAAAACGTTAACAAAATTAAGTACCTTGGGGTTTCTATTGACGAACATCTAGATTTCCGAAGTCATGTTAATTTAATTGGCTCCCGAGTCCGGAAGTTGATGTTCGTTTTCAAAAACCTGAGACATATATTGGAACCTCATCGGTTAAAACAAGTATACTACGCATTATGCCAGTCACTGCTTTCATACTGCATTTTGAGTTGGGGAGGTGCTTCCAAGTCCATTCTTCTTAATGTAGAAATAGCTCAGAGGGCCATACTTAAGGTTTGCACATTCAAGCCATTCCTTTTTCCTACAAAGGAACTGTATAGTTACTGTGACGTCCTCACCGTACGTCAATTATTTATTCTAAGCATTATAACTAAACAACATGCTGCTTTAATTTATGAACCGAATAAAACTGTAACGAGAAGAAAATACGCTGTTTGTAAAATTACTCACAAATTTAAAACTGCCTTCAGTTCTAAATTTTTTAAATTCCTGGGCCCAATTTTATACAATAAAATTAATAAAGAAAATAATATTTACCCACTGAATACAATTGAATGTAAAAAAGTAACCTCTAAATGGTTAAAGTCACTCTCCTATGAAAAAACAGAAAACTTACTTAAAGTTACAAAGTAAATTGAAAAGTAAGTAGATTAAAATACTTATAAAAAATTTAAGAAAACTGACACAACCTCTCACACACACTCACACACTTACACCGTACACACCGAGAGGAACACTAGCACATAAGTTAATAATTAACTTTACTCATAAAAAAAAAAAATATACAATTATTTTTCTTTTTGTTAAGTATGAATTATATGTAAAATAAACTTAGAAAACTATTATGTTAAAATACTATTTCAGATTGTT